>CM056052.1:210245737-210875670 GCA_029574335.1 Rana kukunoris
ATGGGTTAAACACCGCCGGTTGGAGTTGGGCTATGAACACCCTGGCCTCTTCAAAACATGGGAGAGAAAGAAAAAAAAGGAGCCATAAAAAAAATAAAAAGACTACTTGTTGGGTGGGTGGCATGCTGTTCCCGCTTGCTTAAAAACATTGAGTCATTGACTTGGACTAAGTATGCAGAGGAGAGATTTGTAACTTTAGGCTCTTTTCACACCTAAAGCCCCCTTTCCATTGGGGGAGCTTTTTTTAATGCCAAAACGCCCAGTGTGAAAGGGGTCTTAGCGACGCTTTACCAGCTTTTTTTCAGGCGTTGGCAGTGTGAAAGGGCTCTGAAAGCACTCAGGCTTTCACATTGGGATTGCAGATAAGGCTTCTTTCAGGCCAAAGTGCTTGAAAAATGCCCGTAAAACGCCCCAGTGTGAAAAGGGTCTTAGAGCTGAGGCTTAGCGTATAAAAATGCCTCCTAACACCTAGTTGTGAACATAGCTTAACGTGAAAGATAATGTTACGCCAAGTAAATTGATACCCAAAAAGTTACGCTTCAAAAACTTTTACCCTTTAAAATTTCCATAGGCGATATTTAAAAAAAAATCTACAGTTTGCATGTTTTGAGTTACAGAGGTCTAAGGGCTACTATTATTGCTCTTGCTCCAATGATCGCAGCGATACCGCATGTGAGATTTGCACACCGTTTTCATATGGGGCATTAGCTCGGCAGCACGGGGTGCGGTTAAAAAAAAAAACTTCATTTTTACACTGTTCTTTTAATTTAAAAAATTGTCCCTTTAAGAGCATTGGGTGGAAGTTACATTTTGACGTTGCTTCCGCCCTGTAATGATATGGAGACAGGTGGTAGCCATCTTCCCATCACTCATCTCCATGTCGGGCTAGGGAGAGGATCCGATCAGCAGCGGGAGGGGAGGGCCCTCTGCTGCCGCCGATAAAAGTGATCTTGCAGCGAATCAGCAGCAGAGACCACTTATCTTGAAGCGGACCACCTGCTCTTGAAGAGGATACCGGGGTTATGGTAGCTAGCTGATACCATAACAACGGTATTCTGCTTCAAATTAGCAATGTAAAACGACGGCGGACGGACCGGAAGTGGTTAAAGGATGTAAGGGTTTAACCACTTCCTGCCCGGCCTATAGCAGAATGGCGGCCGGCGGTGGTTCAGTTATCCTGACTGGACGTCACGCCGTCCAGCAGGATAACAGTCGCCGCACGCCCGCATCGCAGCGATCGGTGGTGCGGCGTGTTAATCCGACATACCGATACACCGATCTCTAAGCCGCCAGGAACATCAGGGAAGGCCACAATACTGGACCACCAGGTATACCACCCTAGACCACCAGGGAAATGCCAATCAGTTTCCAGGCAGCTGCCAATCAGTGCCCATCCCCAACGCCATCAGTGATGCCCAGTGCCATTTATCAGTGCCCACCAGTGCCACGCAAATGTTCCTATCAGTGCAGCCTTTTAGTGACGGCTATCAGTGCTACCCATCAATGTCATCTATCAGCGCTGACTTATCAGTGCCCATCAGCGAAGGAGAAAAAAAAATTACTTATTTACAACATTATATAACAAACAAAAGAAAAAAAAATGTTTTTTCTATTTGTTTAGCAAAAAATAAAAACCACATGAGGTGATCAAATGCCACCAAAAAAAGCTCCATTTATGGGAACAAAAATTCTGTTTGGGTACAGTGTAGCATGACCAAGCAATTGTCATTTAAACAGGGCCAGCACTAAAAGCTGAAAAATGGCTTGGGCAGGAAGGGGGTGTGAGTGCCTGGTATTGAAGTGGTTAAAAAAAACAAAAAACAAACACACACACCACACGTCATACTTCCCTTTGTGCAGTTGGTTTTGTACACAGAGTAGCCCGATCCTCTTCTGGGGTCCCTCAGCAGAGCTCCTGGCTCCTCCTCTTGAATTCCCTGTTGGAGAGCTGATCTCCCTCAGGGCACTAGTGCGGGTGCGCTCCTGTGTCCTGCTGCTGCATCCATTGATACAGACAGCAGGACTCTGCCCCGCCCCCGCTTCATTGGGTTTGATTAACAGCAGCTGGAGCCAATGGCTACGCTGCTATCAATCTATCCAATCAGGACCCGAGACACCGGATGGAGCTGGTGTGCTTGTCCCCGGCGCTGGAAAGACCGGGTTCAGGCAAGTAAAGGGGGGCTCTGGGAGGCTGCTGCATCACAGGTGGGTTTTCACCTTAATGCATAGAATGCATTAAGGTGAAAAACCTTAAGAGTTTACAACCACTTAAAAAAAAAAAAAAGGGGTAGGGTTTTCAGTTGCCAAGCTGGAAAAAAAAATGCATACGGATTACAAATGCAGCAATCAAAGCACTTGTGTTCCATTAAGAACTACAAATATGTCTGTCACTGCATGACTTGTAGTTTATGCATTTACAGATCTCAGAATGAATGATGCAGCTGTGTGGGAATTAAGATTCAGAAATGCAAAATTCAAAACGGACAGCTGCTGTTTTTTTGTGCATTTTAGAACATGTGGAGGCAGTGCAGCGCTAGGTGTATCAAAAAACTACTAAGCACTGATTAAATGAGTCCACAGTAGACAACATATGGTAAGAAGCAAAGAAAAGTAACTTCTCTAATTGCGGCATTGAAAAATCTTGAGCCACCCCTGTTAGAAGGTCCACACACACCACCCCACCCATTTTTTGCCTTCTAAAGTATCGGACAAATCTGGTTTTGGTAGTATCAGTATCGATACCGAGCATTTGCCCAAGTACTTGTACTCAGGCAAATGCTCCGATGCTTCACCCGATACCTGGGCAGTGAGGGTGATCAGTGTGGTGGAGGCACTACAAGCATCGATCACCCTGTATAGATTTAAAAGTCTGACAGCCGGTCCTCTCTCTCAAACCCCCCGCCGCGGCTTTCAGCGGTGATCAGTGCTTCTCTCCCACACACGATCACAGCCGACTGTCACCTATCCTCCAGTCCCCATCTGTCCTTCACCATGCTCCTGTCCCCCTCCATGCTGCTCCATCTCCCTCCTCCATGCTGCTCCATGTCCCCTCTGTGCATCTGTCCCCCTTTCTTCTACCCCTCTGATTACTGACTCTGTCCATTCACATAACTGAAAAATTGTAACCTCCTGTGATTACAACGTCTGTTAGTTAATGATGAGAAGCCGCTGTCTTCTCTCCTTTAATTTTCAGTGCAGCGGAGTCTGTTGTGAAAGGGACTGGGGAATATGTGTCCCTAGTTCTGTCTCAAAGGGGAGATGTCAGGTCTGTTAAAACCCCTGATATCTCACCATAACCCCCCCAACAGGGCTGATAAAATAAAAAATTGCAAAAAAAAAAAAAAAGTTAAAAATATAATAAAAACACACCGACACTGTCCCCACCCCCCACCCCCCTCAAAGAAAGGCATTGTAAAAAAAAATACTGACATGTGCCAATTTCACATGATTAAATAAAAAAGTTTCTGTACTTGAACTCTGTCTTAAAAAAGTGGTATCGGGACAATCCTAGTTTTAGTCCAAAAACAGTCAGGGGGAGAAGAGGCAGAAGAGCTTTTGCGGCTAATTGCCCCTGAAATAGGTCACAAATAGGAGACTAAATTCTACAAGCCACATGTTGCATGCCTGTAAGGAAGCCAGAGTCATGGAGTGATGTTGGTCTTAGACTTTGCTCTGGAAAGAATCAACTTGAGGGGAACAGACTCACTGCTGCTATTCCCATATATGTTCCTACTGCCGAGTGCCTTTAATCCTTCAATGACGGTCACCTATGTGAGGTGGCTTACAAACAGCTTGCATTGTCGGCAGCTAGCCGGAAGCATGCCGTTATAGGTCTTATAAGCACTAGGTCACCAACTGGAGGGAAGCTTCCTTCCAGTAGTGAGGTGAAAGAAAACCATCAGCTTTAGAAAGCAAAAGCTACAACCAAAGTCCGAACAGTGAGACAAAGTTAGGAAAAAAAACACCAAGACTGAAAATCCCCCTACAACCTGCAGCCCCGTCAACCTGCTAGTGTGCATGCAAGATAAGGATGTAGCATATGCTACAGAAACTTTAAGACATGCAAAGACAAAACCCAAAATCTTAAAAGCACAGGTAAACCCTGCACAGGCCGATAGCCCCATTCAGGGTCTAGGCTTTACCTCTCACAGTGGGCATGCCTCTGAAGGGGGTGTTCTGTATGCTATAAGAATGGATCACAGCCCTGGAGTTGTATAGCAGCCTTCGGTCTACTGCATTTATTGCAACGCCTGCCAAGTGGAGCAACAAAATGCTGGATCCAGTGCCCAAAGCAAACATTACAGGCCGGCCTCACTGCCACAGGATTCAGATGCAGTTCCCGATGTGTATGAGATGCAGAAACTTCTAGTAAAGCCCTAAAGGCTGGAAATCAGAATTTGAAAAAAAAAAAGAAGTAGTATCAAAAGGAGGTAAAATAAATTTGGTCGAAAAAAAAAAAAAATAGGAAATTCTCCAACAGGAGGTCTCCATCACCTTAGGTCTCTAGCAACAAACTGGAGCCTCACAAAGTGGGCTATATGATTGGTTACACTAGAGCAGCGGTTCTGGTTAGAAAAGTTGTTCTTGTTTGTGTCCATTAGTTACAATTCACAGATTTTTCAAGATGGCACCTGAGCACATGTTCTAACATATATTCTTTTGTTCTTACTAACCCCATACGCAATATATAGATAACAGATTGTGCAGGAAGCTCTGTCTGGTAATAAAGTGTCAGTCTGTGCCAGGTACAGACAGATCTTCCTTAGCTAATTTGGCCAATAAGTGTTATCGTTGTTTCACTGTAAAGGATGAGAAGGTGGGGCTCCCTTCTTCTCACTGACTTTTGCTTTTTCTCTCACTTTGTAAGCTTTACGAAAATGTATTACTGCATTTTGGATTAAATCTTCACTTTCAAACATCTCGATTGATTACAAAGAAAGAAATAACCTAACATTCTCAACCTGGGGGTCAAATGATTTGCCAGGGGTGACCAAACCCCGGGCAGTTCCTGAAGCATGTACCGCTCAACCAGCCTTTCTCCTGTTCCTGGAGCCCACGGCCGCCTACTCAGCCTCTTTGCAGCTGCCCGTTCATGGCATGGCTGGGGGGGGGGGGGGTAGAGATTAGAGGTCAGCTGACTGGTGAGGAATGTGAAGTGGTAGGGGCTGAAGGAGACCTTATCTCCTGATTTCCGCATTGGTGTCACTGCTGCTAGACACCACAAAGTCGAAGACACAGGGAAGCAGGATACACAGTGAGTGAAACTACCTGATTATAGTTGCCATTAAAAGTCTCCACTACAGTTCTCAGATCAGCAGATATGACCTTCATCAAGATCACCCTAGTTGGCTGATCAGAACTACTCCCAGCACTGCCACTCATCCCATTCTCCCCCCAGCACTGGCCACTCACCACCCCCCCCCCCCCACCAGCACTGCCACTCACCCCATTCCCCCCCCCCCCCACCAGCACTGCCACTCACCCCATCCCCTACCCCACCAGCACTGCCACTCACCCCATCCCCCACCCCACCAGCACCGCCACTCACCACATCCCCCGCCCCACCAGCACTGCCACTCACCCCATCCCCCACCACCAGCACTGCCACTCACCCCCCATTCCCCCCTTCCCCACCAGCACTGCCACTCAGCCCAACCCACCCCCCCCCCCCCCCCCACCAGCACTGCCACTCAGCCCAACCCCCCCCCCCCCACCAGCACTGCCACTCAGCCCAATCCCCCCCCCCACCAGCCCTGCCACTCAGCCCAATCCCCCCCCCCCACCAGCACTGCCACTCAGCCGAATTCCCCCCCACCACCAGCACTGCCACTCAGCCCAATCCCCCCCCCCCACCAGCACTGCCACTCAGCCCAATTCCCCCCCCACCAGCACTGCCACTCAGCCCAATTCCCCCCCCCCACCAGCACTGCCACTCAGCCCAATCCCCCCCCCCCCCCCCCCCACCCCCCCCCCCACCCCCCCCCCCCCCCCCCCCCACCAGCACTGCCACTCAGCCCAATCCCCCCCCACCAGCACTGCCACTCAGCCCAACCCCCCCCCCCCACCAGCACTGCCACTCAGCCCAATCCCCCCCCCCACCAGCACTGCCACTCAGCCCAATCCCCCCCACCAGCACTGCCACTCAGCCCAATCCCCCCCCCCACCAGCACTGCCACTCAGCCCAATCCCCCCCCCACCAGCACTGCCACTCAGCCCAATCCCCCCCCCCACCAGCACTGCCACTCAGCCCAATCCCCCCCCCCCACCAGCACTGCCACTCACCCCTTTTCCCCCACCACCCTCCACAGCACTGCCACTCACCCCAATCCCCCCCCCCCCCACCAGCACTGCCACTCACCCCAATCCCCCCCCCCCACCAGCACTGCCACTCACCCCAATCCCCCCCCACCAGCACTGCCACTCACCCCAATCCCCCCCCCCACCAGCACTGCCACTCACCCCAACCCCCCCCCCCACCAGCACTGCCACTCACCCCAACCCCCCCCCCCCCACCAGCACTGCCACTCACCCCAACCCCCCCCCCCCCCACCAGCACTGCCACTCACCCCAACCCCCCCCCCCCACCAGCACTGCCACTCAGCCCAACCCCCCCCCCACCAGCACTGCCACTCAGCCCAATCCCCCCCCCACCAGCACTGCCACTCAGCCCAATCCACCCCCCCCACCAGCACTGCCACTCAGCCCAATCCCCCCCCCACCAGCACTGCCACTCAGCCCAATCCCCCCCCCACCAGCACTGCCACTCACCCCATTCCCCCCCCCCCCACCAGCACTGCCACTCACCCCATTCCCCCCCACAGCACTGCCACTCACCCCATTCCCCCCCACAGCACTGCCACTCACCCCCCACCAGCACTGCCACTCACCCCATCCCCCCCCACCAGCACTGCCACTCACCCCATCCCCCCCCCACCAGCAGCACTGCCACTCACCCCATTCCCCTCCCCACCAGCACTGCCACTCACCCCATTCCCCCACCTACCAGCACTGCCACTCACCCCATTCCCCACACCAAGGAGTAAAAGGACTACAAATAGAGAATACACGGAAAGGAGAGGAAAAGAGGGCGAGGAATAAAGAAAAATGGGAGAGAAAGAATAAGAGAACGAACAAGAAAGACAGAGAGGGATGGGGGAATAGAAATTGGGATAGAGAGAGATAAAAGGGAAAGGAAGGAGAAGAAATAGAAAGACTGGTACTACTATAAGGGGTTTTAATACTGTACGAGTGGAAGGGACTCAGGGAGCGCTAAATGTCTGTGGGTTAGGGGCGCAAATCACTCGTCTTGCATTGGGTGCCGACAACCCACGCTACAAAAATTATTTTACTGTTAGAGGTCCCCACAACTTGGGAAATTTTATCAAGGGGCCACGGCACTAGAGGGTTGAGAACCGCTGCACTAGACGGAAGTGTCCAATCACCTGAAGGTAGCAGTATATAACTTATGGATTGAATGTATGGATTCCCATGTTCTGTACAATAAAGAGGTTTTCATTTTGTAAAGCTAAGCTGTAGGACGATTCGCATTTCTTAAATAAGTTTTACAACTGCATGTACCGTATATTACCAAAAAATAACATGTAAATATTTTTTTCCCTTTTTTTAACAAAGGTATATACTTATTACCAATTCCAGAAAATGCCCAAATGCTAAATGTTTTTTACCTATACATTTCAAAAGAAATGTATAAGAACAAAAGAAACAAACAATATACAGTACCGAGTGCAGAAAGGTACCACCCTCTTTCACATAGAGGCACACACTATAACTAGCGTGGAGCATGCCCTGCTGGCATGTTTAGTACCCCTGACCTTGTTTTGTGCATGGTGCCCCAGAGGTTTAATACCTTTATGCACCTCCATTTTGGCAATGGCTCCGGTCATAACCAAGTGACGGCTACTGTGTAAAGCTTGCCTCCCCCCTTATTGTCTCTATTAAACTATTTTGATGTGTACACTGTATAAAACACCCTAAAAAAAAAAAAACTTTAATATATATCTTGTGAAACAAAAACAAAATTCTCACACCAGACTGCACATAAAAATCTCACACAAAGCACCGAAAATGCAGGTGTGTCAATGTACATTAAAACATGCATTTTTATTTACATTGCATTGTGTTTTTATGTTGGTTGGCATGCTTTTTCCAAGTCATTGCAAAATGATGTGTCACCGGAAGGGTCAAAATACTTTATTGTATAATTTTCAGGTACGATGCATTGCATTCACCCAAGGGTTGCCAAGGTGTTAGAATTGTATGATTATTCTCATGTGCATCAGAGTGCCAGTGCTAGTTTATTTATTATTGAAAAGCCCATGGCGTGTGAAACATTCAAAAACTTCACCCGGTGCCAAAAATATGTGCACACACATAAAGAGGCGACACAAAAACGTGCAACGGGTGTACACAAGCCCTCTAAAATCAGAGGGCCTTGCTCTGAATCCCCTGGGGCGTTGGGCTGCAGACAGTGACAAGGGTACTTTACACTTGGTCTATCTGGCTGAAACCAGACGGACTCCTTTCTCTGAAGGGTCTGCCGAAACAGACCCACCTAAGTAGTAGGTGGGGCTCCCCCAAACGGAGACCCCATGAGAGAGGGCGAACTAAGCCAGAAGGCCATGTCCACCCCCTCCCAAAACTTTGTAAAAACACAAAAATACAAAAAGTGGC
Source organism: Rana kukunoris (assembly GCA_029574335.1). Classification (NCBI taxonomy): domain Eukaryota; kingdom Metazoa; phylum Chordata; class Amphibia; order Anura; family Ranidae; genus Rana; species Rana kukunoris. The sequence continues at coordinate 210,254,429 of CM056052.1, forward strand.
AAAACAAAAAAGAAATAAAAGAAAGTGGGGGAGGAAGGAAGTGGAGAGGAGAGTGAAAAGGTGGCCATTGTGCAATACAATGGCCAGGCCCTTCGGACAGGAAAAAAATAATCCTACGGTCCCAGCTAAAAGACCCAGCCCAGGAGGCAGGTGACTGCCACGCCAGGGGCATATACACCATAGGCTTTCAAGCCCCTATCCGACCCCCCGACTGGATCAGTGCAGCCCTCAGTCCCCGCCAGATAGAGAGCCCTTCTAGGTTTTCTCAGGGAGAGACTCCCATCCAATAGAGGCCTGCGATACTAGCCATTCCCGGCCCCCATCAATCCAGCAAATTTGCATGGCATCACCCCAGCCACTGACAGGGCGTCACCAGCTCCTCCACTGGATGCTGACAGGAACAGCTGCCACACCAACACCAGCTAGAGAAACCCAGCCCTTCGAGGAGACCAAATGCAGCCCACCCATCCTCACCAGGAGCACCCTCAGATATGACCATCACTGAGCTCCAGACCCTTATGAGCGCCGAATGTAGCCCCTACCAAGACAGGCCGTCTAGGTACACCATTGAGTTTGCATAGCCCTGCCCTGTTGGGTGTAGCACAGCGCCCCCTTTGGCGACTGATAGTACACTTGATCTTAGCCAAAAGGCCAATAAGCCTTAAAGGGTCACTAAAGGAAAAAAAAATGTTTTGCTGAAATGACTGTTTACAGGGTATATAGACATAAAAGTTAACTGACTCCCTTTCAAAATGATTAAAAATAGATAAAAATCAATCATATAATGTGCCTGAAGGTTAGTTTCACTTTTAAACTGGCTTCATGTTTCTGTGAAGTAGAAATAGAAACAGAAAAAAAAAAAAAAAAATCCAGGGCAGTGTTTTGTTTTTAAAATGAATCCGATTGGTTCTGGGAAGTTTTAGACACACAGTAATGACAGCTTAGAACACTGTGAGAAAGCTCCTAGCACTGTGGTTATAAGGAAACAGACAAGCAGGAAGTGTGGAGAACAGAGCAGGATTACAGCAACTTCAAAGGAAAAAAAAAGACCAATAAGGACATGAAACCAGTACTGCAGTAAGGTAAAGGAAGCTATTTAGCTTAAAAAAAAAAAAATCCTTTTAGTGATCCTTTAAGAAAAAAAACTGTACGCAGCAAGGCTCCCAAAAAGTCTCAAATGTGATATCCCCATACTCAGAAGCAGAATGTATTTTGGCGTGTAATTCCACATATCCCCATGGCATGTGAGAGCGATATTAGAATTTATTTAAAGTGAAAACTGTGTAGAAATAAATAGTAAAAAACATTCTTCAATGTTTTTAAAAGATTTGACAGGAAAAAAAAAATCTTGCATGGGCTCAACAATTAACTTTTAGCACCTGTGATCAGCAGTCAGAATGTAAAAGCTGGGTAAATTTCCATATATACAGCATACCATAGTTTGTAGATGCTTTGACTTTCACGCAAACCACCTGACAGGTACATTGGTAGGAGGAAGTGGATGTATCGGGGTATAGCTTATAAATAACAAAGAGCTAGGTTGCAGCTATGATGTTGCTAGGAGATTAGGCTGTACAGGACTCTCCCTCCTGATTGGCAAAGAGAGCAGAAGTGCACCATTGGCTCCTGCTGCTGTCAAACAGTGGACCAATGAGAAGAGAGTGGGGCAGGGTCTAGCCACAGCTCCATGTCTGAATGGAAACACAGAGCTTGGGTGCCCCAATAGCAAGCCGTTTGCTTTGGGGGCACTCAGCCCGAGGGAGGGGCCAGAGAGACCCGAGAAGGGGAGGATTCAAAACCACTGCACAGAGAAGGTAAGCAGAACAGGTTTGTTATAAAAAACACACACACACATCTGCCTTTAATCATGAGGTTTGGATGACACAGTTTAGGATTTGCTAAGCAGCACTTCTTAATTGCACAGAGATAAACAGATTCACTGCTAAAGTTAACAAAACCAATTAACATTTCATATACGTTAACATCACCTATTGCATTCATGTGTAAAATTCCAACTTAGGAGTGTTAATGAAACAAGGAAAACAAAAAAAAAGTCAAATACGAAAGAAGAGTAAAGCATTTTACTTTTATATTTTTTAAATGAAATAAATGGCGTGGCTCTGTCCCCCGATGGCATATATAGTGTATAGAAGCAGACATTTTAAAGAATATGCTACCCAAACATTTCATATTCCTGATACGTGCTACCTGCTGTGCCATGTACTTGTATGAAAAAGTCTCATGTTCTCTTTGTATTGCTTCCTTTATGTGAAATATCTCTGGTGTTCCTGCCAGTCCCTCCACTTTCCCACTAAAAAACTGACCACACTAAGGTCTCATACACACTGGACATTTTAAAAGAAGCCGTTTGTCTGCAGGTGTTTTTTTCTGCAGTCAGTATACTCCCCACCCAGCATGTTATCCTATGTGTCCATGCACACAGGTCGTTACAAGCGTTTTTTGGCAGGGATGTTTTCTGGCTCGAAAAACCCCCAGAACTAGTGGGTTTTAAGAGGAGTTTTTTAGCTGTAAAAACGCTCTTAACCACTTGACTACTGGGCACTTAAACCCACTTAATAACCAGACCAATTTTCAGCTTTCGGTGCTCTCACATTTTGAATGACAATAACTCAGTCATACAACACTATAACCAAATGAAATTTTTGTCCTTTTTTTCCCACAAATAGAGCTTTCTTTTGGTGGTATTTTATCACCTCTGCGGTTTTTATTTTTTTCACTATAAATGAAAAAAGAACGAAAATTTTGTAAAAAAATGAATTTTTCTTCATTTCTATTATAAAATTTTGCAAAAAAGTAATTTTTCTTCATAAATTTGGCCTAAAATGTATACTGCTACATATCTTTGGTAACAAAACAAAAAAAATTTAGATATTATTTAGTCTGGGTGAAAGTTATAGGGTCTAAAAGCTATGGTACCAATTACTGAAAATTGATCAATTTGATCACACCTGATGTACTGACATCCTCTCTCATTTCTTGAGACCCTAACATGCCAGAAAAGTACAAATACCCCCCAAATGACCCCTTTTTGGAAAGAAGACATTCCAAGGTATTTAGAAAGAGGCCTGGTGAGTTTTTTGAAGTTGTAATTTTTCCCACAATTCTTTGCAAAATCAAGATTTTTTTCATTTTTATTTTCTTTCCACAAAATGTTCATATTAGCGGGTTATTTCTCACACACAGCATATGCATACCACAAATTACACCCCAAAACACATTCTGCTATTCCTCCCGAGTATGGCGATACCCCATGTGTGGGACTTTTACACAGCGTGGCCACATGGAATGGCGCCAAACTTTGCGACTTAAAAATCCCCATAGGTGATGCTTTAAATATTTTTACTGGTTACATCATTTTAGTTGGAGAGGAGGTCTAGGGCCAAAATTATTGCTCTCGCTCTAACGTTCGCAGCGATACCTCACATGTGTGGTTTGAACACCGTTTTCATATGTGGGCGGGACTTGCGTATGCGTTCGCTTCTGCATGCGAGCTCACGGGGACAGGGGCGCGTATGCCCAGAGTATTGCGGAGTATGCCCAGAGTATTGCGGAGTATGCCCAGAGTATTGCGGAGTATGCCCAGAGTATTGCGGAGTATGCCCAGAGTATTGCGGAGTATGCCCAGAGTATTGCGGATTGCCCAGAGTATTGCAGAGTATGCCCAGAGTATTGCAGATTGCCCAGAGTATTGCAGAGTATGCCCAGAGTATTGCAGAGTATGCCCAGAGTATGCCCAGAGTATTGCAGAGTATTGGAGTATGCCCAGAGTATTGCGGAAGTATGCCCAGAGTATTGCGGAAGTATGCCCAGAGTATTGCGGAAGTATGCCCAGAGTATTGCGGAAGTATGCCCAGAGTATTGCGGGAGTATGCCCAGAGTATTGCGGGAGTATGCCCAGAGTATTGCGGGAGTATGCCCAGAGTATTGCGGGAGTATGCCCAGAGTATTGCGGGAGTATGCCCAGAGTATTGCGGGAGTATGCCCAGAGTATTGCGGGAGTATGCCCAGAGTATTGCGGGAGTATGCCCAGAGTAGTATGCCCAGAGTATTGCGGGATTGGGAGTATGCCCAGAGTATTGCGGGAGTATGCCCAGAGTATTGCGGGAGTATGCCCAGAGTATTGCGGGAGTATGCCCAGAGTATTGCGGGAGTATGCCCAGAGTATTGCGGGAGTATGCCCAGAGTATTGCGGGAGTATGCCCAGAGTATTGCGGGAGTATGCCCAGAGTATTGCGGAGTATGCCCAGAGTGCGGGAGTATGCCCAGAGTATTGCGGGAGTATGCCCAGAGTATTGCGGGAGTATGCCCAGAGTATTGCGGGAGTATGCCCAGAGTATTGCGGGAGTATGCCCAGAGTATTGCGGAGTATGCCCAGAGTATTGCGGGAGTATGCCCAGAGTATTGCGGGAGTATGCCCAGAGTATTGCGGAGTATGCCCAGAGTATTGCGGGAGTATGCCCAGAGTATTGCGGGAGTATGCCCAGAGTATTGCGGGAGTATGCCCAGAGTATTGCGGAGTATGCCCAGAGTATTGCGGAGTATGCCCAGAGTATTGCGGGAGTATGCCCAGAGTATTGCGGAGTATGCCCAGAGTATTGCGGGAGTATGCCCAGAGTATTGCGGGAGTATGCCCAGAGTATTGCGGGAGTATGCCCAGAGTATTGCGGGAGTATGCCCACCAGAGTATGCCCACCAGAGTATGCCCAGAGTATTGCGGAGTATGCCCAGAGTATTGCGGAAGTATGCCCAGAGTATTGCGGAAGTATGCCCAGAGTATTGCGGAAGTATGCCCAGAGTATTGCGGGAGTATGCCCAGAGTATTGCGGGAGTATGCCCAGAGTATTGCGGGAGTATGCCCAGAGTATTGCGGGAGTATGCCCAGAGTATTGCGGGAGTATGCCCAGAGTATTGCGGGAGTATGCCCAGAGTATTGCGGGAGTATGCCCAGAGTATTGCGGAGTATGCCCAGAGTATTGCGGGAGTATGCCCAGAGTATTGCGGGAGTATGCCCAGAGTATTGCGGGAGTATGCCCAGAGTATTGCGGGAGTATGCCCAGAGTATTGCGGGAGTATGCCCAGAGTATTGCGGAGTATGCCCAGAGTATTGCGGGAGTATGCCCAGAGTATTGCGGGAGTATGCCCAGAGTATTGCGGAGTATGCCCAGAGTATTGCGGGAGTATGCCCAGAGTATTGCGGGAGTATGCCCAGAGTATTGCGGGAGTATGCCCAGAGTATTGCGGAGTATGCCCAGAGTATTGCGGGAGTATGCCCAGAGTATTGCGGAGTATGCCCAGAGTATTGCGGGAGTATGCCCAGAGTATTGCGGGAGTATGCCCAGAGTATTGCGGGAGTATGCCCAGAGTATTGCGGGAGTATGCCCACCAGAGTATGCCCACCAGAGTATGCCCAGAGTATTGCGGAGTATGCCCAGAGTATTGCGGGAGTATGCCCAGAGTATTGCGGGAGTATGCCCAGAGTATTGCGGGAGTATGCCCAGAGTATTGCGGGAGTATGCCCAGAGTATTGCGGAGTATGCCCAGAGTATTGCGGGAGTATGCCCAGAGTATTGCGGAGTATGCCCAGAGTATTGCGGGAGTATGCCCAGAGTATTGCGGGAGTATGCCCAGAGTATTGCGGGAGTATGCCCACCAGAGTATGCCCACCAGAGTATGCCCAGAGTATTGCGGAGTATGCCCACCAGAGTATGCCCAGAGTATTGCGGAGTATGCCCAGAGTATTCCCCCCCCCCCAGAGTATTCCCCCCCCCAGAGTATTCCCCCCCCCCCAGAGTATTCCCCCCCCCAGAGTATTCCCCCCCCCCAGAGTATTGCCCCCCTCCCCCAGAGTATTGCCCCCCCCCCCCCAGAGTATTGCCCAGCATTGCAGAGTATGTGCAGCAGGGATGGCTGAGCAGGGAGGGATGGATGGATGGATCTGTGACTACATTTGTCACAGATCCATCCCGCAGCACTGGCGCTGCCATCCGCTCCCTCCCCTCTCCTCTCACACTGTACCGATCGGTACAGAGAGAGGAGGGAGGAACCGGCGTCATCAAATGACGCCGGTCTGTTTACATCTGATCGCGCCGTCATTGGACGGCGCGATCACGTGGTAAACCGCCGCTATCAGCGGCGATTTACCGTGATTCGTGACCCCGCCGGGTCCTCTGGACCCGGCGGTCACGGACATTCCCGTGTGCGCGCCCCAGGGGGCGCGCGGGAGCGCGACTCTGGAATCACGTTATATAACGTGATCCCAGAGTTAAGCAACCACCTTGCCGCCGTTATTTTTCGGCAGGTGGTTGCTAAGTGGTTAAAAAAAAAAACATTTAGGGTTTATCAGTGTTTTTGAGCCGCAAGCTTTTGTTGGAGTATAGTTTTGCTAAAAAATAAATCATCTGCAGCATGGCATGGTCAGGCAAAAGGACGTGTATATTATACATCCCCTTTAAGAAGCGTCACTGTGAATGCACGCCCGCCACAAGCTCCATGAGCCCAACCGCGATCGTCTCGTGGAGAGGAAGAACAGGGAAATGCTCATGTAAACAAGCTTTTCCCCGGTCTTCCTAGTGACAGGACAGTGATCACAGCTGATCAGTGTATTGTCACACATAGCCCATCCCCCCCTACAGTTAGAAGCACTCCCTAGGACACACTAAACCCCTTACTACACCACCTGGTGGTTAACACCTTTACTGCCAGTGTCATTTTCACAGTAATCTGTGCATTTTTATAGCACTGATCGCTGTAAAACTGACAGTGGTCCCAAAAATGTGTCAAAAGTGTCCGACAAAGTCGCAATCACAGTAAAAAAAAAAAAAAAAAACACCCCATCGCAGATCGCTGCCATTACTAGTAAAAAGAATAAAAATGCTATAATTCTATCCCCCATAACTTTTGCGCAAACCAATCAATATACGCTTATTGTGTTTTTTTTACCAAAAATATGTAGAATACGTATCGGCCTAAACACATATAATATTTTATTTATAAATAAAAATTTATTTTATATATATATATATATATATATATACATATACATATATATACATATATATATATATACATACATACATACATACATACATACATATATACATATATAAACATATATATATACATACATACAGGGAGTGCAGAATTATTAGGCAATTGAGTATTTTGACCACATCATCCTCTTTATGCATGTTGTCTTACTCCAAGCTGTATAGGCTCGAAAGCCTACTACCAATTAAGCATATTAGGTGATGTGCATCTCTGTAATGAGAAGGGGTGTGGTCTAATGACATCAACACCCTATATCAGGTGTGCATAATTATTAGGCAACTTCCTTTCCTTTGGCAAAATGGGTCAAAAGAAGGACTTGACAGGCTCAGAAAAGTCAAAAATAGTGAGATATCTTGCAGAGGGATGCAGTACTCTTAAAATTGCAAAGCTTCTGAAGCGTGATCATCGAACAATCAAGCGTTTCATTCAAAATAGTCAACAGGGTCGCAAGAAGCGTGTGGAAAAACCAAGGCGCAAAATAACTGCCCATGAACTGAGAAAAGTCAAGCGTGCAGCTGCCAAGATGCCACTTGCCACCAGTTTGGCCATATTTCAGAGCTGCAACATCACTGGAGTGCCCAAAAGCACAAGGTGTGCAATACTCAGAGACATGGCCAAGGTAAGAAAGGCTGAAAGACGACCACCACTGAACAAGACACACAAGCTGAAACGTCAAGACTGGGCCAAGAAATATCTCAAGACTGATTTTTCTAAGGTTTTATGGACTGATGAAATGAGAGTGAGTCTTGATGGGCCAGATGGATGGGCCAGTGGCTGGATTGGTAAAGGGCAGAGAGCTCCAGTCCGACTCAGACGCCAGCAAGGTGGAGGTGGAGTACTGGTTTGGGCTGGTATCATCAAAGATGAGCTTGTGGGGCCTTTTCGGGTTGAGGATGGAGTCAAGCTCAACTCCCAGTCCTACTGCCAGTTTCTGGAAGACACCTTCTTCAAGGAGTGGTACAGGAAGAAGTCTGCATCCTTCAAGAAAAACATGATTTTCATGCAGGACAATGCTCCATCACACGCATCCAAGTACTCCACAGCGTGGCTGGCAAGAAAGGGTATAAAAGAAGAAAAACTAATGACATGGCCTCCTTGTTCACCTGATCTGAACCCCATTGAGAACCTGTGGTCCATCATCAAATGTGAGATTTACAAGGAGGGAAAACAGTACACCTCTCTGAACAGTGTCTGGGAGGCTGTGGTTGCTGCTGCACGCAATGTTGATGGTGAACAGATCAAAACACTGACAGAATCCATGGATGGCAGGCTTTTGAGTGTCCTTGCAAAGAAAGGTGGCTATATTGGTCACTGATTTGTTTTTGTTTTGTTTTTGAATGTCAGAAATGCATATTTGTGAATGTTGAGATGTTATATTGGTTTCACTGGTAAAAATAAATAATTGAAATGGGTATATATTTGTTTTTTGTTAAGTTGTCTAATAATTATGCACAGTAATAGTCACCTGCACACACAGATATCCCCCTAAAATAGCTAAAACTAAAAACTACTTCCAAAAATATTCAGCTTTGATAATGAGTTTTTTGGGTTCATTGAGAACATGGTTGTTCAATAATAAAATTAATCCTCAAAAATACAACTTGCCTAATAATTCTGCACTCCCTGTATACACATATACATACACACACACACACACACACACACACACACACACACACACACACACACACACATATATAAAAATATGATATCAAAAAGTAAAAAAATCTTGATTTTTTTAAAATTGTCATTGTGTGTATAGTGCAAAAATGTAAGCAACACGGTGCCAAATCGCAAAAAGTGGCCTGGTCTTTGGCCAGCAAAATGGTCCAGGGGTTAAGTGGTTGAAGTACTTTATTCACATGGCTTTAAAATAAGCACTGGACTTAGAGGTTGTGCAATATAAATATAAATCAATAGCCATTTCCTCCAAAGAATAAAAAAACACAAAAAAAAAAACACGCAATCTTCACACACTCCAAACCGCTGTTCAATTAGAACAGGCTGCAGTCTGAAGATGTCATACTCGATAAGTATGCAGAATTTTAGAAATACAAGGGGTCCCCGACTTACGAACGCCCTACTTACGAACTACACGCTGCGGGTACCATCTGCCGTTCTGCACATGCACTGCTAGACAGAGCCTCAGAAAATGTCGGAAATGTCCGTAATTGGTCACACATGCGCAGAACAGCCTTCAACAGAACATCGGAAATGTCCGTAATTGCCGTTCTGCACTTGCGCAGCTCGACTTATGAACATTTCCGGATTACAAACAGAAAAGTCCCCAACTCGTTCGTACGTCGGGGACCCCCTGTACATGTAGAATTGTTGAATTACTTGTCAACTATGGGTAGGCACCACATCCCTTAATTAGAAAATATAGTAGAATTAAACAGGATTTTTAAGGTGCAAAAAAATACAAAAGTTTATAAAAATAGATTAAAATAGATAAAATGTATCTATTTTTATAAACTTTTGTATTTTTTTGCATCTTAAAAATCCTGTTTGATTCTCCCATATTTATTTTCCCCTGTACATGTAGTCAGCTTAGATCTGACAGCCAAGGATCCAATAAAAAAAAGTTTGTTTAAGCCGGGGAGATTCTGGTGCTGCTGGCACACAAAACATTGACAAGTGAGAAATATGGCATAAAGCCTTAGCTTGTGTCCCATAACACGCAGGACATGAAGATTCTTTTGTAGGATCCCCCCTGTCCACCTCACCTTTCTCAAAGGGATTAGGAGTGTCAGAATAACACTGAAAAGGATAAAAGGTGGCAAGAGTGGCAGAAGAGCACTCACCTTGGGACCAGTTCTCAACAGTTGGAACTGACAGAAGCAAAAAACTGAAGCCTCACAGAGTGGGTGAGGTTGTGGGGAGGAACTGGAAGCTTTTGCCAGTGTCCAATCAGCTGAGAGTAGGGGCATATAACCAAAGTAGTATGAAAACAAGTCCTATACAAAAGAATCTAGATACAGTAAGGGAAAAAAAGTAATTGATCACCTGCTGATTTTGTACGTTTGCCCACCGACAAAGAAATGATCAGTCTATAATTGTAATGTTAGATTTCAACAGCGAGACAGAACAAAAATATCCAGAAAAACACAAAAAAGTTCTAAATTGATTTGCATTTTAAATTACTGTATTTATTGGCATATAACACTTTTTTTACCCTGAAAATAGAGGTTAAACTGTGCTTGTGTGTTAGACGCAGGGGGCTGTGGAAAGTTTTTTTTACTGAAACTTCCCTCTTAAAGTTAGGGTGCGCCTGTTATACGCTGATAAATACGGTACGTATTTGATTCTTTATCAAATCAGCAAGATTTCTGGCTCCCAGGTGTGTTCTATACAGGTAACAAGCTAAGATTAGGGTATCCTCTTAAAAAGGCGTGCTCCTAATCTCAGCTTGTTACCTGTATAGAACAAAAAAAAAAAAAAAAAAGACACCTGTCCACAGAAGCAATCAAATTCCAATCTCTATACCATGATCAAGACCAGGGGTCTCCAAACTTTCAAAGCAAAGGGCCAGTTAACTGTCCTTCAGGCTTTAGGGGGGGGGGCCTGACTATACCCCGTGAGAAAAAAAAATGCCTCCGGCATCAGTGCCTCATCATTGGTTTTAATGAGAGAAATTGTGACCCATTCTTGATATCAATGAGGAGTACTCCATGGAAGGTGTCAGTAGCAGTAGAGGGAATGGTGACCCATCATTGGTGTCAGTTGGTGGAATATTGCCCCAAGGGCCAGATAAAGGCAAGGAAAGGGCCACATCCAAGGATGTCAGAGACAAGATTGTAGGCCTACACAAGGCTGGAATGGTCTACAAAAACCAATCACCAAGCATCCTGGTAAAAGGGTGACAACCGTTGGTGCATTTATTTACATATTGAAGAAAGACAAAATAACTTGTCAATCTCCCTCAGTCTGGGGCTCCATGCAAGATCTCACCTCGTGGAGTGTCAATGACCATGAGAACGGTGAGGAATCAGTGCAGAACTACACAGGAGAATCTTGTCAATGATCTGAAGGCAGCTGGGGCCATAGGTCACAAAGAAAACAAATGGTAACACTACAGCGCAAATGACTAAAATCATGCAGAGCCCGCAAATTCCGTCTGCTCAAAGCACATGTACAGACCCATCTGAAGTTTACCCACAAAAAGCTGAATGATTTAGAGGAGAAAAATAGGTGAAAGTGTTGTGGTCAGAGGAGACCAAAATCGAGCTCTTTGAAATCAACTCAACTTGCTGTGTTTAGAGGAGGTGGCATGCTGTCCATGAGCCCAAGAACACCATCCACAATGTCGAACACAAAGGTGAGAACATTATTGCCTTAGGGGTGTTTTTGTGCTATGGGGACAGGACAACTTCACTGCATCAAAAAGGGATGATGGATGGGCCATGTATCGTCAAATCTTGGGCAAGAACCTCCTTCCCTCCTTTTTTGAAAATAAATGGGTCTTGGGTGGGTATTCCAGCATGACATTGACCCAAAATACATGGCCAAGACAACAAAGGAGTGGTTTAAGAATAAGCAAATTAAAAAGTTTCTAGAGTGGCCAGCCAGTCTCCAGACCTTCATCCCATAGAAAATACATGGGAGGGAGCTGAAGGTTTCAGTTACCAAACGTCAGCCTCAAAACCTTAATGACTTTGAGAGGATCTGCAAAGAGGAGGGGAACAAAATCCCCCAAGATGTGTGCAAACCTGGTGGCTAGAGCTGCACGATTAATCGTCAAGCATTATCGTAATTGTTTCCCGTTGCGTTCTTGAAAAAGTATTACCAGATCTTTCTATGCAGATAATTGTCTCTGCTCAAGCCACAGCAATCAAGAGAAAGGGAAAAAAATCCAGGCAGTCTGCCAAGTATCACAACATTCTTTAGCAGTGGAACCAAGTCTAAACATATGTAACACTTCGTCCTATAGATCAAAGGAATAGACTTGAGTAAATGAGGAAAGGTTAACCACTTAAACACTAAAACTTTTTCTGACATTTGTTGGTTTCCAGATGAAATCTTTTTTTAATAGAAAATTACTTAGAACCCCCAAACTTTTTTTTTTTTAGTGGAGACCCTAGAGAATAAAATGGTGGTTGTTACAATATTTTATGTCACACTGTATATGCACAGCAGTCTTTCAAATGCAATTTTTTGGGAAAAATTACACACACACACACAATCGTGATCTTTATGCCAAGCAAAAAAAAAACTGATTGCCAACGAGGGTTTTGCCACCAAGTACCAAGTCATGTTTCGCGAAGGGGTCAAATAATTATTTCACTCATTACCCACTTCCTTACTGGGCACATATACCCCTTCCTGACCGGGTGAAATTTCAGCCTGTGGCACTGCGTCACTTTAACTGACAATTGCGCGGTCGTGCGACGTGGCTCCCAAACAAAATTGACGTCCTTATTTCCCCACAGTGGCCTGGCCGAGCGCAGGCCGTAAAAACACAGCTAGTTAGAGAATTAGAACCACCCTGCGGTCGTACGGCCGTTGGGTAGTGGTTAAAAATGCAAATCAAATTTAATAACTTTTTTTTAAAATATGTTTTTCTGGATATTTTAGTTAAAAATGAACCTACCATTAAATTATAGACTGATCATTTCTTTGCCAGTGGGCAAACATACAAAATCAGCAGGGGATCAAATACTTTTTCCCCCCCTCACTGTAAAACAATTCTTTATGTTTGGAATACGGAAAAAAAATAAAAATAATAATACCTCTCCACTTAGGCTGCTTGGAAGGGTTTCAGACGTTACTGTTGTGCTGGGAGGGCTGGAGAAATCCCATATGTTCACAGGCAGAGCTGGGTCAGGATGCTTAGAGTTATCAGTACATTTAGGATTGTCCAATAAGGTCACTTCATAAAATTCTTGAATATCTAAATTGAAGAAAGAAAGACATATGGTTAGCTTGAGACATGAAAGGAAACCAGTTATAAAAGCAACAATAATTACCCAATTCTGAGATGGCTAGTAGCCCTACTATCACATCTGTAAATATATGGTGTGTCACTGGCGCAAAAATAATTCCATCATGTACCAAAGATCTGCTGCAGTACTGTGTACACCTCAAAGAAAGTGTACAAAATATTTGTGAACAAAAATGTGTTACTGCGCCAATCCTACAATCTTATATTTCAGTAATGGTGAACCTAATATTAAAAAAAAAACAGTGCTATGAACCCAATACCCCATGTGGGGTAAACTATACATGAATAACTAAATTCAGCGGCAGGAGGTGACGTAATTCCGTCCAACGTGCTACGTTACACGTCATCTCCTGCCGCTGATTCGCACGGAAACAGAGGCGTGGAACGCATGCCAATCAAGGGGGGTCAACACACTGGTGAGAGTCTTTGCGCTCGGTAATGCTGGAAGGACTTGGTGCCGGTCTGGAGGCACAGTACTTTGTGAGCAAGACCTTGTTTTTATACTTTTAGAAATAAAATTTGGACATACTGTGCTCCGACCAGTCCCTTGTCTTAGAGAAATTAAGGTACCATCAGGTGCCTTATGGAGGAGGAGGGGAGGATAATTACATATTGGCTGCGAGGAGAGATCTACCTTATTATTAGAAGCGTTTTACAAATCTAGGTCTGGTGAGTGTCCATTTCAGAAGTTGGTGACGGTGGCACGTTTTGGTGGAACAGTAGTCACATATCCATTTCTTTATTCACAATAAGGAGAAGCATCAGCATTGGACTTTTTATTTGAATCTCATCCGGACCTCTCTTTATAATTCTATACTTATTTTGTGTATATACACTGACTCAGAACAAGTTTGAAGATCAGGAGTCCTGCTTTCATTAGTTTTATAGTTAGCAAGACAGCCAAATAACTAGCATTTCTAAAAGTAGGTGGGCAATAGCAGTCTCCATATTTATCTCACGATAGGTCTACCTAAAAATAGTGTTGTCATACATAAGATTAACCAATAAAACCAAATTTACGTGGACATCAGTCAAAGCTTCATACAAATGTGAAAGGTTATACCTGTTAATTCTGTTCAGCCATTCACACTCCCCTGCCATGAGTTACAGCAGGCAGGGTTGAACGTTCTATGTTACCTTCTGCATTTTAGACTAAAGCAGGCCATACACGGTCGAATTTCGAACGATTTTTTATTTTTTTTCAAAATCAGAAAGTTCGTTTTTTTGTGATCCGATGATGCTACCATTGATTTTCGAAATTCGGCCGACAAAACCTTCAGGTTGCCGGGAATATTTGTTTCTCTCCGGGAATATTCTTTTCTCGCACATGCATATTTTTTTTCTATTACATTTCTCATACGATTCTCCCATCATTGATCCGAAAATCGTTCGATTTTCAAAAAATTTCGAACATGTCGGATTTCTCAAATTTGTTTGCCGCACGAAAATCGGCGGTTGCTGCAGCCCACTAACGGTGCGAAATTCATACAAAAATTCTTTGATACGATTTTCGAAAGAAAATTCTTTTGAAATGTGTATGGCCTGCAGAAGACTATCCTCATACTGATGAGCTCCATGTACACTACAAACCTCTACTTCCCAGTTACCAATAAACAAAACACTTATTTAAAGTGGGGGGGGGGGACCAATAAAAAGTTCTAATTTTATGTAGTTACAATAGCTGTAACTAAAACAAATACAATAGTTATCAAATGAATACATAACTGGTCAGAATGGTGCTTACAGTTCAAATGGCAGTGCATACAAATTTTTAGTACACCTCCAAAATTAAGGCATTCTTATATGCACAGCTCCAGCATCTCAACCCTAACATTATTATTTAGGTACTTTTATAGCAGCGCTTTACATATACAATGTACATTCACATCAGTCCCTACCCTCAAGGAGCTTACAATCTAAAGGTCCCTAACTCGCATTCATATACTAGGGCTAATTTAGGCAGAAGCCAATTAACCTACCAGCCAGTCTTTGGAGTGTAGGCGGAAACCGGAGTACACTGAGGAAACCCACGCAGGCATGCAAACTACAGGCAGATAGTGTCATGGTCGGGATTCAAACCATCAACCCTTTTTACTGCTAGGCGAGAGTACTACTCACTACACTACTGTGCTGCCCAAACATGTGGAATTTAGATCACACAACTCAGACTCCTGGGTCAGTGAGTGGCAACCAGCTTGATCAAAAGGAGCGTATGGGCAACATTACAGCTCCGAGAATTCAAGGCGATTGTCGAGCATTCCCTGAGCTGGAGCTGCATGTGCCGAAAGCGCAGTGTGGCTTGCACATGTGCAGTGGGTAGCCAGCTGTGAAGCTGCAAGGAATCATAGCTTCACTCCGTAAACATGCCCACATCGGGGATCCCAAGACAGGCGAGCGTCTCTTTGAAGTCGGCAGTTACAGCACTTGTAGATGCTGACTTCAATTTTTTTATGCTTTGTGTGAAGACTGAAAAACTGCTTTAACTGGTGCATGGTTCATCCATCTCTGTGCAGCTTCCCCTAACCTCCAGTGGGGAACACAACGCTGAATTTAAAAAAAAAAAAAAAAAAAAAAAAGAAGAATTGGTGGATTTTTTTTTTTTTTTCTTTTAAAGTCACTGGATTTGTGCAGCAGTTTTTCAAATGCTATTTTTGGGAGAAAATTTAAAAAACCCCAAAAAACAACACAAAAAACTTTTGTAAAAGAAAGGGGTCACGCCTAGTAAAGAGACAATACCAAACATGTCATGCTTTAAAATTGTGCAAGGGTGACAACATATATTTAAAGTAACCATGTAAAAAATTTAAATAAAAAGTTATAATAAAAAATGGTCTAGCTAGACCGAGTACACAGGGCTCTGGGTCCCAGGAACCCCAGCCCAGATCACCCCAGAGATGCGATTTGCAGGGTTCACTTTTTTGCCATTAAGGAAGCTATCATGCAAGCCGCACGCACGCAGGAGGCCATCCTTTTTAATGACACCCGCATCCACTTGCTGCCTGATGTCTCTAAGCTGACACTTGACTTACGTAGGGCCCTGAAGCCCCTTACTGGAGCCCTGCAGGCTAAAAACATCAAGTACCGTTGGAGCTTCCCTTTTCAGCTGTCAGCCTCCCATGATGGAAGATCGGCTGTTTTTCGCTCGCTGGGTGACCTCCCCAAGTTCTTGGGAACCTTTGAGCTCCCGCAGATCTCCATCCCGGACTGGCCGCTGCGATCAGCTACCCCTGGCTTTCAACTCTCCTCCGGCTGGAAGAGACAATCTAAGAAGCCTCGACGATCCAGATCAGAGACCACCAAGACCCCTGATGGATGAGCTGTTCTGACCCCCCATGCATTATGGGTCACTGTATATTGCTGCTCATGGACTTTCCTCTGCTGAGATCCTTGCTGTTTGGGACATTTGGTTTAGGGGGGGCGCTGGGTTGGGGGGGCGGGTGGTCTGTGGTAGGGTAGTGCCCTCCCCTCTTCCCGGGCCCTCTCCGGCCTGGCGGCCCCTGGTTTCCCCTTGGATCAAGTCAGCGAACTGTGCCTTGTCTCGTCCCAACCTAGGCGGACCACCTCCCGCCTCTCCCTTCCCTATACTGTTTTCTTGATATTTTCACCCTTGTCACTAAGGCGTGTTCAGATGTTTACCACATTACCCTGTAGGATACGGATTTACCTAGGTACTTGAGAGGGGACATCCCTCTCGCTTGGTGTACCTGTTATTCTCCAGCAAGTAGTCCTACTGGGGTTCTAGTTAATTATGATTGCCGTTATTATATTACTGTACATGTTTGATGTTTAAGTGTGCGGGTGCCTCTCCGTGCGACACCCACGTTACCCCACTTAGGTCCTTCAGCTCCCCTTGCGGTGCAAGCTGAAATGTTGCTAGCGACAATGTTAGTGAGGCCACTCCGGCCCGTTGTTCTCTTTGTTTCCCTCTTTTTCCTTTTCTCTTTACTCTACCCTGGGCCCTCTGCCCACTGTCCCCCCTCCCCTCCCCTCCCCTTCCCCATGCTCTGGAGATGGTGTGCTCGTTCCCGGTAAGTTGCTTCTCTCCCCTCCTACTGTATTACTTATGGCCTCCTCTAGCTTCCTGACGGTGTCCTCCCTGAACTGCAGGGGTCTCAATGTCCCAGAGAAGAGGAGACAGATAGTATTCCATTTCCATAAATTACGTACGCAGATCCTCCTTCTCCAAGAAACCCACTTCAGATCTGATTCTGTCCCCACCCTTCTTCACAAGCAATACCCCACTTGGTTCCACAGCACTAACCCATCTGCAAAGTCCAAAGGGGTTTCTATTGCGTTTCATGCCTCTTTCACACCAGATGTCCTAGATACCCTCATAGATGCTAAAGGGAGATTTATTTTTCTTAAATTATCATATAAGAATGTGATCTATACTGTAATTAACGTGTACTCCCCTAACCAGGACCAGCTGCAGTTCTTCACCTCCATGACATCCCGCTTGAAGAAGTTTAGCACGACCAATATGATCCTGGGTGGCGACTTCAACGTGGCTCTGGTGACCCGCATAGACACGTCGGCTGGTAAGTCCTCGCTTTCATTGGCTTCCCTGACCAAGCTGCGCACTATCCTTACTGATCTCTCCCTGGTGGATGTCTGGAGAGCTCTTCACCCCTCCACCAGGGACTACACGTACTATTCCCCTGCCCACTCTACATACAGCAGACTTGACTACGTACTCATTTCACAATCATTGCTAGACCTCTCGCCTTCTGCTTCTATTGGTCTTACGCTTTGGTCGGACCATGCCCCGGTACATGTTGCGCTGGGGAGGGCCCCCCCTCCTAGGTCCAGAACCTCTTGGAGACTAAATGACAATCTTCTCACAGACCCGACCTGCACAGACGACATTGTTCAAGCCATTGTGAACTTTAACGCGGATCACGCCCACGACGATACCAACCCACTTACGAAATGGGAAGCCCTTAAATGTGTTCTGCGAGGTAAGTTTAGTCAACATGGCTCCAGACTCAAGAAAGCCCGTTCGGCGGACATTTCCCGCCTTCTGGCTACTATCTCGAACCTGGAAGACTCACACAAACGTTCGCCTGATGCAGCCACTTTGGTGGATCTGGCGGGCGCGAGACGGGACCTATTACAAATCTTCTTGGACCGCTCCTTGGTGGCGAGAGATAAGGGCCGTTTCACCCATTACTCTCAAGCCAACAAGTGCGGTAAACTTTAGGCGAACACTCTCCAACCACGGCTGGCTAGAAAACCTATACCCTTCATTGTTTCTCCCGGTGGGGGTAAAGTGTTGGCTAATGCCGCTATAACAGAGGAATTTCGCCGTTACTACGCCGATCTTTATAATCTCCCTCCCCAACAAGTTAGGCCCGGCCCTGTATCTGGAGGCTCCTCGGCAGAGCTATCCTCCTATATTGTAGACACCGCGCTCCCGTCCATACCGGCCTCCGCTAGTGAGGAACTGGACTCTCCCCTGACCGAGGCCGACTTCCGGCTGGTTATCAAAAAACTTAAGAATGGCAAAAGCCCCGGTCCGGGCGGTTTTACAGCACGCTTTTATAAGTTGTTCGCTCCCCACCTGGCTCCTCTACTTGCAAAGGCCTTTAACGCCATTGAGGAGGGTGTGCGTCCCTCCCCGTCCCTGCTTTTGGCCCAGATTGTAGTCATCCCCAAATCGGGTAAGGACCCGTCTCAATGTTCCAATTATAGGCCTATCTCTCTCCTTAACATCGACCTGAAACTCTTCACGAAAATTCTATCCGATAGGCTCTCCCCCCTCTTGCCCTCTATCATACATGGTGACCAGGTGGGCTTTGTCTTGGGTCGCGAGGCCCGAGACAATACTACTAAGACCATGCACCTCATCGCTTATGCTCAGAGACACGGATTACCATCTTGCCTTCTCTCCTGTGATGCAGAGAAGGCTTTTGATAGGGTCAGTTGGTCCTTTCTAGAAGCCACTCTTTGCCAGATAGGATTAGGCCCTAAAATGCTCTTGCGTATCCTTTCCCTGTATTCCGCTCCCTCTGCCTCTATCTTAGTCAACGGCACGCAGTCGAACGTGCTATCGATCAAGAACGGTACACGGCAGGGCTGCCCCCTGTCCCCTCTCCTGTTCGCTCTGGTGATAGAACACCTGGCTCAGGCGATTAGGGCCAACCCGAATATTCATGGGATCCAAACGCCCTCCGCTGATTGCAAGCTCTCCCTATACGCAGATGATCTGCTTCTTTATGTCACCCGACCCCACCTGAGCATCCCATCCATCCTGGCAGAGATTGACATATTTGGCAGACTCAGCAACTACAAATTAAATTTGTCCAAAACGGAAGCGTTAAACTTATCCCTACCACAGCACACCCTTGCCCTCCTCAAATCCAATTTTTCCTTCCATTGGAAGGAGAAATACATCTCCTATTTGGGAACTGCTATACCAGCGCATTTGCCCGAGGTATACGCTTTAAATTACACTCCACTCTTAACCAAGCTTCGGCTCCTCACGGAGAAGCGCATGGACCTACCGGTGTCATGGTTTGGGCGTATGAATACTCTCAAAATGGACATTTTGCCGAAGCTGCTGTACTTGTTCCAAGCGCTCCCCATAGCTCTCCCCTCCGCTTTTTTCCGTACGTTGCGCTCTATGGCCATTCGGTTTGTGTGGCAGGGGAAATGCCCCAGGCTGAAACATTCGCTGCTCTGCTCCCCCGTCTCCAATGGGGGTACAGGCCTCCCAGACTTTGAACTCTATCACGCGTCTGCAGTGCTTTCTCGACTCTTGGAATGGTTCCCCCGCCCCCTAACTAAGATTGCTACCCGGGTTGAACAGGACTTAACCTCAATTGATCTCCGTGCGCTTCTCTGGGGACACGGTGGGGGGTACCGGTCTATGACAGGTCTGTCTCCCCTAACCAAAGATGCCCTGGGGCTTTGGTACCGCAGGCGTGAAGCCTGGGCGCTTTCAACTGATCCCAGCCCACTGACTCCCCTGTTTGACAACCCAGCTTTCCCCGAGGGTAGACTGACCAGGGCTCTTGGCGACTACGATAGGGACTCCTGGCCGACAGCACGACACTTCGTACACGCCTCCACAGGCTCCTTTCTTTCACCTGGGGCTTCCCCCTCTGCTAGACTGACCTGGCTCACCCATATGCACTTGACGACCTATTGTAGGACGCTACACACCTCTCAGCAGGTCCATAGACCCCTGACGGACTTTGAACATTTATGCTCACTGACGGAAACCCAGAGGCACACCCTCTCGTTGGTGTACAAACTGATTACTGACCACACCCATGGATCCCTCCCCAAATTCACTGCAGCTTGGTCGGAGGACCTTGAGAGGCCCATTACCGAGACTGAGTGGCGAACAGCCTTTTTCTTCACTCATATGTCCTCAGTGTCCAGTTATGCACAAGAAAAAAATTATAAGGTGCTGTCTAGGTGGTACAGAGTCCCGTCCGCCCTCAGGGTCATGTTTCCGTCGACTTCCGACTCCTGCTGGAGATGCGGCCTGGCTATTGGTACGTACTGTCATGTCTGGTGGGACTGTGAATTGCTCCGTCCGTTCTGGAACCATATTTTTGAAGTATATTCTGAACTGTACGGTGACCCCCTCTCCCCTTCTCCCTTCATTGCCCTTCTTTCCATTCTCCCGGGCTCCACTAAATTTCAAAAGAATTCCCTCCTGAAATTTTGTCTTAGCGCTGGTAGGCAACTGATCGCCAGGCACTGGAAATCACCCTCCCCTCCGACCTTGATTGAGTGGGTAAGCGAAATGAATGGTATCATGCTCATGGAAGAATTGCAAGCTAAATCCTTAGACAGATATGATAAATTCTCTTTCACCTTGAGCTTGTGGAGACACTACTCCACGTCGGACAAGCTAAAGGTCAGGCTATCACCCATTGCACCCCTGTAGCTGCTGGACCCAAGCCCGCATACGGGCACGGTGCAGTGGAGCTGGAGTGTGGTCTCCTTTGACCCCCTCTCTGAGTTTATTTTCTCTTACCCTAACAGGTTGTATTCCCTAGGCGGGAACAGAGCACACCATCTCCCCGACCCCCCCCCCTCCCCTACTCCATTTCCCCCCCCTCTTCCCCACCTTCTCTTACCCTTTTTCTTACTATTCCTTCCTCTTTCTCTCTACTGGTCTTCTTGGCCCCCCCTCGGGCCCCCCTCGATGGCCCATTGGTTACCCACAGGCACTCTGTTAGTACACTGGGCTGAACGCTTTTTATAGTGGTGGTACTGTTTTATGGCTATTCTGTAGTTATCAACGCACAAGCCCAGCTTTTCTCGCTTCTTGAACTACATAAGCTTTCACTTTCTTGGATCTCGGGCGCAGCAGGATCCCGAACGGGCGCCCGGATCGAGCTCTAATAGTAGTAGTTCCCCTTTTCTTCTTCATTTTTTATTTTACTTGTATGCTGGTTTGTTTTATCAATCTATAGATGTATGCCCACCCACTGTACCCATAATGTGACTATTTGTGCAAGCTTGTGTGTGTGCTTTGGAGCGCCTATGTTTTTTTTTTTTCCCATTTTGGATCTGGCTACCCTATGTAGGGGGCCGGGTCCAATATGTTCATGTTGTTTATTCTTTTTTTCTCTTCACTGTCTGAAAACCTTTAATAAATACTTATTGAACCTAAAAAAATTGTCTAGCTAACGTGCAAAGGCAATTGCGTGTGTTAGTCCCATATGCAAACAGCGATTGTCCCACACATGTGAGGCATCTACGTGAATGACTGATTATGGACAGTAATCCTAGCACTAGGCCTTCTTTGTTGATACAAAGTAATAACCTGTAAAAGGCTTTTAAAGCATCCCCTATGGATAGTAAAATTTGTCTTTTTATCACTTTTATTGTTGTCGCAAGGAATGTAAACATACTTATGAGAGCAATAGGCATGTGACCGGTACCCAAATACCTCCTTTGCACTTAAACGCATTCAAAAGACCAAAATAAGCATTTTTGAATACTTTTGATTTTCAAAAAAGGGCACCGTAAGAGATCTCATGTCATTGGTTCCAGGTTACCATTGCAGAGACCAGATTCTGGCTTTTTATGGGTCTCTGGCAAGCCAGTGGACATGCTGCCTAGTAGCTCAGGTCTTCCAATGAGATGGGAGAGCCACAGAAGGTGGCAGGGGAACGAATAGCTGCTCCAGTTGCCATTACCATAGAGCCGACCCTCTGCTAAAAAAAAAAAAGGGGGGGAAGAAGGATGCAACTGCTATGATTTGGCAGCAAGTGGTATAAGTGATAAAGTCTTGTTTTGCACAGAGCAGTCTGCATTCTCCTCTTCTCAGGTCCCTCGTCAGCACTCCCGCTGATTGTCCCCACTGCAAGCAGCTTGCTATGGTTGCACCCAAGCTGCAGCTCCGTGTGTACATTCAGACAGTGTCGTGGCACTGCCCCTCTACCTCTCGCTTACACAGACTGACAGCAGCGGGAGCCAATGAGGGGGAAGAGACCGGACGCCTGAGTCTCTCGTAAGGTTGCTGGATCGAGATGGGGCTCAGGTAAGTATTAGGGGGCCTGCTGCACACAGGGTTTTTTTTTTTTTTTATCTTAATACATTAATATAAAAAACCTTGTGCCTTTACAACCACTTTAATCACATTAGCTGGTAAGAAAAAAAAAGTATAATAAAACTGATTCAGGCTACATCAGTTGATACATCGGTCTTAAGATCAGTTCTTTTTAAAGCTGTTAACAGTGGTTGTAAATCCAGATATCTAAAAAAAAACCTGCAAGACAAAAAAGGCATAATTAGCTAGTATGCGTCGTATTTATTCGAGTATAACGCGCAAAATTTTCTACCCAAAAAAGAAATCAAAGTTTGGGTGCGCGTTATAAACGAGGGCTGGGGTGGGGTGGCAGTGGCGGCCGGTCCATTGAGGGCACAGGCGAATTGTGAATTCGCACTGCGCCTTTTCCGGGCTGCAGCCTTTCACTGTACGCAAGGGCGAAGAAAAAAAAACATCCCCACGTCGTGTACAGTGGGCGGCCCGAACTGGGGGTGAGAATTCTTATTATCCGCTGTATGGTCGCGGCTACATTTCCGGTAAGCATTGCTTTTGTACAATTCAGTGTTTTGCGTACCGTAATTAAGTGTTCTTCATATTTTAATTGATATACTGGTACCCGTTAGATGGCAACTCAGGGTATCAAGAGAAAACGTTCTGCATATGACGCTTCATTCAAGCTCAAAGTTGTTGATCATGCTGAAATTCACGGGAATCGAGCAGCTAGCCGAGAATTCACTGTACCAGAGACGAATGTTAGAGAATGGAGAAAACAGAAAGTCGTCCTGAAAGATATGAATAAAACAAAAAAAGCACAACGAGGGAGACAAGCCATGTACCCAGACATGGAGAAGGAACTTTATGAATGGATCATTGACCAAAGAAGTAGTGGTTACATCGTCACATCACTCCACGTTAGACTTCAAGCCCAAAAGTTTTGCAAAGATTCAAACTTCAAAGCCTCTAATGGATGGACACAAAAGTTTATGAAAAGGCATGGACTTGCAATACGCCAGAGAACAAAGATAGCACAGAAGCTGCCTAATGATTTAGAAGAGAAGATCGCTTCATTCCATACCTTTATAATCAACCAACGCAAGCAGATTAATTTTGAACTTTCACAGATAGGCAATATGGATGAGACCCCCATGTGTTTTGACCTACCAGGCAACAGGACAATTGACAGCAAAGGGAAGCACACAATCCTGATTAGAACCACAGGCCATGAGAAAACTAATTTTACCGTTGTGTTATCCTGTATGGCAAACGGTTTTAAACTTAAACCAATGGTGATTTTTAAAAGAAAGACTATTCCAAAAGGAGTTAAATTTCCACCAGGTGTCGTGATCCATTGTCATCCTAAAGGATGGATGGATGAAAAGGGCATCATTTTATGGTTAAATAAAGTTTGGAATACTAGACCAGGCGCACTACTGAAGAAATCCATGCTTGTATGGGACCAGTTCCGCTCACTCCTGACAGACACTGAAGGACAAACTGAAAAGTCTAAAAACATTTCAAGCTGTGATTCCAGGTGGACTAACCTCTATTCTTCAGCCACTAGATGTCGTTTTAAACAAACCCTTCAAAGACAGAGAGTCGGGGAAAAGTGGATTGCCTGGATGAAATCCGACGACAAAGAATTGACTGCAAAAGGAAACCTCAAGAAACCTGGCCTATCTCTCGTGACATCCTGGGTTAAAACATCATGGGAAGACATGCCAAAAGAAATGATCATCAAGAGTTTTTTGAAGACAGGCATCAGCAATAAAATGGATGGCACAGAAGACGACCTGCTGTGGAATTCAGACTCAGAAGAAAGGGAAGAAACTGAAGAAACAGATGTTCCTGACAACTGGGACACTGATGAAAAATTAACTCGAGAAGAATGGGAACAACTCTTTAGTGTATCTGATGATGAATCTGACTTTGAAGCATTTTAAATAAATATTGTTACTGGTAGTTTTATTTCAGGTATTGTGTTTATACCAGTTTATGTTGTCAATAAATGATTTTTATCATGGCCGCACCTGTTCAACAAATTTTTTTTGTCAATTACAATGCTTGGTGTAAAAAAAAATGTTATACCGATTTTTAATCGAAAATTAGGGGTGCGCGTTATACTCAAATAAATACAGTAATCATAGGTTAAAAATAAAATGAAAATAAAAAATGTGTTTATTCCTAAAAATGTATATAAAAAAAACAGAATGGACTGCATCCGTTATATCCATTTAGATCTCTCGAAACGGAAAAGGACAAAGTCTTACAGACACAGATGTAGACTTATTTGTAAGATGATCGCCCACCTATAGGGCATTGGAGAAAGCCAGCCTTGGCCTTCAGAACAGCTTTAGAACCCTTTATCATACTTTAGGCCCCATTCACACTAATGCGTTTTTTGGTGCATTTTGCAGAAAAGCAGGGACATTTTTTAACATGGGTTCCTATGGAACATGTTCACATCAATGCTTTTTTGTGCCTCTGCGTCGGGGACCTTTTTCCTGCAAAAAGCAGCGTTTTGCATGTAATATAATTCAATAGACCAGCATCTAAAACACAAGTGCCGCGTTTTTACCGTGATTTGCCTTTTTTTTTTTACACCTGTTTATAGCTGGTTGTCAAAGGAAATGAAAAAAAATAAAAAAAATAAAATTTATGGCAAAAAAAAAAAAAAGCGAAATGCGGTAAAAACGCACGTCAAAAAAAAACGCAGCAAGCACCGCAAAAAGCACTGCAAAAACTCTCAAAAGCAACATGCATAGGTGTAAATCGAGCCTTTGTAAAAGCACTGGTGGCTTTTCCTATGTAGAATTTGTACTTTCAACTCTGCAGTCTAGAGCTTTGTTAGAAAAGTTTTGTTTGTGTGTCTATTTAAAACAGAGGTGACACTCATTCTTCTAACATTGCTTCGGAGCACATGTTGCCAACTTGTTATATTCTTTTGTTCTTACTAACCCCATACATAATAATAGATATTAGACTGTGCAGGAAGCTCTGTTTGTTAATAAAGTGCCAGTCTGTGCCAGGTACAGACAGATCTTCCTTAGCTAAATTAGACAATAAGAAGTGTTATCGTTGTTTCACTGTAAATGATGAGAAGGTGGGGGCTGCTCTGCTTCTTACTTTTGCTTTTTCTCTCACTTTGTAAGCATCACAAAAATGTATTCCTGCATTTTGGATTAAATGATCTTCACTTTCAAACACCTCGATTTCGATTGATTACAAAGAAAGAAATAACTAACAAGCTTTCCTGCACTTTACTTCATCCTCATCTTCACGAAAACACTATTGACCTTCACTTAGTAATTATAGTATTTGGGAACATCATGAGGAAAATACATTTTAAAAAATTGCACTACAGGGTGCATATGCTCCTGTACATTATAAACCCAACATGTCACTTAACCGCTTAACGCCCGCCACATGTATATGTACGTCCACAGAATGGCACGTACAGGCAGATGGGCGAACATGTACGTCCCAGCCTTCTTGCGGGTCGGGGGTCCGATCAGGACCCCCCGCGCTACATGCGGCGGGCGTCTTACCTTTAGGAGCGGTCCGGGATGAGGGGGCAGCTGTTCGTTTCTGTCCGCCCCCTCGTGATCGCTCCCAGCGAATCAGCAGAGCCCCCGCCCTGCACTTCCTCTGCCTGTGTAATGTAAACACTGGCAGAGGAAGTGATGTCAGCTCTCCTCTCGGCGGTATTTTTAATCCGACGAGAGAAGACATCACGAGTAAGTCGCACCAACACTACACCGACACCACACACATAGGCACACTTAACCCCTTCCGATCACCAGCCCCCCCCAGCCCCCTGTCACAGTGTCACTGATTGCAGGGATCATATTTACTGATCACTGTATTTAGTGTCAGTGCGACAGTTAGTGTTAGGTCCAGGGTAGCCCCCGTACCCCCCCTAATAAAGGTTTAACCCCTTGATCACTGCCCTAGTTAACCCTTTCACCCCCTATTGCCAGTGTCACTAAGCGATCGGTTTTCTGATCGCTGTATTAGTGTCACTGTTGCCGCTAGGTAGCTAATTTTTTTTTTTTATATTGCGATTTTTTTTTTTTTTAACTAAAGACATGTGGCTAAATACATTTTGGCCAAAATGTTTGACTAAAATTTAGTTTATTCGGTTTTTCTTATAACAAAAAGTAAAAAATATTTTTTTTCAAAAATTACGCTCTTCTTTTGTTTATAGCGCAAAAAATAAAAAATCGCAGAGGCAATCAAATACCATCCAAAGAAAGCTCTATTTGTGGGAAGAAAAGGACGCAAATTTTGTTTGGGAGCCACGTCGCACGACCAAGCAATTGTGTGTTAAAGTGACGCAGTGCCGAATTGTAAAAACGCCTTTGGGCATTTAGCAGCATATTGGTCCGGTGCTTAAGTGGTTAAAGTGGATGCATCATATTCACATTATCCCACAGCCCAAACCGCTGCTGCCCACAAACTAAACCATTGTGCAGATACCAGCATGTTGCGCTGCAGAGAAATGCAGCAGGGGGCAGTGTCAAGCGCTTAATAAAGTAAATTGACAATTTTACGTTAAGCAGCGCCGTGAGATGCAGTGCCATACAGAGCAGTGCAATAAAATGTTGCATAATATTAAACAGCTCTAAAATGCAGTGAAACTGTACTCTGTGCTAAACATGACAGAAAACTATTAAAAAAGGGAAGAAAAAGCAAGATGTAGGGTATAAATGCACAAAAGACCTGGGGAGTGCAAAATCTGTTGCAACTCTGCATAGAATCAGCTTCCAAGTTTTATCGCTAACGCTTAACTGAACAAGCTGAAGTTAGAAAACAATTGGGAACCATGCACAGCTGCACAAGATTCCATGTGCACCAGTTTTAGTAAATCTCCCCCAGTGATTTAATACGCAGGATTGTGCAGTGTTCGCTTCTGCAGGGAGCAGTTTTTAAGCATCACATTTCTTGCTTCTTTTTTTTTACAGTGTCAACATAATGGCACTGTATACATATCACTGCACAGTGGTCACGCTACTGTGCAATGACATGCAGTGCCATCCAGAGTGATGTAGAAAAATGTTGACATCACACCAGCCTTGGGGTGATTGGTGTTTAGCCAATGACAAGAAAACACAGGTCACTGCAGTCCTAAATATTTGGCCACTCTCCCAGGTCAACACCTCACTGATTCCTAAGGACTAAATTCCTAAGGACTAATCAGGGAAGCAAATTTTGAACTTCTCAAACACTTACGACTCTCTCATTATGTTGCCCTTAGACCCAGCATGTCATGGGGCAACTAGGCCAAGATATGAGAATAAAAAGATAAGACCTGGTTTACACTAACTAGCATAGTAGAGCTGCACAATAATCGCTTCTCAGCCTTTTGGTCAAGATTAAGTAGTATCTGTTCTCATCAGTTGCCAAAGGAGGTGCTATGTTACTACTAAATGGGGAGGGCACATGCAAATCCAAAGACGTCATTGCACCTGGAAGGACAGTTTCGGTAGGAGAAAATTCTGGACAGCCACACTCAAAATCAATGCCTTTATTAAAAAGAGGCAATAATCCGAAAATTGCAAGCCAGAGACAACGGAATACAGGAGCCGACGTGTTTCACACTTTCAAACGTATTTTAAGTAGCTTTCTAGCCAAAAAATTACTGATTTGTACAATGTAAGAAAAAAAAAAAGGCAGAATAGAGTTTGTTAAAACGTATCCTGTTCTCTTTGCATTGCACTTTTCTGTTAAATACCTGATGATCCTGCCAGTCCCCCTGCTTTTCCATTTTAAACCGAACACAATAGACATGGTGGCACATCCATTTCAGCGGTCAGCTGCTTTCTTTGCACTCTACTTGGAAGAACAGTTTGTCTGTCCTCCAATGGAAGGACTATACTTGTGCTTGTATATTAAAAGCCGCCTGAAGAGTGCCAATTATTTTCTTTTGTAGAGAATAGTGGTAGTTTACATTTTTTATGTTACTCAATATTAAAAAACGCAATGGTCCAGGAAATGGAAAATTTCTGAAAAAATACACTAAAGTAAACTTTAGGGCACACAAATGCAATACATTACCACATTTTTTTGGTAAACTAGAAAAGATGATGCGATACCAAACACCAAAAACTTTAAATTTGCGTGCACCCATGAAATGGTGACAAACTTTCTTACCCTATACTTTCCATTGGCAACGCTTTAAAAAAACCCTACAGCTCATCATTTTAGTATTATGGAACTGTGGGCATCTTTCCCTGTTATGACCTGAATACTGATTACGCAATAGTATTAATGGTATTATTTTTATAATGCGATTTCTGTTTATGCACGACAGTCTACAACATTCTCCCACTCATTTCCTGAATATTTTAAAGCCTTCTCCTGGGCTAAACGTGTGCCTGTTGCTAGGCTGCTGTTTAGTACATAATATCTATTCTTGTGTACCAAAATGTTGTGTTCTTGTCATTGCAAAACTGTATGGTAGTACTGGTATTCCTGAGACCACTGTACCTCCTTAAAATATTTGTTTATTTTATCTCATCTCTTTAGACTGCTATATTTTTATTATTATATTATTATTATTTGTATTATACAGGATTTAATATAGCGCCAACAGTTTGTGCAGTGCTTTACAGCATCAGGGAAGACAGTACAGTCACAATACAGGAGGAATCAGGGCCCTGCTCCTTAGAGATTATAGTCTAGAACAGGTTTTATTCCCTCCTTTCACACACTCAGTGTGTCAGTCAAGCATCTCAAGCGTATACCTCTCCAACATATGTGCAATGTCACCAAACAGGATTTGTAGAGCCTGGTCTTTCAACCGCAGTAAGCCTTGATTTGAACGATATCTGGCGTAGGCTGGTTCTATTCCCGGCTTGGCTCTGTTGGGGATATTGTTAAATACAGCCTACAATCAGCCAGCAGCACCACTCAGCATTACCCATTTGAGTGGTGCTTCACCTCGGCTTGGGATTTGATACCAATCCCCACTGAAGTCAAGTATAAAAAGAAGCTACAGTACAAAATTCTAATACCAAATATGAAAAGTAAAACCAAAAAAAAAAAAAAAAAAAAAAAAAAATCGGCACTAGAATAGGGAAAAAAATAAATAAAATAAAAAATGTATAGGATTTTTGTACTCAATGTAAAATCCTGTTCTCTGAAGTTCATTGACGGACACAGCAACTTAAAGCGGAGGTTTACCCTAAATATACACTTTTCCAGGTGATCCAGCATTTTTTTTTTTAAATGCCCCACTTACTGCATTATCTTAAATTTTTATTTAGCTCCCCCGCGGTGGATGGCGCCTGTATAGCCTGTCACTGGTTCCTACAGCTATGGCGCGTCACACCCTCCGAAAAAAGCCGAAATAGGACTCGGAGAAATACGGCGCCTGCGCAGTCAGCTCCTAGGTCTGTGCGCAGGCGCCGTATTGCGCCGTATTACGGGCTATAAAGGCGCCATCCCCCGCTGGGGAGATAAATCAAAATTGAAGATATACAGTAAGTGCGGCATTTAAAAAATAAAATAAAATAAAAACAGCATACTGGCGCTTACGCCAGTATGCTGGAACACCTGGAAAAGTGTATATTTAGGGTGAACCTCCTCTGTAAATATTAACCTTAGGGCTATATCGCCACCTTCAGGAGAAGACTAGGCAGAACATGTTAAAAACAGCAAAGCTGCACAGTACCGCCCAGGGGGCGGTCCTACTGGCTATAACCCCTCACACTACATCCAGCAGCTCAGTTCGTCAAAAAGCAGTACAAACAGAAAAAAGGAGGGGTGGGTGCTGTGTCAGTCAATGAACTTCAAAGAAAAGGATTTTGCGGCGAGTACAAAAAATCCTATTTTCTTTTTTATTCATTGACAGACACAGCAACTTAAATCTTGACCTTAGTGACGTCCCCAAGCAGTGTAAAAAAACGAGGGGTGAGAACAGCAAACAAACAAAACTCCACCCATAACAACCAGAGCTCCTCAATTAAGGAGTTGCAACCTTAAACAGCCGCCTGCAAAACCTTGCGGCCGAAGGAAGCATCCGCAGATGCGCCCACATGAACCTTGTAAAATTTTGTGAAAGTGTGAACGGATGGCCAGGTCACCACCTTACACACCTGGGAAACTGACGCTCGATGTCGGAATGCCCAGGAGGCACCAATTGCCCTGGACAAATGTGCCATGACAGGAAAGGGAGATGCCTGCCCTTTTAAGGCATAAGCCTGTATCATACCCTGTCCATGTACTCACACAGAGGAGTCGTCCTGTAGACAGTCAGTAGGCACTCGGTCTAGCAGACGGACGTGTGCCTAAAAGCTCCTCTCACCTGACCTCCAGTACTTCACCCTCTATCCAACAGGATGCTCTCACGAGAATCGGCTCTCTCCCCAAGGCGAGTTTCAGCTAAGCAGGTTCCTGGCTCACAGACAGGCAGGCAAGGCTTCCACCCCCCTGTCATTTCTGTCCGCTCCTTTCTGACCGCAGTGGATCAGCAGTGGATCAGCTCCCTGGCTCTCCGGCCTCCCCTGGTTCCCTTCACTCCAGGTAAGCTAACAGGTAAGAGCCATCCACTGGAATCGCTGACGGCCATCCTTTTCAGGACAAGCCGCAGCAAACATCCCATGCCCTACGGGTCTCCCCTGCTCCTTTCCTCCCTCCCCTGTGCCCCCACACCACCATCGCCATCTGAGGCATCCTTCTGTCACCTCCCCGCTGCAATTCCGCTATTCTAGGGCTGTTTTTTGGACACCCGCGCCAGCCTGCGCTGAATCGCGGGGCCACGATCTAGGAAAGACCGCTGCTTTACCCGCGGCGTAACACCGTGCCTCACACCCTGTAATCCCCACCAAACCATCCAGGAAACCCCCCCCCTCATCCCAGGAGGACAGCCACTCTTCCTGGTTTAACTTTTTAGCCCCCCCGGCATCACTGATCTACCCAATTGTCAGCCCCTAGGCTGCATCCTGCTGCCTGATCAGGCAGCCATCTTACTACACCCAGCAATAAGTCCACCTCTCATCCCCAGCCCCTTCTCGCCTCAACACAAACAGAAGCTTGATCCAGGGGTCACCCGATCGCCTCTCACGGGGTCAGGAAGGAATTTGTTTGCCCCTGCCGGAGCATATTGGCCCAGCACGGCCAGGGTTTTTTTTTTTGCCTTCCTCTGGACCAAGACAGGAGAGAGGATTTAGCCAATTCCTCTCTCCATCGCCCTTGAAACCCCCCCCCCCCCCCAGTGTCTGGCGACCATGGCAAATCGGCAATATTCTGCAGAAACTTGGAGTTTGAGGCAATTCGCCGCAATACTACCAGCCATCACTAAAAAAGCCTTAAGAATTGAGCGACTATTGAGAATCGATCGACGATCGACTCAGATATTTCAGCCATTTACCCCAGCCTAAGCACATATGATCTTGATCAACACAAGATCGGCAATAAAACACCGACTAGAAATCCGTGACCTCATTCTACAATGCGATCTAGACTGCCTCTTTATTACAGAGAGCTGGCTTACAGCCGACTAACACCATTCTAGGAGAACTGGTGCCAGAAAACTACTGTATTATAACGGAAAACAGAATAGGGCAAAGAGGAGGAGGCCTGGCGGTGATCCACAAGACTCACCTTGCGATCACTAAACCAGAACTTCAAAACCCTCTTCCATTAATGGAAACCCTTACTCTGCAACTGCAAACAAATTCAAAGGAGACCATCCACATGCTTCTCTGCTATAGGCCACCTGGCCCAAAATCGCAGCTGCTACCATCATTGACGGAGTTCATCTCCACTTACACCCTCAACAGCAAACACTTTTTGCTGCTCAGGGATTTCAACCTCTGGGCCAACTCCTCACAAGACCCCGTTGCCGACGCCTGTATTGACCACCTGGAAGGTTTAGGGCTACAGCAACCAGTATGTGGGCCCACACATGCTTCAGGTCACACACTCGATCTTATTTTCAGACAAGATCTGGATATTAAAATTTTGGAAAATTAACTGTTGCCATGGACTGATCACCATGCAATTAAAATTCATTATTTCCAAAATACCCCCCCCCCCCCAACAAAAACATCTAGACCAGTGACAACACACTGGACTAGATGTCAGAAGAAGCTCTATTCGGAACTCTTCAAAACCACATTAAGGAAAAAAATAAAAACAATTCAGCCGCATCAAACGGTCGTAGAAACACTGAATGCCAGAAACTCAGCCCTACTACGGTCAGCTGACTTAGTAGCGCCGAAACGTAAAACCTGCATCCGGAAAAACAACCAGCTGTCGTTACTGAAGCAAGAGCGCAGAAGGGCGGAAGTCGCCTGGAAAAGAGGCTCTTCAGAGGTAAACCTCTCCATCTACAAAGCAACACGAAAATACCACAAAGAAATCTTCCAAGCCAAGAAAAATTATTTTTCCGAGGCCATCAACAGCGCCCTAAACCGCCCACGCAAACTCTTCAAGATGGTCACTCAGACCATGAAACCAGGATGTCTTGAAGCCCCCAATTCAGACACAAGAAGTTTGCAATTAATTATCAGATTACTTCATTAATAAAATCGAGGGAATCCGTGAAAGCATTCAGCAAAACAATTCCCCCCTCAGCCCCCCCCCCCGCAATTTCACACAATACCCACAGTAATTCACCTCTATCAGGTAAGTTCACTCTGGAGCCCATCACCATCTATGCCACAAAAAATATCATTGGTACTTTGCGTAATGGCACAGCGCCAAATGATATCATCCCCACAAAACTGCTGAAGGAATGCGCCGACCTCCTGGCTCCTCCCATCACGCAGCTTATCAACCAGTCTTTCAAGAAAGGCATAGTGCCCTCACAGTTGAGAGGGCATAATCTAACCCATCCTGAAGAAACCCACCCTTGACCCAAAGGACCCACTCCACCGCCGTCCCATAACAGGCCTAAATGTTTTCTTAAAGGTAATGGAAAAAGTAGTGGTACAACAGCTGCAACAGCATCTAGATACCCATAAGCTACTTGATCCATTTCAATCGGGTTTCCATCCCGGACATGGGACAGAAAACGCGTTGCTAAAAATATGGGACGACGCTCTCGAGGCCGCAGACAAAGGAGAATCTTGTCTTCTGGTTCTGCTGGACCTAAGCGCAGCTTTCGACACTGTAGACCACAAACTATTTTTGACACGGCTAGCTGAAGTAGCCAGAGTCGCAGAAGGTGATTTATCTTGGTTCTCTTTTTTTGGAAAACCGATCGCAAACAGTGAAGTTAGGACCTTTCACTTCTGAGAAACACACAGTATCATGCAGAGTCCCTCAAGGATCGCCTCTGTCACCGGTGCTGTTTAACATCTATCTTCGTCCTCTTTTTGGGATTATCAGCACCCAAAAACTGCTTTACCACTCATATGCAGACGACACGCAACTGTATTTCCGCATTGGCAACAAAAAGGATCACCACCTCAATCTAGAGACATGCCTCTCTTTGATAGAGGACTGGATGACAAAAGAGTTATATTAAACTTAACCGAGCGAAAACAGAACTTCTCCTGTTTCACGCCAAGCATAGGAATCAACCTGCAGCAACATGGACACCCCTGCCCATTTTGGGCAAAATCATCTCCCCTAGCCCCAAAGTCAAAAGTCTAGGGGTCATTTTTGACTGCTATATGACAATGGACGCACAAATAGGGTCAGTAGTCAGCGGATCTCACCATCTGCTGCGCCTACTGCGCAGACTTAATCCTTTCATCCCCAAAGAAGATTTAACAGTTGTGGTGGGAGCAATTGTTAACTCCAGACTGGACTATGCAAATGCCCTTTACCTCGGACTCCCCCAAGTAGCAAATCGCACGTCTGCATGTCGTTCAGAACACGGTCGCCAGACTTGTGACGGGGAAAAAACCCTGGGAATCAATCACACCTTCACTGAGAGCCCTTCACTGGCTGCCAGTAAAAGACAGAATTTCTTTTAAAGCACTCGGACGCATAAATGCATCCATGGGAATGCTCCCCATTATTTATGCGAAAAAATAAAAGCTCACAATCCCAATCGCATCCTGCGATCCACCAATCAAAACCTGCTCCAGATTCCCGAAAGCCAACTACAAGTCTAAAGGAGAAAGAAGATTCGCGATCCAAGGTCCTACACTATGGAACGCTTTACCAATCAGCATTCGGTTGGAGGAGAATCATTTAGCGTTCAGGAGAAAGATCAAGACTCATCTCTTTTGATA
This sequence comes from Rana kukunoris, assembly GCA_029574335.1. NCBI lineage: Eukaryota > Metazoa > Chordata > Amphibia > Anura > Ranidae > Rana > Rana kukunoris. The sequence goes on from CM056052.1 coordinate 210,289,140, forward strand.
TCGAAGGAGACAGGAACAACAAGCGCCCAGAGGCAATTTAGTTTGCATGTGCCACGCTATACAAGTTTTCATTCATTCATTCTAATCCACGAGAAATGGTGGCCTACGAGACCGCCAAGCCCTTCTTTGGACCAGCTACCGACACAAACAGCGAGTCTGACCTCAGTGAGGCGATCTGCCGTTCAGAATGAGCCATTTCAGCGCTAGAGGCCAAAACCAGTGTCAAAACCACAACTAAATGGCCGCCGCTCACCTCATGAAAAAAAAAACCTGTGTGAGCTTCAAGAAAATGGCTGCGGCTGTAATAGCATTAGAAACAGCACGGTTACAAGAAAATGGCCCCCAGCTGTATTGAAATACAGTGCGGCCATAAGAAAATAGCACTGGCGCAAATCCCCTGAAGTAAAAGAAAAGGATGTAAACGCAGAGCCTCCGAGCGGAGGACCCCCTAATGGCAGACCACCCCCAATAGCGGACCACCACACAGCGCACATCCCCCCAGTTCAGGACCTAGAGCCCCCCTGGGACAACCGGTAAACAGCAGGCGCCACAAAGCATGGGAAGGAGGGAAAGGACGGGGGGAAAAGAGGAAAGGGAGGGCGAGAGAACCCATAAACAACCAAAAACCATAAAAAATCCCCCCTAAGGGAGAAAAACACTGCGCTAACGTGAATAAGTGAAAAAATGTTGAAAATATATTGAATATACAAGCTGCCAGTACCAATTACTTAAACCAAAGCAATCCACGAAAATACAAAAAACTATAGGTACAGCGCTAGAAAAATCATGACATAAATGATAATGAAAGGTAATACTAATTGAATGTAAAATAACTTATAAATAAGGTGAGAATAATGTGATTATAGGAAGTGAGATTCAAAAGTGATCCAATAGATATAGGCCATAGTCCATAATCTGTGAAACTAAACATAATATCTTCTTCCACCAAACGACACCAGCCAATCCCCGACGACGTCTTGATGACGAAACGCGTAGGTGTGGCCTAAGCAGTGGTGCGTCATCACGTCCACCAGATACGGATTACACAGCACGGAGCCCTAACACACTAGCACGGAGCAGAGGAGACGCCGCAATCTTGCATTACTATTTCGCGCTGTATTTACAACTAAAGCGTGAGTGCATTTCCATTTAATTTTTTGTTCAATAAACCCGTTATCTTTACGTACTACACCATGGGTCTTTTTGTTTTCTCTCCCATGAGCCTTTGAAAACATCCCTATACCTTGTTCAAACAACGCCGTGGAACCATCATATGTTCTGTCTGTTGCTCTGGAGAGGTCTGTCTGGGAAGACTTTAATTATCCCTAGGTTCATCTGACCGGTGTATATACGGTCTATCTTTGTGGTAAGGAGCCAACCTTATTCACTGGGTGTCGTTTGGTGGAAGAAGATATTATGTTTAGTTTCACAGATTATGGACTATATCTATTGGATCACTTTTGAATCTCACTTCCTATAATCACATTATTCTCACCTTATTTATAAGTTATTTTACATTCAATTAGTATTACCTTTCATTATCATTTATGTCATGATTTTTCTAGCGCTGTACCTATAGTTTTTTGTAACCCATAAACAACCGCCCCAGGTATGGCCAGCTGCTCCATCCTGCCAGGACAGGAGGAACTTGCCTACCTGTCGCCCAGGGACCGCTGGAAGCGTTCCCGACAGACCCACCCCCGACCAGTATGGAGTGGCTGTCGGCCATGGCCCACCGTGACACAGACAGCAGTAGCCCGGTCATAAGTGAGCCCCGGAGCATCTAGCTCACGATGAAGTAATGGTGAATGACGTGGTCAACCCCGTGTGTAGCTAAAGGTCTGCTCACGCGCGATGGCCGGACTGGGGAGACTATATTATCTAGCCTGTCACCCAGCCGGCAGTTAATAGTAGATCTCAGGATCAAAAAAATAAAGTTTAAAAATAAAAGTTTACCAGGACCAATGGGCCCCTAGGGAGACAGGTTCTTCTATGCAAGGCAGAAAGAAACTGAGCTGAGCTGCTGACTGCAGGGTGAGGGGTTATGACCAGAGGGCCCGCCCCCTGGGCGGTGCTGTTCAGCTTTGCTGTATTACACGTTTATCATGTCTGCCTAGTCTTCTCCTGAAAGACGGAACATAGCCTGTCAAGATTTTTTTGGAGCCATGTCCGTCCATGAACAAGAGAGAAATGGTTTGTTTTTCTTACAAATTGTCGCCGTTTGTTTATAGCGCACAAAAATAACCGCAGAGATGATCAAATAGTACCAAAAGAAAGCTCTATTTGAGGGGGGTGTCAATTTTGTTTGTATACAGCGTCGCATAATCGTCAAAGTAACGCAGCACCATACCGCAAAAAATGGCCTCGTCATTAAGCAGTCTGTAACTGGTTAATGGCGGTGTGTTGAGTTATTTTGAGGGGACAGCAAATTTACACTGTTCTACAAGCTGTACACTTACTACTTATATATATAAAATATTTACAAAAATGTGAAGGTGTACCCACAGAGATACCGTAATAGATATCCATCTACTTACCCCAATTTCCCACCAAAGGTGGAAAATATAGTAAGGCAGCAGCCATATTATAGGTCCCGAGCATGGAATTGAACATTTACTCAAAAACAATGCTATCTGTTCATTAACCGACTAGCTATCAAGCAGGAAAAGTCTGGAGTCCTAATCTAGATGGTCGGTCTCTCTCTCGCTAATATTATAAAAAGCTCAGACACCTCATCGCCCAATTTGCTTGGGGCTAAAAAATATATCAGCCGACAAACTCCATCCCTCAGCCCAATTTTTAGAATCCCACATAACCATCATTCATAAAAGCGACAGGAACCCTATGCAGGTAGCAAATTACAGATAAATTTCCCTGCTCAATGTCGATTTAAAGTATAATAGGTAACCCCTCCACATTTTGGATAGGATAAGGGAAGATTATAACCATGTCAGATTTTTTTTCCCCACCATCTGTGTCTTAAATTGTGGATATTTCCCTTACTTTCCTATCCCATGGCCAAACAGGAAGTGAGAGAAAATCCCTGCATAACAGCGGGATCGGGTACCACCAATGTCACCAGAACTAGTGTCCCCATTGAAAGATCTCCCCTCCAATTTCTGGGGACAAACCGAAATTTGGGATTTTGTTTCAATTTTAATGATAAAACAGAGGGTGAATCTCCCCAACAGGAGCAGACACAGCAATAAAACCCGAATAGATGTTCTAATTCCTCTCAACTATCCGAAACATGGAGGAAAAAAAGTTTTATACAAAAAATAAAAATAAACTATATGGTAAAATCTTGATGAACTGGCTTTTCCTCTATTACCCTCATTATTGCTGTTGGACCTAGTAGGATTCATTCTGACAGGGAAGCTAGAGGTAATACCAAGGCCTAAAACATCCACCATTGCAAACTAAAAACTATGAAAAAGGCTTCTTCCTGTTCATGGATGATGGGAAAGCATTTAATAGCGTGGCCTTGGACTATATGGCAGCTGTTTTGGCAACTAGTGGCTTTGAAAAGAATAAAAGTGTGCAAGAATACGAGCCATATATTATCCAGCAAGTGAGGGTAAAAATCAATGGCATCTGTCGAACACCTTTCCTATACCAATGGCACTAGGCAGAGATTATCAGACGCCTAGAAAATGACTGTTCTTCCCAGAGTTTTGTATGTTATACAAACCGTACCCATTAAGCAATTTTTTTTTCTGCTAGTTTGCACAAGACCTTCAGTTCCTCTAGCTGGAAAGCAAAGACCCAAAGAATGAGCCTGGCCACCCACTAAAGACAGCAGAGGCATTGGGCTACCGAACATGAAGAGCTACTATAGAGCCTACCAGGTGCAGAAGATAGTGGACTGTACACAAACCTATAAAAGAGTAGGTCCTTTTATAAAACATTTTTACCCACAATTCTCTGGAACCTATATCATGGACCAGATAGTGAGCCATACAAGCAGCAGTTCTAGATTATCAACATCGATTGGGGCCACTTTATAATGCTTCCATGGGCTTGGTAAATCATTGACCCTTTCATCTATTCCAGAATCCATGACCTCACCACTTTCCAAACCAGACTTCCCACCAGGATCACATCCCAAATTCAAACACTGTAAATCTATGATGCTACCTAGAGCTGGCATTTTTCCCTTCCTCAATGTGGAGTCTAACAGAGGAACGCTCTCTCTCTACCATGTCCTCCCAAAACAAACAATTTTTCTACTTGCATTTAACCCCTTCCATACAGGGCATTTTCACCCCCTTCCTGCCCAGACCAATTTTTAGTTTTCAGCGCTGTTGCACTTTGAATGACAATTGCGCGGTCAGGCAATACTGTACCCAAATTAAATCATTATGTTTTTTTCCCCACACAAATAGAGCTTTCGTTTGGTGGTATTTGATCATCTCTGCGGTTTTTATTTTTTGCGCTATAAACAAAAGAAGAGCGACAATTTTAAAAAAAAACACAATATTTTTTTCTTTTTATTTAATACATCTCACAATATTTTTTTTTAAAAAAACTTTTTTTCCCCTCAGTTTAGACCGATACGTATTTTACGTATTTTTGGTAAAAAAAAAAACGCAATAATCGTATATTGATTGGTTTGCGCAAAAGTTATAGCGTCTACAAAATAGGTGATAGATTTATGGCATTTTTATTTTTATTTTTTTTACTAGTAATGGCGGCGATCTGCGTTTTTTTTTTTGTGACCGTGACGTTGCGGCGGACATATCGGACACTTTTGACACGTTTTTGGGACCGTTCACATTTACACAGCGATTATTGCTATAAAACTGCACTAATTACTGTGTAAATGTGACTGGCAGGGAAGGGGTTAACACTAGGGGGCGCTGAAGGGGTTAAAATGTGTCCTAAAAGTATGTTCTAACTGTAGGGGGAGGGGGACTCACAGGGGGAGGAGATCGATGTGTGTTCCTCTGTACTGGGAACACACATCAGTCTCCTCACCGCTGACAGGAGGTGGATCTGTGTGTTTACACACACAGATCCACACTCCTGCCGTGATTTCCGGAAATCGCGGGTGCCCGGCGGCAATCGCGGCCGTCGGGCACGCGCGCGGGATCGCGGGTGGTGCCGCGGCGCGCGCTAGAACGCCGTGAAGACAGGACGTTGTGCAACGTCCTGTCTCATCGGCAAGGGGATCACCATGACGTGATTCCCCTATACGGCGGTAGGGAAGGGGTTAAAAAAGCATTTTTAAATACAAGTTGGTTATGTGGAGTTTTGGATCCCATTCAGGCTTTTTTGTTTGTTTTTTTTATTTGTTTTTCAATGTTTTCCAAAGTTATAATACACAAACAATGTAAACAATATCATGGACGATAGTAATCCCAACTTACAGTACAACTGGAACAAATCAGGCCATCTGATCCAGCTACACAACATAAATACATCCTTAATTCAAATCCTCTCCCTATCTAGTTACTTCATCCGGGGTTAGAAACTGTATTACCCTTCACCTATTAAAACACAAAAAGGAAACCACCAGCAATATGAGTTTACCCATTTTGCCTAGGTACTTCAATAACTCTTAATTGGGCTCCATCTCCTCCTCACTATAACTTCCATTAACCCTCCATTTCTTATCACATTTAAAGTATCAAACTACTTCCCGTTCAATACCCTTACCTTTTACCCCATTTTCCTCACCCCCCTCCCCAGAAAAAAAAAACCCTTCCCGGTTCCCTCCTCCCCTCTCCCCCCCCCCCCTTTCAAGAAGGTATCGGGCTTCCCACTTACCCATATATGCCAACTACCTTATTCCCCATTCTCACTCACCAATAATCTCATCCCTTCTGCCAAGCATGCAAATGCATTCCATGCTCCCCAAGTTAAATTATATTGTTCTTTTCTATCTTGAGCTGATAACACCAAGTCTTCTATGACCCCTACGTTTCTAAACTTATTAAGCCACTCCGCAACCGTGGGTGGCCCGGGGTTTCTCCAATTCCGGGCTATACCTGCCTTGGCCTCATTAGTCAAGTGACATATAATGAAATTTTTATGTCTTTATTGGGATCTGTGATAGGTGTAACAAACAAAGGCTGGATCATCCAATATTTGATAAGATGTAAATTTGAGAAATCCTTTGTACTTCTAACCAGAACTTCCCAATCTTAAGGTTAGTCCAGTAAATATGGAACAAAGTTACCTTATTCCTATTACATCGCCAGCTCATATCTGAAGTTCCAGGAACAAACCTAGTTTCGCTGGAGTACAATACCACCTATTTAGAAGTTTATAGTTTAGTTCCTGTGTTCTAGTACAAATTGATGTCTTCATAGAGGGATAGATTATCTTTTGTGGTTGGACCTGGGTAAAACTCAGATCCATATCACTTGCCCATTTTCTCATAGCAGGTATCTCGTATTCTTCTAGGGGTGCTATTAATAGCCTATATAGTTTAGACAATATTCTAGTAGGAGGTTCCCTTCCTTCACAGTATTTTTCAAACTGTGTTAGTTCCCTTTTATACCTACTCACTGGACCTAAAGAGATCAAAAAGTTGTAGAGCTTGCCAGTATTTTACTTCAAATTTGCCCCCCAATTGCTGAAGTGATGCCACTGTTGGCCACGTTTCCAGCTGTGTAAAGTATGAGACCTGCGTGAATCCCTTCTCTCTAAGGTTCTTATGTTCCTCCCTCCATTCCTGGCTAGAAACCTGGATTCCCCGGAACTGGATATATTGATGAATGTTTACCTATCTGGCATAACCTATGACCTACCACTAGTGTCGGGCCTATAATAGGGTGTTTGTTCAACCCATCTGGTAGTGTTGGATAGCACCAAGTGCTCTTCACAGATGGACCCGACTTACCTCTTGTTCAAGCTCTACCCAAAATTGTATTTTGGTACTCCTACACTAATCTATGGCCCTACCCAAGTGTACTGCCTGATGATATTTAATTATGTCCGGTAATGCCAGGCCTCCGTAACACTTAGGCAGGGTCATCCGTCTTCTACTAATCCTAGGTCTTTTATTAGCACAGATGAATTTGGTAAAAAGCGTATTTACCCAACAAAGAAAAGCAGAAGGGATTTGTATTGGTATTGCTTGGAACAGGTACAGCAGTTTTGGCAGGATACTTATTTTGATATTACACCGCCCGAACCATGAATGAAATCCCTTCTGCTACTTCTCCATCAGGGCGGTAATTGTCCTCATCAAAGGGGGGAAATTTACTTTAAAATGTTTTCATAAATCTTGGTGGTATGTATATCCCTAGGTATTTTAGGGCTTTTCCTACCCATTTAAATTTAAAATTTGGTTGTATACTTTGCTGCATTGCGATTGGGAGTGCCACTCCCATTGCTTCCGATTTACCATAGTTAATTTTTAGGTTTGCCAGTTTCCCATATTCCTCCATTTCTTTCATCAGATTTTGTATTGATACCTGGGGACTAGACATAGAGAACAACATGTTGTAGTGAGGCACTATTAGCATTAGGGTTGTCCCGATACCACTTTTTTAGGACCGAGTACAAGTACCGATACTTTTTTTCAAGTAGTCGCCGATACCGAATACCGATGCTTTTTTTAAACGTGTCCCCAAATGCAGCCATGTCCCCCACATATTGCAGCCATGTATGTCCCCCCCACATATTGCAGCCATGTATGTCCCCCCCACATATTGCAGCCATGTCATGTCCCCCCACATATGCAGCCATGTCATGTCCCCCCACATATGCATCCATGTCCTGTGCCCCATATTGCAGCCATGTCATGTCCCCCACATATGCATCAATGTCCTGGAGGAAGTATTCCATTTAGGTATCGGGGGTATTTGCGGGAGTACAAGTACTCCCGCAAATACTCAGAATCGGTCCCGATACCGATACTGGTATCGGTATCGGGACAACCCTAATTAGCATAAATGTCAAAGGGAAATGACAAAATGTGTATGAACAAGCTCATAAATCAACCATAACAGTAATAATAAAACAAGTGGCATGTGACACCGTTATAAATGCATAGTTTCAATGACAGACAATATATAAGGGAGATGGACTCCAAGCCAAAAATGCAAAATATTAACAAAATGAATGTTCATATGAGAAGAAAAGGAACACAGTCTTTTAATAATCCATGTGAATCTGATGGATCAAGACGTCATGCAGGTATTTCACCACTGGAAACTTGTGAGGCTGCCAAAGAAGAGAAGATGGGTACTCTTACCGTGCTGTGTGGACCCCCTTCCCCCGTGAGTGGTGAGTCTAAACAGCGTGCGAGTTATGCCTGCTCTGTCAGAAGCTCCTTCCACGGGATGACCAGGAAATGACTCCAAAGGGCGGTCCAACAATCCAGCAAATATTTGGTAGCGTGGTGGAGAAATGGGCGTTGTGTCTCATCACATGGATAGCAACCAAGGTGTTGATACTCCGATCAAGAAAAAAAGAAAGCCTCCTCATGGCATAGGTCAAAAATAGATTTAATAAAAAATGTACAGTAAAAAAAACACCTGGCGGTTTGTACAATAGATAAAAGTGATCACAAGATAAAAACAAGTTTAGGCGCACTGGTAGGCAGAGAAACCCGACATGTTTCGTTCTACTGAACTTCAACTACAGTACAACAAAACATGCCGGGTTTCTCTGCCTACCAGTGCGCTTAAACTTGTTTTTATCTTGTGATCACTTTTATCCATTGTACAAACCGCCAGGTGTTTTTTTGCTGTACATTTTTTATTAAATCTATATTTGACCTACGCCATGAGGCGGCTTTCTTTTTTCTTTGATCCGAGCATCAGCACCTTAGTTGCTATCCATGTGATGAGCCAACACCCATTTCTCCACCATGCTACCAAATATTTGCTGGATTGTTGGACCACCCTTTGGAGTCATTTCCTGGTCATCCCGTGGAAGAAACTTCTAAAGGAGCAGGCATAACTCACATGCTGTTTAGACTCACCACTCACGTGGGGGGGGGTCCACACCGCACAGTAAGAGTAACCATCTTCTCTTCTTTGGTGGCGGCCTCACAAGTTTCCAGTGGTGAAATACCTGCATGACGTCTTGGTCCATCAGATTCACATGGATTATTGATAGACTGTGTTCCTTATCTTCTCACATGAACATTCATTTTGTTTATATTTTGCATTTTTGGAGTGGAGTCCATCTCCCTTATATATTGTCTCAGTCACAGAAACTATGCATTTTATAACAGTGTCACATGCCACTTGTTTTATGATCACTGTTATGGTTGATTTATAAGCTTGTTTTGTATATATATGAGCTTGTTCATACACATTTTGTCATTTCTCTTTGACATTTATGCCAACAGCGCCGCACTTTAATATATTTCACTTTTGTCACAAAATTTTCCAGTTTGCTGGTGCAGGCAGCTTCAATTCACTTTAAGGCAGCGCAGTATTAACCCCCCTTTTTTAAGGCAGCGCAGTATTAACCCCCTTTTTTCATAAAGAAAACATGTCATCTGCAAATGCGGAGATTTTGTATTCTGTCTCCTATGCGTAGTCCCCTGATATCTGAATTTTGCCTGATTCTGTTTAGTAAAGGTTCTAGTGAAAGGACATAACGGGGACAATGGACAGCCCTGTCTCGTACCATTTGTGATTTTAATTGGTTCTGAGAGTATCCCGTTTAATTAATGCTTGGGGTGTAGTATACACCCCCACTATCCATCTTCGCATTTGTTCCCCCAGGCCAATATATGTCAATATATGTTACATCCGACATAAAATCCCAACTGACCCCATCAAAAGCCTTTTCCGCGTCTGTACTAGGAAGATGGAAGGCGTTTGTTTCCCTTGCCCAATGCACCAAATTAAGAACCTTACTAGTATTGTCCCTCGACTCCCAGGTGGGAACAAAACCCACCTGATCTAGGTGTATTAATTGTTTCAACAAGGGTTGAAGTTGGGAGGCTACTCCACCTTAATCCAAGGTACCGACATCGGATCTAGGTTTTAAAGGGATGAGTAATACTCTCTGAATCTTTGTGCTATTTTTTGTTTTTTAATGCAATTTATCTAAATACAGAGCAGTATTAGAGGCATATATGCCAGCATAAAAAGCTCATGCAAATGAGCCCACAGTGGAACAGGTGCACATGACCAAAAATATGATAGAGGTCCACACGATAAGGTAAGTACATAATAAGCACTGGGTGACTGCATGCATCACAAAGAACATTTTGGAGGGTGTTAAAGTAAATCCAAGCTCACTACACAGAGAGCATTTGTGATTGATATATTGATATATGGACTTTCACAATAAAAAAAATGTAAATCACTCATTGATGCTTAAAAAAGGAATGTTCTATTAATATATTTTATTTATTGGGGTTTAATTGCATTACATTGGGATATTCATCATACTGCAAGACATTGTGAAAAGTTACGCTCAGCACAAACTCATCTCCAACAAATACAGAACATTAAAGAGTCGCCCAATAAACCTGGCAACTATCAAGGCTTGAGAGACAGATGTGGGAGAACCCTTTGCTGAGCAGGTATGGGAACAAATATTAACATTTCAGAAAGGCTTGCTAAATGCGACAACACAGGAACATTAAGGCGTTGGCTAGTTGGCACAGAACACATCTGTTACTTAACAGGACTTACCCACAAACGTCAGATCGCTGCAGGAGATGTGTAGCAATGTGCCCTCCTCTGTACCACATTTGGTACAGAGGAGGTAGCTAAAATTGAGGAGGAGTGAAGACTTCCCAAGGTAGACCAACGATGCATCATAAAAAATGGCAGTTGGATCCATTTTAAAAACAACTTCTGTAGTATTCGATATTATGTCTACCAACCATACCCTGGGAGATTACTTGCTTGTTGCATATCCTTAACCTGCCACAGAACCAACTTCTGGTTCCCTTCAACTTTCTCCTTATTCCCTTCTACTGAAAACCCCCTCCCTTTTCTTTTTCCTTCTCGCCTTCGGGCTGCCACTTAGTTCATCCAATGACTTGTCTGTTCTTTCCTACTGTAGCTTTTATTTTTATTTTTCCCCCCAATATGTTTATTGGGTTTTAGAATGAATACATACAGAGTATTCAAATATATATTTGTAAACAGATTTGTAAGAATTACAATATGTAAAGGTATATACAATCTTGAATGTATAAGACTGCAAGTAATATTTACTTTAAGAACAGATAATTTACTGTTAAGTATCTAAAAGGGGAGAAGGAAAGGGTAGGGAAAGGCAAGGGTAAATATTTAATTGATACGAAAAATAGTTACTAGGAATTTGGTCTTACATATTCACAAGAAAGATGTTGATAATAAATAGAGTGGTAAAAAAATGATTAAAAAAATAAATAGTATAACAATTGAGGTTCATTCATGTATCTAATAATTGACATTCTGCGGATTTCGTAAAGTGGAACCAGCAGGCCCATTTGTCAGAAGTTTTTAGAAGAATCTTTGGCTTGATGTATTAGGTCTTCAATATTTGCTATATGGTTAACTTTGTGTATCCAATCTGAAATTTTAGGGGGGATGGGGGGCGATTGAGACCATTTGATGGGGATACAAAGCTTAGCAGCATTGATAAGGTGTATAACAATAGAGTGTTTGTATATTGAGTTAGGTAAAGAAGAGAGATGTAGTAAATATTGTTTGACTGTTAAGTCGGGAGTGTAAGTAGCAATTGATGATATAAGACTGAATTTCTTTCCAAAAGGTTGTAATAAAGGAGCATTCCCACCATATGTGAAGTAGTGTGCCTAGATTGCTATTACAGCACCAACATAAGGATATATTCGGGTTATATTTGTTAATGACATAAGGAGTCCTGTACCATCTTGAATACATTTTGTAGCTATTCTCCTGAGTTAATACATTTAAGGATCCCTTATGCAAGCGGAGAAAAACAAACAGTTTCCCATTGGTCATTAGAGATAGAGATTTTAAGTTCTTTTTCCCATTTCATATTAGTATTGTCTGTTTGTAGGTCCACTGTTGAATTTAATATGGCATACATAAGGAAAATTAAATGCTTTTGAGGTGAGCTTTTAAGACATATTGAGTTTTGGGTCTTGGCCATGTATCAGTAGGGTTTTGCTTATTGAAAAATTGAGTGATCAAATTGAAATCAAGGGGGAAAATGTTACAATCAGGATTATCGGCAATGAGAGATTCAAAGGACACAGGGTTGCAGTGTTTGAAAAAAAAATTCAGCCCTGTAGGTTATTTTAGGAGGTGGGCCAGATGGGACGATAGCATAGTTTCTCTGTAGTACTTCAGGATTGAGGTTAATTGAAGTTATGGAGCCCATGTATGGTGGAAATTTTACATTTTTTGCATAAGGATCTAAAAATCTTTAAGGTGGTTCCTATAATGGGGTGAGAGTTGACATCCTGTGGGATTTTTCTAGGGTTGATCCATGGTAGATGTTTTAATGGAATAAGTGATGAGTATAAGGATTCTTCTAGAGTTATCCAGTCTTTAGTGCGTTTATGGACGTGCCAGTCAATGCGAGACATATGGCAAGCCCAATAATATTTTTGCATATCTGGCAATCCAATTCCACCCAAGAGTTTTGGGATAATGAGCTTGTCTCATTTGATTCAAGGTGGTTTTGTATTCCATATAAATTTTAGGCACATTTGTTTAAATGTTTTGAAAAAGGAACATGGAATTTTAATGGGAGTGGTTTGGAGTAAATATAAAATTCTAGGTAGGACGTTCATTTTGATTATTTCTGCTCTTCCAAACCATGAGGAAAAATCCCTTATCCCATTTAAGTAGATCAGATTTGATTACATTTAACAAGGGTATGAAATTATTAGAATATATATTTTTCATATTAGATCATAAGTTCATTCCTAAATAGGACATATAGTTATCTTCCCAGGTAAAGGGGAAATTGAGTTTACATTGAGCGATTATGTTATTCGGTAAAGATACATTGAGGGCTTTAGATTTAGAAAAGTTTATTTTCAGATTAGATATGGTTTTAAATAGAGAAAAATCTTTTAATAAATTGGGGATTGTTATAATGGGGTTTTGTTAGAAATAGGACATCGTCAGCAAATGCTGCTAATTTGTAAGTTTTGTCTTTTATAGTAATTCCTTTAATACTTTGATTTTCACGTAGCTTACATAAAAGGAGTTCTAAAATAAGCATGAAGATAATTGGTGATAGGGGGCATCCTTGACGTGTGCGTCGAGGGATAGTATATATTATAAAAAAACACACACACGTGAAATTTAGATTTAATGAGCCAATTTTGTATATGTAGAGCTTTGATGGTATTAGCTCTTGCTTCTCGGCCTGGTGTGAAGCCAACTTGGTCTAAACAGATACCGTATTTTTCGCCTTATAAGACGCACTTTTTCTTCCCCAAAAATACATGGTTTCGCCCGACCGATCCGTGTTCCGGAGCGTACCGCCGCCGCGGCCTTAGGAAAGACTGCGGCTTTGGCCTAGCTCCGGAGCGGTCGGCCATCTTAGTACACCCGGCGCGCTGACGTCATCACTGCTCTGCTCGTGGATCTGTTTATCCCTAGCAGAGCGCGCGCCATGCCATGCATCTGCAACAACAGTGAGTTGTGGGGGCAATGTTACTGGCTATAATTACTATGTGGGGGCAATGTTACTGGCTGCCATTACTAATGTGGGGGCAATGTTACTGGCTGCTATTACTATGTGGAAGGAATGTTACTGGCTGCCATTACTAATGTGGCAGTGGTGTGATGGTGACGAGTGGGGGGCAAATATTTTACTACAGTATTTGGTTCAGAATTTTTTTTCTACATTTTCCTCCTTTAAAATTATATGCCGAAGCGTCTTATATGGCGAAAAAAATACGGTAATATTTTTTAAAAAGTGGTAGTAGGCGATTCGCGGTGATTTTTGCGTATAATTTTATGCCCATATTCAGAAGTGAAATGGGTCTATAATTAGATACTCAAACAAATAGAGATAAAACATTGGTATCATAATATGTGCTTCTAAAAAGGTCTTTGAGAAATGGTGTTGGGACAGGGAATGAGTTAAATGCATTAATGAAATGAGGAATTAATAATTCTCCAAAAGATTTATAGTAATTTACAGTAAAACCATCTGGTCCAGGGCTTTTGCCTGTGTTAAGTTGTTGAAGTGCTCTAAGAGTTGCAGTTAATTCTAGAGGTTTATCTAGATCTTTAGCCATGTCTATACTTAGAGGTTTGGGGCTGTATGATTTCATTATTAAATCTTTCCTTGAAGGCAAGTTCTTAGATTGGCAATATCTGAAGTAGTATTATATTTTTTCCCCTTTGGGTCCGTTATAGAGTATATGTTATCATATTTTTTATTTGTTGAATTTAAAAAAAGTGTTAGCCAAGAGTTTACCAGTCTTATTGCCAAACTCGTAAAATAATTTTTGAGATAGAATAAAGTTGTGTGATTTTTTTCCCCAGAAACTGTAGTCTTTTTTTTTTAAGTGTATTTTGTGCGTGTACTCGAGAGAGGAGCTGGACTGCATGAGTTGGGAGTAGGCAGGCCTCCCCCAGAGGCAATCTGCCATCTTTCTCCATGCCGGGTGTGAGGGGGTCCTCCCTCACAGCCCGCCCTACCTGCTCCGCTTTGAAGCTCAACGGGGCAGAGGGACTCCCCTATGAAGGAGTGAGAGGACCTAGCCCGCTCAGCCAGCCCTGTTCTAGTCCTTCGCCTCTCTTTTTTAGAGACCGCGTGGCCAAGGTGCGTGCATGTTAACCCAATTTCGAGTGCGTGCAAGTGTGGTGTTTTTTTTGGTGGGAGGGCATACTAAGCGCAGGCTTACCTAGCATGGCAGACCACCGGGCGCCAGGCTGAGACCACCAAACTCAATTCACATGCAGCCGAGACCGGGATCCGAAGCCTTAGCTGCAAAGGTGAATGGCTTGTCAGCGCAGTGCCAATCGCGTTGAGCCACCGCAGCTCCTCTAAGTAGTAGTAGTAGTAGTAGTACTTAGTTCTTCTCTTGCTTTGGCAAGTTCTGTAAGAGTATCTAAAGCTAAAAAAGGAGTGTTTATGTATGTTTTCCAGGGTAGTAATTCGGTCAGTGAGAGATTTTATGTGGGCTTGTCTCAATGTGTTTCGTTTTGCATTTAAGGAGATTAATTCTCCCCTAATAACACATTTATGTGCGAGCCAAATTGTTAGAGGAAGGACATCTGTGTTTTCTTTAAAATAATGGGACATTTTGGATTCAAGCCGTTGTATGTTGTCTATATCATTGAGTAGGGAGTTGTCAAGCCTCCATATTTTAGGGAGCATGGGCTTGTCTTTAAAAGGTTAAAGAGATGGTGATGGAGTTATGGTCAGATAAGATCATAGGTTCCACTGTGGCATTTTCTAGCTTATCCAAGTCGTTTTGAGATAAAAAAAATAAAATAAAAATAAATCTATTCTAGAGTATGTGTTGTGGGGAGGAGAATAGAAAGTATAATCTTTAGAAGAGGGGTTTAGCGTACGCCAAGTATCGTGTAAAGATAAATGTTGTATTAAGTTTTTGATCGTGCGCAAGGTTTTGAATGGAGTTTTGGATGAACCAGAGGAGGTGTCTAATAGGGGATTAAGTGTCAAAATTTAAATCTCCTCCTACTATGAGAATACCATTGGTAAAAGATTCCAGGGTTTGAAATGTATTTTATTTATTTATTTTTTAAATGGAGCGTGTAATCTGTTAGGGCATATATATTGGCTAAAGTTATAGGTTTGTTATATAAAGAACCTTTGATGAATATGGATCTACCTTCAGAATCTATTTTGGTGTATAGTATTTGAAAAGGGCAGTATTTGGATATCATTAGGGAGACACCTTTAGTTTTAGATTCTGAATTGGTTCCGTGGATAATATGGGGACATTTTTTATCTTTAAAGGATGGGCAGTGATCAGTTTTAAAATGTGTCTCTTGTAAAAAGATAATGTCTGCTTTTGATCTTTTTAATAATAGCATTAATTTTGATATTTTTTCGGGAATATTAAGACCTTTATCGTTTAGGGAATATAGTTTAACCTTCTGTTGTGGGTTTAATATGTTTTTAGTGGGGGGTGCCATGTTTATAAAGGGGAGAGTATCTTATGTTTTTTATAGGAAAGAAAAAGGAAAAAAGGGAGGAGGGGAAAACCAGCTATCGAGTAAAATAAACTCGAAATTAAATACCTATACAGAAGGAAGAAGAGAAGGAAACAGCTATTAGTATAAACTAATCTGCTTTTTTCGGGGGGTTAAACACGGTGAGGGAGTATAGCAGTATCTTTCTGTCTTGAACCTATTCGAAATGAAGACACAAAGTACCACTATGTGGGGGTTGGAATTAACCAAGCCCAAGATATGCAAAAAAATCAACAGGCTATCCACCGCTGCAGACTTGCAATGTGGTATAAAAATAAGTACATTTTAAATGATAGAATGTTTAATAGTAAACTATACGTGTAATCCGGGTATATCATTGTGTTTGTGTATATTAGCCTAGTTTAATCAAATAGATACAATTTGGCCATTAGATAACAATAACAATGTTTGGAATAGAACTATTATGAATATGTGTACTACAGCGCTACCAATTAGTGAAAACCAACACAAATTAATAACCAAATGAATAAAGCTGCAAATAGTGAGGTGAACCAAACCCAAAATGATAAAAAATGATATATGTATAAATGCGCTACATTCAACTAATAAGTGTACTACCAATACAGTGAAAACGATGACATGAATTCATGTCCCAATCTCGTGTGTTAACAATGCTGCTAGCAGAACCCCGATCAGCACTAAGATCACAGGGTTAGGGAGACACGCGTCAACACCGCTCCGATGTTTCCCCCTAGGAGGCTCCAATAATAACAATCAGTGTCTCAGCATAAACAGTCAGACATAAAGTCAAGTGTAAGTCACGTCTTCAGGCAGATACAGACCACACTCAGATGTTTCCCAAGAAAGAAAAAGAAACAAACATAGCATAACACTGTTTGATCAGAACTAATGACATCTACTTCATTCATGCACTCACAAATCCTCTGGGGCTAGCGAGTGTATAATGCAACTCAGTGCTCTGGACTCCTCATTCAATGGAGAGATCGAAAGTCCCGTCACATAGGCTCCTCCCATATTTAGGAGCCTATGCTGATTGTTATTAGGGGGAAACATCGGAGCGGTGTTGAAGCGTGTCTCCCTAACCCTTTGATCTTAGTGCTGATCTGGGTTCTGCTAGCAGCATTTTTAACACACAAGATTGGGACTTGAATTCATGTCATCGTTTTCACTGTATTGGTAGTACACTTATTAGTTGAATGTAGTGCATTTATACATATATAATAGAACTATTATGTAAACTTCTATTATAAAAATATTAAAACTAAGAATCATGTTATTGATCAAGTTAGATGAGTGTTAGTACCGACCTTACTGCAGTTGTAGACAAGAAGTAAAGGGGGAAATAAATGTAGATGTTATAATTAATAGCAAAGAGCAAATTCTGATTTGAACAATATGAATTGGATATCTATTCGTCCCAAGCATGTGGCTAAGGGTATAGGTAGATGTTGAAAAATAAAAATAAAATATAAGCAAGTGAATACCCTTAGTAGGCAATAGTGGGTATAACTGGGTATTATAATGTATCACAAGTGGTTACATTTTAGTTAAGTTTTTAGGATAAGATGTATGCATTAATTAGTATCTTAACACAACCTAAAGGAATACCATGTATGGTAAATGTCCTCAGTATTCTCTTCTGGATCGTAGAGATCCTGTTGATAGGAGATCGGTGTGTTGCTCAATAGAAGAATTAGGTTGTTCATCTCCAGATTGGGAGCGGCGTCTTCGGAATCTGAACGGGGTTGTTTCCATTGTGTCATTCTTTGTGTAGTCTTTAGTGGTATTTTTAAAGCGGAATTCTGCGTACCAATTAGGTATTTCCATGTAGGGGCTATCCATAGCTTTGCAGAATGCGTGCAAATCTTCAGGAACTCTTAGCAAAGATGTGTGACCTGGGTTGGTGGCTTGTAGACCAAATGGAAATTTCCATTTATAGATGATGTTTATATCACGTAGTGCATCAAGTATAGGTCTCAAGTCTCTCCTATTTTGAAGAGTTATATTACATAGGTCTTGATAGATTAAAATCGTAGTGTCTTCATATGTGCATTTAGATCGCAATTTAGCATTTTAGGATGTTTTCTTTGAGTTGAAAGTTGAAAGTCGCTTATGCAACATATGACATCCCTTGGAGGGTCAGAGGTTTTGCCCCTAGGTCTAAAGGCTCTGTGGATGCGTTCCATTTTTATTATAGTCAGGGGGGGGCGACCCAATAGGTTATTAAATATACCAGTGATCACCGGGATAGCTGATCAATATCAACTGACTCGGGTAATCCCCTTACCCTTAAATTATGACGTCTGCTACGATTTTCCAAATCTTCTACTTGACGGTGTAGGTCTCTGAGATGTAAGGTGTTAGTATCCACTTTGCGATTACCATGGCGCAGCGCTGTACCCTGTTGCGCAGTTTTTTCCATTTCAATGACTCTAGCTGTAACTGCGCGTACGTTTCTCGTGCAGCTCTGCGATGGCTGCTGACAATGTATTTTTAATGTCAGCTGCTATTGAGTGTAGGTCATTCAGACTGGGTCCTTGTGATAGATCTGTGGCACATCGGGAATTCCGGTCATTAATTTGGGGTATTATGCCCTTGTTAACGAACTGTGGGCCATTAGCATCCGAAGGGTTGCCCAGTTGATTAGCCATTGTGTGAACGGGGTGACTGTTTGATAAGCCGGATCTTGGTCAATTTTAGCCGAAGAGGTAGGAAAATTGTACAAAATGTGTACCGACAGAAGCGGGTCCCTGATCTATCTAATTGGGTTGATGAGACCTCTTACCGGTGTCCTTTTTCTAATTTTATAGTCCACAGCGGCGGGAGCTCTCCAACTAAGCAGCCATTCCAGTTCTCGGCTAGACCACGCCCCCCCACTCTAGCTTTAAAGGGTCACTAAAGGAAAACACATTTTTTGCTGAAATTACTATTTTGCTGAAATGAGGGTATAGAGATATAAAAGTTAACTGATTCCTTTTCAAAATGATTAAAAATAGATAAAAAAATCAATCATATAATGTGCCTGCAGGTTAGTTTCACTTTTGATCTGGCTTCATGTTTCTGTGAAGTAGAAATAGATACAAATCCAGGGCAGTGTTTTGTTGTTAAAATGAATCCGATTGGTTCTGGGAAGTTTAAGACACACAGTAATGACAGCTCAGACCACCGTGAGAAAGCTCCCAGCACTGTGGTTATAAGGAAACAGACAAGCAGGAAGTGTGGAGAACAGAGCAGGATTACAGCAACTTCAAAGCAAAAACGAACAATAAGGACATGAAACCAGTACTGCAGTAAGGTAAAGGAAAAAAAAATGTTCCATTAGTAATCCTTTAAAAGGTCTTCGGAGATGCAGATTTTTTCACCCCCATATTTGTACAGATAATGGTGCGTCTTTAAAACCTACAAGAGACTACATCCCTGACTCATAGGTGCTATACTGCGGTTTACTGGCTCCTCTTTTACATGATGCAATGGCAGGTTGGTTGGTGATCGATTCTACCTGCACCCTCTCCAGAGCCGTGTTCAGTGGCTTGTGATTTATGTTTTGCAGTTCAATTCTGGGTCTGACGCTACCAAACCACTCAATGCCATTTCATGTAATTTTTTATTTTATTTTTTAAAACAGTATATGACCTATGCCTCTTTTCTTTTTCCTGAATGTCCAATATAGTTTTTATTAAAGATTGTCAAGAGAAAAATAAGAATAGACTCACAGTGGGGCAGATTTTCTAAGTTTGCCCACTTACAAAGTAATTAAGGGTCTATAATTTTTAGAATACATTTTAAATGATAGAGAGAGAATATCAAAAACAAAAAACAAAAAAAACACACCACACACACTATAAATAAGTATTGTAAAATCCAGGATGTGAACCTTCTTCCCTCAGCCAGAAGACTAAAGATGCGTCACGGATGAGTCCTTTCAGCAAGACAATGACCCAAAACATACCGCTAAGGCAACAAAAGAGTGGCCCAAGAGTGGCCCAAGAAGCACAATAAGGTCATGAGTGGCCTAGTCAGTCTCCAGACCTTAATCCTACAGAAAAATGTATGTAGGAAGCTTAAACTTTGAGTTGCTAAGTGACAGCCAAGAAACCTTAAGGATTTAGAGAAGATCTGTAAAGATCATACACCTATGACAAAAAGAAGATTCCTCCTTTTCAGGTGAAAGTGCACCCGACTAGAGCAGTTGGTGCTTCATGGGCAGTGCATCACCAGGCCTCCATGGCTCAGATCGTTAAGGCTGCTACTTGGTCTTCGGTCCATACATTTACTACGTTCTACCAGGTAGATGTGAGAGGGTTCAAGGATGCTGCCTTCAGGCATAGTGTACTGCAAGCAGGCAGCAGTATAGATCCTCTGGTCTTATTTCTGATCGGTGTCTCCCTCCCCTCAAATTTTAGCATTGCTATGGGACATTCCATTAAGTAATTAAGGCTCTGTGTCCCGTGATGTATTCCCAAAAAAACGATTTTACAGGTAAGCTGTATTAAAAAATCCTATTTTCTAAACCATAGGCTTGAATTACTTGTCGAATCCAACATGCAATAGTAGATTTAAAACGCTACCTGGCCTTTCCTTGGGCCCTGTGGCAGAATAAACAGACAAGCAGTCTTTCGTATCTGAGCCGTAGCTGGCAGATAAACTTTTACCGCTCTTACAACATCTAGAGAGCGTGCAGACTCTCTTCCTCAGCAGACTGCAGATCTAAAAAAAAAAAAAAGGGACGGACAACAGTAGGACTATGTCTTGATTCAGATGAAATCCTGAAACCACCTTAGGCAAGAAAGTCGGGTGAGGACGCAGCACCACCCTGTCGTGAATAATCATACATATATGGTTCTTTAAATTAAAAAGTCACAACTTCAATACCCTCCTTGCTGAGAATATGGCTACGAGAAAAAAAATGTTTCTTTGTCAAAAGACTTAACCCCTTAAAGGACCGCCGCATTTATATTTACGTCGGCAGAATGGCACGGACAGGCACATCAACATACTTGTACGTGGCTGCCTTGACGTGGGTCCAATCGGGACCCCCCCCCCGGTGGCTTTGCGAGCGATCCGTGCTGAGGGGGCGGCGGTTCGTTTTTGTCCGCCCCCTCCGGATCGCTCCCAGCCAATGCGCGCGCGCGCGTTTCCCTGCAGTGTCATTTCCTCCACCTGTGTAAACACAAGAGGAGGAAGTGATGTGATCTCTGCTCTCGGCGTGTTTTTCAACCGCCGCTGAGGAGAGATCACATAGTAAGTCTGCACAACACTACACTGACACCAGTACAAGCAGGCACACTTAACCCCTTGCGATCACCCCCCCACCTCCCCCCTGTCACAGTGTCACTGAATGCAGTGATCATATATGTATGATCACTGTATTTAGTGTCAGTGTGACAGGCAGTTAGCATTCGGTCCAGGGTAGCCCCTGTACCCCCCCCCCCCCAATAAAGTTTTAACCCTTGATCACCGCCCTAGTTAACCCTTTCACTCCCTATTGCCAGCGTCACTAAGCGATCGTTTTTCTGATCGCTGTATTAGTGTCGCTGTTCCCGCTAGTTAGCTATTTATTTTTTTATTGCGATTTTTTTTTACTAAAGACATGTGGCTAAATAAATTTTGGCCTAAATGTTTGACTAAAATTTCGTTTGATTTTTCTTATAACAAAAAGTAAAATAGATTTTTTTTTCAAAAATGTCGCTCTATTTTTGTATATAGCGAAAAAAAATAAATAAAAAAAAAATAAAAAAAAAAAAATAAAAATCGCAGAGGCGATCAAATACCACCAAAAGAAAGCTATTTGTGGGAATAAAAGGACGCAAATTATGTTTGGGAGCCATGTCGCACGACCGCGCAATTGTCAGTTAAAGCGACGCAGCGCCGAGTCGCAAAAAGGGGCCTGGTCCTTTACCTGCATTTTGGTCCGGGTCTTAAGTGGTTAAAGAAGCATGGTGTAATGGTTCAAAGGGTAATTTCTGTAAAACAGACAATACCAAATTCAAATCCCATGGGCACACAGGGGACTTAACCGGCGGATTCAGGCGTAGTGCTCCCTGAACAAAGGCCCGGACTAGGGAAGGAGAGGCAAGCGGTTTTTGAAAATACTGACAAGGCCGAGATTTGGCCTTTGATAGTGATCAAGGCCAACTTCATATTTAAGCCCAACTGAAGAAAGGCAAGAATCCTATTAATGGCATACTTTCTAGTAGGGTTGTCCCGATATCGGTACCGCTTCCGAGTATTTGCGGGAGTACTTGTACTCCCGCAAATACCCCCGATACACAAATAGAATACTTCGCAAATCCCCCCCCCCAGTCGTCGCCTCCGCGAACATTACATGCAGCTTTCGTTTTTCAATAGCTGTTTTCCCTGTCCAATCACGAGCAAGAGGAAGTGTCCTTTAAACAGGGCGCGCAATAGGGAAAACAGCTATTGAAACAGCTATTGAAAAACGAAAGCTGCATGTAATGTTCGCGGGGGCAGCTTTGTATATATGGCGGCATCATCATCAGGTAGGGGGACATCATGGCAGCAATATGTGGGGGGACATGGCAGCAATATGTGGGGGGACATGGCAGCAATATGTGGGGGGACATGGCAGCAATATGTGGGGGGACATGGCTGCATATGGGGACACGTTTAAAAATAAGTATCGGTATTGGCGACTACTTGAAAAAAAGTATCGGTACTTGTACTCGGTCCTAAAAAAGTGGTATCGGGACAACCCTACTTTCTAGGATGCCACCTCCTAGGTTCACAGCAGGAAACATATGCCTTCCAGATTCTGTAGTAGATGAGCCTGGAGGCCGGCTTCCTAGCATTAACCAGAGTGGATAGGACGGGGCCCCCGAGAGCCCATGTTTTCTCAGAATGTGGGTCTCAACAGCCAAGCCGTCAAATTTAGACTTTATAAGGCAGGATGGAATATTGGACCCCGCGATAGTAGGCCTGAGCGTAGCGGGAGAACCCAAGGTCTTCCTTCGGCCATCCTTACGATTTCTGCGTACTAAGGTCTCGTGGGCCAAGCTGGAACGACCAAAATCACCGGCTTTCCTTCCCTCTTGACTCTTTGAAGGAATGGTGGAAGAAACTAAAATCGGAGGGAACGCACAAATCAGAATAATCAATCCCACAAAATTGTCAGGGCATCCAAGCTTTGAGTAAAAGCATCTCTTGTTCTTAACACAAAGCTGTCCAGTTTTGTGTTGAACCTGGAAGCCAACAGGTCCACATTTTTGACATACGATTGGAAATAGGTCAGGGTGTAGAGACCATTCTCCTGGATTCAGCTACTGGTGGCTTAAAAATCCACCTGCCAAATTTCTACCCCTGGAATGAAGGCCGCAGACAGGCAAGGAATATGCCTTTCTGCCCAGGACAAGAAGTGATTCCCCTCCCTTTGAGCATCCAGACTTCTGGTGTCCCCTTGATGATTGATATAGGCCACATAGTCGGACTGTATCTTAACAGGACAACCCTGCAGTCTGTAAGATCAGACACTGAGGGCCTGATGAATTGCCCGAATCTCCAGAATGTTGACGGGTAGGAGCTGTTCAGGGACCACTTCCCCTGGGCAGATGCCTCTTCTTGTGCTGCCCCCCAGTCTAGAAGTATGGCGTCCGTTACCAATTTCCAGGTAACCGTAGTAAAGGTTTTTCCTTTTGACAGATTTTGGGGGAGCTACCAGCAATTGAGGCTCTGGCAAACCTTTGGAGATAAGATCATAGGAAGGTCCAGGGCCTGAACATCTTTGTTCCATGCAGACAGAATTCTGCCCTGCAACAGCCTTGAGTGAAAGGGACAGCCTCGAATGAGGCTACCATCTTTACCAATAACTTCATGCATTGACAGATGGAAGGCCTTTTTCCAGTCAGACCAAGTCGCCTTTGGCTCGGGAAGTAATACCTTGCTTTAGGATGAGTCTATATTCATGCCCAAATACTCCAGCCTTTGAGGCTGTAAGGAGGATTTCTCCAGATTACTCCAAATACTCCACTGTGCACATTGTGGCCCCAAGCGTGCAGCAGACTGATGATAAACAGACCGTCCAGATAGGCTGTTACTGCTATGCCCCATGCCCTCAGCCTTGCCAGGGCAAGTATTTGTGAACACTCGAGGTGCTGTAGCCAGCCTGAAAGGAAGGGCCACAAACTGAAAGAGGCACTGAGCCACCGCAAACCTTGGAAACCTTTGGCGAGCGGGGAATATTGACACATGTAGATATGCATCTCTGATGTCTATTGATGCCAGGAATTCTCCTCCCTGAAGGTTGGGGACAACTGAACGTACAAACTCCATGCAAAAGGAGCGAATGTTCAGGCTTTACAGACCTAGAATAGTTCTGACATCCCAGTTTGGTTTTGGAACCGTGAAAAGGTTTGAGTAAAACCCTGATCCTCTGGGGCTAACTCTATGATTACCCCTTGGGACAACAGGTGTTCCCAGGCCAAAACCAAAGGCCTTATTTTTTCAGGATCTTTGGCAATTCTTGGTCTCAGAAAACAGGGTGGCGAAAGTTCTCAGAATTCCAGCTTGTAGCCGAGGACACCATGGAGATGACCCACTTATCCTAAACTTCGTCCCACCAGGCATTTGCAAATTGCAGCAGCCTTCGCCGCCCCCCCCCCCAATCGGCTGAGCATAGGCCTCCCTTCATAGGGAAGTTTTAGGGTTCTGCTTGGAAGATTTTGAACCCAAAGTTCTTTTCTGCCCTTGGGCTTGGCTCTGGGCCTTTCCCCTATTGCTAGACTGGGGAGGATGAATAAGGTTCCAGGGGCTGGGCAAAGAGTATGCTTGAATGAAGGACGTTTACCCTTCTTTTTAACCGGCAACAGTAGACTTGCCCCCGGTAATCTTTTGAATGCATTTATCCAGGTCATCCCCAAACAGGCATTCTCCCCCTTTTGCAAGAAACCTTGGCTCAATCAGGGCTGTGGAGTCGGTAGATAAATGTTCTGACTCCTAAATGTCCGGACAATCTAAATTTAGTAGGAGTCCGAGTTGGTGTAGAGTTTGCCGACTCCAGGTACCCAAAATTCCCTCCGACTCCACAGCACCGCTTGGCTTCCCAATGTTTAACCAAAAGGGACCTGCACATGTGTACCAGCAGGATGCTTGCTGAACAGAGCCCATAATCACATCATTCGCAAAACACAGGGCCTTAGGAAGGTCCTCAAACCTCAATCTCCTCTATAGGGAGGAGGTTAACCCATCTGCTTCATTTGTTCCTTGAGGAACTGACATATGCCAATCGCTGCAACTGCAGGTTGTACTACAGCACCGGCCATAGAGGAGGCTTTCAATAAAGATTCCAGCTTCCTATCAGTTGGATCCTTAAAGCCCTGAGCATTGTCTATAGGACAGGTCAGAATTTTGTTTGCAGAAGAAATAGCTGCATCTATAGAAGGTACACCCCCCCCACCCCATTTCTTATTAAAACCTTCCTCCATAGAATAAAGGAGGGAAAACTGCTTAGGAGGTGAACCCAGTCATCATACATCAGTTTATCCAGCAAGGGATGAACTGGAAAGGAGCATGCAGCCTGTGGGGATTTCTGGGATGCCAAAGTAGTAGAGGACATAGAAGCTTCAACAGGAGGCAATTTGTAAGTGGCACGCACAATTTCTGCATAATATTGCACCTGCATCTTTAGCAACTGATAGGTAGAATAAATCCCCTCATCCTCAGAGTCCTTAGATTGCAAATGATCCTCAGCTCCAGAGAGGGATTTCTCGCCCTCAGAATGCTCTTCTGATGAGAGAGCCAGGTCAGATGAAAAGTATCTACCCAGTTTTCTGCTATCTTTTAAGGAGGTTGTGATTATAGTAGCAGTCCTTCCTTCCAAGCTATCTAAAGCAACTTTTAAAGCATCCTCAGTGACATATATAGGAGAGGCTGCAAAACCAGAAAGGTGCACATGATCATCCTGTGAGGCTGCTACCAGACTGACAGAGGGGGGATGGTAAAGTGCAGGTGAAGAGGAAAGGAGGAGAGCAGATCACTGGGGTTTCTTGGGGGGACCCCTGTATGCATTTTTTTGTGGCAGAGCCTGCAGCGGAGGAGGCGAGTGGTGGTTAACTGACCGACTTCACTGAGCGTGTCCTGGATGGACATGTAAGAATATACCAGGTATGTACTTACTCCCTCTAGTAGTGAAAACCAGGACAGACATCCTACTCACAGAAGATAACATTTATTATCCTCTCTTACCTTAACGCCGTAAGAAAGCTACTAAAAAGTAGATCCAGCTTTCACCCATCTTGGCGGGTAATATTGTGCCAACCTTCAGGTTTACCATGGGTTTCTACTTAGAGGAACTTCATACCTGGACCTGTAGAAGTCTCTGCCAGTAACTTTTCGTTCCACAGTTGCATTAGTACACCAAAGCCTGGACCCAAGAGCCCAGACCTCTGCAGAAAGACATTACAGGCAAACCTTGTTTTTTCTTAACACGAGGCCCAGGTACCATCCATCTTAGGCTTGCGATATCGACCCAAGGTATGGATCCGGTTATAGCTCCTGGGCCTACACAGAAGACCATCAAAAGAGCTTTTTCTTCTTAGCTTCTTGTTCAACGTCACCAACCACCTTAGACACTGCCAAAAAAACTGAGGTACTCTCCATTTGGGAGGGGTAATATAGGGAGGAACCCAATTTTATTTGGGTTTACCAGTGTCCAATCTCCTGTGGTGACTACATAACCCATTAAGTAATTAAGACTCTGTGTCCCCCCGTGATGTATGAGCAAGAAAATTAGAGACTTAATTTTCATTTAATTTTAATTTTGTAAGTGGGCAAACTTAAAAAAATCTGCAGGTGATCAAAGCAAGCAATTCCCCCCCCCCCCCCCCCTCCATTGTAACACAGAGGTCAATATCCAGCACTTACTGTAGAAACAGATTGCACAATGGAACAAAAATGTTCCAAAACATACCTCAACATTAACAAAACAAACATCAAGAAACAAAATTCATGTTTTTCACAGTTCCCAAACATGAAAAAAAAAAAAAATATTAAATTACGTAAATATCAAGCATGCCATGTATACAAAAAACAAAATTTCCCCACAAGAAAGAGTGGATTAAAAAAAAAAAAAAAAAGTAAGAAACAGTTATCAGGCCAAGCCTTGGTTCACACTACTGCGGTGCGATGTACTATAAATTTGATAATTTTTTTTTTTGTTCTGTGTGAGATGTGAATTTGCCTTGCGTTTTGAGGTAGACAGATGCATATATACCATGATGATTTTACCATGAATTTCAGGAGGCAGACAGTGAAGAAATTGCCGAGATGTGAACTGTGTACTGCAAGTTCAACTGAAGCCTAGGAAGACTGCATCGCAGTCAACACGCACGCACGCACGCACGCACGCACGGGACCCCCCCCCCCCCACACCAAATTCACAATGCATAGATGGAATGGAATACTATGCTTTTTCATGACTAATCTGTGTGTTCCTAAACGCATCACAAAGGAAAAGTTTGAGGTACCGATTCTATATCTATCTGTCTGTAATATGACAAAGTGTTCCTGTGCATTTTTAATAACATTTATAAGCAATGCAGCAAATATTTGAAAGCATATAGAAAAAAAAAAAAAGAAAAAGAAAAGTGCCTATTATATACCTACCAATTAAAGCTTGAAAGAGGTTACTTTGAAAGATGCCAATGACCCGTTCAATAGATTTCCTGAGTTGTTTGTCCTCTGTTTGATTAAGTTTGGTGCGATATTCTTCTAGGAGGTCCAAAGCACGTTGAGTATCTATGCCAAAAGAAAACATTGCTTTTAATATACATGCCATCAGCAGCCTACAGGTTCGTTTATCCAAATTCTACAGTGCTAGATATTAAAAAAGGTATGCTTTAAAATGGTGCTCCAAAAAAAAAAAAAAACAACGATCCAAATAAACACATTTGGCCCATTTTACCTCCCCAAGAACGTATATACTTCCAAGTGATGAGATTTGCCATTTTGCTAAACTACACAGGCAAAAAAAAAAAAAAAGACCCAATTTCAGCTGCTTGCACGACTAAAGAAAAAGCATCCTCGCCCTGCTGATTGTAGAACCAGTTACAAACCATGCGATGCAAAAAATCCATAGGCAATGGATAGATCGTGTCACTTCCTTGTCAACACCCCAAAGTTATAGCTCGTACAAACTATGGTGTAAAAATGTAATATATATATAAAAAAAAAGGAATTTACACAGCTAGACAATATACTTGTGATGGCGGTGATCAATCTGGCACCAACAGACACTGGCAACAGAAGAGGATTGGGGCTGCTCTAAGCAAAACCACTTCTCAGAGCACGCAAGTATGATGGCATATTTGTTTTTTTAAGCTGAAGCTTGAATATCACTTTTAAAAAGGTAGGTCAAGTTTATATTTGACATTTGTTTTATTATATTTTTCCAAGTTTTTCTTACCATTTAGTTAGGCCTTGCTAGTTAATTAAAAAATAATATTTGATCCCCCTCGACAAGTTTTTATTGCTGTACGTGTCCACTTTGGGGAGGTTCACCCCTTTGAATTGGTGAACACAGTCACAAGAAAATAAAAGGTAAATCAAGAATTTTAAAAAGCGGTGTAATCTTCCTATGTGAAAGCTCCACAATACTACACAATATATAAACTGGCAGGGGTTTTACCTTTACCCACTCAATCCCAAAAGAAATAAAAAAAAAAAAAAGTACACATTTAACTAGGATCTACATTTTCTTCTAATGCAGGAGTCTCAAAGTACCAGCCCTCGGGCAAGGAACTGGTTAAAAATGGCCCCTTGGCTTTTTTTTTTTTTACTGCTCATGCGCTGCAGAGGGGGAGATGCTCAACAGTGTTGCCTCTCTAACTCCTCTGTTCCCTCCACTGCACGCTGCTGCAGCCCAGAGAGAGAACAGAAAGGAGGAAGGAGCGGAAGAAGGATCTGCCCATCGATTCGCCCACCATGCACTGACGATCGGAGACACGATCCAGGATCCTGCTGCTACCTCTGCATGTGTTCTCTGGGTTCCCTATCACAAGGCCTCTGTTAAAGCCACGAGAAGAGAACTTAGAAAAACAATCCTGACTGCCAGGAGAGGTGAGTGAGTGGGGAGTATTTTATGGAGTGTGTGGGAGGGGGGGGGGGGTAATTTGTGCAGTGTGGGGGGATAGGTAATAATGGAGTTTGCCAACACCAATGCTGGGTTAATGCGATTGCCGACACCAATGCTGGGCTAATTCCTTTGCCGACACCAGTGATGGGGTTAATAATGCGTTTGCCGACACCAGTGCTAGGGGTTAATAATGCGTTTGCCGACACCAGTGCTAGGGGTTAATAATGCGTTTGCCGACACCAGTGCTAGGGGTTAATAATGCGTTTGCCGACACCAGTGATGGGGTTAATAATGCGTTTGCCGACACCAGTGATGGGGTTAATAATGCGTTTGCCGACACCAGTGATGGGGTTAATAATGCGTTTGCCGACACCAGTGATGGGGTTAATAATGCGTTTGCCGACACCAGTGATGGGTATAGTATATTATTGCTGGTATAGTTTGTTTTTGAAGTTTTGAAAGTTTGCATGCGGCCCCCATGAGATTTGAAAACTTGTCATGTGGCCCTCAGGCAATTTGAGTTTGAGACCCCTGTTCTAATGTCTAGAACACAATCTACAAAGCCACCGATAGGTATGGTACTGCAATTATCTTCAGATTTGTTGCCTTCAAGTCTTGTGCTCCCACAAATCTGATATTAATCTGCTAAGTACCATTCTAGCTAGAGGAGTATAACCTACAGCAGTGGTGTCAAACTGGTGGCCCTCCAGCTGTTGCGGAAAATCATGCCTCTGTCTGTGGGAGTCATGCAACGACACCCCGTGTATGAGAGGGGTTAAAGTCATTTAGGACATTCCATTCCCAAACACAAGGCAGCTACCAGACACTCCCAACCAGGCGAACAAGAAACCCATACGACTAATTCTCCCCCACATACGAGATGGCGCTTCGTGTTGAGGTTCAAGCAGGAATCACAATCTTTTTTGAAAGACTACAGGCTTATATATAGTTAAAGAGGAGGTGCATACATATCCTGCTCATATTACTCTGAAAATACAATGTGACCAGACCTAATTAACCTAATTAACCAATTCCTTTTTAGCAGCCAAGATGACTCGGAGGCATGACCTTTAGGCTAGACTTACTGTCTTGTAGCTCAAAAGACACAATCAACATTATCACCAATCAACACAGAACGCCTTCACACAATTAAAGGGTCAATTAGCACAAGCCACAATGAAAGACCCTTAGGGTCCTTTCACACGGAGCGGTCCGTTTTTCGGTCCGCTCCGTGTGTCCGTCAACTCAGCGGGGGGTCTCCGCTCAGCTGTCGGCGGACGGGGCGGTCCCCGCACACTGTGCAGGGACCGCCCCGTCTCTCCTCCGCTCTCCCCTATGGGGAGTCGGATGGAAACGGACCGTCTGTCCGTCTTCATCCGATCCGTTTGGGCGGACGGAAGAAAAATAGGACATTCTTCCGTCCGCAAAAACGGATGCGGATCTAGCGGACGTTAGCGGATGCATCATCCGCTAACGGATCCGCTCCCATAGGGAAGCATTGAGGTCCGTTACCGGACGTCCAAAAAACGGACGAACGGAACGGACCTGTGAAAGGACCCTTAGATGTTATCCTAGACTCATTTACATTATAACAAACAGGTGGCTGGAGGTGATGACATTAGCATCTCCTTAAAGTATATACCCCAACAGTATGCATGCGTCACTCTTTCTAATACGGCATATATCCTGGGAGATATTGTGGCTAAATATTACTGTCCCATTTTAAGTAATGCCCCAATAGACACAGGGCGATTTAGACATAAGAGGTGCATGGTGAGCTAAAGCAAGGGTATCCCATACCTTCTAAGGGATTTTGGGTTCCACGGGCCCTCCCGTTATAAGTCATACTTGTAACAGTCAGCCTTGCAATGCCTCATGAGGCTTTTAGTTCCGCAATAGCAGTTTGAAATCTCTGGCCTACAGCAAGCCAATACTATATCAAGGTAAAAATTTCAAAGTAGCCCTAGCCAATTTGAAAATACTAGCATGATTTTGTCAAAAAGAAAACCTGGTTACTTATGCCCTTAGACATACCAGCCAGAGCTGTTTTTTCAGGCCTAGTGAAGATTGCCCCATGTTACTCCTAATCTAAAACGTGATGTGGGGGGGGGACCACTGTAAGACAATGGCATAATGAGCTAGTATGCGTTGCATACTAGCTCATTATGCAATACTTGCCTTACCCCCACACTGCTGACACCAGTCATGGATTTAATTTCAGGTGTGTGGGCTCTGGCGCTGCGAGTGGCCAGAGCCGCGATGACGCCATGCGCGTGGGAGCTACCCTTCACATTACGGTGCTCGGAAGGAACGGCACCAGTTTAGGAGATACTTTCACTACCTATATGGAAGAGTGGCAAGAAAGCAAGCCATAAGTGCAGTTTGAAAGAAGCCATGTGGAGGACACAGCAAATATGTGGAAAAAGGTGCTCTGGTCAGATTTGACCAAAATTTTACTTTTGTCCTGAAAGCAAAAAACCTGTAAGCCCACTCGCAACATCAATCTGAAAACACCATCCCTGTCATGAAACATGGTGGTGGGAGCATATTGTGGGAATGCTTTTCTTTAGCAGGGACAAGGAAGCTGGTCAAAGTTCATTGGAAGAGGAATAACAGGGCAACCTGTATAGACTTAAGTCTGGGGCAGAGTTTCACCTTTCAGCAGGACAACGACCCAAAACAAAATCATATCCATGTGTTAAAATGGCCCAAAGTCCAGACCTAAATCCAAATGAAAAATATATGGCAAGACTTGAAAATTGCTGTTCAGGATGCCATCAATCCAATCTGACAGAGCTTGAGCCATTTTGTAAAGAAGAATGGGCAAAAACGTCACTCTAGATGTGCAAAGTTGGAAGAGACACCCCCAAAAAGATTTGCAGCTGTAATTGCAGCAAATGGTGGTTCTACTGCCGTTTACGATTCTTGCTGTGTATTTGCAATGTTTGCTTATGTTTCTTCAACAAAGACAACTCAAGAGTTCTTTGGTGTGCGGCTGTCCATCCGTTTTCTGCTACTTCCATTGCCTAGTGCATTGCCAGCACCCATATTTACCTGGATTTATCCATTGTTGCATTCAGGACCTCCCTGGAGCGGTGAACCCTTTTCGCTTGGTTCTACAAAGTATTGCCCCGGGGTGGGGGTTGAATGCAAATGCACGCACCACTTTCCATATATTTATTTGTAAAAAAAAAAGAAATTGAAAACCCATTTATTATTTTCCTTCCACTTCACAACTATGTGCCACTTTGTGTTGGTCTACCACATAAAATTCCAATAAGATACATTTACGTTTTTGGTTGCAAAAGGACAAAAAATGAGAAAATTTCAAGGCACTGTATAACAGTTGAAAAATGGCAGATTTTTGAAAATACAGCAAAAAAAAAAGGCCAGGCGCTCAAACCTTTTGAAAATACACGCACACATTTTTATTCCTTATAGGTTCACGATTATCTATTTTACCAACATTAGACAAGTGCTCATTCACCCCATGTGTCGTGGCCTGCAATAATATGAAAATATCAAAGGCTCAATGCAAGGACACAAAAAAACAATTTTTTTTTTACGTGCCCTGTTCATGCCGCAACACTGTGTTGAGATGGGTTGCAGCGCAAAGTGTAAAAATGCATATGCATGTTTTTTTTTTCTCATCACAACTGTAGTACCGAGCTGAATGAAATATTATTTGTGACATTTCACAAGGCTCCATGCACACTGAAGCTGATAAAAGCTATAAAAAAACACCAGTAGCTTTGCAGGGAGCCTTTCAACGTTTTTTTAGCATTTTTGCAATAGCTTTAATCAGCGTAGCTTTTGTCTTTTTTTTTTTACTTTTTTTTTTTTCAATGGATTAAAAAAAAAAAAAAAGCTAAAAAACATTGGCGCTGGTGTTTTTAAGCGATTTTGGTCGTTTTTCAGGCTTTTGCGGTTTTTAGCGTTTTTCACGCCAAAAAAACGCACTTTGAACGCAAATTTTGGGCGCTCAGAAAAAAATCCAATAAACTCCAAAGCTCATTAACACTGAAAAAATGCCATATGCTAATTAACGCTAATTAGCGGCCGTTTATGAGATTTAAAAAAATGCATTCTGGGATTGTTGGAGTGTCCTTAGTGTTTATACAATAAAGAAGCTCATTAACGCCGACGCTGATAAAAGCTGATAAAAGCCAGTTTATCAGCTTCAGTGTGCATGGAGCCTAAAAAAAAAAAAAGCCAATAAACTGTGTGCATGGAGCCCAAACTTTTAGAAGAAAAAAAAAAAACATAAACAGTGTCTTCAGTTTTAACAACGCAAGGCACCAACCGCCACTGCTAATACACATCAGACACCAGCCTGCAAACTAAAATGGCCCATTTTAGAGTAGGGACTGGTATAAATGAGCCCTAATAAGCAGGGAATTAATGGGTAAAAACAGTGACTTTGCGGTATCAAATTTCAAACCCCAAAAAAACCTGTGTAATTTTTGAACACCGCTAACATCACTGGTCAAGAATTCTCTTTCTTGGATTAATAAAAAGATAGAAATGCAGCCCAATGTTTTCAATATGCCTGCACACACAAGCATGTAAATATGTGCAGCTACTGGATTTTACATACGATTATCGTGACTGGTAGAGCTGCTAGCAATAATTACTGACTTCTCCCACCAGAGAAAGATTCATTCAACGGTTAACCTGTGGTTGCAGGAAAGAAATGTTTGTGAATCAAAAAAAAAAAAAAATGGGCCACTTTTTGCAATATGGCACTGTGTCACTTTAACCTTTAACTGATAATTGCGTGGTCGTGCGACGTGGCTTCCATAGAAAATGAATGCCCCCCCCCCCCCCACAAATAGAGCTTTCTTTTGGTGGTAGTTGATCACTTCTGTGGTTTTTATTTTTTACGTTTTAAAAACAAAAATAGAGCGACAATTATGAAAAAAAAAAAAGCAATATTTGTTACTTTTTGCTACAATATCCCCAAAATAAATTTTCTTCCTCAGTTTAGGCCGATACGTATTCTTTTACATTTTCATTATTATGAAGGAAGCGTATATTGATTGGTTTGCGCAAAAGTTATATAGCGTCTACAAAATAGGGGGTAGTTTTATGACATTTTTATTATAAATAATTGTTTTATTAGTTATGGTGGCGATCAGATTTTTATCGTGACTGCGACATTATGGCGGACACAGCGGACACTTTTGACGCTATGTTGGGACCATTCACATTAACCACTTAAGGACCGCCTACTGCACATTTACGTCGGCAGAATGGCACGGCTGGGCACATCAACGTGTATATATACGTTGATTTTAGTACCCAGCCGTGGGTCGCGGGCGCGCGACCCGGTCCGAAGCTCCGGGACCGCGGGATTCGCGGACCCGATCGCCGCTGGAGTGCGGCGATCCGTCCCTGGAGCGGAAGAACGGGGAGAGCCGTGTGTACACACGGCTTCCCCGTGCTTCTCTGTGGCCGTAGCATCGATCGCGTCATCCCTGTAATAGGGGGACGCGATCGATGACGCCACACCTACAGCCACACCCCCCTACAGTTGTAAACACACACATTAGGTCACACATCCCCTACAGCGCCACCTGTGGTTAACTCCCAAACTGCAACTGTCATTTCCACAGTAAACAATGCAATTTAAATGCATTTTTTGCTGTGAAAATGACAATTGCCCCAAAAATGTGTCAAAATTGTCCGAAGTGTCCGCCATATTGTCGCAGTCACGAAAAAAAAAATCGCTGATCGTCGCTATTAGTAGTAAAAAAAAAATAATTAATGAAAATGCAATAAAACTATCCCTTATTTTCTAAACGCTATAAATTTTGCGAAAACCAACCGATAAACGCTTATTGTGATTTTTTTTACCAAAAATACGTAGAAGAATACATATCGGCCTAAACTGAGGAAAAAAATGTTTTTTTTTATATATTTTTGGGGGATATTTATTATAGCAAAAAGTAAAAAATATTGCATTTTTTTTTAAATTGTCGCTCTATTTTTGTTTATAGCGCAAAAAAAAAAAAAAAAACGCAGAGGTCATCAAATACCACCAAAAGAAAGCTCTATTTGTGGGGAAAAAAGGACGCCAATTTTGTTTGGGAGCCATGTCGCACGACCGCGCAATTGTCAGTTAAAACGACGCAGTGCCGAATCGCAAAAAGGGGCAAGGTCCTTTACCTGCATTTTGGTCTGGGTCTTAAGTGGTTAATACAGCGATCAGTTCTATAAAAATGCACCGATTACTGTGTAAATGTGACTGGCAGAGAAGGCGGTTAACCAGTAGGGGGCTGGGAAGGGGTTAAGTGTGTCCTAGGGATGTGTTCTGAGGGGGCGGGGCTTATTGTGGCACGACACTGATCACTGCTCCCGACGAGAGGGAGCAGACGATCAGTGTCCTGTCACTAGGCAGAACAGGTAGATGCCCTGTTTACAAGGAGATCCCCCAATTGTGCAGTTTTGTGACCCGATCGTAGGATACCGGCGGACAAAGTCTGCAGGTCCCATGGGCACGGTGACTGAGACCAGGCCGGATGTGCGCTATGCGGCAAATTCAAAGCAACGTGTGTGTGTATATATATTACACACACACACACACACGTTGCTTTAACTGCCCACGCCATTCTGCCGACGTATAAGTGCATGAGGCAGTCAGCAAGCGGTTAAATAGGTGTGTAGTATGTTACAAAGGTGAACTTAGCCTTTAATGAAAAAGTAATAACCTTGACAATCACTATAAAATTAGGGATGCACAGATACCAATTTTCTAAGACAGAGCCCTGGTTCACATTGGTGCGATTTGACATTCAAATCGCATGTCAAATCGGCGTCATTTGCACATCCTAATCAGTGAGATGTCGCTTCTGCGGCGCTGCACCGATTTCAAAAGGTAGTTTCTGTACTACTTTTTGCGATTTCAGGCCGCAATTTACATTGACATCTGTGCAGAAACCAGCACAAATGTGTCTGAAATTGCGGTCTGAAATTAAAACCGACAAGCTTCATTATCGGGAACCTAGGCTTAATACCAATAATACTTACTAATACCAATTGCCAACACCCATTTTAGTGTCATGCGACAACTTTTTTTAGACCAACAAAATGTATTATTGTTTCTTTATATTTTTTTTTAAAGAACTGCCTTTTCCCTTGTGGTGTATAGACCATGTTTACATATTTGCGGTTTGATTTTGAAAGTGAGATTTATCCCCCCCCCCCCCCCCCCTCCCCCCTCCGGTGTGATTTTGTTCAGCGCTTCAGGTGCAAATTGACAAAGTCCGACAGACAATCAAGATGGATAAAAATCTTTTTTTTTTATCAAAATGTATTTTAATAAAATGGTTTTGGAGTAAAAATCTAAGACCCCTTTCACACTGGGGCGGTGTTGGCTGTAGCGATAAAGCGATGCTAGTTTTAGTGTTATAGTGTTATAGTAGGACTTTTTGGCCCCTAGCGGGGCGCTTATAACACACGCTAGTGGCTGAAAATAGGGTTAATAGCGCCATTTGTGGCGCTGCCAAACTGCTTTGCAGGCACGGTTTGTTCACACCATCCCAAAGATGCTGCTTGCCATACATTTTTCCTGTACTGCAAGTGCACCGCCCCAGAAAGAACACTGGGATGGCTTGAGAGGTGCTTTTCAGGCACTATTTTTAGCTAAAAAAACGCTAAGATACTGCATCCTAAATAGGAAGCTAATAATTTAGTTTATTCAGCATGAAATGGAGCATGAGGCTGCATATTCTGTAAGATTAATTTCTTTTGGCAAACTCATTCAATGAATCCAAGTTCTGCAAGCTGAGATAACATGCACTGCATTGATGCATTCACACAATTTCACAGTAACCATGAGATAAAACAAAGTCTGGGGAAATTCCTTTATCCCATTGTTTTGCAAATCTATGTACACTACAAACTGTATGATTGAATCGGTTCTGATATTGCTGTTTTACCATTATTCTAAAAAGGAAACCTTAATTTTGTTTGCAAATATTAAAGCAGAGGTTCACCATAAAACAATTATATATCATTACAACCAGCATACTTGCGTCACCTACAGTATGCTTTTTTTTCTCGCTGTACTTACCGTTTAATCGTTAATTTTCTTTTCTTCCTCCCGCGGGGAATAGGCGTTCCTATAAAGAGGGCTACATGTTTGACGTGCGGCTATGGCGTGTCACGCGTTCCTAAAATAGCCGAAATAGGACTCGGCAATATACGGCGCCTGCGCAGTCAGCTCCTAGTCTGTGCGCAGGCGCCGTGAAGAGCCGAGTCCTAGTCCGGCTATTTTCAGAACACGTGATGCGCCATAGCCACACGTCAATCATGTAGCCCTCTTCATAGGAACGCCTATTTCCCACGGGAGGAAGAAAAGAAACTGAACGATTAAACCTTAAGTACAGCGGAAAAAAAAAAAAAGCATACTGTAGCTGATGCAAGTATGCTGGATGGGATGGTACATAGATCTTTTTTAGGGTGAACCCCCGCTTTAAAGATTCTAAACTACCAGATAGAAAGACTCATTACATTTAAAGAGCACCTGTTATCTCAGATCCATCTTGGCAGCGCCTGTTAGCGGGCATCCACTCACCTGCTGCGCCCCCCCCCCCCCCCCCCCGGTCCCTCAACTTGTTCTGTCACTGCTGCATCACCAGCCATTCCATTAAAGTGAATGGGACGGTCGATCAGTCAACAGCGGGTCATAGGAGAAGCTGCAGGACAGAGATGACGACATATGCTCTTTAAAAAATTATTTAAATAGTTAATATAACTGCTTACTGACCACCGCACGCACGTCAGTAGAATGGCACAAAATGGGCGTACAAGCAAGTCCCTTCATAGTCCCAGGCTAGCTGGTGCCCGCTGCGCCCCATGGACTCAATATCCACTAGTGGCCCGTGATCACCACGAGGAGAGGCAGAACAGGTAAATGTCTATGTAAACAAGGCATTTCCCTGTTCTGTCTAGAGACATGACAGGGATCTACTGCTCCCTGTCATCGGGAGCAGTGACCTCTGTCATGTCCAAGTTAGCCCATCCCCACTACAGTTAGAACACATTTAACACTTTCCCTGCCAGTGACATATATACAGTAATCAGTGGCTATTTGTAGCGCTGCCATTGCTAGTAAAAAAAAAAAAAAAATGCCATAAAACTATCCCCTGTTTTGTAGGCGCTATAACTTTAGCGCAAACCAATCAATAAATGCTTATTGTGATTTTTTTTTTTACAAAAAATATGTAGAATATATATTGGCCTAAACTGAGGGATATTTATTATAGCAAAAAGTAGAATATTGTTTTTTTTTTCTTCAACATTGTCACTCTATTTTTGTTTATAGCGCAAAAAAATTAAAACTGCAGAGGTGATCAAATACTATCAGAAGAAAGCTCTATTTGTGGGGGGGGGGGGGAAAGACGTCAATTTTGTTTGGGAGCCAGGTCACACAACCGTGCAATTGTCAGTTAAAGTGACACAGTCCTGAATCGCAAAAAGTGCTCTGGTCTTTGGGCAGCCAAATGGTCCGGGGCTGGAGTGGTTAAAACTCACATACATGTGAACCAGGTTTAAAGGCAAGTTTACAGTCTGTGGATTTGAAGGTATCGGTTTAAGTATGCGAAGAGCACTTTCACACTGGTTCATCAAAACTGCCAGTAAAACGCCAATGCGTTAATAGAGCATTTTTGCAGTGTGGTTTTTGAAGGACATGCAACTCAAAAACTCCCCAAACATACTCCAACAAAATTTTACAAGCAAGTTTGTTTTCACTGCAACAGAAGTGCACAGCCTTCGTGTAAACACATTTATTGAATTTAAAATGAACCATTTTGAGCTTTTCAGGCACTTTATTTTAAATACAAACGTGCTTGAAAACCTCCTCAGTGTAAAAGCAGACAATATTATTAGGGTTGTCCCGATACCAAGTATTTGCGGGAGTACTTGTACTCCCGCAAATACCCCCGATACCTAAATAGAATACTGAACGCCCCCCTCCCCCTGCCAAGCCGCCGCCGCCGCGTTAATCCCCGTGCAATACAGCGCACATTACAAGCTTTCGTTTGAATACTTGCAATGCCCGCCGCACCATGTATAGACACTCCCCTTCTCGGGATTGGACGGATCTGTCCAATCCCGAGCAAGGGGGAGTGTCTATGCATGGATCCGTGTATAGACACTCCCCCTTGCTCGGGATTGGACGGAGAGTGTCTATACATGGCGAGGCGGGAATTACAAGTATACAAACGAAAGCTTGTAATGCGCGCTGTATTGCACGGGGATTAACCCGGCAGCAGCGGCGGCATCTACTACAGGTATGGGGGACATGGCTGCAATATGTGGGGGACAGGACATGGCTGCAATATGTGGGGGACATGGCTGCAATATGTGGGGGACACATTTAAAAAAAGTATCGGTATCGGCGAGTACATGAAAAAAAAAAGTATCGGTACTTGTACTCAGTCCTAAAAAAGTGGTATCGGGACAACCCTAAATATTATGTTATTTTTATAGAAAAACACAAGACATTACAAACATGTCATACTTACCTGCCCTGTTGCAGTAGATTTGCATAGAGCAGCCTGGATCCTCCTCTTCTGAGCTTCTGCCCCCTACTTCTTGTTGACTGCCCCCACAGCAAGCAGCTTGCTATGGGGGCACCTGAACCAAGTTTCATCTCCTCGTGTCCATTCAGACATGGTGCCTCAGCTCTATCCCTTCTTTCTCCTTATTGGCTGACTGACAGCAGTGGGAGCCAATGGCACCACTGCTGTTTCTTTAGCCAATCAGGAGGGGGGAGTCTTGGACAGCCAAGACACTTGTGGACATCGCTGGACAGAGATGGGGCTCCTGCACATAAAAAAAAAAAAACTATTTTAAAGCAGAGTTGAACCCAAAAATGTAACTTCAGCTTTAAGTGACGTTGGCCCTCTGATATACCACATTTGGCATGCTTTTTTTGGGAGGGGTGCCCTCTTTTTAGAGGGTTCCAGCTCCCCCTCCCTCCTGGGGCTCCGGAAGAAAGTTCACTTCTTCCCCCCTCCCTCTCGGCAATCTGGGACACATCACAGGTCCCAGACGATTGACCAGCCAATCACGGTGCGCAGCACAGCTCGCGCATGCACAGTGCGTGCCCGGCTGTGAAGCAACGGTCGGGCGCCCACAGTCAAGATGCCGGTGCCGCAGATTGGACGGCGTAGACAAGCGGGGCTTTCGTACGCCCGCATCACTGGAACAGGTGAGTGTCAGATTAATAAAAGTCAGCAGCTACACTTTTTGTACTTGCTGACTTTTATATTGGTGGAACTATGCTTTAATGAATTAGGATAAGAAAACTTCTTCCTTCACATGCCCTTTAATGCTTAGTATTGGACTACCAATACTGATATCGGTACTACACTACTTTAAAGGAACACTAAGGCTCCATTCACATCTGAGCGACAAAACGCCGGTCGCCCGACGCTCTTGTCGCTCGAGATGTGAAATAACATTGCGGTCTATGGAGATGGTTCACATCTCAACGCCTGTCGCCTGAAAAAAAGTCCCGGACCCTTTTTTTCAGGCGACATTGGCGTTCGCTCATAGACCGCAATGTTAAAGAAAGAAGAAAAAAAAAAAGTTTAATCTACAGGCGGCAAGATAAGCCGCATACGCGGCGTATCGTGTCGCCTAGGTGTGAATGCAGCCTTAAGGCAAGATTTTTTTTTTTTTTAAACAACAAACATGTTATACTTACCTCCACTGTGCAGCTCGTTTTGCACAGAGTGTCCCCGAATCCTGTCTTCTGGGGTCCCTAGACGGCTGTCTCAGCTCCTCCTCGCAAAAGCTTTCTACCATCATGCGAGCGAGCTCGCATGGTGGAAAGCTTTTGCGAGCGCGCTTCTGTGATACAGCGGCGACCATAGCTGCCGACTGTATCACTCAGCCCCGCCCCCTGGCGCGCTGCGTCATCCACTGTGATTGAGAGCAGCGCCAGCCAATGGCTGCACTGCCATCAATCCGCCCAGCCAATCAACGGCCAGGCTGGGAACCAAACAGGATCACAAGCACGCGCCCAGGAATTTCGAACTGTCAGGTAAGTAAAACGGGGGCTCAGGGGGGGGGGGGGTACTGCTGTCAGATGTTTTTTAACCTTAATGCATAGGATGCATTAAGGTAAAAAAAAA
The DNA here is from genome assembly GCA_029574335.1 of Rana kukunoris. NCBI lineage: Eukaryota > Metazoa > Chordata > Amphibia > Anura > Ranidae > Rana > Rana kukunoris. The sequence continues at coordinate 210,330,443 of CM056052.1, forward strand.
AAAAAAAAAAATTTACCTTTACAACCCCTTTAAGGCCGGGTTCACGTATGTGCGGCTGTGGATTCGTGCCTGATGATCCGGTGCGATTCAGGTCTGACTTTTTGCCTAAATTTGCACCTTAACCATACAAAAAAAATGCACAGGATCCTTTTGCAATCAGCACCACAACCGCCCCGGACCAGTGTAGCTCCATTGAGAGCTGGTCACAATAGCATGTCATGCGAATTGGATGTGGTGAAAACCACATCCAATTTGCACATGTCATAAATGTCTTTGCCCTGAAATACCATGCATGTGAACCAGGTTGTGGCAAGGTCCCATTGGGTGGGTTTGACATAAAAATACAGATCTGACTATTTTTACCGCCTCTTTAACCCTTGTGAAATACTCCTTACAGGTAACACCAGGCACATAGAGGAGGTAGAACCTCCTCAGTGGGGTCACAGACTGCAATAAAAATCTGGAGCTACATCCCAAAACCACAGAGACAAGTCACACCTACAATCCAAGTCCCAAACTTTCAATGAAAACCAGATGTACTCAGAAAGCATTGTCCTCCATTGCCATGAAAGCCCACTGATGACAGCCTGGCCTGCCACATACATTCCAGCACGGGACACAGCAGTACTAAGTTAGTTTATCAGCAGACATGAAGGGGGGAGGAGGAGGAGTACTCATCATTACTGCCTCTACCATGGTCGCACACAATACACTGACACACACCTTGCTTCCTGACAGGCATGGTGCCACCCCCGACCAGCACACACACACCAACAGGCTGCAGGGAGGATGAGCTCGCCAAGCCCGGAGAACCTCTGCCGGAGACTCCACCACACAATACTGGGTCGCTTCTTCCAAAGTGCTCCACCTCCCGGAGCAGGATACCGACAGTTCCCCCCCACCGCGAGGTAATGAGAAAGTCCTGTGCGGTGCAGGCTGCTTCTCCCGGGACTGTTCCACGCACTGTAGAAGGGAGGCTCCCAACTCCTGTGTAGTATGAAAAGAGGGCTCGGGCTGTCCTCGGAGGTCCTCTTAGCGGGGGAGGGGAGGAAGACACTATACACTCAGACACAAACTTGTTGGAAAGGGGGCGGTGATAGAAGTTGCCGTCTCCTCCTCGGCTGTCCGGATCATTGACAGTCCCGGCTGGGGGATGACGAGAAAAAAGTTCTAGTGTCCGCTACGGCTGGCTCGGCTGTGTCCCTCTCCGGGCGCCTCTTTTCCTTTCACTTCTCCTTTTCGCCTCTCTTTCTGTCAGCTCCTCCGTCTTGCTCCCCCTCCCGCCTACTTCTCCTCTTTCACCTCCCTCCTCCTCCTCAAGCCCTCGGAAAACCCAAACTTTACTCCAAAATGGCGCCCCGGAGCTTGCTGGAGCACGTCACGTGACCGCTGCCTTTCAGAGCCAGCGCCGTCTCCGCCAATCAGGAGTGAGCCTCGCCGGGCGGCAGCGCCAGCTTCTACCTTGGCAGGAGAGGCGAGCTCAGAGTAGACGGCGTTCTCTTAAAGGGGTAAAGGTGAGCGTGTGAAGTCCGCCCTCACACCTTTCTCCTGGACTAAGGGAACGAACACACGGCGTGCGGGCGTGCTGTGTGAGGGGAAATATAGCGATGTTCCTGGGAACTTCTAAGAGGGATAAACCTGAGCTGTACGTGTCCTCAGAGTTCCAACATAAGGCATTCCTTCTAGGAGACGTCCACACCGCTTGCGTAGGCCGGCTTCACACCTATGAAGGTTGTGGTTCATGCGTTATCTGGTTGCATTTTTTTTTTTTCGAACGTGTTTTTGGGAGGCGTCTGTTGTCATGAAAAACAAGCAGAAACGCATCAAAGACACAAGCGCTGCGTTTTTTGATGCATTTTTGCTCAGTTTTACATTGAAGTCTATGGAAGCAAAAACGCAGCCTGCTGCGGGAAAAAGAATGCCTGACCCTTTCCAGAAGAAAAAAAATGCATCGGTGGAAAGTGCACAGATATGAACGTGACCCATAGGAAACCATGTTAAAGGGACTGTAGTGCCTTTCTGCAAAACTGAAAATGCTGGTTCGTAGCAGAACACATGAAGACGCCAATGTATTGTTAAGCCTTGTACACGCGATCGGATTTCCATCCGTGGATCTGTTGAATTTTGTTTGAAGGGCGTTGGTCGTGAACTTTTTCTGCATACAGACGTCAGAAGTTTTTCAGCCAACATACACAAAACAACATGGTTTTTCAGCTCTTTAGCGCCAACCTTTGGACAACTTCTGCTAATGTGCTATGGTTAGCATTGGTTCAGAGCATGCGTGTTTGTACTTTTGAATTTTTTTCCGACGGACTTGTGTACACACGATCGGATAATCGGCCAAGACACATTTGTTGTCGGACAGTTTTAAAGCATGCTATCCAACATTGGTTGTCGGAAAATCCGACAACAATTGTCCAATGGAGCATACAAATGGTTGGATTTTCCAACAAAACTCTGCCATCACACGTTTGTTGTCGGAAAATCAGATCGTGTGTACGGGCCCTAAGCCTAGCAGCTCATGTGTTTCGAGGCCCATTTCTAGAACGTTCTGTGTTGTTGTTTATTTATATTTATGTAGATGCACCAAAATGTCAGTGGCTGAAACATAAGGGCCGAAAATTGTGTTTTTGGCATTTTGCTGATAGTTAGGTTTTGGCACCAAATTTTTCATTTCAGTGCACCTCTATTTTTTGAAGCATTTAGTGGTGTGTTCAGGCCACTTCACACCATAGAAATGCAGTCTTGATGCTTTTCTGCATGTGCACTTTTGATGCGTTTTAATGCATTATTTTCCCCTTCTTTTTCTTCACCTTAACCACTTGCCACCCACCCACGTGACCATGTGATCCGCTGTGTCCAATTACAGCCGGTGCATTGCCATGAAATTAGATTTGCCATGGAATGAGATGGTCCGCCTCCATCACATTCTATTGGCTCACTCATGTCACGTGACCTATTTAAACGTCAATTATTGACGCTAACATCAGTCACAGCTAGGCTATCATAGGGAGAGGATCTCCTCTCCCTGTGATTGCCCGATAGCGCTGTCAGCAGCGTGCCTCCCGCCAGCGCTAAGTACACCCCGCGCCCGCAGCTCTATCATAGGGAGAGGATCCAGCTAGGCTATTATGTCAGCAGCGTGCCTCCCGCCAGCGCTAAGTACACCCCGCGCCCGGGGAAGAGCTGCGGGCGCTGGGTGTACTTAGCGCTGGCGGGAGCCACGCTGCTGAGATAATAGCCTAGCTGTGACTGCGAGCACGGGGGACGGGGAAGAGCTGCGGGCGCGGGGTGTACTTAGCGCTGGCGGGAGGCACGCTGCTGACATAATAGCCTAGCTGGATCCTCTCCCTGTGATAGAGCTGCGGGCGCGGGGTGTACTTAGCGCTGGCGGGAGGCACGCTGCTGACAGCGCTATCGGGCAATCACAGGGAGAGGAGATCCTCTCCCTATGATAGCCTAGCTGTGACTGATGTTAGCGTCAATAATTGACGTTTAAATAGGTCACGTGACATGAGTGAGCCAATAGAATGTGATGGAGGCGGACCATCTCATTCCATGGCAAATCTCATTTCATGGCAATGCACCGGTCACATGTAAGGCCCCTTTCACACTGGGGCGGGAGGCGTGGTAGCGATAAAGAGACGCTATTTTTAGCAGTGCTTTATTGTTGGAATTGCGGCAGTATTTGGCCGCTAGCGGTGCAGCTTTACCCCCCCGCTAGTGGCCGGAAAAAGGGTTAATACTGCCCGCAATGTGCCTCTGCAGTGGCCGTATAGCCACGGTTTCCCATTGCTTTCAATGGGGAGGAGCGGTAAACTCACTGCTCCAAAGATGCAGCTAGCAGGACTTTTGGAGTAGTCATGCTAGCGCACTGCTCCAGTGTGAAAGCCTGAGAAACAGCAGCCGCTTTTGCAGACGTTATTTTTAGCGCAATAGCACCTGCAAACCGCCCGAGTGTGAAAAGGGCTAAATGCGTGAGTGTCGTTAATCGGCTCTCCTCACCTCACACTGACAGAGTATGTTGCAAGGAGAGCCAATGAGCGGCATCTCCTCGCAGGAGAGGTAATCGGGGCACTGATCATCAGTGCCTTGATTACAGTAAAGCCCCAGCGATCAAACCAATAAGTGCCCATTAGTGATGCCAATTAGTGCCCCCCATAAGTGCCACCTCATCAGCGAAAGAGAGAAATGACTTATTTACAAAATTTACTGACAGATAAACTTTTTTTTTCTTCAAATTTTTTCGTCGTAAAAAAAAACAGCAGTGATTAAATACCATAATAATAGAAGGCTCTATTTGTGTGAACACAATTATTAAAAATTAATTTGGGTACTGTCAGAGGAATTTTTTTATTAAAACAATTTATAAAAATGCCATAAAAATACCCCCTATTTTGTAAATGCTATAACTTTTGCACAAACCAATCAATTAAAGCTTATTGCTATTTTTTTTTTTTTTTACAAAAAATATTTAGAAGAATACGTATCGGCCTAAACTGAGGAAAAAAAATGTTTTTTTTATATATTTTTGGGTGATATTTATTAGGGTTGTCCCGATACCAGGGACCGATACCGAATACTCCCGCAAATATCCCCGATGCCTGAATAGAATACTTGTCCCGCTGCCGCCGCAATGAAAGCCACCGCCGCATGGTTAAACAGCGTGCAGGAACATCACAGCTTTCATTTGAATAGCTGTAGTGTTCCCGCTGCGTATAGACACTCCCCCTTGCTCGGGATTGGATGGGTGATCTGACCAATCCCGAGCAAGGGGGAGTGTCTATATGCGGCGGGGAAAACAGCTATTCAAATGAAAGCTGTGATGTTCCCCGTGCGGCGGCAGCGGCTTTTGTTGCGGCGGTGGCTAGGTATGGGGGACATGGCTGCATATGTGAGGGACATGGCTTCATATGTGGGGGACATGGCTGGGGGGAAATGGCTGCATATGTGGGGGACATGGCTGGGGGGAAATGGCTGCATATGTGGAGGACATGGCTGCATATGTGGGGGACATGGCTGCATTTGGGGGACACATTTAAAAAAAGTATCGGTATCGGCAAGTACTTGAAAAAAAGTATCGGTACTTGTACTCGGTCCTAAAAAAGTGGTATCGGGACAATCCTAATATTTATTATAGCAAAAAGTTAAAAATATAAAACATTTTCAAAATTGTCGCTCTATTTTTGTTTATAGCGCAAAAACTAAAAACTGCAGAGGTGATCAAATCCCACCAAAAGAAAGCCACGTCGCACAACTGCGCAATTGTCAGTTAAATCGACGCAGTGCCGAATCGCAAAAAGTGGTTCGGGGGTTAAAGGGGTAATACCCCCAAAAACCTTTTTTTAACATTGATTGAGGCTCGTTATGTCAAGGGGAATCGGGTGGTTTTTTATTAGAAACGAAGCAATACTTACCGTTTTACAGATGCATCGTCTCCGTCGCTTCCGGGTATGATCGTCTGGTCTGGGCGTGCCTATTTGATTGACAGGCTTCCGACGGTCGCATACATCGCGTCACGAGTAGCCGAAAGAAGCCGAGCGACGGTGCGGCTCTATACTGCGCCTGCGCACCGTCGTTCGGCTACTTTCGGAAAATCGTGACACGATGTATGCGACCTCGGAAGCCTGTCAATCAAATAGGCACGCCTATAGTCGGAGCCCATACCCGGAAGCGTCGGAGACGATGCATCTCTAAAACGGTAAGTACTGCTTCATTTCTAAAAAAAAAAAACCTGATTCCCCTTGACATAACGAGCCTGAATAAATGTTAAAAAAAAGGTTTCCTGACGCATTCATGGCAGCACACACTGGGTTGTGACTCCGCCCCCACAACCTGACAGGATTGGTTAGCTATAAATTTGAAGGGGAGACGCCCTGCATCATTCTCTTTTTTCATCCTCACCTGACAAGATTGAATGAACAAGCAAAAAGCATGCCTCTTACCGCAAATCGCCCCAGCAGGTTCAGCCTCTCCTGTTTGGAAGTCCCTCCTGTACAGTCTCTAAATGAGCTTTATGGTGGGAACCCCGTTCTGGTGGTCTCAGGGGCTTTGGAATTATACTGGCATCTGTAGCAAGCTTTAAAGAAGCTTCAAATCTCGCAGTGGCCCCCACTTTCGCTCTGTCTTTCCTTCCAGTGCAGTGTGTCCTTCCACAAAGGTATTTGTATCATTACATTTACCACCTAAGGTTAGTCCGTTTTGTACCTTTGTCTGCCTGTTGTTTTTTTCTCAGCTCTGCTGAGCCCTGTGGTTCCTCTGACACCCCATACTCTCGGGGTCACCGCTGCGTACCCCTTGGCGCTCTGCACATGCGCGCAGCTCAGTGATGACGCCGCCTGTCTCCTCTGCCCTCTTCCAAAATGGCGCCGGGCGAGCGGGACGCTTCTGCACATGCGCGCGTCATTAAAAAAAAGAAGGAAAAAAGAAACAGTCCTATTGCTCTGTAGTTCTGGCTGCCGCACTGCTGCTCTGCTCTACTCAGAGTGAAGATTGCACCAGGTGTGTGCAGGCATGTCCCAGATCAGCCTGGGCTAATTGATTACACACAAAAAAAAAAAAAAAAAAAGGAATAAATAGGATAGAAGATAATATACAAGCGCCCAGAGGCGATTCAGTTTGCATGTGCCGCGCTATATAAGTTTTCATCATTCAATACATTTATATATTAATTTATAACATACCATAGAAGAAAGTGTATCCATAATTTAACAATTAATATAATCCAAAAAAAAAAAAAAGGATAGATATATGTATATAAAATTATTATATTAATTTAATAAATAGAAATGTTGGGGGGGAACATATTGTAATGTTTTCCCTTCTCTCTTTTTTCCCACCTTTTCGGGCTGTCTTTCTGCTATCCTCATGGGAGCCACTGCCCTCGCAGACCACCATCAGCTGACCAGGTATAGAGGCCGTCCAGAAGGTGGTAAGTAGAGGGGAGACAAAAAAGAGAGCCTGGCCACTGACGCTACAGTTTTGGTAGCCCTATCGGGTCAAGAGACGCAAGTTTGCGGCACAGAGGGAGATTCTAGCCATGCTTCCGGCAGAAGGCGCAAGAAATCGCTCAAGGTTACCCTCTTGATTTCTTCAATCAAGGCATAGCCGCTCGCATCACAGCACTCCCGTCATAGTCGGTCCCACCGCAGACGATTACCTTCATCCCAGACAGAGCTATCTTACCCGCACCACGGCAAATGTTTGCCAAATATGCGGGGCGCCATCCTTGCCAGGGGAATTGGCCTGCCACTCGTGCTTCATCGAAGTAACCAAGGATTCAGAGGCCAGAGTAGATACTGAGCTCCCAGGAGAATCGCCACAGGGATCATATGTGGGCGATCCTTCCCCAAGCACATCGCCCGGCCGTTACGCCAGGGTGCAGTAACCCTCTCTAAGAATGAGGAGTGTGAGCAGGCGTCGGACTGTCTCTTTTTGGTTGAACCATTTGCCCATTCACTCAAGGAAGCGATCGGCTGGGAGGAGGTTATGGCAGAACTTCTGAAGGTTCAGAAATATTTCCCGGTGCTGAACAGGGGGTCCTGAATCATTTCCCTTCATCGAAGAGCTGGAGAACCTCATAAAGGATAAGTGGGGGGGTCGCATAAGCGGCCCAGTATGAGCAACAAGTTTGCAGATTGTACCCCTTGTGGTAGTCTAAGATCGATTCTTTGATCAATGCAACTACGGTCGATTCATCTTTAATGCGACTCGCTAGAGACGTTTCTCTACCGATTAAAGACGCAGTTACCTTCCGGGACGCTCTTGATCATAAAATCAATATAGAACTGAAGAAAGCCTGCTCCACGACAGGAGCCGCTTGTAGGCCGGCTATCACCACAGCGGCAGTCGCTAAAACTATCGCTGCATAGGCAGCTAATGTTGAGAATCCCATTCTAGAAGCAGCCGACCAGGGGAAGATATTCTCCTCCCTGCAGGAAAATTAAGTTGGCTTACGGCTCCTGAGGGGGCGACTTCATGGCTGGGAAGAGCCTTATGGCTGAGACCCTGGATAGCGAAGGCAGCGTCAAAATCAACTGGTGCAAAATTCCATATGGCGGCTCAAGTGTATTCGGCACAAAGATGGACTCGGCCATCTCCAAGGTTACCGGGGGAAAGTCTGGGCTGATTTCTCCGATAGGAAAACCAGAGCCCCAGAAGGGCCCCGCTTACAGGCGTGATCTTCCTGTCAAGTACAGGGATGTTAGATCCTACCGCCCCGGCAGGGAATTTAGGAGGGACTGGAAGACTCGACCCTCCTTCATGTAGATACAGTAAGCCAATCACAGCTGGGGAACAGCAGAAGTCCTTTTTGAGGGTCCGTCTGCCCACCCAGCTCAGGTGAGCACCAGACTCAAGAGATTCGCTCGGATATGGGCAACTCGTATAACAGATCCATGAACACTATCCTCTATCAAGAAGGGTCACAATTGGAAATTCATGGGCACATTGCCAGGGAACACATTCCAGCCTACCAAGTACTTCCGCACCAGAAAGGGAGGGGGTTTTATTCCCCTTTATTTCTGGTACAAAAAAAAAAAAACGGGGATCTACGTCCAGTCTTGGACCTAAAGAATTTCAACAGACGATCAAAATAGAGGCCCTCAGATTGGAAAAGCCTTCAGTCCATTTTGTTGTCAGTGGACGTGGGAGACTGGATGCTATCTCTAGATTTTTCGGGCGTTTACCTTTACATCCCAGTTCATCTTACCTTCCAGAGGTCCCTTCGGTTCTCAATCGATCAATCCCATTTCCAATTTTGGTGCCCCCCATTCGGCATCGCCTCAGCACCCAGAGCATTCGGCAAGTTAGGGTGTTCCTAGGGGCAGAATAAAATACCAGGTTGTACCGGGTGCAACTCCCTCAAGAGAGGCTGAAGCCCTTGCTCCAGAAGATACAAAGTCTGCTATCATCCAGACGTCTAACTGTCAGAGCCTGCCTCAGTACCCAGGGGTCCATGTCAGCATCCATACCCTTGATACAGTGGCCCCTGTGGCACATGCGAGTCTTACAGAACTCCTTTCTCAGGCAGTGGAATAGAACGTCAATACTCCAAACCATTCACATCCCGAACTGGGTAAAGCAATTAGTATGGTGGTGGACACACCCGTCCGACCTCAGGGAGTCCATTCCGAAAGTTCCCCCTAGTCCAGAAGTAGTAACATCGGACGCCAGCCAGGGGTGATGGGGTCCACACTATCTAGACTGAGTAGCCCAAGGACAGTGGCATTTTCGGGCTCAGGGCATAGTGTCAAATATTTTAGAGCTCAGAGCAGCCTTTCAGGCCCTCCTGGCCATTGCGCCTCTTCTATAGAGGAAGAGTGTCCTGATCAGGATGGACAACAAGTAGCGGTGTCATGTATCCAGAGACAGGGGAGCATCAGGTGTCGCACGCTTCATAATGGAAGGGGCACAAGTGCACCTGTTAGATCTGTGGGGAGTATGCGTCCCAGCAACACAGAATTCGTTGGCCAACTACCTAAGCCGATAGACACTTTCAAACACACGAACGGTCCCTGAACCAACAGGTATTCTCCATTCTTACGAAAACTAGTACCAGAACCAGAAGTCGACCTAGCGGCCACGCCAAAGAACTCCAAGTGTCAGAGGTTCCTGTCCAGAGCCCACTTTCCATTACCTGAAGGGACAAACTGCCTAGTTCTTCCATGGAGCTGCGAGCTAGGGTACATTTTTCTTCCAACTTCTCGGATTACAAGATTCCTGTCCCGACTTCGGAAGTCCTCAGCCACAGTTATTGTACTAATACCGTTCCGGCTGAGGAGGCCATGGTTTACGACCCTGCTACAACTAGGTACGCGGCCTCAATACATCTTCCAGTAACCTGGGATCTCATACATCAGAGGCAATTCTTCCATCCAGCCCAGAGAAGCTGCATTTGCCAGCTTTGAAGCTGAGAGGGCTAGGTTAGGGGAACTAGGATACTCTCAGGAGGTAATATCAACCTTGGTACAAGCTCTAAGGAGCTCCACTGATGTCACCTATACTAGGATCTGAGAGAGGTTCGTGTCATCGCAGCAAAGACATTGGAATCCCATCTCAAATTCTTGAATTTCTTCAGTCAGGGTTTAACAAGGGCCCGGGCTTGGGTACCCTGAAGGTGCAAGTATCTGCCCTTTCAGCCATGACTGGTACTAGATGGGCTCTTCATCATCTGGTCACTCTGTTCCTCAGGGCCTACGTAAGATCAGACCACCTAGGAGGCCAGCCTTTCCAACAGGGGATCTCTGTGTAGTACTCGAGGCCCTGTCCAATCCACCTTTTTCTCCATTCAACTTGGTCTCACCGTGGAACCTAGCTCTGAAGATGGCTTCCCGTATTGCTATCACCTCAGTTAAGAGGGCGCCGGAGATACAAGCACTTATGGCTATGGAACCCCTATTCAGTGTTCTTCCCTGACAGAGTGGTTCTGAAGCCCTCAGACCATTTTTATCCAAGGGTAACTTCCTCCTTTCATTATAACCAGGACATCGTCCTTTTGTCTTTTACTAATGAGAGGGGCGAGTCCCATGACTAGGATGTCAAGTCTACCATCTCCAGTTCCGTCACAGCTACATCTCAGGAAGACGGATTCTCTCTTGATTATCCCACACGGGAGCAGACGAGGTCAGCCAGCTACCTCCCGTACCATTACCTCTTGGTTGTTAAAGCTATCAAGGAGACCTATTCCATCCAGCAACTTACGCCTCCTAGAGGGCATTAGGGCTCATTCGACAGGGGCAGAGGCCACTTCTTGGGCAGCATATTGCGGGACTTCACCGGAAACCATAGGCAGAGCAGCAACTTGGTCTTCCCAACACATCTTCATTTCTCACTACAGAGTGAATTCTGCTCTCCTGGCTACCGTCGACTTCGGCAGATCTGTTCTTAGAGCCAATTCCTCAGCGCTATAAAGAATAAATATTACTGTTTTCTTGCACCCTCCCGACTGGCGAGTTATATCCCAGTGTGTGCTGCCATGAATGCGTCAGGAAAACGGAAAATTGTATACTCACCTTTCCGTAATTTTCCTTTCCTGACGCATCTTCATGGCAGCACACAGATGCCCACCCTGCTGTTTTATGATGATATATACAGAGAATGATGCAGGGCGTCTCCCCTTCAAATTTATAGCTAACCAATCCTGTCAGGTTGTGGGGGCGGAGTCACAACCCAGTGTGTGCTGCCATGAAGATGCGTCAGGAAAGGAAAATTACGGAAAGGTGAGTATACAATTTTCCGTTTTTTGGGGGAACTACCCCTTTAAAGGGGTTGTAAAGGTACAAGTTTTTTTACCTTCATGCATTCTATGCATGAAGGTAAAAAAACATCTAGCAGCACCGGCCCCCCCCCCGAGCCCCCGTTGTACTTACCTGACCGTTCGAATCTCCCGGGCGCGTCCACGTCGTCCTCTTCGGTTCCCAGCCTGGCCGTTGATTGGCTAGGCTGGGCGGATTGATAGCAGCGCAGCCATTGGCTAGCGCTGCTGTCAATCAGGGCGGATGACGCGGCGCGGTGGGGGGCGGAGCCGAGTGATACAGTCGGCGGCTATGGCCGCCGCTGTATCACGGGAGCGCGCTCGCAAAAGCTTTCCTCCATGCGAGCGCCCTCGCATGAAGAAGGAAAGCTTTTGCGAGGAGGAGCCCAGACAGCCGCCGAGGGACCCCAGAACACAGGTTTCCGGGCCACTCTGTGCAAAACGAACTGCACAGTGGAGGTAAGTATCACATCTTTGTTATTTTTTTTTTTTTTAAATCCCTGACTTTAGTGTACCTTTAAGTGGTTAAGCTAAAAGTTTCACTCATCATTCATCCCCTTCCATTCATACAAGACACCATCACCACCAGCGTGTTTTCATCTCGGCATCATCAAAAGACTGCCTGCCGACGCCCAAACAGAGTCCTTTTATTACAACAAAAGCCTTCACAGACCACAGCTGTTGGAGGAGATCACAGCATGTGACCATAGAAAGTGATGTCAAAGCATGTGACCTCCTCCATGGGAAGCCAGGACACAGCATGGGAGCTCCACACAGCAAATGCCCATATATGGATGGGGTAATAATACAATAACGATACAGTTATAATAACATTACCCAATGAACACAGTTCCTGATGAGGGAAGCTTATCTGCAGGTGTATGCTCACATCACAAAACAGTGTTGATCAGGCACCGAGAGATGAGAAAAAGCATATATCCGCTAAACCGACAATGCGTTTGCAGAGTGGCTGCATCCCACAGGCAAGTATCTGTGCATGACACAGGGGCCCTTTCACCGGCTGACACCCCCACTCAGCAAACACCCTTCTCCAAATCAGGAAGGTAGTCTCAACCAGTCTCAGTCCGCCCCAGTCAACTCTTTAGAGCGGGCTGCGGGAGAACCAACAATGGGTGACTTGTATATGGAAAACTAAACCGGTGGGACTTTAGATGGGGCGCAAGGCATAAAGCCAAGCGCTTCCATCCCCAATATTTTGAACAAGGAAGAACAGTTAAGGTCTGTAGGAGTTTAGCTATACAGTACCCCTCCACACCGCTACCCACGGTGTGTCTTTTCGGTTATGTTGCTGCTATACACTATATGACTTTATGACTTGGATGGGCGGATCGGTTCAGGCCGGCTTGTTCAGTCATGGGAGTTGTGATGCGCTCTTGGGGCCCGCCCCTCCTCCCATCGCTTTTGGGTATGTGAGGGGTCGGGTGGACGCCCAATTACGCATCGACGGCACGTTTCCGACGCCATGCTCGCTGCGACACCACGTGTGACGTCAGAGCGCAGACGCTGTTGATTATTATCTGCAGTCCTCCACGAGGTTGCTAGCATGGGGCGGCGGGCCTATCTACTGCCCCACTGCTCATACACCACCTTCCCTCATTGGACGACCCACGTGCCATTGGTGAGCCACCCCCTACCCACAGCGAGTATTTAAACTCCCTCCAGTGCAGTCTTTCCCCAAATGGCGGTTGTTCTCTTGGTCTTAATTGCTCCCTGGCACTCGTCTGTTTACCTTCAGGTATTCCTTTACCCTGTCCTACTATTCACCACTTATCCAGACTAGGCTCAAATTTCCCAACCCCTCTCTGTTTTTGACATAACACCCCAGGGTCCCTTTATTACTTTTGTACATTGGGGCCCACTGTACTTTTACCAACACTCCCTCGTCACACCTTATATATTTTTTCACCCATTGGCTTATGCCATATTACATTATCTTGTTTATAGTTACAGTGTTCACTTCTTAGCTATTTTCAGCATACACTTTCGTTTTTACAGATGATTACGTCCATATGAGATACACCAACTACCATGCATCCATGAGGCCGCCACTTAGGATTTCTAGCTCTCCACTGGATTTTTCATCAGTTGGTCCACCTCAGCTCCCGGGTTGTCACCTTCTTGCCCACCTTTCTGCCCTCCTAGCTCATGCCCATAGTCAGTGACATACCTGTAAGTACCTTGGGGAATAGTTACTACTCAACTGGATCTACTATATATATCTTTACCTAAAATTATATTGTTTTTAATATCTACAGACTTCTACTTCATACCTTTCTCCTGAAGAGTGGCAGTAGCCACAAAACGCGTTGAGCCAATAGATGCCCCGCTTCATACTCGCTGCTACTGTACCATCTATCATTTAATATATCAATTTAACCACTTGTTACCCGCCCACCGTCATATGACAGCGGGCGGGTAACTCCATTGTCCTGACTGCACGTCATATAAAGCTGCTAGGGGCGCGGTGGCCGCCGGGCACACGCAATTGCCGAGTAACTGAGCTGGGACGTGGAGCTCTGTGTGTAAACACAGAGCTCCACGTCCCTGTCAGGGAGAGAGGAGACTCCCCAGTCACCCCCCTTCCCCCCACAGTTAGAACACAAACTAGGACATACATTTAACCCCTTCCCCGCCCCCTAGTGGTTAACCCCTTCCCTGCCAGTTACATTTATACAGTTATCAATGCATATTTATAGCATTGTTCACTGTATAAATGTAAATGGTCCCAAAAATGTGTCAAAAGTGTCTGATGTGTCCGCTATAATGTCCCAGTCCCGAAAAAAAATCGCAGATCGCCGCCATTCCTAGTAAAAAAATTCATAATTATGTCCCGTATTTTTTTTACCAAAAATATGTAGAAGAATACGTATCAGCCTAAACTGAGATAAAAAATGTTTTTTTTTTTTTTTAAATGGGATATTTATTATAGCAAAAAGCAAAAAATATTGTGTATTTTTTCAAAATTGTCGCACTTTTTTTGTTTATAGCGCAAAAAATAAAAACCGCACGGGCGATTAAATACCACCAAAAGAAAGCTCTATTTGTGGGAAAAAAAGGACGTAAATTTAGTTTGGGAGCCACGTCGCACGACCGCGCAATTGTCAGTTAAAGCGACGCAGTGCCGGAAGCTAAAATTTTGTCTGGGCAGGAAGGGGGGTGTAGGTGCACAGTAGGCAAGTGGTTAATTTATTTATCATTCAATCATGGCTACAACTACTACGGAGGAGCCAATAGATGACCCCTTCATATTTGCTGCTACTGTACCACCTATCATTTTATATATCGATTTAATTAATTTATCATTTAATCATGACTATAATTATTACGGAGATATTTTAATTAATTTGGTTTTGTACAATGTCTATATTTTGAACCAACTACATATTACTAGGAGCCAATAGATGCCCCCATGGTCAATATATGACATTTTAACTACCAACCAGTGGCGGCTGCTGAAGTTTTAGGATGGGGGGCGCAAGACCCCGCCCTTCCAAATTTGGCCCCTCCCACTTCTCATAAGCCACCCACTCCGTCCCCTGTATACCACTTGATTCAACTCATAGTGTCAGGGGTATACAGCTCAGCATCACAGCACAGAGTATACAGCCCCAGCATCACAAATCATGGTATATAGAGCAGCCTTACAGATCGGTGCAAACAAACTAAAAAATGACACTGTTAGTAATGAAGGACTCGAAATGGGCAGGAGATTACCTGAAACTGTGCACATACTGCACAAGATTACCAGAGACTGTGGACATACTGCACGAGATTATCAGAAACTGCGGACATACTGCACAAGATTACCAGAGACTGCGGACATACTGCACAAGATTACCAGAGACTGCGGACATACTGCACAAGATTACCAGAGACTGCGGACATACTGCACAAGATTATCAGAAACACCGAACATACTGCACAAGATTACCAGAGACTGTGGACATACTGCACAAGATTACCAGAGACTGCGGACATACTGCATTACTTGTCCTGCGACTTGGAACTTCAACATTGCATGACAAGTCGTACCCCATGATTTCCAATGAGAACCGTTCATATCTGTGCGACTTCAAGTCACAGCGACTTCAAAGTAGTCCCTGCATTACTTTGGTCTCACTTTGATGCAACTTGAGGTCCATAGACCTCCAGAATACACAGGCATTGCTTTAAGTCACATCAAAATTGCGGCAGAATTGTGCAACTTTCAGACTGCGTTAGCCTGAAAGTCGCAAGATTCTGCCACAATTTTTGCTGCGATTTTGCAGCAACTTGAAGCAATGCCTTTGTATTCTTAAGGTCTATGGACCTCAAGTCACCTCAAAGTGGGACAAAAGTAATGCAGGGACTACTTCAAAGTTGCACAGATATGAACAGTTCTCATTGGAAATCATCGGGTCTGACTTATCCTGCAACTTTCCAGTCCCAAGTCGCAGGACAATTTGCAAGCGGGGGGGTGGTTTGGTGTTGGCCGACGATATTTTCCCCACACATTAAGTATAAAAAAAGTTTTTTTTTTAATAACTGGGGGGTGGTCTGGTGGGGTAGTGTTGATGGCCGCTATTTGTGCTGTAATACATTTTTACATATAAAAGAAATGTTGTTAATAAGTGGGTAAATGAAGTATAAAAAAAGTTATTTTTAATAACCGGGGGGGAGGGCGGGCTTGACGCCTGCTATTTGTGCAGTAATTCTTATGTATTAAAGAGATTTTGGTGGGGGGGTGGTGTGCTAAATAAAATTAAATATAAAAAAATAAACTGTTAATAAGCTAAACCAGGGGTCTCCAAACTTTTTAGGCCGAGGGCCACATTGTAGATTTTACAAATATTCGCGGGCCGAAAAAAAAGTGTTATTTATAAACAAATGCATAAAATGTAAATAATCTCATCATAGCCTTTCCACATGTCTGTGCCCCCCTCTGAGTCTCCTTGCACATTGTGTCCATATCAGAGCCTTTCCACATGTCTTGTGTCCCCACCAGACCCCTCCACACATCTGTGTCCTCATTAGAGCCTTTCCCCACCTCTGTGTCACCATCAGAGTCTCCCCCAATACCGTGTCCCCCATATCTATGTCCTCCATCCTTCAGTCTCCCCATCAGCAATGTCCCCATCAGCAGTGTCCGCAGTATCAGCAATGTCCCCATCATTAGTGTCCACAGCAGCAATGTCCCCATCATCAGCGTCCCCATCAGCAGTGTCCCCAGTATCAGTGATGTCCCCACCATCAGCGTCCCCAAAAGCAATGTCCCCATCATCAGCAATGTCCCCATCATCAGCAATGTCCCCATCATCAGTGTCCCAATCATCAGTGTCCCCAGCAGCAATGTCCCCAGGGTCAGTGTCCCCAGCAGCAATGTCACCATCAGAGTCCCCAGCAGCAATGTCACCATCATCAGTGTCCCCATCATCAGAGTCCCCAGCAGCAATGTCCCCATCATCAGAGTCCCCAGCAGCAATATCATCAGTGTCCCCAGCAGCAATATCCCCATCATCAGTGTCCCCAGCATCAATATCCCCATCATCAGTGTCCCCAGCATCAATATCCCCATCATCAGTGTCCCCAGCAGCAATGTCACCATCAGAGTCCCCAGCAGCAATGTCACCATCATCAGTGTCCCCATCATCAGAGTCCCCAGCAGCAATGTCCCCATCATCAGAGTCCCCAGCAGCAATATCATCAGTGTCCCCAGCAGCAATATCCCCATCATCAGTGTCCCCAGCATCAATATCCCCATCATCAGTGTCCCCAGCATCAATATCCCCATCATCAGTGTCCCCAGCAGCAATATCACCATCATCAGAGTCCCCAGCAGAGTGTCCAAATCATCAGAGTCCCCAGCAGTAATGTCCCCAGCATTAGAGTCCCCAGCAGCAATGTCATTATCATCAGTGTCCCCAGCAGAGTGTCCAAATCATCACTGTCCCCATTAGCAATGTCCCCAGCATCATAGTCCCCAGCAGAAATGTCCCCAGCCGCAATGTCATCATCAATGTCCCCAGGATCACTCTCCCCATCATCAGTGTCCCCACAGAGTGTCCAAATCATCATCAGAGTCCCCAGCATTTACCTGCACATTTTACATTTGGCCTCTTGCCTCAAGGCAGCTCTCCTGCACCTCCCGACTCCCGCCCGCTGCGATACACGTGGAAGGATCTCTAATACAAACAGCGGGCGGGACGCCGGGAGATGCCGCGCTGATGACGTCATTGGTTGCTAGGACAGGCGGTCCCAGTAGCCAATCCTCAGCACAGTGTGGCAGCATGGGAGGGTGTGGGGGAGCGGCTTTGCATGATGGACCTGCCAGTCATACTGCCGATTTGCTGCTGCTAACCCTAGCCAGCAGATCGGCAATGCTTTAAGTCTGGATGAGCCGTGGGCCAGGGAAAAGGCACACGCGGGACGGATGTGGCCCGCGGGCCGGGGTTTGGAGACCCCTAAGCTAAACTGTTAATATTAAATATAAAAAAAAACATTGATTAAGGGGGGGTGCCTGCCGCTATTTTCGCTGAATAGTAAAAAAATAATTGGATTAAGCGGGGGTTGGGGAGGGGGGGCCAGGTAGGATGGATGCCAGTCGCCAAATATTACATACAAAAACAAATTTTGTTTTTTAATAAGCGGAGGGTGGTGTGCTAAATTAAATAAAATATAAAAAATAAACGGTTAATAAGCTAAACTGTTAATATTAATAATAATATAAAATATTTAAAAAAAAACATTGATTAAGGGGGGGCCAGGTAGGGTGGATGCCAGTCGCCGAATACAGGTCATTCTCAAAAAATTAGCATATTGTGATAAAGTTCATTATTTTCTGTAATGTACTGATAAACATTATACTTTCATATATTTTAGATTCATTACACACAACTGAAGTAGTTCAAGCCTTTTATTGTTTTAATATTGATGATTTTGGCATATAGCTCATGAAAACCCCAAATTCCTATCTCAAAAAATTAGCATATCATGACAAGGTTCTCTAAACGAGCTCTTAACCTAATCATCTGAATCAACTAATTAACTCTTAACACCTGCAAAAGATTCCTGAGGCTTTTAAAAACTCCCAGCCTGGTTCATTACTCCAAACCGCAATCATGGGTAAGACTGCCGACCTGACTGCTGTCCAGAAGGCCATCATTGACACCCTCAAGCTAGAGGGTAAGACACAGAAAGAAATTTCTGAACGAATAGGCTGTTCCCAGAGTGCTGTATCAAGGCACCTCAGTGGGAACTCTGTGGGAAGGAAAAAGTGTGGCAGAAAACGCTGCACAACGAGAAGAGGTGACTGGACCCTGAGTAAGATTGTGGAGAAGGACCGATTCCAGACCTTGAGGGACCTGCGGAAGCAGTGGACTGAGTCTGGAGTAGAAACATTCAGAGCCACCATGTACAGGCATGTGCAGGAAATAGGCTACAGGTGCCGCATTCCCCAGGTCAAGCCACTTTTGAACCAGAAACAGCGGTAGAAGCGCCTGACCTGGGCTACAGAGAAGCAACACTGTACTGTTGCTCAGTGGTCCAAAGTACTTTTTTCGGATGAAAGCAAATTTTGCATGTCATTCGGTAATCAAGGTGCCAGAGTCTGGAGGAAGACTGGGGAGAGGGAAATGCCAAAATGCCTGAAGTCCAGTGTCAAGTACCCACAGTCAGTGATGGTCTGGGGTGCCATGTCAACTGCTGGTGTTGGTCCACTGTGTTTTATCAAGGGCAGGGTGAATGCAGCTAGCTATCAGGAGATTTTGGAGCACTTCATGCTTCCATCTGCTGAAAAGCTTTATGGAGATGAAGATTTCATTTTTCAGCACGACCTGGCACCTGCTCACAGTGCCAAAACCACTGGTAAATGGTTTCCTGACCATGGTATTACTGTGCTCAATTGGCCTACCAACTCTCCTGACCTGAACCCCATAGAGAATATGTGGGATATTGGGAAGAGAAAGTTGAGAGACGCAAGACCCAACACTCTGGATGAGCTTAAGGCCGCTACCGAAGCATCCTGGGCCTCCATAACACCTCAGCAGTGCCACAGGCTGATTGCCTCCATGCCACGCCGCATTGAAGCAGTCATTTCTGCAAAACGATTCCCGACCAAGTATTGAGTGCATAACTGAACAGAATTATTTGAAGGTTGACTTTTTTTTATTAAAAACCCTTTTCTTTTATTGGTCGGATGAAATATGCTAATTTTTTGAGATAGGAATTTTGGGTTTTCATGAGCTGTATGCCAAAATCATCAATATTAAAACAATAAAAGGCTTGAACTACTTTAGTTGTGTCTAATGAATCTAAAATATATGAAAGTCTAATGTTTATCAGTACATTACAGAAAATAATGAACTTTATCACAATATGCAATTTTTTTGAGAATGACCTGTATTACATACAAAAAAAATAAAATAATAGTCCCTGGAATACATTATGCTACGTATCACCATCATAATGTAGGCACTCACACTTCAGTTGGCTGATCTTCATGTGCTCAGAGCTGGGGAAGAAGTCACCCAGGTGTTGTTGCTATGCTCAGGACGGGCACACTGAGCTCGCTAGTGCCGACCTCACTTCCTGTTTTTCCAGTGATGTCGGAACTAGCACAGAGACGGGCAGGTGCACACAGAAAGTGTATGCAGCCGCCCGGCCATAACAATAAGCCATAACGGAAGCAAGTGGCGCGTTGGGCAGCGCCACAAAGGCATATTTTGGCTGCCAATGTAGCGCCTCGCCTGCAATCCTGTGATTGCACAGACGTGGCGCTACTCATACTACACTGTGCCCGGCGCACGGACACAGTGCACATGAGGACCTTTTTGGGAATTTATTTTTTTCTTAAAGGGACAGGTTTAAATAAAAAAAAATGTTTTTTGTTTTTTACTGACTGGGGGAGGGGGGCGGCGCCCGGGCGCCCCCTATGGACGGGCCGCCACTGTTACCAACCATTTATTTTTATACCAATTGGACTGTACCAACGTATCAAGATTATATTTATATATCATGGAGACACGTTCCAATGAATTGGCTTCTTTTTATTGTTTCTAGTATGAACCAATCATATTATTTTACCTTGATTATTGATACTATGAACTGTTGGAATTTATGCAATATCAAATTCTTTGACTCTTGTACCAGGGTTATCATGCTACTATTGTATCTGTTATTTTTTTACTCTATTAAATAACTGACAGTTAATTGTTGTTATGCAATGTTTTCATGTTATGTGTTTGGTTCTACTGGATCAGTTACCTGCCATTTTCAATTGTCATCGTTAATCTCCTGGGGTGCATGCCTCAATTAAAGTCCCACCTTTGGTCTTGTTCAACAATGGGTGACACTATGACAATACATCTTCATGAAATTTCCACAACAGTACAGTGTTG
Source organism: Rana kukunoris (assembly GCA_029574335.1). Classification (NCBI taxonomy): domain Eukaryota; kingdom Metazoa; phylum Chordata; class Amphibia; order Anura; family Ranidae; genus Rana; species Rana kukunoris. The sequence goes on from CM056052.1 coordinate 210,351,092, forward strand.
TATGAATGTGCAATTGTCATTGAAAGTGCGACAGTGTTTGAATGACAATTGACAGAGAAAGTTCAAAAATGGCATGGGCAGAAAGGGGGTAAAAGTGCCCGGTATTGAAGTAGTTAAGTAAGGACATGTGTGTTCCAGGATATTTTTGGCACATTCTGGTATGTTTTGATGAGTTTAACTGCGTTTCAGTGCAGAAGATGTAGCATGTTCTACTTCTTTTTCTGGAACTGGAACGCACTGTAACTGACTGCAGTGGTGTGGACTATGCCATTGAAAATCATATAACCTACTATCCATGCATTGTTGATGCAGAAAAAGAATGCACTAGACTGCATGTGATGTGAACTGGACCTTCATGTTGCGAGGAGGAGGTGTCTGTTGTCTTGCAGGAAAATGCACTAAAAACACATTTTTTATGCAATTCCAATAAAGTCCATGGGCCAGATCCACAAAACTTTTACGGCGGCGTATCTCCAGATACGCCGCCGTAATTTCAAATCTGCGCTGGCGTATCTTTATGCCGATTCTCAAAGGCAGATACTTCTAAAAAATAGGCTTCCTCCGCCGACGTAACTTGCCTACGCCGGCGTATAATTGTGTGCAATTATACGCTGGCCGCTAGGGGCGTTTCCGACGCTTTTCCGCGTCGAATATGTAAATGACCTAGATACGCCGATCCACGAACGTAGTTGTGCCCAGTGTATCAATATACGCAGTTTACGTAAGGCGTATGACCGCGTAACTTTACCCCTCATAAAGCAGGGGTAAGTCATGTTAACGCATGGACGTCAGAACAGCGTTGTATTTTACGTCGTTTGCGTAAGTCGTACGCAAATAGGGCTGTGCGTAAGTTACGTTCACGTCAAAAGGCATTTGACCGATTTGAACAAATCTGTCTGTTTGGATTTTGGTTTGCTCGCGTGTACACACGAGCAAACCAAAATCCCCGCCAGCAGACGGCGCGCTGACGTGGCGGTGACGTTGACGCCGCCACGTCACCGCACCAGGAAGTAAAACACTTCCGCGCATGCGCCGAATCCATTCGGCGCCGGTGCGAGACGACATGTCTGCTGGTAAGTGTACTAACCAGCAGACATGTCGGGCGGACAGGTTCCCACCCAATAGATTTCAAAGCATGCTTTGAAATCTGTCGGGTGGCCAAATCCATCGGCTCGCCCGTACACACGATCGAATCTGTCTGCTGGGACGGTCTAGCAGACCGTTTCCAGCAGACAGATTTGATCGTGTGTACACGGCCTAACAGCAGTAGAGGAGATGAAGTGCACCCATTGAAACAACAGATGCAAGCAATGAAGGAGCAAATTGGATGGCAGGCATCTAAACTCGACAAAATCGAGAATAGACTGCGCAGAAACAATATACGGGTGGTAGGACTCCCGGAACAGAGTGAGGGTACCCATCCAATAAGCTTTCTTGAGAACTGGCTTAGAGCGACCCTAGGGGAAAATGTATTCTCACCATTTTTTGGAATAGAATGGGGTTAAAGAGTTCCATTCAGACCCTTAAAGGATGGCTACCCTCTGCCTCTACTACTGAAATTTCTCAATTATAACGACAAGGTGACAGCATTACAGAAGGCAAGAGAGAAGGGGGAGATTCTTTACAATGGGTCGCGAATCTCTCTGTATCCAGACTTCTCCCCTGAATTAAGTAAACGCAGAGCGGAGTTTACATCTATCAAACGTAGTCTTTTAAAAAACAAAATGACATACGCATTATTGTACCCAGCACGCTTACGGATAACGACTCCAAAAGGACCTAAATTTTTTGATTCTCCAGGAAAAGCAGCTCAGTGGCTGGAAGAGAATAAATCGCAAGTAGAACATGCGGATTGACTGAACACTGATAGAGAAGAGAGAAACCCCACTAAGAGGATTTTGGTCCTATGGTCTCTACCCCTCACTCACTGAGATGAGGAACTATTTGTCCTTTTTTTTTTTTTCTTGGGGGGGTGGAGGGCTTATTTCTCCCCCCCCCCACATGTTTTTTTTTGTGCTTCTTCTTTTTTTTTGAGGGGGGGTTTTCAGGTCTTCAAGTTTTTAAATTTAAATTTTTCAAAATAACTAAGCGCACGAAGGCATGGAAAGTTGTAACACATGTTATTATAATATAATATAGGCACCGATTAGAAAGAGGGGGTTATACTGTAGGAAATATGCATTATGAAAGGGATTGGGGTACGGTAGGAGGGAACATATGGGTTCACAGGTTGGAATGGTAGTTGTAGAGTATGTAAGAGAGGGATGGCAGATAGCGGTCACAAGCACAGCCCCTGGGGAGGACCTAGATAGGCAAGGGAAAAGGGAGGGAGGGAGGAGGGGTGTTTTCAGGGGAGGGAGGGTTAAAACGGGACAAAAGCACGAATATCACATTCAACATTATAATTAAAGAACAAGGCAAAGGGAAGGTTGAGTCTATGAGTTTTGGGAGACACACATATTTTTTGAAAAGCACATTTAAGAAAGCTAATTTGTTGAAGGTTTCTCGGATGGATCAGAGGCAGAGATGGTGGAGAATGGTAGGAGGACGAAGACGAAGAAGTAAATTTGTCCTCTTGGCCTTTCTGCATTTTCTCTCCCCCTCTCTCAGACATGGTGGGATTATCATTTATCTGCCCTGCAGGATGTTGCCTTGTAGGACCTTCTTTCTCTGGCTGCTTCGATTGGAGGTGGTACTCACTCCCATGAGTATTGTTAAGCGGTCCTCTCCTATATGCCCAGGGCCACACCTGCTATTCTCATTAAGTTTGTTCTGGTGATATGAGACCGAAAACACTCAAAATCGGCTCCTGGAATGTTCGGGGGATGGGCGACCCGGTTAAAAGAGCAGCACTCTTTTCCACGCTTGAGTGGCATGGAGTGGAGCTAATTTGCCTGCAAGAGACTCACCTAACAAAGGAAACAAAATCAAAACTAACAAACAGAAAATATCAATGTCAGTACCATTCGGTCCACTCCTCCTATTCTAGGGGCGTGAGTATAATGGTGAAAAAAGGGGTGTCTTTTGCATGCAGAGAGTTCAAAATAGATGAACTGGGTCGTTATATTTTTATGCATTGCGTAATAGAGAATGCATCTTATGTACTGGCCAATATCTATATTCCTCCACCCTTTAAAATGGAGATCCTGTATAAATTAATGGAATTTGTAACAAATAAGGAAAACATTCCTGTAATAGCGGTAGGGGACTTTAATGTGACATTGAACAGAACAAGGGACAGATTCCCACCAGGGACAAGTGGTGATAGCAGGGGGGAAGGACACTTAAACCAGTTCCTGGAGGAAGTTGGATGGCGCGATATGTGGAGAACAAAATATCCCGATACGCGTCAGTACTCCTGTTTCTCAAGCTCATACTATACTTTGTCCAGAATAGACATGGCCCTGGGGAACTGGGAGAGTCTGCAGTTAATGGGTGAAATAGCTTATTATCCAAGGGGGGTGTCGGACCACTCCCCATTGGTGCTGACACTGAATATAGGGAGGCTGAGGCCTACAAACAATTGGAAAATAAGCCCATTCTGGTTGGAACTGATGGGAAAAGGGGAGGAAACAAGCAGTAAATTAAGAGAATTTTTGAACTTTAATTTAGGAACAGCACCGGTGGGAGTGGTTTGGGACACCCTAAAGGCCTTCCTTAGGGGATTATTGATTCAGCAGGTTGCCAAGATTAAGAAAAACTCCAGGGATTGGGAGGAGAAAATTAGGAAAGAAGTTTTGGGAGCAGAAAAACAATATGTAGAAGACCCCTCATTGATTAAACAAAATAGATGGCTCGAGAAACAACAGGAGTATAAGGTGGCAATCAATAGGAAAGTGGAGAATAAACGCCTATTTCAGAGTCAGAGTTTTTTCGCGGAAGGGGAGAGTGTAGGCCACACATTGGCACTTCTAGCTAAAACTAACTCGCCCCCCTCCAACATACCCGCAATTAGGACAGTGGGAGGTGAGATATCCTCTCAAACGTCAGTAATTTTGGACACATTTGTGGCATACTATCAGGAGTTGTATAAATCAAAAATAAGGGATGAGTTGCCCCAAATGAATGAGTTCCTAAGGGGAATAGAAACACCAGTTCTATTAGTGGAGGATAGAAATTCCATAGAAGTCCCAATAACCTTAGAGGAACTACAACAGGCCCTGGGGGGGATGACCAATCAGAAGTCCCCTGGACCTGATGGTCTACCAGTAGAAATCTATAAACAGTACAGCGAGGTGCAGCTTCCAGAACTACTTAAGGCATTGAATTGGGCACTGGAAAGGGGGAGGCTCCCAACCTCAATGTCAGAAGCCACCATAATAGTGTTGCAGAAAGAAGGGAAGGATCAATTAAATACAGCATCTTATAGGCCAATATCTTTATTGTGCTCCGATGTGAAAATATTGGCCAGGGTGCTGGCGGCCAGGATAAATAAATGTATTCAGAAATTAATACACCTGGGGGGCATGACCGGATGTAGGAGTGCGCGCTGTGAGCGCTGTGAGTGAGTGAGCAGGTGTGCGTGTCCCTCTGCTCTGCTCTCCCTCTCCTGGAAGCTATGCGCTGATAGACTGATGCCCTAACGGCTTAATGGCATGAACTTCCCCCGGTGCTTCTTCATCAATCCTGATGGACTACCACAAACCACAGCCCGGTAAATAGCGCAAGCAGCGGAGCTTTCTTTTTTTTTTTTCAATCTGTTATTGGCGGACCATCCCCCTCTCTCTCCACACTCGTTTTTTACCTGGATTGCCCAGGAGTACGGGCTCGGGGGTGAGTGGAGCGCAGGCGGATTCGGGGATCTCTCCCTGCATCACTGAGGCACGGAGCTTACCGAAACTCTGCAGCAAAGGATATGCGCGCAAGTCTCGCGGGAACAGCGTACTATCGCGGCCCCAAGCTTGATCCTGAAAACCGAGGGGTACCGCGAGACGTGAGCACGGCGGGTGCCCGCATTTAACAATAGCGCTAAACGGACACCAACAAGATATTGCTCTGAAACCTCATGGGATTTATTTCTGTCTTATTGGGTTACCAGTCCGCTGACAGATAGGACGGTGCTGCGGCTTGTCATCATTCACCCCCCCTGATGCCATTTGTGATAAACACAACGCAGATAGCAATCAAAATAACCACAGCGAGGGGGGGCTAGCAGAGGAAGTCTTTCACTCAGCACAGTGCTTTGCTCTTTTACCACCCTTAGCCACAAAGCACTTTTGCCTTTGTCTGAGTGCTGCCAACTAGTGGATAGCCCTCTCGGGCCCCCTGACGTGAGCAGTATCCTGCTTGGCCTCCTGCTAACCTCATCACAATCCACTACTGGAGGTCAATCTTGCTCACCTTCCCTAAGCTATCCCAGCAAGGAATGCCCATCACCAGCTCCACCTAGAGCAATCAGGCGGCTGCCACCAAATTGGAGTGCTTCGCATATACCCCTACTACCTCGCCAGCTAAAGGCCATTTACTTGCAGAGAGGCGACTTCCACCAAACATTATAGCAGCTGCAGCAGGCCGTACACTATAAACAGTATACAACATCCACAGCACAGTTAGCGCTTATATCGCATACAAAACACAGCCTACACAGAGGCTACATTTTTGGACACTTTGTTTGCCTGAGCGTACCACCCTATCAGTGACCTATCAGTGCTGTGTTGTGTTGCACCCCAACAGGAACAAGGAACAGCCGACGCGTTTCGCACTGGATCAGTGCTTATTCATGGCTCATGAATAAGCACTGATCCAGTGCGAAACGCGTCGGATGTTCCTTGTTTCTACTGCTGTGACCCTATTTTTGTACATGCTGTCTATTGAATAAAAGACCACCCATCAGGTTTTGGAGTGCGGCTATCCATTTTTCTTTGTCTTCAAACTATATCTTGGGGTTTTTTTTTTCTCTCCTTTCTTACCCCATCCTATCTCATAGGATCATTTATACATAGTGCTTGGGCTTACAGTCGAGGCACTCTTTTCCCCTTTTTTTTTTTTTTTGTGGCCAATTGTTAACATAAAAATTTAATTTTTTTTTCCTTTTAAAATGGGCTTCAGGTATGGACAAGCGGTATCCCATGTCATTTATGTGGTTACTATGTAACATGGTTTTGGCACATATGTACTTCTGAGAGTTTCTTATGCTATTTCTAAAAACACGCATATCTATGTAGGTGATGCGCTTTTATTTAAGGTTCAACACTAAGGTTATAATGCTTTCATATATATATCCACACATTGCACGTAAATTATCCCTTTTTTTTTTCCTTTTTTCCTTTTTTCTCCTTTCTCAGTTAAATAAAGCTATCACATGAAGGTATTTGACCCCCGAGACCTGGGAGGAGGAGAGAGCATGCGCGGGAGGGACACTCGCTGTATGGGTTAGGGGGATGAATGTGAGAGAGCGGATAGCGGTCATTGGACCAACCCGGAGGGAAGCCCTAGAGGGCAAGGTGGTAGGGGGAAGGGAGGGCGGGTTAGGGGAGGGAGGGCGGTTTTTAAGGGAGGGACAAGTGAGCATACATTCGGGGTATCACAGGCTGCGACAACACAGTCAGGGGTGTTAGGGGCCATACGAGTGGGTCGGTTGCCCGACTATCGAGCCTATCTTGGCAGGCAGGCAGGGGATCCACATCTGTATGGATCGGAAATCATTGCAAACCGGATTATTAACTTAATCACTATTGATGCAGGATAAGTTACTGGCTATTACCTCCTGGAATGTACGAGGTCTGGGCGATCCAACTAAAAGAGTTGCAGTTATGTCCCTCCTGGAGGATGGAATGCCGGGGCTAATTTGCCTCCAGGAGACACATCTGACCAAGGATTCAGTCCAGCAGCTGAATAGCCGCAAATTTCAAGCCCAATTTCACTCAGTACACTCCTCCTATTCAAGAGGAGTGAGCACAATGATTGGGAGGGGAGTGACCTTTTCCTGCTCCAAATCGTGGGTGGATGATCAAGGCCGATTTATATTCCTGCTCTGCTCTATCGAGAACAGGCCATATGTCATAGCTAATCTGTACATCCCCCCTCCCTTTAAGCTAGATGTTCTATACAGTCTCATTAAATTCACCCTTGACGCCCCAGATGTCCCCATCATAGCGGTTGGTGACTATAATGAAGTTCTCGACAACAGTATTGACAGATTCCCTCTGGGGACTGGCCCAAAGGGGGGCCGACTGGTCGGTTTTATTCAGGAAGCTGGGCTAAGCGATGTTTGGAGATCATCTTTCCCTCAGGATCGCCAATTTTCATGCTACTCCAGCTCCCACGGTACGTTGTCTAGAATAGACATGGCCCTGTGTAGTGATGGGTCATGTCCCAGGTCAAGGTGATACGCTACGGCCTTAGAGGGGTCTCAGACCACTCCCCACTGGTCCTAATCTTAAGGACAGGGGTCAAGTCTCCTTTCAAAGAATGGAAGATCAACCCAGGTTGGCTAGAGCTGATTGGAGAACCGCAGACCCTGATGTCCCAATTAGCAGAGTTCATGACTATTAACCAAGGGACGGCACCCTCGGGAGTGGTTTGGGACTCACTAAAAGCCTATGCAAGGGGCCTGTTAATCCAACAGGTTGCTAGGGTTAAAAAGACAGGGAGGATGGAAGAGATTAGGCTGACTAATGAGACCGCTCAAGCAGAACTGAGTTTTATCGAGGAACCAACGCTAGCCAAACGGGCAGTATGGCTAGCAAAACAAGAAGAATATAGAACACACACCTTAAGAATAGCGGAGAACAAGAGAACATTACAAAGGCAACAACAGTTTGGGGAGGGTAAGAAGGTAGGACGTATGCTAGCTCTTTTGAGTAGAACCAATTCTCCCCCATCAAATGTCTCAGTAATTAGGACACCGTCGGGCGAAATAACAACAGATGGTCAGGAAATTTTAAAAACATTCTGCCTATACTATAAAGAACTATATAAGTCCAAAAGGGAACCGGCGAATGGCAGGATGGAAATCTTCTTTCGGAAAATAAAAGTTCCCACATTGTCCGACAATGATAAGCAGGAGCTAGACGCACCAATTACCCTAAAAGAACTCCAACAAGCAATAGGTGATATGCCAAATCAGAAATCTCCCGGCCCGGACGGGCTCCCTATAGAGATATATAAGAAATTTTGTGAGATATTGCTCCCAGAGCTATTGAGGACCTATGAGGGGGCGATGAGAGAGGGAACACTTCCCCCCTCAATGAATGAAGCAACTATTATTGTTATTCATAAGGAGGGGAAGGACCTCATGGATCCCTCATCGTACCGCCCAATCTCCCTATTACCCTCAGATATAAAAATCTTAGCTAAAATTCTTGCAGCCAGGCTTAATAGATGCATTAGTAAACTCATTCATCCAGACCAGTCTGGCTTCATACCAGGCAGGGCAACTAGTATTAATATCAGGAGAACCTTTTTAAACATACTTACCCCGACAGATATCGTAGGGACTAGAGCCATATTGTCGCTCGACGCTGCCAAGGCTTTTGATAGCCTCGAGTGGGCATATCTTTGGAAGGTACTCGATAGCTTTGGATTTGGTCCGCTCTATATAAAATGGGTCAAGTTGTTATATTGCGGACCAAGAGCCAAGGTCAGAATCAACGGCGAGTTATCTGAGATCTTCCAACTGGAACGTGGCACGAGACAGGGGTGTCCGCTGTCCCCCCTTCTGTTCGCCCTCGCAATGGAACCACTGGCAATCATGGCCAGGGCGAGGTCGGACATAATGGGGTTCAGAAGACACCAGGGAGAAGACAAAATCGCACTTTTTGCAGATGACGTCCTATTTTTTTTTGGGGATGTTGTAAGCTCGCTAGTTAAAGTAATGCAACTAATGGAGGAATTTGAACAGTTCTCGGGTCTCACGATTAATTGGTCGAAGTCAGCCCTGCTACCGGTTGACCCAGTAGACCCCCAACTGTTGTCAAGCCTCTCCCAAATATCCATTAGCCCTAAAATTAAGTATCTAGGGATTTGGATCTCAAAAGATGTTACCCACTTCCTCACTTTAAACCTAGACCCACTATTATCAAAGTGGAAAAGTAAATGCGATATATGGAAAAGATTGCCCTTGTCCGTTGCAGGACGCTGTAACTTAATTAAAATGATTTGGCAGCCACAATTATTATACCTGTTACACAACTCGCCAATATGGATAGGACATAAGTGGTTTAAAAAGATAAACTCCTTATTTAGAGACCTAATTTGGAAGGGAGGGCAACCTAGGATAAGCCTACAAACTCTACAACTGCCGGTCAAGGAGGGGGGAATGGCGGTTCCCCATCCAAAATTATATTTTTTGGCAGCACAACTCCAACATCTGGCCGGATGCGGAACCGCAGAAAGAAGTGATATCAATAACCGACTCCTATTGATAAATAACCCACACAATTTATTAGTTGAAGCCCTTGAAGCAGATTATTTCAGCTACAATCATGCAACCACAAAATTAATCATCAAAACATGGCATACAATAAAAACAATCCTGGGGTATGTGGGCCCGTCAGAATTTTCCCCCCTCTGGAACAACAGCAATCTTCAGGAGATGGCAAGTATAGAAGTCTCGAGGGACTGGGCGAACAAAGGCATATGTCGCCTAAAACATATTTTTAAGGGCAATGCTATGAAGTCATTCCAAGACTTAGTAAGTGAATTTAAAATCCCAAACAAATCTTTCTTTAAATATCTCCAGGTTCGCCATGCTATACAAGTACAATTTGTCTCTAAAACAGTTGAGTGGACACAGATGTCTGCCCTGTCCTCTGTAATTGAGGCAACACAAGCCAAGGGCTTAATTTCCGCAACATATGGTAGCCTGGGAGTGAGGGCATTAAGTAGAGAAGGCCCGCGGAAGAGCAAAGTGGCCTGGGAGAACGACTTGGGCACAATTTCCCCAGACCAGTGGGATAGGATCCTCCGTCAAGGAGCCTGGGCGTCTATTGCCCCGGCCCAAAGACTGTCTCACCTATTCTTATTATATAGGGTCTATCACACCCCCCACAAAATGTTTAAGCTGGGCTGGAGACCCAATAATGAGTGCCCAAGATGTAACAATAAAGGAGATCTTCTCCATATGGTCTGGAAGTGCCCAAAATTATACAGCTTCTGGGTGGGTATTATAACACGGATAAATGAGAAATTTAGGTCTGCCCTTGTTCCAGCAGCCAGGATTTGCCTCTTGGGATGTATGGACGATACCCAGGTACCCTTGAACCTATTTTGAGATGCCTATTCCAGGCGCGCAAAATAATTGCACAAAAATGGCAAGCTCAGGCACCCCCATCTATAGAGAACTGGTTAGCAGTTATGAAACAAACAATTTCAAACGAAAAGGTACATTACATCACTCAGGGGAAGCATGATAAGTTTGTAAAAATATGGAGACTATGGCAGTTAACAGTCAAGGATCCAGGGTAGGTATTCCTGACACCGGAGCTTAGGCATATGGGGGCTTGCTCATGAGCGGGCCCCTATGAGCCCGCTCCCACCTGCGTCTAACATTAAACACCAGGAAAGGCGGCATCTATCTATAATTTAACTTACCCATTACCAGGCCTGTATGCTCACAAGGGTGGGGAAGGGGAGGGTGGGTGGCAAGGGGAAGGGAGGCGGGGACACGGGGGGGGGAGGAATACAACAAACACAACACCTACTCAACATTGCACAAGATATTAATCTTATAGGGGTACAGCCACTAGTCGTTCTAATATCTATTTATGTAATTTGTTAACAAACCGCATGTACTCATGACTGACGGATATATGTATGTGTAAAGCAGTGATAAAAAATAAAAAAAAATGAATTAAAAAAAGAAATTAATACGCCCAGCTCAGTCTGGTTTTATACCAAACCGATCAACTAGTGTTAACATCAGAAGGTTGTATCTGAATCTACAAACGCCAACTGAAAATTTGGGTGACAAATCCATCTTGTCCCTGGACGCCACCAAGGCGTTTGATAGTCTAGAGTGGGACTATTTCTCGCTTGTCCTGGAAAAATTTGGATTCGGCCCTACTTTCATTGGGTGGATAAAAACGCTCTACAATTCCCCAAGCGCGAAGATAAAAAATAATAACGAACAGTCACGGACGTTTAAGCTAGAAAGGGGTACAAGGCAGGGTTGTCCCCTGTCTCCCCTCCTTTTTGCTCTAGCAGTAGAGCTATTGGCCATCGCAATTAGAAATAGTCAGGACATACAGGGGTTTCAGAGAAAGGCAGGAGAGGAAAAAACTGCACTTTATGCAGACGATATCCTGCTCTTTCTGGGGGACTCAACAAAGTCCTTAAAAATGGCACTAGAGATAGTGGAGGCATTTGGACAACTCTCGGGCTTAGTGATCAACTGGGAAAAATCTGTTCTTTTACCGGTGGACCTAGTGGGTAACACGACATGCGCAGAAATCCCCCAGCTGAAAATAGTGGAAAAAATGGACTATCTGGGGATAGTCGTAACCCGCGACCCAGAACAGTACATCAGTAATAACCTTGAGCCACTCTTGCTTAAATTCAAAAGGAAAGCGGATATCTGGGGAAGACTTCCTTTATCGGTAGCCGGAAGAAGTAATCTTATAAAGATGATCCGGATGCCACAACTGCTTTATGTATTCCACAACTCACCGGTGTGGATAGGAAAGGCATGGTTTAAAAAATAGAGACCCTTTTTAGGGAGTTAATCTGGAAGAAGGGGAAGGCCAGGATCAGTCTACGGACATTGCAATTGCCAACAAATAGGGGTGGCCTGGCGGTTCCACACCCCTGTAGCTATTTTTTAGCGGCCCAATTACAGCATTTGGGGGGATGCGGTTCCGAAGGAGGAGGGAATTCTAGTGGGAAAATTATGTTAATAGGGTCCCCACATAGATCTATAATAGAAACCCTGGAGGCTGATTCTTTCCCGGATATGAACGCGACACTGTGTCTGGTTAAAAGAACATGGCAGGCAGGTAAGGCAGCATTGGGGTATAAGGGGCTAACAGAATACTCCCCTCTATGGGAAAACAAAAACCTGCAGGAGATTGTAAAAATGGGAAAAGTGAAAGAATGGGAGAAGCTAGGAATAACTAGGCTGGCACAATTATATATAGGGGACACATCTTTCGCAACACTAAGGGAAGAATATGATATACCAAACTCCCTGTTTTATACTTACCTGCAGGTCAGGCATGCCCTACAGGCCCAATTCAAGACGGACCCGGCAAGAGGGCCAAAAATCCCCCATTTCCAACGTCTAATTAAATCCGAGAGTACCAATGGAATTATATCAGACCTATATGCAAAGATAAGTGAGGGGGCGATTGGGGGAGAAAGTCCAGGAAAAAACAAACAAAGATGGGAAGAGGATATAGGCCATATAACAGATGAGCAATGGGAACAGATCCTCGAGATGGGGAAATTGGTGTCACTAGCCCCGTCACAGAGAGTTTCTCACTTGTTTTTACTTCACAGGGTTTATTACACCCCAAAGAGGTTATACAACTTTGGGAGAAAAGTAGATGATAAATGTCCCAGGTGTCAAAACACTGGTGACCTTATCCATATGATGTGGAAATGCCCGAAACTACATAGATACTGGGGTAATGTACTAGAGATAATAAATACAACTTTTGGGATAGATCTGGAACTGGAGGCTAGGGTTTGCTTGTTGGGAGGTATGGAGGTGAGATTGGAGCAAAGGGGTAGTGTAGTAGCGGCGGTGAGATGCTTGTTCCAGGCCAGGAAACTAAAAGCACAAAAGTGGCAATCGGAGAAAGCGCCTACAACTGCAGAATGGGTAAACATGATCAACGCCACAGTATGGAAGGAGAAAGTAACTTTAACTTGACAGGGCAACTTTAATAAATTTAAAAAGCTGTGGGAGCCCTGGCTGAGCAGAATGGGATGTCCACCTTAGGGCGGGGAGAGGAATCAGGCCGGGCTGTTGGAGAGAGGTCTGGGCGGAAGGGAGAGGTAACGGCATGAGAGAGGGAGAAAACTCTTATGCCGCGTACACACGGTCGTTTTTTGCGATGAAAAAAAAAAACGACGTTTTCTGTGAAGTAAAAAACGACGTTTTTGAAACGTCACTTTTCAAAGACAATTTTGCATACACACCATCGTTTTTTTCACAAAAAGCAAGGTTACGTTCACCACTCTTTTCCATTGAAGCTCGCTTCATAACTAGCTTCTGGGCATGCGCGGGTTGAAAAACGTCGTTTTGAACAACGTTTTTGCTACACACGGTGACTTTTTGTGAAACAAAAAACGACGTTTTGAAAAACGACACAAAAAATTCAAGCATGTTGGAATTTTTTTTTGGTCGTTTTTTTGAAGACAAAAAACAACGTTTTGCCCACACACGATCAATTTAAATGACGTTTTAAAAAACGTCGGGTTTTTTTCATCGCAAAAAACGACCGTGTGTACGCGGCATTAGAGTAAATATGGTGATAGTCACGTAAAAAGAGATGAGAGAATAGAGAAAGCCATAACATAGAGTGCACTAACGTGGTATAAATAAGAAGGGTGGGGGGAAGGGGTACGGGTAAAAGGGGCACAACTAAGGTCTGAAGACGCGCTATATTTATAACAATGTATGTAAAGAAAATAAATGCATCTGTATTGTTGTACCACAAAAACTCAATAAAGAATATTAAAGAAAAAAAAGTTGCAGTAGCGTAAAGAAGATACGCTACGCCCGCAAAAAAAAGATCCGCTGATGTCTGTGGATCTGGCCGCATGGTGCTAGAAATGCAGCGTGCTGCATGTAAAAAAAAAAGTCACTTTCCAAAACACGCACCAGTGGAAACTGCATAGATGTTAACTGGACTGTAGTGCATTTCTGTAAATCCACTGAAAAAATGCATGCGTTTTGAAACGACAAAGAGGACCCAGAACTATTGAGCAGTTAGAATCATATATCAGGCAATAATGGGACAACATTCATCTCCCAAAACTCCAGCAAACTTGTCTCTTCAGCTCCCAGACTTTTAGGCCGGGTTCACACTATTGCGAATCTAAGGCCTCGTACACATGAGGCAATCTATTTGTTCAAATCGGTCGGACCGACCGATTTGAACAAATCTGTCTGATAGGATTTTGGTTTGCTCGCGTGTACACACGAGCAAACCAAAATCCCCGCCAGCAGATGGCGCGCTGACGTGTCGGTGACGTGGCGGTGACGTTGACGCCGCCACGTCACCGCACCAGGAAGTAAAACACTTCGGCGCATGCGCCGAATCCATTCGGCGCCGGTGCAAGACGACAAGTCTGCTGGTAAGTGTACTAACCAGCAGACATGTCGGGCGGACGGATTCCCACCCGATAGATTTCAAAGCATGCTTTGAAATCTGTCGGGTGGCCAAATCCGTCGGCTCGGCCGTACACACGATCGAATCTGTCTGCTGGGACGGTCTAGCAGACCGTTTCCAGGAGACAGATTTGATCGTGTGTACGAGGCCTAACAGTCTGTCACTTTGCTGGTACGAGCCGCCCGATAGTGGTTAAACAGCAGGATAATGTACTGCAATGGTTAAACCAGGGATCTTCAAACTACGGCCCTCCAGCTGTTGCAGAACTACACATCCCATGAGGCATTGCAAAACTCTGACATTCACATACATGACTAGGCATGATGGAAATTGTAGTTCCTGAACAACTGCAGGGTTTGAGGACCCATGGGTTAAACAGTAAGCTAAATATACTGCAACAATTAAAGGGGTTGTAAAGGAAAAAAAATGTTTCCCTAAATAGCTTCCTTTACCTTAGTGCAGTCCTCCTTCACTTATCCCATCCTTCAATTTTGGTTTAAATGTCCTTATTTCTTCTGAGAAATACTCACTTCCTGTTCTTCTGTCTGTAACTCACCACTGTAATGCAAGGCTTTCTCCCTGGTGTGGAGAAAGCCCCTTGAGGGGGCGATCAAGCAAGTCAGGATACTCTCTACTTTGCAGATAGAGGAAGGAGCTGTGTGTTAGTGGGCATCTTGACACTCCTGCTCGCCCCCTCCCCCCTTAAGAGGCTTTTTCCACACCAGAAAGAAAGACTCGCATTACGGTGGTGAGTTAGAGACAGAAGAACAGGAAGTGAGGATTTCTCAGAAGAAATAAGGACTTTTAACCACTTAAGGACCGCCGCATGTACATTTACGTCGGCAGAATGGCACCGACAGGCACATCAACGTATATATACGTTGGTGCCTTGGGGGGGATCGGGGGTCCGATCGGACCCCCCCCGTATATGCGGCGGTCCGCGCGGCTGCAGGAGCGATCCGACAAGTGGGGGCGGCTATCCGTTTTCATCCGCCCCCTCCGGATCGCTCCCAGCCAATGCGCGCGCCCGCCCGCCCTGTCACTTCCTCCTCCTGTGTAAACACAGGAAGGAGGAAGCGACGTGATCTCTCCCTCGGCGTTTGTTTCAAGCGCCGCTGAGGAGAGATCACCACACACCAAGTAAGTCTGCACCAAACAGCACACTTACACACACACAAACACATTTAACCCCCGCGATCGCCCCCCCCCCCTCCCCCCTGTCACAGTGTCACTGAATGCAGTAATCATACATGTATGATTACTGTATTTAGTGTCAGTGTGACAGACAGTGTGACAGTCAGTCAGTATTAGTGTCAGGGTAGCCCCCCCCACCCCCCCAATAAAGTTTTAACCCCTTGATCACTGCCCTAGTTAACCCTTTCACTCCCTATTGCCAGCGTCACTAAGCGATCATTTTTCTGATCGCTGTATTAGTGTCGCTGTTCCCGCTAGGTAGCTAATTTTTTTTTAATGCAATTTTTTTTTTACTAAAGACATGTGGCTAAATAAATTTTGGCCTAAATGTTTGACTAAAATTTAGTTTATTGGTTTTTTATTATAACAAAAAGTAAAAAATATTGATTTTTTTTCAAAAATGTCGCTCTATTTTTGTATATAGCGCAAAAAATAAAAATCGCAGAGGCGATCAAATACCACCAAAAGAAAGCTCTATTTGTGGGAAAAAAAGGACGCGAATTTTGTTTGGGAGCCACGTCGCAATTGTCTGTTAAAGCGACGCAGTGCCGAATCGCAAAAACCCCTTGGGTCATTTGCCAGCGTATTGGTCCGGGTCTTAAGTGGTTAAAAGCAAAATCGAAGGATGAGGTAAGTGAGGGAGGACTGCACTAAGGTAAAGGAAGCTATTTAGGGGGAAAAAAAATTTCTTTACAACCCCTTTAAGTAATATGCTGCAGCAACAATAATTGTTATAAAACACAACCCCTCCTGAACCCGGTTATGGGCAACCTTAATAGGGAAAAAATATATACTGTGTGTGTATGTATGTATGTGTGTGTATATATATATAATATACAGTCAGGTCCATAAATATTGGGACACCAACACAATTCTAATCTTTTTGGCTCTATACACCACCACAATGGATTTAAAATGAAATGAACAAGGTGTGCTTTAACTGCAGACTTTCAGCTTTAATTTGAGAGTAGATACATCCAAATCAGGTGAATGGTGTAGGAATTACAGCAGTTTGTATATGTGCCTCTCACTTTTTAAGGGACCATAAGTAATGGGACAATTGGCTGCTCAGCTGTTTCCATGGCTAGGTGTGTGTTTATTCCCTCATTATCCCATTTACAAGGAGCAGATAAAAGGTCCAGAGTTAATTTCAAGTGTGCTATTTGCATTTGGAATCTGTTGCTGTGAACTCTCAATATGAGATCCAATGTCATGATAGTGAAGCAAGCCATCATTAGGCTGAAAAAACAAAACAAACCCATCAGAGAGATAGTAAAAACATTAGGTTTGGCCAAATCAACTGTTTAGAACATCCTTAGGGCCCTTTCACACTGGTGCGTTTTTGCCGCGTTTTCGCGGTAAAAATAGCGCTATTAAAACACTCATAAAACGCTCCCCATGCCCTCTTCATTGAAATGAATTAAAAAACGTGGTAAAAACCGAGCGTTAAAATCGTTTTACCGCGTTTTTAATTCATTTCAATGGAGAGGGGCATGGGGGGCATTTTAATAGCGCTATTTTTACCGCGAAAACGCGGGGAAAAACTCACCAGTGTGAAAAGGCCCTAAAAAAGAAAGAACGCACCGGTGAGCTCAGCAACACCAAAAGACCACGGAAAACAACTGTGGTGGATAACCAAAGAATTCTTACCCTGGTGAAGAAAACACCCTTCACAACAGTTGGCCAGATCAAGAACAATCTCCAGGAGGTAGGTGTATGTGTGTCAACAATCAAGAGAAGACTTTACCAGAGTGAATACAGAGGGTTCACCACAAGATGTAAATCATTGGTGAGCCTCAAAAACAGGAAGGTCAGATTAGAGTTTGCCAAACAACATCTAAAAAAGCCTTCACAGTTCTGGAACAGCATCCTATGGATTGTTGAGACCAAGATCAACTTGTGCCAGAGTGATGGAAAGGAACTGCTCATGATCCAAAGCATACCACCTCATCAGTTAAGCATGGTATGGCTGCCAATGGACATGGTACTCTTGTATTTATTGATGATGTGACTGCTGACAAAAGCAGCAGGATGAATTCTGAAGTGTTTCGGGCAATATTATCTGCTCAAATTCAGCCAACTGCTTCAGAACTCATTGGACGGCTGCACAATGCACAATAACCCGAAGCATACTGCAAAAGCAACCAAAGAGTTTTTTAAGGGAAAGAAGTGGAATGTTATGCAATGGCCAAGTCAATCACCTGACCTGAATCCGATTGAGCAGGAATTTCACTTGCTGAAGACAAAACTGAAGGGAAAATGCCCCAAGAACAAGCAGGAACTGAAGACCGTTGCAGTAGAGGCCTGGCGGAGCATCACCAGGGATGAAACCCAGCGTCTGGTGATGTCTATGCATTCCAGACTTCAGGCTGTAATTGACTGCAAAGGATTTGCAACCAAGTATTAAAAAGTGAAAGTTTGATTTATGATTTTTAATCTGTCCCATTACTTTTGGTCCCTTAAAAAGTGGAAGGCACATATACAAACTGTTGTAATTCCTACACCGTTCACTTGATTTGGATGTAAGTACCTTTAAATTAAAGCTGAAAATCTGCAGTTAAAGCACATCTTGTTCATTTCAATTCAAATCCATTGTGATGGTGTATAGAGCCAAAAAGATTATAATTGTGTCGATGTCCCAATATTTATGGACCTGACTGTATGTGTGTATATATATATATAATCTGCTCAAAAAAAGTTAAAGGAACACTTCTTAATCAGAGTATAGCATCAAGTCAATGGGATATCGATCTGGTCAGTTAAGTAGCAGAGGGGGTTGTTAATCAGTTTCAGCTGCTTTGGTGTTAATGAAATTAACCACTACCCGATGGCTGTACGGCCGAAGGGATGTCCTGAATCTCTGACTGGCCGTGTTTTTACGCTCACCTGACCTAAATCCAATAGAACATCTCTGGGACGTTATGTTTCGGTCCATCCGATGCTACGAGGTTGCACTTCAACCTGTTCAGGAGCTCAGTGGTGTTCTGGTCCAGATCTGGGAGGAAATACCCCAGGACACTATCCGTTGTCTCATTAGGAGCATGCACCCATGTCAGGCATGTATACAAGCATGTGGGGGCCATATAATCTACTAAGTACCATTTTCAGTTGCTGCAATGAGATTTCAGCAAAATTGACTAGCCTACTGCATCGCTTTTTAATTTTGATTTTCAGGATGTCTTTGACTTCAGCCCTCTGTAGGTTGATAATTTAAATTTCCATCAAACAATGTGGCATCCTTTCGTTCCTAACACATTATCCAGTCCATATCCGTATAGATATCCAGCATATTTTTCCCTATTGAGATCTGTTTTCAAAATGTTCCTTTATTTTTTTTTACTTATTATATTACTGGTGCACAGTCATGTTGGAACTGTTCCCACAAAGTTGGGAGCATGAAATTGTCCAAAATGTCTTAACAATTCCTTTCTCTAGAACTAAGGGGCCAAGCCCAACCCCAGAAAAACAAGCCCACACCATAATACCCACCCCAGCAAATAATTTGGTCCAGTTCACAAAGGAAGGTCCATAGAGATATGGATGAGAGGTGGAGGAACTTGACTGGCCTGCACAGAGCCCTGACCTCAACCTGATAGAACACCTTTAGGGTGAATTAGAGTGGAGACGGTGAGCCAGGCCTTCTTATGTAACATTAGTGTCTGATCTCACAAATGCTCTTCTGGAAGAATAGTCAAACATTCCCATAGACACCTTGTGGACAGCCTTCCCAGAAGAGTTGACCTTGCTATAGCTACAAAGGGTGGACCAACACAATATTGAACCGTATGAGCAAAGACTGGAATGCCATTAAACTTCATGTGCATGTAAAGGCAGGTGTCCCAATACTTTTGGCAGTATAGTGTATATACCACAATAACAGTTTAGCAGTCAGTAATATGCTGTCCTATTTTTCTTTCTTTTTTTTTTTTTCACTGGGGCCCAACTGTTATGGTGGAGCGCTCAAGGTAGTGTCCATTTAAGAATTATTAAATTAAAAAAATAAAGTGCTTCGAAAAAGTTCCAATGTGCAAGGTGCTTAATAGAAATCCAATAATAATATCCAAAAAATCCAAAGTGCAAAAGTGCTTAAATAAATGTCTGCAGTCCACCGCACGTTCCAAATCAGTGTAGCTTGTGCATAAAGGAACACACACCAGTGTGGATAATTAATGCAGGCCTCTCACCTTTAAGAGGCTTAAATGAGCCTGATAGCAAAACTGCTGATATAACTGGCAATTTTCAACACCACTGCAGGTCCGCGTCCTATGGTCAGCCTATTCATGCAATGAGGTCCCACAAATCCAGCATCCAGTGTTTCTCAATAAATTAGACAGGGAAAACTCATAGTGCAACCAATAGCAGCTAGTTTTAAAAAACAAGGTTTACACTCACATGCGATCAGTGCAACAACAGCAAAATAAAAATGTCCGTATTGTAATTGTAAGGATACCTCTGCTCTTGGCCGCAAGCAGAGGTGATGTCACTGACAGCTCTCCATTTAAGAATTGATGCAGGCACTGTCACTGTGTTTCCTACAGACAACCTTGTCTCTCTTTCATCCAGGTTCAATGCAGGGTTGCTCAGCTGCCTCTCACCACTCTCTGTCAGAGGGGATCTCCTACTCACTGGCAAAGTATGTCCTCAGCATCCAGCTCCTCATTTGGGCATCAGACTCCACCAGCATCCAGGGTGTCTTCCAGTGTTCCATAATGGCTGCCACTGTGTCTCTCTTTCACACAGGTGTAGCCGCCCCCTTGCAAATTCAGTTTCTTTGCAAGTTGTCCTTCTCCTCGCTCCTCCACGTTGCCACAGGGAGCTGAAGTCTTTCCTTCTTAGTCTCTAAAGCCATTTCAGTCCATGGAAACTATACCAATTTTTATATAGAGAAGTTGGACACTTGAGTTGCAGTTTGTCATACGTGTGTAAAAACATGGCAGCTCAAATGGGGACAATTTATAAAACTCTTTCAACATATTTGTATTTCAAATCAAGCAAAGCACCATTTATTAATGAATAAGAATAAATAAGTGTTGGCATAATGCAGAGAACTGTCCAAAGGACAGTAGAGGTCCCTCGACTGTACACTGCATTTCACAAATGACTAAAAAATGCAAACATGGAAATGTGTTCAGCTGATGGAAGTATCTGCTGCAGCAGTTTTTGCAACATCAGCTCCACACATGCTTGCATCCCGGACTTCCCCAGAGCCCTTCTCATCCTCTGTAACTCCTTACTCTAATTTGTTTAGCTATCTCCTTCTCTGTCTGCCTTTAGATGATCCATCAGATCATACCTGACAGTTGTTAACTTTTGTATCACTTGACCATCCCTTTTAGATTGTAAGCTCCTATGAGCAGGGCTACTCCAACACTCTTGTCTTGGATTGAATTGTAACAGTACTATCTGCCTTTTTTTTGTAAAGCGCCGCACAAAATGTTGACTCTGTATAAATCCTGAGACGAAAGAGGCCTAAGTTTAATGTGCATCGATCATAGGGTGATACTGCGGATGCACCAATATTCAGTGTGCCACCGCCCTGATATTATTGGAATTGGCTGAAGACTAATAGATTGGGCTTTAAAGGCACACGGTACAAATATTATGAAAAACTAGAAAGATTTATTGGTATAGAAATGTCATAAAAACAGTTAGACATCAAATCAGAAAAACAAATTGAATGAATAGCTGGTTCCACAAAAGGTTGTCACAATGGTTAAATAATTCCAACATAAAAAAACTTAAATAAGAAGCATAATCATGAAATTGGCTGTATAATGTGTAACCAAGTGGTGATCCAGAGGAACAGAAGGGCTTGCTCTACATGTTGCAAGCTTATGAATAGCGCTTCCTCAGGTGCATAGACATTTGAATCTAATAAAACATATACAAGAAACATAGTAAGTTACATGTATAAATACATCAAAAGTACATAAAAAATAATAAAAAATACATAAAAATAAATATAGAAGTATGCAAAGGAGTTGCATAATATACATAGAGTTGGAGTACGTGCACATGCTGAGTTCAGTATTAGGTGTGTGACCGAGCATCAGGGCAGTTCATCACACATCTCCCAATGGAAGGGGGGGCAAAGAAAAGCAAAAAAGGGAAGAAAGAGGGGGAGGGGGGAGCTGGAGGGGAAAAAGGGAAGGGGAAAGAAAAGGGGGGGGGAGGACAGGGGTAAAAAGGGAGGAACAATGAATAGACGTTGTTAGGGATATATAGTAAAATATGTGCAGATAGTGGTAGAGTAGCTAGTCATTGCAGTTGAACATAAAAGATATGTGTAAAAATCATACAAACTTACAAACGGTAGGCCGCGTTGGGAATAGACAACGGTCGGTCTTTTGTTAGCCTAACATTGGTTGTAATTCAAAGGAACACTAGTCCAGCCAGTTAGGGAGATAATATCTGTGGGCAGTATTATATTTGTATTAGTGGATCTCTAAGTAGTTCATAGTAATACGATGTATGCTCTTAAAAGTTGCAAAGTCAAAAGATATGAAAATGAAAGTTATAAATAATTGAAAGAGACTCACCATTAAAAAGAAAAAAAGTTGTATACAATGATAAGGCAGTCAGTTGCTGGTAAGCAACAAATAAGAAATCTGTTCCAGGGGTATACTAAAATGGTAGGCTGTATGCTGGGTAGAAAGGGTCGGACACCGGTGGGTAGATAGGTAAAACTGACTCGCCAGTAGCCAGCCTGAAGATCTTCAGTCCATATATATGGAGTAGGATGCAGGCAATGGCATTAGAGGGTCCTGAGGATAAGAGAAATAACAATTTTCTTTCCTTTTCATGGTATGATATATCTATATGACATCAGTTACTACAGCTTGTATACCAGTGAGGAATGTCTTACCTTGGAGCCCAAAGTTTAGCTATACGTCCATATGGTATCCCCCTGGTTTGTGGATAAGGCCAGTACAATGAATAGCGTACCACTGGGTGTATATGTACCCCTCTAAAGAATGCGTCACACAGATGGTAGTTGATGGATGGGACGTGCGTTGCAGCGTCTCCGTCGCGCCCGCGGTGACGTAGTGGGGATTGACCTATCGCGTGGCAGTGTGAGTGCGCATGCGCAGGGCCCTGGGTGGCCTATCAGTCGGCGAATCCAGCCATCTAGCCATAAGGGGGCGCCGGCGTCAATTGAAATTTTGCGCATGCGTGAAAACTTCTGTGACGTGTTGTCACTGTGTCACGTACCTGGTGGAAGAGTCTGGTATGCAGAGGGAGGCCTCCCTTACACCTCTTACACCTCTGACTCAAGGCCCCTGATAGAGAAGACAGGAGGCGTAGGAGTGCAGAGTCGCACGAGAGCCTGGCAAACTTGCTGGTAGACGAGCTGGACCGGAACCAGGAACAACAGGCTCAATTCAGCTGACTGGAAAAGCTTGGACTGGAACCAGGACACACAGGGATCGCTCAGCAGACCGGACTGGAACTATTCAGCTGGACTGGAACTAGGAGCTCAGGCAGGTGCAGGCGGATGGACTGGAGCAGTAGACACACAAGTCCAAAGCAGGTAAACACTGGAGCAAGGTCAGATACAAGCAGGTTCGGCAACAGGCTGGCAGAAAAGTAGCAGGAGGAACAGGCAGGGACGTAGTCAACACAGGCCGAGGTCAGATGCAGGCAGATAAACAGGGTAGTCAGAGTAAGCCAGGTAAAGTCAGCTGGAGCAGAGTGCAGGTAAACAACAATCAGAGGTCTCAGGTAACGCTGTAGACCAGACAGCACTGATTCAAGGAAGTAAGGCAGTTTAAATAGCCTATTGGGGTGGGACAGAGGAACGACCATAGCCGCCATCTTGATTGCTGGCGTGCCCTTCCTGACATTGCCCCCTCCCAATGGGCAGCCTCCGGATGCCCAATCGGGCAAACTTCAAAGGATGGGATCTCTTGAATGCCCGAACGAGTCTTTCAGCGTGGACATCCTCCTCGGGTTCCCACAAATTATCCTCTGGGCCATACCCTTTCCACTTAACGAGGTACTGGATCTGATTTCTTCTTTTCCTACAGTCCAGAATTGCCTCAACTTCGAATTCTTCTGTCCCGTTGATTAATATTGGTTCAGGTGGGCCAGTACCTCGGTCAGGGAATGGATCAGGGGTCACAGGTTTTAATAAGGTTACGTGAAAGACAGGATGTATCTTAAAGGAATCCGGCAGTTCTAGCTCGTAGGCCACATCATTAATCCTCCTCCTTACCGGGAAGGGTCCCATGAATTTAGGGCCTAACTTCTTAGAGGGACACACTAGTTTTAGGTTCGCTGTGGACAGCCAAACCCGATCGCCAGGTTCCAGTATTAACTCTCCCCGCTTCTTCTTATCAAAGACCTGTTTGTTATGTTCCTGAGCTTTAGCCATAGTTGCCCGTAGTAGTTTGTTGTTGGTATCGAAGAAATTTATGGTTTCAAGAACAGCGGGTACTGGACATTGCGAAAGGTACTGGTCAGAAATGATGGATTAAATCCGTAATTGGCAAAAAATGGGCACTGTTTGGTGGCAGAGTGGATGGAGTTGTTATAGGCAAATTCCGCTAACGGGAGTAATGCGGCCCAGTCATCTTGTGAAAATGAGGAAAAGCACCGTAAATATTGCTCGAGAGTTTGATTGGTTCTCTCCGTTTGCCCATTTGTTTGGGGATGGTATGCGGAAGAAAAAGATAACTCGATTCCCAAGGTTTCACATAGTGACCTCCAAAACCTTGAGGTAAATTGTACCCCCCGGTCTGACACAATGTTTTCTGGAACTCCATGGAGTCTGACAATTTCTTTCACAAAAATTTTGGCTGTTTCCGGGGCAGATGGTGTGCCTTTCATGGGCAAGAAGTGGGCCATTTTGGATAACCGGTCTACCACCACAAAGATGGTGGAAAAACCGTCTGATGGAGGAAGTTCCACGATAAAATCGATTGAGATATTTTTCCAGGGTCTCTCCGGGACTGATAGCGGCTTCAGCAAACCCCATGCCTTGGTTTTAATGTTCTTATTTCGTACACAAGTGGTACAGGACTCTACATAGCCCTTGCAGTCTTTTTCAACTTGTGGCCACCAGAATGTGCGTTGCACGAGTTCAACAGTTTTACGGATCCCGAAATGTCCGGCTAACTTGTGGTCATGACATAATCCCAGGACAGAAACACGTAGACTTTCTGGTATGAATATTTTGTCCTTGTGCCAAAGCAGATCATCCCTGGCCTCCAACTTTATTCACAGAAGCCTGTTTAATTTGGGAAAGCAGGTTTCCCTGAAGTAGCAGAAAGTTGTCAGAAGAAGATTCCCTGGTATCACAGAACATCCTAGATAGAGCATCAGGTTTGGTGTTTTTAGATCCTGGCCTGTACGTGAGGTGGAAAGAGAACCTGGAAAAAAAGAGTGCCCATCTAGCCTGGCGTGGTTTTAGTCTCTTGGCAGTCCGCAGATATTCCAGGTTCTTGTGATCTGTATAGATTAGAATCGGGTGCGCTGCTCCTTCTAAGAGGTATCTCCACTCTTCCAATGCATTCTTGATGGCCAGAAGTTCTCGATCTCCGACATCATAATTCCTTTCAGAATTAGACAATTTGCGGGAGAAAAAGGCAACTGGGTGTAACAAAGCCTTGGGTCCCCGTCTTTGAGATAGTACTGCTCCCACTGCCGTTTCTGACGCATCTACTTCCAATACATAGGGTAATGCTGGGTCAGGGTGCTTCAGAACTGGTGCAGAAGTGAATAGCTTTTTAAGAGTCTCGAAAGCATCTTGAGCCTCAGGGGACCACTGAAAACAGATGCCTTGTTTGGTCAGTTGCGTGATAGGTGAAATGATGGCTGAAAATCCCCTGATGAATTTGCGGTAAAAGTTTGAGAACCCGACAAAGCGTTGAATGCCCTTTTTATCCACTGGAGCTGGCCAGTCTAGGATGGCAGTGACCTTTTGTGGGTCCATCTTGACACCTTCGGTGGAGAGAATTAGTCACAAAAATGTAATGCTTTGTCGCTCAGACTCGCACTTCTCTGGCTTGGCGTATAGCCCATGTTGTCGTAGTCTGCTCAATACGTTCTTAACATGCCTGCGATGGTCATCAAGGGAAGAAGAAAAAATTAAAATGTCATCCAGATATACTACAACAAACAAGTCTAGATAATCACAAAAAATATCATTAATAAAGTGCTGGAATGTTGCTGGGGCATTACATAGGCCAAACGGCATCACTAGATATTCGAAATGCCCGAATCGAGAGCGAAAAGCCGTCTTCCATTCGTCTCCCTCCCGAATCCGTACTAGATTTTAAGCCCCTCGGAGATCCAGTTTTGTAAATATGGTTGCTGCTCCCAACCTCTGGAACAATTCGGGTACCAAGGGCAAGGGATAACGGTTCTTGACCGTAACTTTATTGAGCTCACGATAATCTATACATGGACGAAGGGAATGATCCTTCTTCTCCACAAAAAAGATACCCGCTCCAGCTGGGGAAGTGGAGGGGCGAATGAAGCCCTTCTTAAGATTATCGTCTATATAGTCTTTTAGGGCGACAAGCTCCAATTCTGACAGAGGAAAAATCCGTCCAAAAGGGACCTCAACCCCTGGGATGAGATCGATCGGGCAGTCGTATGGCCGATGTGGAGGGAGAGTTTCAGCTCCCTTTTTACTAAACACATCTAAAAAGTCATGGTATGAAACTGGTACAGATAAGCGGGTTTCAGCATCAGAGTCCAAACATAGCAAAGATGGCGGCTCAAGAGAGGATTTTGGCAGACAATGTTGGAGGCAGTAGGGAGAGTGAAACTTGACTTCCCCTTCGACCCAGTTGATAAGAGGGTTATGTGCTTGGAGCCACGGCATGCCAAGGATTCCGGGGAACATAGGAGACGAAATGGCATCTAGGCGTAGCAGTTCCTTGTGACTGCCGGCTATAACGACAGGCAAGGGTATAGTCTCTTGAGTCACCGTTCCGGATTTAATGGCAGACCATCGGCCATATACACTTAAAGTCCTTGGGCCCTGGGTTGCAAAGGAATTTGATGTCTTGTAATGAAGGATAGATCCATAAAGCAGCTACAGGCTCCGGAGTCAATTATAGCGGAAACAGGAATACTTCTTCCCGGAAGCTGTAGTACAATATGAAGAGCCAGGTGAGTTGGCAGGATGGGCGTGCTGGCAGAAAAGATAGTTTCGCCCTTGCGAATCTTGGCTGGACATGATCTCACGTAATGTCCTGGTCCCGCACAATATAGGCAGAGATTTTCATGTCGTCGGCGTTGACGTTCCTCTGGGGAAAGTGAGGGACGGAGCATGCCAAACTGCTTAGGTTCAGGAATATTAGATGTGGGTGCAACAGGGGTAGAACATGTCAGACTGCTGGAGTTAGAGGCTCGAGGCAACTTCCAAGTCGGGCAGGGCGGCTTCAACTCTCTCTCTGATCTTCGTTCCCGTAATCGGCGATCAATTTGGATTGCCAGATTAATTAAATTGTCCAGAGAATGGGGGACGCCAACTCTGGCCAGCTCGTCTTTCAAAGGCTCAGAAAGACCAATGCAGAATTGATGGCGGAGAGCAGCATCGTTCCAGCTGGTGTCGGAACTCCAGCGCCTGAAGTCGGAAGCATAGTCCTCGGCTGCCCTGTGACCTTGCCGGAGGGTGTGTAAAGCTGCTTCCGCAGTTGCAGCCAGGTGAGGATCCTCGTAGAGCTGGGCCATAGAGTCAAAAAAGTCACTTAGGCAGGTTAGAGAGTCAGCTCCTTGTTCTAGTAGGCGGTGAGCCCATGACTGGGGCTCGCCCTGTAGTAAGGAGATGACAAACCCAACTTTGGTGGCCTCCAGGGAGAAAGTGCGTGGCTGCAGGGAAAAATATAGTTCACAGGCATTGCGAAATGTCAGAAATTCACTGCGATTTCCAGTGAATCTTTCAGGTGCAGGAACCCTGGGTTCTGGGGGTAACATTGTCATTGCTGAAGTAGCTCCTTGCGGGGCCGTAGTAGGTGAGGAAAGAGCCTGAACACGTTCTTCCAGTCGGATGTATGCATCTTGTGCGATTTTGGATGACGTCTTCGAGGTGTAAGCGGAATCCCTCAATGGAAGAGGCTCCCTGCACAGGCTCTGACATGGCTGTCTGGTGCTGTCACGTACCTGGTGGAAGAGTCTGGTATGCAGAGGGAGGCCTCCCTTACACCTCTGACTCAAGGCCCCTGATAGAGAAGACAGGAGGCGTAGGAGTGCAGAGTCGCACGAGAGCCTGGCAAACTTGCTGGTAGACGAGCTGGACCGGAACCAGGAACAATAGGCTCAATTCAGCCGACTGGAACAGCTTGGACTGGAACCAGGACACACAGGGATCGCTCAGCAGACCGGACTGGAACTATTCAGCTGGACTGGAACTAGGAGCTCAGGCAGGTGCAGGCGGATGGACTGGAGCAGTGGACACACAAGTCCAAAGCAGGTGAACACTGGAGCAGGGTCAGATACATGCAGGTTCGGCAACAGGCTGGCAGCAAAGTAGCAGGAGGAACAGGCAGGGACGTAGTCAACACAGGCCGAGGTCAGATGCAGGCAGATAAACAGGGTAGTCAGAGTAAGCTGTGTAAAGTCAGCTGGAGCAGAGTGCAGGTAAACAACAATCAGAGGTCTCAGGTAACGCTGTAGACCAGACAGCACTGATTCAAGGAAGTAAGGCAGTTTAAATAGCCTATTGGGGTGGGACAGAGGAACGACCATAGCCGCCATCTTGATTGCTGGCGTGCCCTTCCTGACACACTGGATTTGCTGGGAGGATATAAGAGCGGGGATGGGCAGGGCGCAAAAACGCCCTGTGATTTGCAGATATGTCTAAACACCGCACATACCCATAGGAAAGGCCACTAGGGACCAAGGGCGGATCCAGAGTCTAGTCTCGGGGGGGGCACTGCCAGAAAATAAGGTGTTGCTTACAGAACTCAATTAGGTGTCCGATGTGTCCGCTGCAATGTTGCAGTACTGCTAAAAAATCAATGATCCCCGCCATTACTAGTAAGACATATTTAAATATGAATGCCATAAATCTATCCCATGGTTTGTAGACGATTGTCAGGGACTGCAGACGTGGTACAAGAGATGGTCAGAGACTGCAGACATGGTACAAGAGGTGGTCAGAGAATGCAGATATGGTACAAGAGATGGTCAGAGACTGCAGACGTGGTACAGGAGATGGTCAGACTACAGACGTGGTACAAGGAGATGGTCAGAGACTGCAGACTTGGTACAAGGAGATGGTCAGAGACTGCAGACGTGGTACAAGAGATGGTCAGGAAAACCGCAGACGTGGTACAAGAGATGGTCAGAAAACTGCAGACGTGGTACAAGGGATGGTCAGAGACTGCAGACGTGGTACAGGAGATGGTGAGAGACTGCAGGCATGGTACAAGAGATGGTCAGAGACTGCAGACGTGGTACAAGGAGATGGTCAGAGACTGCAGACGTGGTACAAGAGATGGTCAGAGACTGCAGACGTGGTACAGGAGATGGTCAGAGACTGCAGACGTGGTACAAGGGATGGTCAGAGACTGCAGACGTGGTACAAGGGATGGTCAGAGACTGCAGACGTGGTACAAGAGATGGTCAGAGACTGCAGACGTGGTACAAGGGATGGTCAGAGACTGCAGACGTGGTACAGGAGATGGTGAGAGACTGCAGGCATGGTACAAGAGATGGTCAGAGACTGCAGACGTGGTACAAGGAGATGGTCAGAGACTGCAGACGTGGTACAAGAGATGGTCAGAGACTGCAGACGTGGTACAAGAGATGGTCAGAGACTGCAGACGTGGTACAAGGGATGGTCAGAGACTGCAGACGTGGTACAAGGGATGGTCAGAGACTGCAGACGTGGTACAAGAGATGGTCAGAGACTGCAGACGTGGTACAAGGGATGGTCAGAGACTGCAGACGTGGTACAAGAGATGGCCAGAGACTGCAGACGTGGTACAAGGGATGGTCAGAGACTGAAGACATGGTACAAGAGATCATTGCAGCCTCACTGTGCATATGAACGCAGCCCCACCTTTGTATATCAATGCAGTCCCACTTTTGTATATCAATGCAACCCCACTTTTGCATATCAATGCATCCCCACTTTTGCATATCAATGCAATCCCACTTTTGTCTATCAATGCAGCCCCGCTTTTGTCTATGAATGCAGCCACACTGTGCACGGCACTCACCATGGCATTGCCTCGATCACACACAGCAGGCATCTCCTCTCCCGACGTGTGTCATGGAACAAACAGGAGCTGAAGGTCTGTGTTCGGTAGGCCAGTGTGCTCTAGCAAGGTCCCCCCCTAGACAGGCTTGTGTGATAGACAAAACACTGATTGTCAGGAAAGGTCCCCCCGCTGGTGATTTTGCCTGTTATTTGGGCTGCAGTACTGGCCTCCACCAGCGGGGAGTTATTGGCAGTATGGAGCACACAGCCCTTCCTGCGTTCAGGTGTGACCTAAATGCAATCAGCACGCCTCTATAATACCCGGCGTGTGTAATCACTCCTCGCCCTGGTATCTGTCTACTAACCTGATCCTGATATCTGACCCTGAGCTTGCTGTCCCCTTTCTTGACTTCTGATCTGATCCGACCTGACCTGATCCCTCTCCTGGACATTCCCTTCCTGCCCATTCCCTGTCTGCAGCTTCTTCTGTGATCTCCTGGTATATGACCTCGGCTTGGCTTTTGGTTTATGATTACGGCATTTCCCCTTCACTTATATATGCTTTGTTGTTATTTGTGCACTGTTTGTCTTCACCTGTTTTGTTCACCTTGTAAATAAACACCTTTTATTTCACTGCATACAGTGTTGGTCTCCTCTGTGTAGGCACACAGTACTGGTCTATTTAGAATCCCTGACACTGGTTCAATCAGTGTTCCATCTCTATCTACTATCACACGAGCAGGTCTAGCACAGGCAGCACAGCCGAACACAGATCCAGCTCACACACACAGCCAGAGATGCCCGATGTCAGCAGGAGAGAGGGGAGTGCTGCAGTCAGCTACAGCTCAAAGCAGCCTCAGGACAGGCAGCCTACCAGCCCTGGTGATGAGAGAGAGAGAGAGTGACAGACTCGGCAGCAGCAGCTGCAGGCACCGCAAAGCAGTTTAAAAAAATGATAAAAAAAAGTTATAAAACATAAATAAAACAATATATAAAAAAATATAAAAAAAAACATTTATTAAAAAAAGGGGGTTTGACACATGGGGCCCTGGGGACCTCTGAGCCCTTTAATAAAAATATATCTATATATAAAAAAAGAGAAAAAAATAAATAAAATATAAAAAATGTATAAAAAAAAGGAGGGTTGTCCTCCGGGGGCCCTGGGGACCTCTTTGCCCTTTAATAATAATACTAACAATAATAATTATAATAATAATTATATATATATATATATATATATATATATATATATATATATATATATACATTTAATAAAAAAAGGGGGTGGTCATCTGGGGCCCTGGGGATCTCTGGGCCCCTGGGGACCTCCAGACCCCTAAAAAAAAAGGGGGGGGTTGCCATACGGGGCCCTGGCGGCCTCTGGGACCATGGGGACCTCCGGACTTCTAATAAAAAAATATGTTAAAAAAATATTTTTTTTTATAAAAAAATAAATGAAAAAAGAGGGGTTTGCCATCTGGGGCCCTGGTGGCCTCCGGGCCAATGTGACATGATTGCCTCGGGGGGGGCAATTGCCCCGTTGCCCCCCCCCTGGATCCGCCGTTGCTAGGGACGCGACAATAACTATCCAATAGGGCATGTGAAAGGGGAGGGGCGCGTCAGACGTAAACACACGCCACCTCTCCCCATAATAATGACAACCTGGTGAGCTAAGAAAGACAAGGAGAATAGTGGGCTAGAGAAGCCGAGTTGGCAGCAATACGAAGTGGACTTCCCCCCCAGGTTGGGGGTGGGGCCTGGTGGGTGCGGGTTTCCCGCAGGACAACCCCGATGCTATGTCACACATAAAAGACGAACACATTACAGTTACAATCGCCCATAAGACACAGGAACAATTGGGCTGATTAGAGAGTTAAAACATTTGTCAATTAAAAGACAAAGCATAGCATTTCTCAGGCTATAAAGAGAAAACATTAGTTTACAGATTTCATATACCTAGTGAAGTCAAATATAGTCATTCTCTCCTGAGGAAGCACTATTCATAAGTGCGCAACATGTAGAACATGCCCCTCTGTTCCTCCGGATCACCACTCGGTTACACATTATACAGCCGATTTCATGATTATGCTTCTTATTTAAGCTTTTTTATGTTGGAATTATATAACCATTGTGACTACCTTTTGTGGAACCAGCTATTCATTCAATTTCTTTTCTGATTTTATGTCTGTTTTTATGACATTTCTATACCAATAAATCTTTCTAGTTTTTCATAATATTTGTACCGTGTGCCTTTAAATCCCAATCTATCCAATTCCAATTTCTGTATAAATCCTGTATTATATTGATAAAATGACGGGTCTCTGTGTGGGAGAGGCAGAATCTGGGCAGAAGCAGATACAGTGTTGCTACTCTTCTTACATAAATATACCAACGGTGACAAGTAAAGCTTGTTTGTGTGTGTGTGGCTTAGAAATTAAGCCCTAACATTACAGTAAAATACCTAAGCTGGTCTTATACCCGTAGAACTTAGTTCAAAAAATTGTCCTTTTCAGAATGTTTATTTGATTATGCAAGAGTTAAAGGGGACAATTCAACATTCGGTTTCATCCAGAATGAAAAAATCAAGGGACAATGATGGAAATGTTTTGTCACATCTAATGATAATGAACACAGATTTCTAATAGTTGAATTTGCACCCAGATGAGAACAGTCGTATCTAGTCTTATGCGTATGCATTTTTTTAAAGTTAACCTGAAAGTAGAAAGCTTGTTTTTCCAAAATCAAGAAAATTGACATGGTACTTGAACGTAAAGGTGTTCAAAATGAGTCACATTGGGAGGTGCATGAGCGGGAGCTCCTGACATGGCTGCTTGACTCTGGAACCTCCGAAACACTGGAGCTGCCATGTTCACATCATCTGCTTGATCGGAGGTGTCATGGACCTTGGAAGGCAGAAGTGTTTCTACTTGAAATCTGTTACACAGTGGGGGGTCTTCTGCTCTGTCTTAAGGCTTAGGCCTCGTACACACGAGGGGATATGTCCGCTGAAAACGGTCCGATGGACCGTTTCAGCAGACATCTCCGCTCGTGTGTATGGGCTAGCGGACAGATTTGTCCACCCGACAGATTTCAAAGCATGCTTTGAAATCTATCCGGTGGGGATCTGTCCGCCCGACATGTCTGCTGGTTAGTACACTTACCAGCAGACATGTCGGCCCCCACCGCCGCCGCGCCGCTGCCGAATGGATTCGGCGCATGCGCGGAAGTGTTTTACTTCCTGGTGCGGTGACGTTGCGGTGACGCGGCGGCGTCAACGTCACCGCCGCGTCACCGCCACGTCACCGCGCCTTCCGGCGGCGGGGAATTTGATCCGATGGTGTGTACACGCCATCGGATCAAACTCCCGATCGGACATATCCGATGGAAATGGTCCGCGGACCGTTTTCATCGGATATATCCGATCGTGTGTACGCCGCCTAACTCCCTCCCCAGACGGCTCCTTTGTTCTGTGTCTATCTGTTGTGTACATTGATTGCCCCCTGGGGCTTCTGTCTCAATACACATAGCAGCCTTTCTATTCAAACTACCGGGCTATTGTGTACATTGATTGCCCTGGGGCTTCTGTCTCAAGACACATAGCAGTACCAGTATTCAAACTATCCGACCAATCTCTGCTGCGTCATTTTGAAGTCCTCATTTGCATGGAAGAGGACCTGAGTGTGAACCACAAATGTACTTTACAATTGACCAAAAGGAAAGCGGTTGTTGGGGGCGGGATGTTCCAAATTCTGTATAAAAGTGTGTTGTGTACTTTCAATTAATGAGTCCTGTTTGAACTTACATACAGCCTGCCTGGTGTCTGTTCTAATGGATCTTGAACGGCACATAGCTGTAGTTCGGATCCCGGAGCCTTGGATGACTGAACCATCAAACGTTGCAATCTGCAATCTGATCCAATAGTAGCAGAGGAGTGTCGGGAGAGCGGAAGTGAGCGAGCAAGGGTCTTGTCACAGGGGGCTAGTCTCTACAGCCACTAAAATTACAAGCGACATCAAAGCTGATCTCCAGAATTTGGTATCTTGCATGGAAGCCATAGAGCTTAAACTGGACTCCACTATTGCTAGAACCAACCAAAACACTAATCAAATCCAAGACCTTCAAAATCAACTTGAGGCTGTGTTATCTGAAATAGATGACCTTGAAAACAGAAAAAGGAGATATAATTTCAGGATCCGGGGGCTCCCGGAATCCTTATTGCATTTAAATTTCATTTTAATATTATCTTTATTTAAAGATGTCTCCAAGGCAGTATGATGCTTCAGTAAGGACCTCATCCCAGATGTTCCACAGCACAGATTGGAGCTGGACCGCACTCATAGGGCCCTTGGACCCCTGAGCTTAGGGATATTGTGGTTAAACCACATGTCTTTGCTATTAAGGAATAAGTCATGCGTAGATTCCACTCTACTCCTAAACTGTAATTTTAAGGACACAAGCTCCAGGTATTTGCTGACATTTCACCTTCTACGATCCAGAGATGTGGGTCTCTCAAGCCCCTGCTTACAGTTCTGGCGAATTGGCCATTAAGTACTGGTGGCTTTTCCCCTTTAACCTGCAGTTTATCTTCAAAAATAAGGCACACACCTTTGCTTAGATTGAATGTGAACGACTACTGCTAAAGCCTGGAATCCTACGTCAAGATCCGTCTTCTCCTCCTTCCTGCTTAGCTACTGGGTCCTCAAAACTACAGCTTCCCTCAAACCCTCTGACCCCAGTCTGGGAAAAGTCCAAGTCCAAGGGACTGATGTTCTTCCTTAGGACTTCTTTTTATACTCATCCTTTTATTTTTACAGGATCACCCTCCTTTAATGACTTTCCGTTGAACTATTTACTGATTTAATTTTTTCCTTCTCTATCAGGGCCTAGTTAGGCCTATGGATCAATTTACCCAAGCGGGTCATTTCAGACTATTAGGTAAAGTATCTTTGCAGAGCACACAGGGAGATGCGCTGATTTTCCTCCTTTTTGTTATTTTTATAATTGTGTCTTTTTTATTTATTTTTTAGTACCAATTGCCAGGTTGTAAAGACCTCCTGATCCCCTCCTCTTCATGCACATCCCCTTGGGTGCTCTCTTTGTAATTCAAGTTGGTTCTACTGTGTCCCCTAGTATGTTTACGGGGGAAAGGTTAATTTCCCTCTCATTTTACAGGTAGCTCTTTCTAGCTTATATTTAAGTTAGGTCCTGAGAAAGGTCCAAGGACCAGATTGAATATTGGCTATCCCCCCTCCTCCCATGCCTATTTTCCTATCTTCCTTGCATTCCCTACCTCTTCCAAATGACCTTTCCTCACAAGTCCCTTCCCAGCCTTTGACCCTTCCCTGCACCTAATTCTTTTAGGGTATAATTATTCCTAAGTGTTATTTCCAATCATACACTACACTCATTGTTTTCTTAGGGTGCTATTACCTCAATGTTGGCCTTTGGCCCATGTTCATATGGCTTTAAAAATTAAGAGAGAGTCTTGTGGCCGGAGCGGTGCTTATGCCCCTCTTCCTGTCTCGGAGTCACAAATTTTGTTCCTCTCCCGGAAAGGATTGTCCCCTCCCATGCAGTGCGGACAACATCAATGATGTTTGAAGGGTGTAATGACAGTGATTTCCCTCCCTATTCTAATCTACTTACTTTTTTATTCTTTCACTTCACCTACCTTTTATTTCTTTCCCAGTGACCAGTTTGGAGTTTCTAGCTGGACAGGTAGCTGCAGGAGAAGACGAGCTCCCTGATTTTGGACCCTCAGATATATTTATTTAGTGGACTCTGATGAGTGTTCTATTAATTCTGGCTTTTCTTACCCTAATGCTTCATGGCTCAAAGTGACTGTCAGGGACGTTCTTCCCGCTTCCGTAGGAGTGCGCCTATGCGCATGCGCGAACCACAGACCTCACACGCACCTATGTGCGTGCGTGAAACACAGCCTTTGCTCGCACCTGTGCGCATGCGCGCACATTAGATGCACCTGTGCGCATGCGCGTGCGTTATACGCAGCGCCCAGCAGCCTATAAAAGACACTGCAGGAATGCTGCGCCTTGCGGCTTGATCTGCATCTGTTCCCCGGTGTTCCTGTTCTTGCATGAAGCATTCTGTTCCAGTGTATGGCCCGGCTTCCTGACCTTGCTTCCATCTGCAGTCCTGACTTTGGCTTGTTGACCCTGCTTGTGCTCTGCCTGATTACCCGTTGCCTAGACCCGGCCTGGACTCTTGACTATTCTCCTGCCTACCGTTTATGCTGATTACTCTGAAGTGTATGACCTGGCTTGTCTGACTCCGCTGACCCGCATCTGCTGCTCTGCTGACCTGCATCTGCTGCTCTACTGACCTGCATTCTCTAGCCTGCTGACCTGCATTACCTGCTTCCTTTCCAGCGGTTCCAGCTTCACCAGCGGCAACAACCAGAACAGGCACCTTTACTTCACCGTGCTCTTACCACCGCTGTCTCCATTCCAGTGGTCTCTGAGCCAGGGTTGTACGGGAGGTCTCCCTCCACGCTTCAGGCTCACACCCAGGTACGTAACAGTGAGCCTTCTAGCGCCCCTCTATGGGTAATCTCCCACAATGTACAAGGCCTAAATTCACCAACAAAACTAAGGAAAACTCTGCTACAATATCACTTGCAAAAAATAGATATGGTCCTCCTCCAGAAGACCCATTTATCCAAACGATACTGCCCCTCTTTTCTCCACGCTAAATTTCCTTGTTTCTATTTGGCCAACACTGAAGACAAAACCGAGTGGGTGGCAATTATGTTCTCCTGCAAATGTAAGTTTTCCCTATCACTAGAGCATAAAGATTTGGAGGGAAGGTCTATTCTGATTAAGGGAATGCTAGAGGACCAAATTTACTCCTTCGTATCCTACTATGCCCCAAACAAAGGACAGGCTTCTTTTTTTCAATCTATGCTTCAAACTCTGTCCCCCTTGTTGGAAGGCACAGTCATTTTTGGAGGAGACTCTAATGTAGAGTTCGACCAACGTTTTTCACAAATCCCAACCTTTATTAGACAGACTCACGCGCCCCTCTAAACTTAGCCTTTGCATTGCTAAAATTATATTCATGCACGGGCTGGTAGATGTTTGGAGAGAAATCAATCAGACGATGCACGATTATACTCATTATTCTAGCCCCCATAATTCCTTTCTTAGGATAGACCATAACTTTATCTCTACTGTCCATGTTCCCCTGATTACTAAATCCTTTATCACGGATTCTGTTTGGACAGGTCACTCCACGGTATTTATAACCCTCCAACACCCCTTAGGTCAGAAACATGGAGGCTTAACTAATCTATTCTCTGTGATCCCATAAGGGAAAAATTATACTACAGAGGTTTCTCCAAATACACTCTGGGCTGCCCATAAGGCTGCAGTAAAGGGAAACTCACCCAAATAGCTTCCCAGATACACTGAGCAAAGTGTATGGATTTGGAAAGATTAGAGAGAGAATTTTTGACACTGTCTAACAAACATAAAACTGACCCTAAATCTGTCCCATTTGATAAATTAGAATCAGCTCGCATGGTGCTCAATCTGGAGCTCACTTCTACGGCAGAGAAAAGCATACTCTGGAGTGGTGGCCGCTTTTATCACCAAAAAAATTATCCCCAAAAAATTATCCCCAAGATAAGTGTTTTCTAAAATTAAGATTAATGGCAGCACGCTGTCCCAAAATCCACAACATATCATGGGGGCATTTCAGGAATGTTATCAAAAATTATATAGTGCCGATACTAACCCCAATCAATTTGAACTAGATCGCTTTCTGGGTGAGATCCAGATCCCAAAAGTAGAGGGCAGACACAGAGAAATATTGGAAGCTCCGATATAAGAAGTAACACAGGTTTTTTAAAATCTGAAGGCTCGTTCATGTCCAGGGCCTGATGGGTTCTCTATCCCGTGCTACAAAACATTTGCTTCTACGTTGTCCCATTACTTGGCTCACTTTTTTAATGCGTTGAGACGGGGCTCTGCCCTAGAATGTTCGCTTAATAAGGTATTTATTTTGGTCATCCCTAAACCGGGTAAAGACGCTCAGTAAGTAATTACCGGCCTATCACTTTAATAAATAATGACCTGAAGATTTTAACTAAGATCCTTGCCGACCACATACCTTCTTTTATTTGTTTATACATTCTCAAAGACCAAGTAGGCTCATCCCAGGGAGGCAGGGTCTGGACCAAATCTGCAGGGCAGTTTATATCATCTCTTTAACAATCAAACTGGGATGGTGGCAAAGCTCAGGAAGGCTTCTTGCTATCACTTGGCCTTCAGAAAGCGTTCAACTTAGTGTCCTGGTCCTACCTGTTTTTGATTCTTAAACGTTGGGGTTTTGGCGAATCCTTTTTTAATATAATTACTGCTCTTTACTCATCCCTGATGGCCCAGATTCCAATGCAGGGATTCTATTCAGAATCTTTTAGTATTTCTAAAGGTACTAGGCTAGGATGTCCGCTTTCTCCACTTATTTTCACAATCGCAAATTGAAACCCTAGCAAGAGTCATTAGAGATCATCCTGATAAACATGGTGTTCAGTGCGATCCCCTTTCTCACAAATGTGCCTTATTTGTGAAAGATATTCTCTTATTTCTCACTTCCCCAATGATTTCTCTCCCAAACGTCTTCTGCCTTCTAGAGAAATTTAGCTAAAACTCAGTTCTTCACATTAATTACAAGTCTCAAGTGTTAAATGTCTCAGTTTCAAAATCGATGGTTTCACGCCTCAAAGATGAATTTAGGTTTTCTTGGAGTGACTCATTGATCCCATATCTGGAAGTTAACTTAGTGGCTAGGATAGATCTGTTATATGCTGCCAATCACCACCCTTTATTACAAAAAAATAAAGCTAAGCTCATTTAGTGGGCCCACCTAGATCTCTTGTGGCTAAGCCGGATTAATGCGATAAATATGACATTACTTCCTCTGTATTCTTTACTTTTTAGGTCCACCTTACCTTTTTCCAGTAATTAAAGACCAGTTACAGCGATTACCATCTAAAATCATTTAATTTGCCTGGGACACAAAAGGGCATCGCCTCTCCAAATTTGTCCTGTTTAGGGCGAAAAGCCAGTGAGCATTGGGTTTGCCAAACCTCTTCTGGTACTACCAATCGCCCCAGCTTGCACAATTATCAGTGGTCTATTCTCGTGTGGTGTAGCCTGATTGGGTTCACATTGAAAGACAGGCAATTTCAAACCATACCTTGGATTACATTCTTTGGTGTCCCAAGAAATTGAGACCTTCGATACTAGCTCCCACTCTTCCCCACTCCCTTGCTATCTGGGCCACGCTTAGATCACACCCGAAGCTAGTCTCTTCACTTAACTTGTTAGCACACCTTTTTAGGAACCCTCAATTTCCCCCAGGGTTGAAAATTCAGGCCTTCAAATGGTGGTTGGATAAAGGGCTTTACAGGATAGACCATTTCCTTCATCCTTTGGGCCCAGTTACCAAGGCCCAATAAATTAGACATGCCTCCATCAGAAAATGTCCTCTTTACTCAGATCTCTAATTTCCTACACGCCTAACCTCACCCCTTATGAACAATGGTGTGGGCAAGCCATGGAGCAAAAGGGAGGAATCTCAGTGATCTACAGGCGCTCTCCTTGGTACACGTAAAGACCTCCTACATGCTAGCATGGGAAGCAAACCTTGCACAGGAATGGGATTTGAGGTTAGGTATATAAATTATTTCAGGGCTCATAAAGGGGTTCTCAACACTGCCCTGGTAGAAGCCAATAATAAAGTGATGATGAGGTGGTATCTGGTCCCTCCCAGGCTGGCAATGCTTTATTCCACAGCATCTCCCCTATGTTTTAGAGGGTGTGATCTATGTCTGGTGGGATTGCCCTAGAATCAGAGGATTCTGGAACAGCATCTTCTCTATAATTCAGAAGGTTACTGGCCTTACGGTAGTTAAGTCTCCACATATTAACAAAGAAAAAGTGTAGCGCTAAAAAGGAGGAAAGACTACTATTTAGAGTCCTTTTAACAAATAGAATGTCCATAATGTGAAAAAAAGTTCATATCAACAATCCAAAACTTTTATTCACCACAAGTAGTGACTCAATAAATAACGAGGTGAGTATTAGAGGATCCGCCATCGGTGTAGTGAAACTTATTGAGGCTTACCAGAAAGTGAGGATCTGAATAAGCATATACTCATCAGATCAGAATCGCTTCAAACGATATCCGAGGTCCGAATATGTTTATGGATGTTGTATACTCAATGGAACTCCTGGGATATCTTCATATGTGATACGATGAATCCACAGAGATTGGTTGCAGATGTGTGAACTCAAGTGAAATTATTACCATGTGTGGTAATAATTAAAATAGCCAAAGGAAAAAATATAAAGTGCACATAGCGTGATTCTGTATTACCAAATCAATCAATTTTAATAAAAAATGTTGCACTTACATTTAAGTAGGATACAACAAGTGCTTAGTCATAAAGTAGAGCAGTGGGGTCTCCCGACGCGTTTCGTTCCCTTAGAACGTCATCTGGAGTCAGTGGGGTCTCCCGACGCGTTTCATTCCCTTAGAACGTCATCTGTTCTAGAACAACGAGCTGGATTGCCAGGTTGAAAATAAAGAAAAAATAATCCTGGAATAAAAAAAATCTGCAATAGATTACATTTTTTGTTTTTGTTTTTTATATATTCCTTAACATTACATGATTACACTACTATGGTCCCAGTTTCTGTATTTCTACAGAAAAAAGTGTTAGGCCACGTACACACGATCGGTAAAAACCGATGAAAACGGACTGAAGGTCCGTTTCATCAGTCCAAACCGATCGCGTGGGGGCCCCATTGGTCGGTTATCCTTCGGTCAAAAAAAAAGAGAACTTGCTTGAAGATTTAACAGATGGCCGCCTAACCGATAGGTCAAAACCGATCATTAGTACGCACGACCATCGGTTAAAAATCCACGCATGCTCAGAATTAGGGTTGTCCCAATACCACTTTTTTAGGACCGAGCACAAGTACCGATAATTTTTTTCATGTACTCGCCGATACCGAATACCGATACTTTTTTTAAATGTGTCCCCAAATGCAGCCATGTCCCCCACAAATTGCAGCCATGTCCCCCACAGATGCAGCCATGTATGTCCCCCACATATGCAGCCATGTCCTGTTCCCCTATATTGCAGCCATGTCCCCCATACCTAGTAGTAGATATGATGCCGCCGCTGCTGCCGCGTTAATCCCCCTGCATTACAGTGCGCATTACAAGCTTTCGTTTGAATACTTGTAATGTAATCTGTGCATAGACACTCCCCCTTGCTCAGGATTGGACAGATCCGTCCAATCCCGAGAAGGGGAGTGTCTATACATGGCGCAGCGGGCATTACAAGTATTCAAACGAAAGCTTGTAATGCGCGCTGTAATGCAGGGGGATTAATGTGGCGGTATGCGGCGGCGGCTTTGCGGTATGCGGTGGCGGCGGTGGTGGTGGCAGCGGATGCGGGGTGGGGGGAGGGGGGAAGTATTCTATTTAGGTATCGGGGGTATTTACTGGTATCGGTATCTGGACAACCCTACTCAGAATCAAGTCGACACGTCGTTGTATTTTACGTCACCGCTTTCTGACACGATCGTTTTTTTAACTGATTGCGTGTAGGCACATCAGACCATCAGTCAGCTTCATCGGTTAACCGATGAAAACGGTCCTTTGGACCGTTCTCATCGGATGGACTGATCTTGTGTATGCGGCCTTACT
Organism: Rana kukunoris; assembly: GCA_029574335.1. Classification (NCBI taxonomy): domain Eukaryota; kingdom Metazoa; phylum Chordata; class Amphibia; order Anura; family Ranidae; genus Rana; species Rana kukunoris. The sequence goes on from CM056052.1 coordinate 210,392,459, forward strand.
GTCACTTGGAGGTAATAATTTAAAAACTGTAGAGTAAAACTGTAACTTGCAACGGACATATTCACATAAGGGTTTTATTTTTCATGCTGAGTAAAGTGAATACTGATTTTTATTTTTTTCATTTACAGTGACTTGTAAGCAGGCACTCTAGAAGTGTTAATCACAATCATAGAACAATTCTGGGACTCTATTTTTTTTTTTTTTTCTTGAATCAGATCAACCACAAAAACCTTCTGATAGCAGCTTTGGGGTTTTATTTTAATTAACTAAGCTGCAAATGTAATCACCTTTTCATTTGTAAAGTAGGTCAGTTCGTCTTTAAATGAATTGATGGCAATTTGTGCTGCCACTTATTTAAACTACACAAATCTGATTACTAAATAATATTGAAAGGAATAGATATGAGAACCTTCTCTATTTACCCAGCCCTAATCTTGTGCCAGTCTTGTGCCATGGCGAGAAACCAGCCATTAAACAAAAAAAATACTTTTCAAATTGTTGAATTAGCATACAGAGGATAAGTTTGTGGATGGTTAGTAAATAGCTAATAAAATGTGATTTCATCTTCATCCAAGTCAAAACAGCAAAGACAGGATATTTTACAAGCAGCATGCAACATATTACATTTTCATGTTTTTGAAAATTTGAAAATAGCACTTATATTTGGTAACTAGTGGAACCTCAGTTATCATGGTAGTAACCTCAACAAAATTATTTTTATAGCAAACCATCAGTCCTGTTGGCAGGAAGGACACGCCAGAAATCAAGATGGAGGCTATGGTCGTTCCTCTGTCCCACCCCAATAGGCTATTTAAACTGCCTTACTTCTGACCTCGGCCTGTGTTGACTACATCCCTGTCTGTTCCTCCTGCTACCTTGCTGCCAGCCTGTTGCCGAACCTGCTTGTATCTGACCCTGCTCCAGTGTTCACCTGCTTTCGACTTGTGTGTCCACTGCTCCAGTCCATCCACCTGCACCTGCCTGAGCTCCTAGTTCCAGTCCAGCTGAATAGTTCCAGTCCGGTCTGCTGAACGATCCCTGTGTGTCCCGGTTCCAGTCCAAGCTGTTCCAGTCCGCTGAATTGAGCCTGTTGTTCCTGGTTCCGCTCCAGCTCGTCTACCAGGAAGTTTTACTTCAGCAATGACAATGTTACCCCCAGAACCCAGGGTTCCTGCACCTGAAAAATTCACTGGTAATCGCAGTGAATTTTGGACAATTCGCAATGCCTGTGAACTCTATGTTTCCCTGCAGCCATGCACTTTCTCCCTGGAGGCCATCAAAGTTGGATTTGTCATCTCCTTACTACAGGGCGAGCCCCAGTCATGGGCTCACCGCCTACTAGAACAAGGAGCTGACTCTCTAACCTGCCTAAGTGACTTTTTTGACCCTATGGCCCAGCTCTACGAGGATCCTCAGCTGGCTGCAACTGCGGAAGCAGCTTTACACACCCTCCGGCAAGGTCACAGAGCAGCCGAGGACTATGCCTCCGACTTCAGGCACTGGAGTTCCGACACCAGCTGGAACGATGCTGCTCTCCACCATCAATTCCTCATTGGTCTTTCTGAGCCTTTGAAAGACGAGCTGGCCAGAGTTGGTGTTTCCCCTTTTCTCTGGACAATTTAATTAATCTGGCAATCCAAATTGATCGCCGATTACGGGAACGGAGATCAGAGAGAGAGTTGAAGCCGCCCTGCCCGACATGGAAGTTGCCTCGAGCCTCTAACTCCAGCAGTCTGACATCGTCTACCCCTGTTGCACCCACATCTAATATTTCTGAACCTAAGCAGTTTGGCATGCTCCGTCTCTTACTTTCCCCTGAGGAATGTCAACGCCAACGACATGAAAATCTCTGCCTATATTGTGCGAGACCAGGACATTACGTGGGATCATGTCCAGCCAAGATTCGCAAGGGCCAAACTATCTTCTCTGCCAGCAAGCCCATCCTGCCAACTCACCTGGCTCTTCCTATTGTAATACAGCTTCCGGGAAGAAGTATTCCTGTTTCCGCTATAATCGACTCCGGAGCCTGTAGCTGCTTTATGGATCTATCCTTCATTACAAGACATCAAATTCCTTTGCAACCCAGGGCCCAAGGACTTTCAGTATATCTGGCCGATGGGTCTGCCATTAAATCTGGACTGGTGATTAAAGAGACTATACCCTTGCCTGTTGTTATAGCCAGTAGTCACAAGGAACTGCTACTCCTAGACGCCATTTCGTCTCCTGTGTTCCCCGTAATCCTTGGCATGCCGTGGCTCCAAGCACATAACCCTCTTATCAACTGGGTCGAAGGAGAAGTCAATTTTTACTCTCCCTACTGCCTCCAACATTGTCTGCCAAAATCCTCTCTTGATCCGCCATCTTTGCCATGTTTGGACTCTGGTGCTGAAACCCGCTTATCTGTACCAGTTGCATACCATGACTTTTTAGATGTGTTTAGTAAAAAGGGAGCTGAAACTCTCCCTCCACATCGGCCATATGACTGCCCGAACGATCTCATCCCAGGGGTTGAGGTCCCTTTTGGACGGATTTTTCCTCTGTCAGAATTGGAGCTTGTCACCCTAAAAGACTATATAGACGATAATCTTAAGAAGGGCTTCATTCGCCCCTCCACTTCCCCGGCTGGAGCGGGTATCTTTTTTGTGGAGAAGAAGGATCACTCCCTTCGTCCATGTATAGATTATCGTGAGCTCAATAAAGTTACGGTCAAGAACCGTTATCCCTTGCCCTTGGTACCCGAATTGTTCCAGAGGTTGGGAGCAGCAACCATATTTACAAAACTGGATCTCCGAGGAACTTACAATCTAGTACGGATTCGGGAGGGAGACGAATGGAAGACTGCCTTTCGCTCCCGATTCGGGCATTTCGAATATCTAGTGATGCCGTTTGGCGTATGTAATGCCCCAGCAACATTCCAGCACTTTTTTTATGATATTTTTCGTGATTATCTAGACTTGTTTGTTGTAGTGTATCTGGATGACATTTTAATTTTTTCTACTTCCCTTGATGACCATCGCAGGCATGTTAAGAACGTATTGAGCAGACTACGACAACATGGGCTAAACGCCAAGCCAGAGAAGTGCGAGTTTGAGCGACAAAGCATTACATTTTTGTGACTAATTCTCTCCACCGAAGGTGTCAAGATGGACCCACAAAAGGTCACTGCCATTCTAGACTGGCCAGCTCCAGTGGATAAAAAGGGCATTCAACGCTTTGTCGGATTCTCAAACTTTTACCGCAAATTCATCAGGGGATTTTCAGCCATCATATCACCTATCACGCAACTGACCAAACAAGGCATCCGTTTTCAGTGGTCCCCTGAGGCTCAAGATGCTTTCGAGACTCTTAAAAAGCTATTCACTTCTGCACCAGTTCTGAAGCACCCTGACCCAGCATTACCCTATGTATTGGAAGTAGATGCGTCAGAAACAGCAGTCGGAGCAGTACTATCTCAAAGACGGGGACCCAAGGCTTTGTTACACCCAGTTGCCTTTTTCTCCCGCAAATTGTCAAATTCTGAAAGGAATTATGATGTCGGAGATCGAGAACTTCTGGCCATCAAGAATGCATTGGAAGAGTGGAGATACCTCTTAGAAGGAGCAGCGCACCTGATTCTAATCTATACAGATCATAAGAACCTGGAATATCTGCGGACTGCCAAAAGACTAAAACCACGCCAGGCTAGATGGGCACTCTTTTTTTCCAGGTTCTCTTTCCACCTCACGTACAGGCCAGGATCTAAAAACACCAAACCTGATGCTCTTTCTAGGATGTTCTGTGATACCAGGGAATCCGCACCGCCTGACACTATCCTGTCTTCCGAGAACTTTCTGCTACTTCAGGGAAACCTGCTCTCCCAAATAAAACAGGCTTCTGTGAATGTCCCTTCTTCTTTGGGAATAACGTTGGAGGCCAGGGATGATCTGCTTTGGCACAAGGACAAAATATTCATACCAGAAAATCTACGTGTTTCTGTTCTGGGATTATGTCATGACCACAAGTTAGCCGGACACTTCGGGATCCGTAAAACTGTTGAACTTGTGCAACGCACATTCTGGTGGCCACAAGTTGAAAAAGACTGCAAGGCCTATGTAGAGTCCTGTACCACTTGTGTACGAAATAAGAACATTAAAACCAAGGCATGGGGTTTGCTGAAGCCGCTATCAGTCCCGGAGAGACCCTGGAAAAATATCTCAATCGATTTTATCGCGGAACTTCCTCCATCAGATGGTTTTTCCACCATCTTTGTGGTGGTAGACCGGTTATCCAAAATGGCCCAATTCTTGCCCATGAAAGGCACACCATCTGCCCCGGAAACAGCCAAAATTTTTGTGAAAGAAATTGTCAGACTCCATGGAGTTCCAGCAAACATTGTGTCAGACCGGGGGGGGGGGGGGGTACAATTTACCTCAAGGTTTTGGAGGTCACTATGTGAAACCTTGGGATTCAAGTTATTGTTCTCTTCCGCATACCATCCCCAAACGAATGGGCAAACGGAGAGAACCAATCAAACTCTCGAGCAATATTTACGGTGCTTTTCCTCATTTTCACAAGATGACTGGGCCGCATTACTCCCTTTAGCAGGATTTTCCTATAACAACTTCATCCACTCTGCCACCAAACAGTCCCCATTTTTTGCCAATTACGGATTTAATCCATCATTTCTGACCAGTACCTTTCCGGAATGTCCAGTAACCGCTGTTCTTGAAACCATTAATTTCTTCGATACCAACAACAAGCTACTACGGGCAACTATGGCTAAAGCTCAGGAACATAACAAACAGGTCTTTGATAAGAAGAAGCAGGGAGAGTTAATACTGGAACCTGGCGATTGGGTTTGGCTGTCCACAGCAAATCTAAAACTAGCGTGCCCCTCTAAGAAGTTAGGCCCTAAATTCATGGGACCCTTCCCGGTAAGAAGGAGTATTAATTTTTTTTTTTTAAAACAATTTTTTTATTGAGATGTTTTAAGACAACAAAACAGAAATGCATATAGTGTGTACAGAAGATGGTACATAAGAGGAATTACAGTTGGGAACAGGCGACCAGGTACGTTATGCAGAACAAAGGAACATCAATATCACAGTAATTAGCATTACGTTAAAGATTTAATCCATAAAACATAACATCTGTGGCCCATTACGGGGAGTAGTAGGTGTATGATGGCATGCAGTAAGGGTAGGGCCCTATATCCAATGCCACCAGGAGAGGTGGAGACACAGAGACCTTCTGGAGTCCCTATGAATTGACCTCCTTCCCCCCCACCCCTATCGGGATCTATCTGTGGGCGGGGGAGGAGGCCCATGAAGATTGACGACAAGGGGTTATACGCAGGGCTCCCGTATCAGGACTAACGAAACCTCTAGGGAGTGCGGGAGGTCCAACCCGTATGAGATGGAGGGACACTGAGACCTGTAACAGTACCTGAGGTCATGGTATATCAAAAAGAGGATCGCTCAACATTAACCATCGTGTGGTGGTGCATTGGCAGGGGGAACATCCTTCCCCAAAGAGTCCCTGTAGTGGATCCAGCAAGCCCATGTTTGATAAAATTTGTCGTGTGTGTCATGTGCCTGGTGTATAAGTTGTTCCATTTCTTCGATCTTGCACACTCTAGCGTGCCAGTCTTCGAGTGTTGGGGGTGAAATGGTTTTCCAACGTAATGGAATGCATTGAGTAGCCGCATTTATGAGGTGCATGGCGAGAGATTTGTGGTATTGGGCTCTCGACAGGGGGGTGTGGTGCAATAAGTATTGGGCCGGGGTGAATTCCACCGCTAGTGTCGTGATATTGACTATGTGATCGTGTATTTCTCTCCAAAACGGTTGCAAGCGGGAGCATTCCCACCATATGTGGAGGAGTGTACCTGTGGCTGAGCCACATCTCCAGCAATCTGGGGGAACGGCTGGATAGATCCTGTGTAGTTTATCGGGGGTCCGATACCAACGGGTACAGAGCTTATATCTGTTCTCTTGAGCAGAAACGTTGACGGACCCTTTGTGTGCCCGTTCCCACACCCTCTCCCAGTCAGCATCCGATAATCCCCTCTCAAGGTCAGCGTCCCAGTGTCCTTGAGCATTCGTGCGGGGCTGTGCATGTGATGTCAGCATGGCGTAAATCGAGGAAACCAGGTGCCGTTGGGGGCCCTGCATGTTGCAAAGTTGTTCTAGGGGGGTAAAGGGCCTACACCAGGCCGAGGGCGTGGGGTTGGCGTGAAGAAAGTGTCTGATTTGCAGAAATTTAAAGAAAGGCAATGATAGCTGCGGAAACGCGGCGACCATCTCAGAGTGGGTATATAGAGTTGCATTCCGGAAGAAGAGGTGTGCTCGTAGCTGCGGGGGTTGTGGGTCAGTCGCATTGTCAGTCGGCCGAATGTCTGCCGGAAAGTCAGGGTTGTGTATTAGCGGGGTCATGGGGCCTGGTGAGGGAGTCGTCCCGAGGGATCGGTACAGTGCCCTAAAGGTCCGTAAGGTGGGGCCTATCAGGGGGTGTGCTGTGCATGCCGTAGGGGTCGCAAGGGAACTAATCCAAGGGAGGTGAGCAATCGGGAAGTGTAAGAAAGCGTTTTCTATGCCAACCCACGCCTTATTGTCTGCGTGAAGGTGCCAATCTACTAGTCTCACAAGTAGACATGCTTTATGGTACATAGCCACGTCAGGAATGCCCAGGCCTCCCTTTTGTTTGGGGAGTACGAGTTTGTCCCAGCTCAATCTAGGAGACCTGCCGGCCCACAAGAAGGTCCTGCAAATCCTCTTGATGGAGGTAAAAAAGGCCAATGGAAGTCTAATAGGGAGTGCTTGTAAAAGGTACAAAATACGGGGAAGCAAATTCATTTTAAGTATGGCCGCTCTGCCAAACCAGGAGAACTGACCTTGACGCCATCGAAGTAGATCCTCTTTAATCGTGTGTAAGATTGGTAAAAAGTTAGCCTTATAAAGATTGTTTAGGTTAGCCGTGATTTTAATTCCTAGATATTGGATGCTGTTTGCCTCCCATCGGAAGGGGAAGTTGTTCTTGCACTGGATGACCTCTGCATCTGGGAGGGAGACATTAAGCGCGGATGATTTGTCAAAATTAATTTTAAAATTAGAGATATTATTGAATAGGCGGAATTCCTGAAGCAGGTTCGGGATTGTGACGACAGGATTGGAAAGAAATAAGAGTATGTCGTCCGCATATGCAGCTACCTTGCATTGCTTACTGGGTGGCCGTTGACTCTGATTCTCGCCGTGGGGACCGAGTACAGAGCCATGATCATCTGGATGAAGCGCGGCGGGAGTCCCAGCACGCTAAGAGCCGCGGACATATAGTCCCAGGCCACTCTATCAAACGCCTTCTCAGCGTCCAAGGAGAGAAAGAAACCTTTGTTACGAGAAGAGGTCAGCCAATGGTGTATGTTTAGGGCCTTGGTGGTGTTGTCCCTGGCTTCTCGCCCGGGGACAAAGCCAACCTGATCCGAGGAGACGATGCAGGGGAGGAGTGGCAACAATCGATTAGCTAGGATTTTGGCGTACAGCTTTACATCCACATTCAACAACGAAATTGGGCGGTAGTTGGAGACTAATGTGGCATCTTTCCTGGGTTTGGGTATCAGAGAGATGTGAGCTTCTAACAGGTCCTTCCTGTGCGGGGTAATGGTCATGATCTCATTGTAAGTCGCTAGAAAGTGAGGGACCAAGATATTTGAGTACGCTTTGTAATAGCTGGCCGGCAGGCCATCTGGACCCGGGCTTTTCCCAGGTTTGAGCTGTTTTAGGGCTGAGAGCACCTCTTGCGACGAAATGGGCATATCCAGATGGGATAAGTCCCCGAGGGGCGATTGCGGGAGACCGTAGTCACGTAGGAAGTCCTGGATGAGAGTGTTCCTATCTGGCATGGAGGGGGTCACCTCGGGCGTGGGGAGATTATAAAGGTTAGAAAAGTAACGAACAAATTGTTTCGCAATATCTCTGGAAGATGCAAGCGACGTTCCAGATGGGGTGGTAATATTATGAATAGTATGAGCCGACTTCTTTTTCTGGAGGGCCGCGGCTAGTAGTTTCCCCGACTTATTGCCGAATTCATAGAAGAGCTTGTTAGTGAGAGTATATCTGCGTTTTAACGCCTTTTGGAGTTCTTCTAGAAGCTCTTGGCGCGCTGTCAGTAGGTCAGCATGGGTCTGCATAGCTAACGAGCGTTTGTGTGCGCGCTCTAGCGCTTTCACCCTGTTGGACAGTTCTGTTACCCGCGCCTTTCTTAGCCTATGACGTTTGGCCATCAAGGAGATGAATTCTCCCCTGACTACACATTTGTGGGCCGACCAAACCAAGGTAGGGGATGTTTCACCCCCCCCATTTTCGTTGAAATAGTTAGTTAAAACTCCCGATACCGAGTTTGAGAGTTCAGCGTCAAGGAGGATGGAATCGTCCAACCGCCAAATCATTGATTTAGCATGTTGCAACGGGAACTGTAGGGTCATGGTGATCGGATGATGGTCCGATAGAAGCATCGGTTCAATTGTAGCGTCTACTAGGGACGTGAGGTCAGACTGAGCAAGAAAGAGGTGATCTATTCTGGTGTATTTCTGGTGTAGGGAGGAGAAGTATGTGAAATCTTTCACGTTCGGGTGTAATGTACGCCATGTGTCATGTAAGGTCAGCGTGGCCAACTGGAATTTTATAGCATGTAAGGCCCTGTAGGGCAGGCGGGACGAGCCGTCGGATGTGTCGAGGGATGGCGCTAGTGAGACGTTGAAATCCCCTCCCACCACTAAGGTACCCGATCGGAACGCGGTTAGCTGGTAGAGCATTGTGCGGAAGTAAGAGACCTGATGGGAATTTGGGGCATATACATTCGCTATTGTGAGTGTCCGGCCGTGTAGTGTGCCCTTCACAAAAATGTATCGGCCCTGAGGGTCCCTTTGCACGTCCGTGACTTGAAAAGGGCAGAGTTTTGATATTAACACCGATACCCCCTTCGACTTCGCCAAATCATTGGTGGCATGGTAGACTATTGGAAAATTCCAATCGTGCAATCTGGGAGTGTTGTCGGAACGGAAATGCGTTTCCTGAATGAGTGCTATGTGGGGTTTCTCTTTCCAGAGCAAGTGAAGGAGACGTGCACGTTTTTCAGGTGTGTTGAGGCCCCGAGCGTTTAGGGAGTACAGTTTGAAGTTAGACATGTGGGAGGCACCTCTCGGGTCGTGGGATAGAGCTGTGTCCCCGGTCGCCATCTCTTCGGGAGGGGAGGTAGGACCTCCCCGTGAGGGAAGCCGGGCAGTTGCCAGCCATTGGATAGAGGGGGTAATATGCCGAGGCCGTAGGATCTCAGAGGGCAGTACCTCAGTATGAGTACAATATTATACCGATTAAGTGGCAGGACAAGGTCCTTTCACTTATGATGTGTAACCAAGAAAATCGGAACGGTACAGGGTGTATAATACCCCTGGCCCCAATAATGGAATCCCAGGACACTACACATCACTGTTGGGGGGTTGACCTAGCCCAGAACAGAAACAGAAACGGTAGAGCGTGCCACCGAAAACAGATCAATATGAACAGTCAAGTAAGAAAACAAAAACAGGAAAAAAAAAAAAAAACACACAGTGTGGAACAATAACAATATCACGTGGCATTGAGCCACCCCAGAACGGTTGTGGAATTAAATTTCTATCTGTAGGAGGTAATATCGGTAGAAGCCTTACCTAGTGGGGGGATATACATTAGACACAATTGAGTTAAAACACATCACATTATAGTTTAGAATGGCATTTTATGCCTCACATGATAATCATGCCAAACAATGTATTAGGGGGGGAAAGGAGTTTGGGCCTGTGGGAAGCCCGACAACTACACATATTGGGGGATAAGGTAATTCACATTAAGGGGTACAGGGGGGGTTAAGAAGGGGAATATGCAGATCCAGTACTATAACGATTAATAAGGAGAGAAATATAAAGAGGGAGTCACGAAAGTAGGGAGTTAGGGAATATATATGACAAGGCAGGGGGAGATAGATGGGGGGAAGAACTAAATCGGATCTAAAAATCGGTGTTATGTATAAATAATTGACCCAGTACATCAATATATGAATATTATGAAGAGTATAAATAATGCATATATTTTGAATGTATGACCTGCTATAAATGAGAAAGCAAATCAGAATTTATATGAAATTAAGGGAAATTGGAGATATTAATGGGTAGAGTATGTATATATATATAAAGGAAAGAATTATGAGGAGGGGGCAGTTACGAGAGGGGAGGGAGGGGGATGTGGAGAAGGGGGAAGGAAGTAATATAAAGACTAGTCATGACACTGGAACAGAGATCAGAAGGTGAGAGAGTGGAATAAGAAATAAAAAAGGGGGGGCAGTCACAGGGTAAATAAGATAGAAAGGGTTTAGAGAGAAATTAAACAGAGGGAGGAGAGGAGGCAGGAGCTCAGCCACTCTTGCTGTTGGAGGTCAGTTCCCCCCATTCTCGGCAACTACGGGATAGTCGAAGTCCCACGTAGAAGCCGTAACATAGAACCTCCTGGGACCCCTATAGGAGGAGACTGTGTTTGTGTAACATTTTTTTTTTATTATCTGTCGTGTTGTGATCTCTCCTCCTCCGCTGTTGGCTCAACGTGGTGAGAGAGATGGATAAGATCAGGGTAACTTCCCTAAATGTGAGAGGACTTAATATCCCCGAAAAACGTAAGATATTATTAAATGAATTAAAATCTCTTAAAACAGATATAGGACTAATTCAGGAAACACATTTTAAAGAAGGGGCATATACATATCTTCAAAATAGGAACTTCCCAAAGGTATACCAGGCCTCAAACCAGGAAGCTAAAAGTAAAGGAGTAGCAATCGTGATAGCAAATAGAATACCATGGTCCCTAACGGATAAATACGCAGATCCGGGAGGAAGATTCCTTTTTCTTAAAGGGGCAATAGGGGGTGAGAAGGTAACACTAGCCACCATTTATGCACCAAATATACATCAAGATAGTTTTTTAGTGAAGGTGATCACTAAACTGATGAACTTTAAAGAGGGTAAGTTGATTTGTGGCGGGGACTTGAATATCCCCTTGGATCCAAAGGAAGACACCTCGGAAGGGGTATCTTCGGTACCCAGTGGCACCAGAAAACGAATTATACAAAAATTACACGAATTTCAGTTAGTAGATGGATGGCGTATCCTACATGCAGGAGAGAAAGATTATACGTACTACTCAAACCCACATCAAACTTATTCAAGAATAGACCTCTTTCTGATACCTCATCAGTGGTTACACCTAGTACAGGATATTTCAATCGGGAATATAACATGGACAGACCACGCACCGGTAACTATGGAAATAACTTGGGGAGAGGGAACTCAGATGTCAGAAAGGAGGTGGAGATTAAATGAGAGTCTATTACAGAATCCCGATATAATTGAAGATGTAAAAAAAGAAATAATGTGGTATTTCCAGATAAATGATAACGAAGAAAGTGCTCCAGGAATAGTTTGGGAAGCCCATAAAACAGTAATCCGAGGGGTTCTAATAAAACATGGCTCCAGAGTTAAGAAAGCAAGAGAAAAACAAATAAAAGAAATATTAGAAAGGATACAGAGACTGGAGATACAACATAAAAAGAAGACAGAAACGGGTATAGGAATTGAATTAACACATTTAAGAAGACAGGTAGCAGATCTCCTTAGATATAAAGCTGAAGCAGTTTTACAATATGCAGAGAAGATGACGTATGACTCAGGTGAAAAATGTGGGAAGTTACTAGCAAAAAAATTAAAAAAACTACAATCACGGTCATATATTCCATTTATTAAAACAAAAGTAGATCAAAAACTCTACCTTTCAAAAGAAATAGCGCAAGAATTCAAGAAATATTATGCCTCTTTATATAATCTTCAAGGAATGGTGAACCCCTCTGGGTCTGTGGAGAAATACATATCGTCAGCAGGTCTGTCCAGATTAACATCTCCAGAACGAAGAGATTTAGAAAAACCAATTACTCTGGAGGAAGTGCAATCAACAATGAAAACAATAAAACATGGTAAAGCCCCGGGCCCAGATGGGTTTACAATACAATACTATAAAAGCTTTAGTACACTACTGGGGACTTATATGACCAAATTATTTAATACAGTCGGACAAACAAGATCTCTACCTCAGGAGGCGCTATTGGCACATATTACGGTTATACCGAAAGAAGGGAAGGATCCAGGGTTATGCTCTAGTTATAGACCAATATCATTAATAAATGTAGATATTAAAATACTGACAAAGATTCTGGCATCCCGCATACAGCCCTACCTTTCAAAATTGGTTCATTTAGACCAAGTTGGGTTTATACCAACTAGAGAAGCGAGAGATAGTACTATTAAAGTGTTAAATTTAATACACCAAGCAAATAAAAAAAAGATATCGAGTGTTTTCCTGAATACAGATGCAGAGAAAGCATTCGATAGAGTGAATTGGGAGTTTATGCTTGGAACAGTAAAACAAATAGGTCTGGGAGAGCGGATGTTACAGTGGATAGCAGGGGTGTATGCGGGACCCAGAGCTTTAGTAAAGGTAAATGGGGTATATTCTGAACCCCTAGCAATTACAAACGGTACCAGGCAGGGCTGCCCATTGTCGCCCTTATTATTTGCATTGACATTAGAACCATTATTAAATAAGATCCGACAAAATAGAGACATAGTGGGTATTCAACTAGGGGGAATGGAATATAAAGTATCAGCTTACGCAGATGATATGCTTTTTTCCTTAATCAAACCACAGATATCCTTACCAAATTTAATGAAAGAAGTAGAAATCTATGGGAAGATGTCAAATTTTAAAATAAATTACAGTAAATCAGAGGCGATGGGAGTCGCTCTCCCGGAGTTGATTAAAACCGGTTTAGAACATAGCTTTAAATTTAAATGGACGACCAGGGCACTGAATTATTTGGGAACACAAATGCCACCAGACTTAAAGGATACTTTTGAGTTAAATTTTAAACCATTACTGAGTACAGTTAGAACAATGCTGGATGGATGGAGTAGAGGGATGCACTCTTGGTTCGGGAGATCCAATATTTTAAAAATGAGTGTAGTGCCAAAATTCCTCTATCTTTTCCAAGCGCTACCAATTCAGATCCCCATGGCATACTTCAATCAAGTCAGGGCTTTATTTATGAAATTTATATGGGGGAGTAAAAGGCCTAGGATTGGTAGGAAACTATTGATCCTACCCAAGAAGGCTGGTGGAATAGCAGCACCGGATATGCTAAAGTACTATCAAGCAGTCCAGCTGGGAAGGATAGCCGATTGGAGCAGACATGGGGATTATAAACTATGGATTACTTTAGAGCAACAAATGAGCCCAGTACCGTTAAATAGGGCAATATGGTGTTATTCAGCATTACCCCTTATAGTTAAAACCCACCCTACGATAGGTCCAACATTATGGACTGGAAATAAAGTATGTTATAATTCAAAATTTTCGACTAAAAACTCCCCCCTCTATCCAATAATAGGAAATCCAGAATTTCAGCCAGGCATGGAGTCTCAAATATTCAAGAAATTAAGAGATAATGGAAGATTTCAAGCCTCTCACTTTCTAGGAGAAAGGGGATGGAAAACAATAGGAGAAATTTCACAAGGGGGATATGAAATCCCGATATGGCAAGCGCGACAATTACGACATTTTTTGGAGACTCTAGGTGGTGCAGAAAAGTACAGACGCCCACTTACAAAGTTTGAGGAGTATTGTGGAGGAGCGGAACCATTGGCTCATATGGTCTCGAAAATGTATACACTGTTGACTGCACCACCGGAAGATTTTAGAATGCCAAGCCTCGCCAAATGGGAGAGAGATTTAGGCCAAACCCTTTCCCCAATACAATGCCAAAATATCATAAATTTAGCGTTAAACTCCTCAAGATGTACGAAAATACAAGAATTAAATTATAAAATATTAACAAGGTGGTACTATACGCCAGCGCGTCTAAATATATTCTTTTCTGAAATTTCAGAGAGATGCTGGAGAGGGTGTGGGGAGAAAGGGACAATGTTGCATATATTTTGGGGGTGTCCAATAATACAACAATTTTGGGAAACAGTACGGAGAATTACCCAATCACTTACAGAACACCAGATTCCAGATGACCCCTCATTCTTCCTATTACATCATACAGAAATTTCTTTGAAAAGATATACAGGATCAATGATAGGTCATCTGATAAATGCGGCTAAAAGTTGCATTGCAATAAAATGGAAAGACCCGGAAGCACCTCCAATATCTATGTGGCTTAAAAAAGTAAGGAAAATAGGAATAATGGAGAAACTCTTACCGAGGCCAATAGATAAGAAAGAGCAAAATAAAATAATATGGGCACCCTGGAAATTATTTGTACAATCGGAAGAAGGTAAAAAGTTACTAGGGGAGTAAGAATAAAGATTAGAGGTCGAGGAAAGAAGGGAAAGGGAGGAGGGAAGGAAAGATGAAATTTCTCGCCGAGGGGGGGACAGCGGAGGGGGGGAGGGTTGTTGTGTTATGGGGTTATGTCTGTGGTATTTTTTTTTTTTTTTTTGTTTCCTTCTTCCTCTCCTCTTCCCTCCATGTCCGTGGGTGTACGCGGATGGAGGAGGAGAAGAGGTGGAGATGGGGGTCTTGAGGAGGGGATAAGGGGGGAGGGATTGAGGGGATAAAATAGGGAAGGCAACGTGATGGAGATAAAAGAGGGAATTTGTCGAATACATAGAGAATATATGGACAATCAGGGAGGAGATGGAACATTTGGGGAAGTTTGAAATTTAGTTAAAAGTTGAAATAGTATTTTGGTTTCTATATCTCCCCTGGGGGGAATGGAAATTGCTTGTGATATAAAATATTATAATTTCCCTCTGCTATAGACCAGGAATAGTAAAAGAGTTTAAGATAGAGATGTATTATAATGTCCATATATAAATAAGCTGTTGTATTGGATTCTGCATATCCCGTTTTCTTGTGTTTTTCGTGTTGCTTTCTTGTTTATAAAAATAAATAAAAGATAATTATAAAAAAAATAAAAAAAGAAGCCTTACCTCAATATGTAACAGAGACCCCGGGCCTACGTGCAGACTGTGGTAGCTCTGCAGGTGGGAGAAGGGCAGAAATGAACGACATATATGTTTCCCCGGCATAGCCTAGGTTGTGAACATGCATACCTTAGGATGGAGTGCACCCCGGGCCACCCCCCACCCCCCACACCCGCCCATCATGGGACCCCACATCACATAGTACTCAGTACAGAAGGAGTATTAATGATGTGGCCTACGAGCTAGAACTGCCGGATTCCTTTAAGATACATCCTGTCTTTCACGTAACCTTATTAAAACCTGTGACCCCTGATCCATTCCCTGACCGGGGTACTGGCCCACCCGAAACAATATTAACCACTTAAGGACCCCCGCACGCACATATACGGCCACAGAATGGCACGTACAGGCACAAGGGCGTAAATTTACGTCCCCGCCTAAGTGCGGTTCGGGGGTCCCATCGGGACCCCCTCCGTGGCGTGGGCGGGGGTCCCCCTGGCTCCGGGAGCGATCCGGGACGAGCGGGCGGATGTCGGCGTTTACCCGCCCCCCCGCGATCGCTCCCAGCCAATGCGCACGCTCCAGGTTCTGTCACTTCCTCCTCCTGTGTAAACACAGGAAGGGGGAAGTGATGTAATCTCCCATCGCAGCAGTATTTCCAACCGCTGCGATGGGAGAAATACCTCACAGTAAGTCCTGCACCAACACTACACTGACATACACACACATAGGCACACTTAACCCCTTGCGATCTGCCCCCCCACCCCCCCTGTCACAGTGTCACTGAATGCAGTGATCTAATCACTGCATTTAGTGTCAGTGTGACAGGCAGTGTAAAATCAGTTAGTGTTAGGTTCAGTATAGCCCCCCCACCCCCTAATAAAGTTTTAACCCCCTGATCACCGCCCTAGTTAACTCTTTCACTCCCTATTGCCAGCGTCACTAAGCGATCATTTTTCTGATCGCTGTATTAGTGTCGCTGTTCCCGCTAGGTAGCTATTTTTTTTTATTGCGATTTTTTTTTTACTAAAGACATGTGGCTAAATAAATTTTGGCCTAAATGTTTGACTAAAATTTAGTTTATTTGATTTTTTTTTAACAAAAAGTAAAAAATAGTGTTTTTTTTTCAAAAATGTCGCTCTATTTTTGTATATAGCGCAAAAAATAAAATTCGCAGAGGTGATCAAATACCACCAAAAGAAAGCTCTATTTGTGGGAAGAAAAGGACGCAAATTTTGTTTGGGAGCCACGTCGCACGACCGCGCAATTGTCTGTTAAAGCGACGCAGTGCCGAATCGCAAAAACACCTTGGGTCATTTACCAGCGTATTGGTCCGGGTCTTAAGTGGTTAATCAACGGGACAGAAGAATTCGAAGTTGAGGCAATTCTGGACTGTAGGAAAAGAAGAAATCAGATCCAGTACCTTGTTAAGTGGAAAGGGTATGGCCCAGAGGAGAATTTGTTGGAACCCGAGGAGGATGTCCACGCTGAAAGACTCGTTCGGGCATTCAAGAGATCCCATCCTTTGAAGTTTTCCCGATTGGGCATCTGGAGGCTGCCCATTGGGAGGGGGCAATGTCAGGAAGGGCACGCCAGCAATCAAGATGGCGGCTATGGTCGTTCCTCTATCCCACCCCAATAGGCTATTTAAACTCCCTTACTTCCTTGAATCGGTGCTGTCTGGTCTACAGCGTTACCTGAGACCTCTGATTGTTGTTTACCTGCACTCTGCTCCAGCTGACTTTACCCGGCTTACTCTGACTACCCTGTTTATCTGCCTGCATCTGACCTCGGCCTGTGTTGACTACGTCCCTGTCTGTTCCTCCTGCTACCTTGCTGCCAGCCTGTTGCTGAACCTGCTTGTATCTGACCCTGCTCCAGTGTTCACCTGCTTTGGACTTGTGTGTCCACTGCTCCAGTCCATCCGCCTGCACCTGCCTGAGCTCCTAGTTCCAGTCCAGCTGAATAGTTCCAGTCCGGTCTGCTGAACGATCCCTGTGTGTCCCCGGTTCCAGTCCAAGCTGTTCCAGTCCGCTGAATTGAGCCTGTTGTTCCTGGTTCCGGTCCAGCTCGTCTACCAGCAAGTTTACCAGGCTCTCGTGCGACTCTGCACTCCTGCACCTCCTGTCTTCCCTATCAGGGGCCTCGAGTCAGAGGTGTAAGGGAGGCCTCCCTCTGCATACCAGACTCTCCCACCAGGTACGTGACACCTGTGCAATAATTAAAGTGGTTCTAAAAGCAGAAGGTTTTTGACCTTAATACACTCAATGCATTCCATTCACAGGTGCCTGGCCTGGTAGTGAGTCTGCTCCATAGTAGCAGGCTTGTTATTAGGGGCACTCTGCAGGGGAGGAGCCAGGACCACCAGCCGAGTCCCAAAAATATGATAAGCTTTAGAATCACTATTTTTTTTTTGCACCATTTCTGTATATCAAATTATGTCACATTATGTGGATTTTTGGAATGTCTTGCTGGAATAGCCTGCATTAGATAGCCCAGTCAAAATTAGATTGAGGAAAGGATTCTGTCTTGGGCATTCTAAAATAAAAATAAAAAAACATATTTTTATTTTATTTTAACAGCTTCTTTGTTAATTTGCGCTTTTGTGGGGTCTTTGGTCACGTGACCATTACAATCTCATTTTTTGTTTTCAATTAGAGACCGACAATGATATTCTGCTGTAAAATTTCCAGACAATGTTTCAATTATTTTTATTCGATGTTTTAGAAAAGCGATAGTACAATTATCAAACAAGGATTAAGTTTCACATTGGCCTATAGTTGAACTGCAGGACAAGAAATCTTACATTGAAGGTCAACAGTAGGCACATATAACTTCAGAGACATTTAACAAAACCACAGGTGACAAACATCCTTCCTGAAGGTGAGTAGTAAGAGTCCGAACCCCTCATCAAAAAGGCACATAATGTAAGGAAGCCAAGCCCCCAAAAAGATTGGGATGCATTAAAAAGTGTACTTCATGAAGCTACATTTATCCTTTTTAACCCATTAAAGGGGGTTGAAAAGAAACCCGTAGTATATAGGGAGCCCTGTGAAACATAACAGACTTAAAGTCCAGCCCAAAAATCAAAAAGAGTAATGTGGAGGAAAAAAAAAGATAAGTAAAGGGGAAGTGGACAAGGGGTAGCCAGACACAGATTTTATTAACCACTTTAGCCCCAGAAGACTTTATCCCCTTCTTGACCAGAGCAAGTTTTACAATTGGCACTGCATTGCTTTAACTGACAATTGCACGGTCATGCAATGCTGTACCCAAACTAAATTTGTGTCTTTTTTTCCCCACAAATAGAGCTTTCTCTTGGTGGTATTTGATCAACTCTGTGGTTTTTATTTTTTGTGCTATAAACAAAAATAGAGTGACAATTTTGGAAAAAAACAACAATATTTTTTACTTTTTGCTATAATAAATATCTCCAAAAATGATTTAAAAAAATCTCTTCATCTTTTTGGGCCAATATATGTTCTTCTGTATAGTTGTAGTAAAAAAAAAGCATATTGATTGTTTTGCGCAAATGTTATATAGTCTACAAACTATTGGAAATATTTACGGCATTTTTTTTTTACTATTTTTTACTAGTATAGTGGTGATCTGTGTTTTATTTTTTTTAAGCGGTTCTGCGACATTATGACGGACAGATCAGACACATTTTTGGGACCATTGACATTTATACAGTGATGAGTGCTATAACTATGGACTGATTACTGTGTTATTGTTACTGTTAGGGAAGGCTGTTAACACTAGGGGGCGATCAAGGGGTTAAATGTATGTTTTTAAGGTGTGTTCTAACTGTATGGGCATAGGACTGACTGGGGGAGGAGACATATTGTTGTTCCTACTTAGTAGGAACAACGATATGTATTCTTTTCCCTGACAGAACAGGGATTTGTGTGTTTACACACACAAATCCCAAAGCTGGCTCTTGTGTACGCGATCTTGCATGGCCGGCGGCAATTGCGCCCGCCGGCCACAGGCATCTGGTCCCCCGCACAGGTTTTTGTGCAGTGCTGCCATTGTGAAATCTACATGAACTGGTCGGGAACCGGTTAAATTAGTTCCTCAATGATGGCATGTCATCCAAACCTATCAAGTTAGTGAAGCAGTCGCTTGCCAGTTGCCTTTGGGCTACCTTCCATGACTATATTTGTTCAATGTCTTTTTTATAGACACAATTGTCCTGCAGATCATCTATAATAAAAGTTTGTTCCAAAACTTTTATGCCGCGTACACACGATTGGAATTTAAGACAACAAATGTTCGATGGGAGCTTGTTGTCGGATATTCCGACCATGTGGGGGCTCCATGGGACATTTGCTGTCGGAATTTCTGACAACAAAAATTTGAGAGCTGGTTCTCAAATTTTCCGACAACAAGTTTTGTTGTCGGAAATTCCGATCGTCTGTACACAATTCCGACGCACAAAATTCCACGCATGCTCGGAATCAATCAGAAGAGCCGCACTGCCTATTGAACTTAATTTTTCACGTATCTTGTACGTCACTGCGTTCTTGACGTTTGGAATTTCTGACAACATTTGTGTGACCGTGTGTATGCAAGACAAGTTTGAGACAACACCTGTCAGGAAAAAAATTCAAGGTTGTCGCCTGTACGTGGCATAACAGTGTTGGAGGACATGAACTCTAGCTATTCAAAACATTTTGTTCCTGAGAGAGGCATGAGAGAGAGGCAAGGAGGCTGTCATTGCTGGCTTCTCATTCTTCCAATGTTAGTTGCCTGATTGTAATGCTGTTCCTCTTGTTTTATTACTTTGTATCACTACCCCAGGACATGTATACTTCATGTATATGGAGGAGCTGGTAGGAAAGTGCGGGTCATAGTGAGGCACAGTTGATGAGAGCCTGTCACGACTCCCTCAGTTCTATTAACACACACTGCATCTGGAGATTGGGGGGGGGGGGGGATCAATGAATAAGGATTTTAGCTAAGAGGAGCAGCACAAGGGACACATCCTACTGAGGGAACGTAATGTCCCTTGTGCCATTTTTTTTTTTTTTTTTTACTGTGACTAAACTTAGGCTTTCAGGTTGTCATTCTGTTCCTGACATCATTACCTTTGAGTCAGTGACCTAGAATATATATGCAGGACATGTGTTTAGGAACATGCCTATGACTGCATCTTGCGGTAAACAACACCCTTAGCCATTGCACACAGTGCATTTCATCTGGCAGTATTTCCTCATACATCAGTTAGTGCAGTGATTGCCATGTTCATACACCCACTAGGATTGACTTTTTAAACTTTTAGTGCAACCGAAAAAAGTGAAAGCATACATAGTATACGTAAAACAATATTTTTAAAAGCTGCAGTTGCTCAAACATACTTGCTTTGTACCATGTTGATTAGTATACCTGTTAAAATTATGATTTAGAAAGGAATTACAAAAAAATATGATTTAAAAACTGGCACTAATTATACTATGTTTCTATAATATATTTTTGTATGAAGAATGCCAAGAGACACAACAGCTGCCACCTGGAAACGTTGGGTTCAACCAACATCTTTAAAAAAATCTTCAATAATTGCCACAGAAAAATAGTAGTGACAGGAACTACCAGGAACTACATTGTTTTATTCCCATATGCTTTTCCATCAAGCTAGCTGCAGGACTAGAAATTGCCTGAAATTCATAGCAAATTTGTGCAATTAGTTTCCCCACCCTGCTAACTGCTGTTATGAGCACCTACGTATTTACATTTTTACATTGATTATCTTGAGATCATGGATGAGTCTTGTGATTAATGCATTTGTCTATAGGTCACAATATTAGCCATTAAAAAGCTGGCTAAAGAGATTACATATGCTGTGCCTTGCCTGATTTAAATCTTGTGAGTATTTACCCAAGGATTTTTAAGCCTGATTAAAGCAAATCTGGCTCTATACCTATTCAAGGCAACATGACAAGTTCTTTTGTTAGCCTACCATATATACCTACCTTTGCAGCCTAAGGCCCCTGTTACCTTTAAAATATTATATTTGAGATTTAATATCTCGCATATATGATATACGGTTTATTAAGAGTTCTGTGACAGAGTGGAAGCTTTAACATAACACACATTTATTAGAGAAAAGATATTAGCTTATCTAATACACTGCATACATTTACAGTATTTAAAGTAAGGGAGTAAAAGTTAGTTTGCTAATACAAATTAAGTACATCACACAAAAATATCACACAGTACAAATTATGACAAAGATATGGTAAGTGCGTGGGAGAGGATTCCTTGATATTACCTTGAGAATGGTCTTCCCTGGGCCCAGGTTCTGTTCTGATTCTCTCTCTACCTTTTACTAGATACAGCCTACTCAATTTATATCTCTGGGGGCCAACTCTGATTGGCTCTGGGTCTTGCGCCCAAATATGGTGTTTCCTTAATTCAATTTAGGGGTAAATAGAGTTTGTAGACAAGAGGAATCCCTTCATGGGTTCCTTAACTTTCTTACAATGACTCTTGTACAATGGCTATTCATGTCACAGGAAGGCCATTATGACGTCTTCATGAAGTCTGACGTCTCGTGGCGATTTCTTCCCGGGTCGTTTGATATTCAAAGAGGTAAGGGGAGACGACCTGTCTGCTATACCTCTTTGGATATCAAATGGAGGAGATTGAATAGATATTCACAGACAAGACGGTGAAACCACTTAACTCTTTCCTGAAATCCTTTCCAACACACTATCCATCTTATCATATCGATTATTATATTTATATGTACATTTATTCCTAGTTGCTAATGGTGATTAGACATAACATTTTTTTATAAGGCAACAGATGACCCCTTGTGGCACGTTGAGATAGATGAGACGAGGCCACACTTAAATGAGTAATTGTTTATGTCTAATCTCCATTAGAATGTTGAGTTTCTCCCTCTACCACCTCAGAAGTCGGTTCAGATATAACCATGCCTGTCATGAATATCAATATCCCACATTGTAATATAAGAAGCCCTTTTATACCCATTTCCATCCAGGTCCTAGTGGTGACTAAGCTAAAATCCCCATCATGTAACAGTTTATTTAACCTTTCTTCGGTTTTCACCATATCATTACTAATTTGAATTATATGGGTATCCTTCCTTGCGAGCATATTGTGAAGGTTTACTGACAAAGTATACATTTTTACATCAAAATGGGGTATGTATGTGCTAGGATCTGGGACATCAGGGGTACTCTCAATGATATAGTCTTCTGTTAACACTGGTATGGGGGTCACTATAGTGTCCCCAATAGTAGTGTACTCCTGTGGAATGAAGCAAAAATTTGGATAGGGTATTGGACAC
This sequence comes from Rana kukunoris, assembly GCA_029574335.1. Classification (NCBI taxonomy): domain Eukaryota; kingdom Metazoa; phylum Chordata; class Amphibia; order Anura; family Ranidae; genus Rana; species Rana kukunoris. The sequence goes on from CM056052.1 coordinate 210,414,814, forward strand.
GACTGACCCCCATAGAGAAATGTCTTGTGATTGGTGACGACACAGTACAGTCCATCCATGTGGTAGGTGACTCTTGTGCTTGGTGTTCTCCATTTCATGTGGAATGGTTTCTTGATGAGTTTTTCGTGGACTTTCCAGTTGGGGGTCCCTTGCTACTTTGGCTGTGGGATCCGGGTCTTTGTTTAGATCACCGACTGGAGTGTCAATTTCCAAAACCATCACAACGGCATAAGTCTCTATTGTCTTTGACTGTGCAGTAGGCATTGTGTGGTGCTTTCCATCGCCCTTGAACTTGAATTAGCGTTTCGGGGAGGTGCAACCTTTCCTTGTACACGCCATTCTTGAGGTATCCGAGAGAGTCTATGGACGCCATTGTGTTAAAGTAGTCCTCTTGTGGATGGAACATGGGCAGCGACATTGTGAAATGTATATTAGGTCACGTTAAGTGCACAGTGATTGGCTGTTCTTGCAAGCAAATGGCCCTCTATTTGGGTGTGGTGTCACGATCCCTATACTTCGAATGGTGGAAACTGGCAAAGGTTTGCACTTGTCTCCAAGAAGGACATTCATTCCACCACTATTATTAGTGTGAGTACCATACCATTGAGTAAGATCTGTATCTTTAAAGATATCCGGGATTTTACCAGCTTGAATATCTCGGATAACATTAGTGACCTTTGTTAAAATAAAATTTCCCTACGCAGTGCCTATTACCTCTTTGCCCATACCATCCTCTCTAGCTTTATGTTATAACCTGTAAACCTTTCCTCCTCTGCAAGTCCCTCAGCACCCTGCAGAACTGGTTTCAGCACTTGCCGACCCTCTTCCTGTTCGAAATTTCAGATATGCCTGCGAATTGCTGACAAATCGGCTCGGTTCCAAATTGACATGCCAGATCCAAAAAGTCCTGGGGCGGCTGCGAGTATGCTGTCCGTGCCCTTTAACTTTCTGGATCTGAAAATGCCCCTGTTGGGAACAAGGTTTGGTTCTGCAAATGGATCCTGAGTTCGGCTTGCATGGGAGGCGATCAAATCTACTAGCAAGGAAGAGTAAAACAAAGATACATTTGTCCGGGCACATGAGCCGAATTCAGCCATGTTCCACTGGGACAAATTCAGCACCACTGGCACATGAATGAACTTGACGTTATTAAACAATATTCCCGGGATTGAGGTTGCCGTTAGGCCACTAGGTGGTCCCTCTTGCAGTGATGGGCATTCCAAGGATGTTGGTTCGTAAAAGGGGATTGCAGCGGTATGTTTGGGCCAAGTTGTAGGAGTAGGGGTGTTAGGTTTTGGGGACACTAGCAAGCTAATTCCTGAGAGTTGCTATACAAAGGGATGGTGATAGCAAAAGAATATTTCCACTCTCCGGCATCACTCAACCGTGTCTTTTGAATCAATAAGGATCCGTTCTGAAAACTCATGATTCTATCCTGGTATTCCGTGGCATTCCCAGCAACGCCATTCCTCCAGATTAGATAATTATCCATGGGGCTCCACCAATAAACTTGCTCCCCCACAGTTCCTACAATGGCCACAGGCAATAAGACGGATTCCCCCTCCATGCAGTAGACCGGATTCTGGTCCACTATCACGCTGATGAGTGGTCGCGTCTCCTCTCCCTTGTCATGTCTGATTAGATGTAGCAGGATCATAATCCACATCGACTTCATGGCTCTAAAAGGGAAGAAAGCAGAACATTTTAGTTGCAGAATTTTGTGAGGGCACAAACTATGGGGCATAAGACTGAGTCCAGTAAATTCAAAAGAATTTCCCAGATCTCCCCCGTCTGTGCTCCTTGTTTGGCCAAGCAATCTGCTACTTCATTTTGTTCCCAGTATGGGGCAGTGCCTGTATGACATTTTAATTTGCACCCCCATGTTTTGACTGGCAACTTTGGCACCAGCGTTACAGTATATTTTAACAGGGATGCCTGTTTAAGTGGAGACCCATCTGAGGACCTGTACTGGTGGGTGTGCCAGAAGGGCAGAAATTCTGTAAGAGCTTTACAGACCCACGCATAATTTCTTGATCCCCATTCATCCGTTCTAGGGCATGAGCAATCGCAGCCATCTTAGTGAATTGTGCTGATTTGACTCGACATGACAGCAAGATTGATGTTTGGGTCTTTGCATGTGGATCGAAAATGTATATTTCAAATCCTGCATGTGGGGATCCCTCCACGTAAAAACATGATCCAACTGTGAAAATTTGGACTGCCTTTTTATGAACATTTTCCTTTGCTGACAAAGGTCTAAAGAATTGTTGTGCCCCTGATTGTGGGGTGACATCCCATTCATGTGATATTCCTTGGTAAAATAGGCCATGGGCCCAAGTGGAAGGATAATTTATTTGTTTGACTTTAATGTCTTGCTCCTGGAGCAACAGAGCCCAATGGGCCTGTCTGGCATTGAATACATTGCCATCCTTCCCTCTGTCTGTGAATAGAAACTTTTTCACACATGCTTTCAGACCAGGTCCGCCTGTCAGTTTTTCAGGCAGACGTGATCGGACACTCCATTCACCCCTAAGGGGCAGCGGATGTGAGTGGTGACATGTCCGCTGACACCTGCTGCTATCCAATCCGATCCTGTCCGCCAAATCCAGACAGATTGTGACCTTATTTGCAAATATGCAAATGAGGGAGATTTCCCGATTCGCGAACGGATTAGCACCATACGCTGGCTACATGCACCGCGCGTACCTCGTCCGTCCGGCGCAAAGTTATTTCTACAAATAGCTGCTTTATCTTTACTCCAGACGGCCTCAGGTCAGCAGGAGAGCAGCTACAGCAGCAGCATTACCGACGAAACTAGCAAGCTGAACAACCACACTTGCAAGGACAACACCTCTGTGTGCCAACATTCCAGGGGCAGTCGCGGTCCTAGCACTAGTACTGGGTCCCCCGGTACGGAGGAGGCGGGCACGTGAGAGGATATACTGCACGCGCATGAGCCTCTTTGGCATGGGGGATGAGGAGGTGTATCGCCTCTTCAGATTCAGCCCTGATGCAATACTTGAACTAACCACAACCCTGCAGGAGGACATCACCAGCAAGACACACCGCTCACAAGCAGTGCAGCCACTGGTGAAGGTCCTGGCAACACTTCATTTCCTTGCAAGTGGATCATTCCAGCGTACAAGTGGAGTGGTGGCTGGGATGTCACAGTCCACCATAAGCAGATGTGTGCACCAGGTTTTCCCTGCAATCCTCAGACACATGTCCAACCAGTTCATCAGACCAACCACTGAGGAGCTGCGGCTGAAGGCAATGACAGATTTCTACAGCATTGCCAGATTCCCACGCACTGTGGGGGCCATTGATTGCACACATGTGGCACTCCAGCCCCCCAGTGCCACAGAGCACATATACCGCAATCGGAAGCATTGGCATTCCATCAACGTACAGGTGATAGCTGATGCCCAACGCCTCATATGGCACGTCCGTGCCAAACACCCCGGGTCCAGCCATGACAGCTTCATATACCGTCAGAGTCCCATCCCAGCAGAATTCGAGCAGAACATGTATGGGGACAGCTGGCTGGTTGGTGAGTGACATGGGTGGCAGGCATGACTATCCCCTCCCATGATGCACATCACAAGGGGCACATGCATGACTAACATCCTCCTGTCTTTTCCCTTCCAGGTGACTCTGCATATGCATTGGGACCCCATCTCATGACGCCTTTCCGGAACCCCCAAACCAGAGGAGAGAGAAAATACAATGAAGCACACATCAAAACCCGTGCAGTGGTGGAGCAAACATTTGGGCTCCTGAAGTCCCGTTTCCCCTACCTTTGTGTGTCAGATCATCGGTGCATGTTGCATTCTGCACAACTTTGCCATGAGAAAAGGCCTGCAGATTGACATGTGTGATGACCTGACCCCCCAACCAGACAGCCCCCCCCTGCCAGAGGAGACCCATTCAGCTGATGGAAGAGCAGTCAGGAGGGTCCTCGCCGTAGGCATCTTTGGACAATAAACCAAAACATTAATCACACAGACATTGCATGCATGCACACCACTGATGTCCCTAGATCACACACACCACATCCACATCACATTGGATTAGCCCAAGTCCAGCATGTAGGACTTGGGAGCAGCAACGCCAGCGTCAAGGCCCCAATGATGTCGCTGTCCATTCATACACCTTTCACACGTCATTCATACAGTCGTGGGGTTAACTTCACCACCACGGCCGAGGGTGACACCCCTTACTGGCAGGAGTGCCACCCCCTCACATTCACACACCATTCACACTGCAACGTGTGCAGTATCAAAAAAAAAAATATCTCAATCTGAGCATTAAGATTAAAATAAAAATCTCATAACCTGAGCATTCAGAAAAAAAATACAAAACTCATGTCCTGAGCATCAATCAAAATAAATAAATAATTATCTGGGATGCCGGGGGCTTCTTCTGGCGGCCCCTCTCTGGCTCCTCAGCTGCCTGGATGGAGTGGGTGGGGGTGGGGCGGCATCTGGAGGTGGCTGATCCCCGGGTGGGCCACTCCTGGCAGGTGTGGCCTGCCTGCCCTCCAAGGCCACGGCAATTCGGCCGAGGTACGCACTGGTCTGGGCCTGCACACTGAGCTGCTGGGCCTGCATCCTGAGCTGCCGGGTGACCTGATAATGCTGGGCCCGCCGACTCAGCCTCCCCTGGTCCCGGATGGCAGCAGTGTTTGCCTGGACGGCTGCAGTGAGGTCCCTTATGTCACCCTGCACCTCCCCCAGACTGGTCACCACTGCAGCGCAGTTGCAGCTCACATCCTGCACTGCTGAAGAAATCTGGGCCACGGAGCACAGGCTGTCAGCCACTCTCTCCAGGTGCCCAACTATGTCCCCCATTTGTTGGGTCTGCCTGGCGTGATCCCTCGCCACCTGGTCCTGGACCAGATCAGACACCCCCCTGGTCTTATGGGTGGCCTTCCTGGGGCCAGTAGATGTTTGTCCCCGGGGGATGGAGTCGCCCTTGAGGGGCTTCCTATAATGGGGGAGGGGATCTGAGAGGGTCCTGCAGAAGAGGAAGACTCCTCCAACAATAAAATAAAATCCTGCTCTGCCCCAACAGGCTCCTCCACAACGACCTCTGCAGGTGAGGTGTGGGCACTCTCCTCCTCCACCTCAGTGTCTTCACCACCCAGGGGCACAGGCACTGGGTGCCGTTGGGGGGATGGGGTGGACTGGCCGCCGACAGATGATGGCCCAGCTCCGTCATCTGTGGATGACACAAAGCAGACACATGTTGGTGGTCCCACACCCTTGGCACATGTACCCCCCCCTTCACATGCAACACACCAAATAGGGGATAAAAAACACTTACCTGTCCTGGAGCCTTCCTCCACGGAATCCTAGCCTGGTACTCCCTCCAATTGCTCCCTCTCCAGGCAGCGGGCAAGCACCTCCTCCTCTGTGGTCAGGCTGACCGGACATGGGGGTCCACCACCTGTGCCCCGCTCATGGCTCCGAATAGTGGCCACCTTGCCACGGACCTTGCGCCGCAGGTCATTGATTTTTTTTTGTATATCCCCAGCAGTCCGGGTGGAGTACCCCAAGACATTCACCCTGCCAGCAATAGTGTCCAGGATGGCCTGCTTCCTCTCCCGGGTGGTCTTCCTACTTTTCTTCCCATGCAGGAAATCATTGTAAGTCTCCATACCAGAGATGACCACAGAGACCTCCTGGGCATTAAAATTGAGGTTCCTCCTCTCTTTGGGGGTAGCGGGAGCAGCCATAACAGAGCAAAAGTAAATTCCCTGGGGTGGGGGGGAAACGGAAATACTTTTGCGCCGGAATGGCGCTTCCGCTGGCGCTTTTATACGCGCAACGGAACACATTGCGCTGGCGTTTCCCGTGAAGTGGTGCCGACGAAAGTTGTGAGCATGCGCACAGGGGGCCAGAGTGAATCCTCACTTACTGCTCATGCTCAGTGGATGATGCGCTGAACGTAAGCCTCTGCGCTGGGCTCCGCCCATCATTTACATATGATCACACCCACTTCCACTTGCGTCGGGTTACGCCAGCGCATTATCGTTACTCTGGCGCAAGTTTACGCGCAACTGCTATGTGAATAACAGTACTTGCGTCGAAAGTGTCGGCGGAGTAACGTAAATGAGAAACGTTACTCCAAAGTAAAGAAGCGCCCATCTACCTGAATCTGGCCCATAGAGGAGAGTGGGACTCTGACAGGTCTGTCTCTGCACAGTGAGCGGAGACAGACCTGTCATCCGCCTGCTCAGCGGCGATCAGCGGAGCCGAGCCGAGTGGGAGGAACTAGCTATTTATACAAATAAACCCAATCAGTTGATATTATACAGAAGATTTATAGATGACTGTATACTTATCTGGGAGGGAGACCAGACATCCCTTATTGAGTTTTTTGATAAACTTAATTTGAACCAGAAAAATATCAAACTGTCCCACGTAATAAGTGCCAACACTATTCAGTTTTTGGATCTAGAAATTAATGTGGAAAATCATAAGATCACTACTAAAACCTATTTAAAGCCGGTGGACAGGAATAGTTATATTCCTGTCGACAATTGCCATTTTGAACCATGGCTAATAAACATCCCGAAAGGGCAATTGATGCGCATTCGCAGAAATTGTAGCGATTCTGAGGTATTTTTTGAACAAGCCCAACAAATGGGGAGTAGGTTTGTGAAGAAAGGGTACAACAATGACTTTATTCAGGATCACATTATTAAAATATATGATACTCCAAGAGATACGTTTATACAGGATAAATCCAAACAACCATTAAGGAAAAATGAATTACCGATTATTGTAAACTATACGGCTCAACACAAACAGTTGGAGGCAATTTTTCAAAAACATTGGCATATTCTCCAGGCGGATCGTCAACTTCAAGGTATTTTATCTGATCGGCGGAGGGTTATATACCGCCGAGCCCCCACCCTCAGAGATCTAGTAGCAAAAAATGTTCCAAATCCCCCTGGTGGAAAGAATCTTTTAACTTTCTTCCAGGGGAAGGGGTTTTTTCCCTGCAAGAGGTGTTTTGCATGTAAACACACTAACTTTATGGGTCAAAAGTGTTCCAAATTTTAATCTAATGTCACCAAAAAGGAATACCAAATAGTCGATCTTATTACATGCCGAACAGAGGGGGCAGTTTACATGCTAGAATGCCCATGTTCGTTACAATATATAGGCAGGACTAAAAGACCATTGTGGAAACGCTTAAGAGAACATGTCCAGAATATAGAAAAAGGTTTTAGAAAACAGTGTATCACGTCATTTTAAGTTATGCCACAACAAAAATCCGCATGGCCTCAAATTCTGGGCAATACAAAAATATAACCCTCATTGGAGAGGAAGTAACAAAGTCTGTGAGTTGAGCAAATCAGAATCCCGATGGATATATGAATTAAAATCTTTAGAGCCTAATGGTCTAAACATCGATTTTGATTTAAATTGTTTTATTTCAGATTATTGAGATTTTAATTTACCCCCCTTTTTTGTATACATAATTTTATTTTTATTTTTTACATTAAGTATGGTTTTTCCCATTATGTGGAAAGTTAGCATCGAGTTTTACACTGTCATTGATGTATGCATATATTTGGTGTAAAAATCCTGCTCCTTTCTGGTTTAATGACGATTTTCAGTCATTAAGCTTCCTAGGTTCTTAAGTTATTGGTAGCTGTAAGCAGTGCCAAAACGTGCAGTAATTTATCTGACCAAAGGGGGAGTAGCTATATGTGTACCTTTGTTTTTAACATATTGTTCTTAACGGTATAATTTTAACTTTTCTACTTATGACTATGGATGTAATTACATTTTTGTGTGTATCATTATGGATATTCAATATCAATAACAATTCCTGCCGCAAATGATGTTGCTTCGCTTTGAGCTCCCTCCGTTCGGCACGTTTCCGGGTTTTTCCCAGTTAAATGACCCGCACGATGCGTTCCAGGAACATTTCCAATGAGTAAGTCACGTTGGCGGTGACGCAACGCGTAGGGAGGAGCCTAGCGTACTGAGACCAGAGGAGAGGGTTTCTCTTACGCATCTCAGCGATTACTGAGCGGCTTGGATTTTTCGCTTGAACCCCTATAGCTATTGGGGATCCGTGAGTGAAACTAACACAAGAGTTACATTGTAACGGTGTTACCAACAGTATTATGCTATGTATGTTTTTTTGTCCCCTTTTTTCCTTACATGTATCGGGAATCGTATGAACTTTATCCATTGAGACTGCATATGGTTCAGGAGTCATTTCACCCTGGGTGCAAGCTATCCATGAATGTTATTGTCCCAGCATTGAATGATTGGTATTGTTTTTTCAACATTAATTCATGTGTTTTTGAAGCATCCATTGTTTTAATTGGTCTGATTCCATTTGTAAGGGTTATTAGTCCCATGGATGGAATACAGCATTTAAGGTCTGAATAAGGTGACACTATTCAGAGCACATTGAGTTGGACACACATCATTATTAATTTTTATTTTTATTTTTACCTCTTGGCCTTCTTGGCCTCAGAAATTATTTATTTGATCACTGTATGGTATCACTTAATCAGTTGTATATTTAGCGCATATTTATATTTATTCTCAGAGGTGATAAAATACCACCAAAAGAAAGCTCTATTTGTGGGGAAAAAAGGTCGCCAATTTTGTTTGGAAGCCACGTCGCACAACCGCGCAATTTTCACTTAAAGCGACACAGTGCCAAATCGCAAAAAGGGGCAAGGTCCTTAACCTGCATAATGGTCCAGGACTTTCCTGTTGGGAAAACTGCTAAGGTGCATACACACGTCCAGTTTTCCCTGCCAAAGGAAAACATGGCAGTTATCGCAACAGGGAAAAAAGCTTATCACCGCTACCTCACTCCCAGTAAAGGTATGGGGTCCCGACATGCATGTAGAGTGGACTCCAATGCATGAATTTGGCTTCCTTTAACTTCCTATTCCTGTTTACAGGCTGGGGACCTCTGCTGCATTAGTCCAATCAGGTTGCTATGGGGGACAGACCACTCACAGAGAGAGTGCTGACAACTGCACAAGGCTATCCCACCTGCCCCAGGTACATGCTTTACAACAGGCTTCTTGATAAATCTTTTACTCTAGGTAACCACTTACATCTGCAAACTACATCAACTTTAGTACCAGCAGCTTCACACCCCAAAGTGGAACTGTTAAAAGGTGCCAGTTACTTATTAGACCAGGCGAGAACAAGGTTTAAAAGCTTTACTTAGAAAAATGCAAAGACATCTCAGAATCCAACATGTAAGAACAATATTAATCCTACAACCCTAATCCTAACCCAGGATATGTGCTATCCTGACAAAGGTAGAGTCCATGTACGATTTAGGGATCCAAAAGTGGTATTTTTCAGTGGTTTCTTCAGGGTTTCTTCAGGGATGAACCCCAGGTCCTGATGACCTTTTACATCACAGCAGTAGCAAGGAGCATTCCTCCACTCCTACTGGGTGTGGTTCTCTGATCTTCTCCCTCATGCAGGTCTCATACAGACTTTAGGCCTCTATGCTCAGGGGGGCCACTTAGGTAAGGTGACCAGATTTTTAACATGAAATCCGGGGACATATTTTTTTTTCCTTAGTAATGGCAGCAATCAGCGACTCTCTGCCTGTCGCCGCAGCCACCCACCTCACAGCCTGTCAACTTTTACTCTCCGGGCCCCGGCTACTACTGGGTAGGGAGCGGAGGAAGATCACTCCGCCAGGGGAGACAATGAGATAAGCAGTCAGGCAGCAGGCTGTGACTTAAGCCAAGGCAGAAGAACATGTGAGCGGAACTGGATGGGCACCCGAAACTGAAGAAATATTCCCTCCGCTCCAACCAGCACATGATCATCAGAAAGGGGCACAGATAATGGAAAAAAAATACACCCCCTAAGGAGGGGCAGAGCGGGGGGTGTAATTAAGAATTATAATTTCTTTAATTCTGCACTGACTGTCTTTGAAATTGCCCCAGCCCCTGTTCAAATAGAATCCGGGGACAAAACTGGGGACAGACTTGGTCTGGGGACAGTGTCCTCAATCCAGGGACTGTCCCCTGAAACCGGGGATGTCTGGTCACCCTACTCTTAGGGGCACTAGGCCCCTGTGCTCAGGGAAACTTTGCCAAAACACTGTCCCTCTTTTATATCACTAGACCAGCGGATTGGACCCAAAGATAAAGCACCAAAACCAAAGAACTGGGAAAGGGATTAACCCTTATGGCCCATACACACGATCCGAATATCGGACGAAAACGATCGTCCGATGATGGATCGTACGATTTTCGGATCGTGTGTACACTACTTTCGAGAGTCGATCACGACCGTTTATCCGATATTTTTCGATCGGACATGTGCGAAAATTTTCCTCGTACGATGTCAGATCGTACGATTTTCGTTTAGTCAGTACAGCCATCGTCCGACAATACAATATAAATACATTACAACACGTGACATCACTTCCGATCTTTTTTTTCTGTCGTACGAGAATTTTCGTGAGTTTAATAACCTATCTTATTTTACTTGCGATTATTAAGCGAAAAAAGTTGTATGATCCATCGGCCGATATTCGGATCGTGTGTATGGGCCATTACCCTCCTGTTTCAGCACCTAACTGGCATGATTTCAACCCACTTGCATTCCTATCCCCTTAGGACGCAAGCCATCTTGGCTGCATCAAAACTTCTCAGGGACATAAGGGACTGTCCAACTGGCGTGTACATACCATTTTCATATAGCGCTGGAGTTGAGAAAGATATGCAGGTTTTATAATTAAGTGATCCTTGCAGCAGATAGGCTTCGGTTCGCTAGAAATTCTTGTGAACTGTGTGTTGTATCAGGGCCAATGGAGGTGCCCACAGAAAAGGGGGACATGGACAAGGGACCTGAGGTTCCCAGGGATGGTGGCAGTTCTTCGTCCAAGTCAAAGATGAGTATTTCTCAAAAATTCCCTTGGGAATCGGAAGTGTGTACACATTCGGATAGCAAATAAGATGCAGAGACAGGTCCATGTTATGATGCTGTCACCTGATTCAGAACTCTGGTAGATGTGCTCCCAACTGATGATTTCAAATTGTTGGCAATTAAAACATTCTTTTTTTACACTGGCATTAGGAGAATAAATGTAGACTTTGTACAAGGAAAGATAACACTTTTTTTCAAATGTACAGTATCAGTAGGCTCTGGGGAACTATCACATTGCAGTTGTTTTATAACCCAGAGCAGTTAATTTACAAGTGTACAGTATGCAATGGTTCTTTCAAATGAGAAGTAAAGACGACTGTGCCATTGCTAAGGGTCTTAAGGATTCTCTAAGGAAAAGAAAGCGTTAAGTTCTTCTGATAAAAACTAATTATTGAATTAATTTATGCAGTGCCAACAAATTTTGCAGGGCTTTAGAGTACAAAGACTATTCACTTTATATTTTCCTAGAAACTTGTACCTATTTTACATAAAAAATATATACATTGATGTGCCTCAAATATATTAGTAAAATATACAGTACATTGGAACCTCGGATTGCGAGTAATACGGTTAACGAGCGTTTTCGCGATACGAGCACTGTATTTAAAAAAATCCTAATTCGGTTTGTGAGTGTTGTCTTTCAAAATGAGCAGTATTCGAGCCAAAGCGGTGTGCAGTACCGCGTTTGGCTTGAGGTGGGGAGGCGCCGGAGCCGAGCGTAGCCGAACGATGCCAATCGATGCTGTTTGGAAATGCTCGGAAATACTCTGTTCCCGAGTATTTTCGAAGTTTGCGAGTACACCCCTCACATTTTTGTAAATATTTTATTATACCTTTTCATGTTACAACACTGAAGGGATGACACTTTTCCATAATGTAAAGTATTGAGTGTACAGCTTGTATAACATTGTAACTCAACACACAGCCATTAATGTCTAAACCGCTGGCAACAAAAGTGAGTACACTTCTAAGTGAAAATGCCCAAATTGGGGGTGATTAGTAATTTCCCCTTCCCCGGTGTCATGTGACTCATTAGTCTTACCAGGTCTCAGGTGTGAATGGGGAGCAGGTGTGTTAAGTTTGGTGTTATCGCTCTTACTCTCTCATACTGGTCACTGGAAGTTTAACATGGCACCTTATGACAAAGAACTCTCTGAGGATCTAAAAAAGGATTGTTGTTCTACATAAAGATGGCCTAAGCTACAAGAAGATTGCCAATACCCTGAAAATGAGCTTCAGCATTGTGGCCAAGACCATGCAGCGGTTTAACAGGACAGGTTCCACTCGGAACAGGCTTCGCCATGGTTGACCAAAGAAGTTGAGTGCACGTGCTCAGCATCATATCCAGAGGTTGTCTTTGGGAAATAGACGTATGAGTGCTGCCAGCATTGCTGCAGAGGTTGAAGTGGTGGGGGGGCTAACCTGTCAGTGCTCATACCATACGCTGCACGCTGCATCAAATTAGTCTGCATGGCTGTCGTCACAGAAGGAAGCCTCTTCTAAAGATGATGCACAAGAAAGCCCCGCAAACAGTTTGCTAAAGACAAGCAGACTAAGGACATGGATTACTGGAACTATATCCTGTGGTCTGATGAGACCTAGATAAAGTTATTTGGTTCAGATGGTGTCAAGCGTATGTGGTAGCAACCAGGTGAGGAGTACAAAGATAAGTGTGTCTTGCCTACAGTCAAGCATGGTGGTGGGACTGTCATGGCCTGGAGCTGCATGAGTACTGCGGACACTAGGGAGCTACAGTTCATTGAGGGAACCATGAATGCCATCATGTACTGTGCAATACTGAAGCAGAGCATGATCCCCTCCCTTCGCAGAATGGGGTGCAGGGCAGTATTCCAACATAACGACTCCAAACACACCTCCAAGATGATCACTGTCTTGCTAAAAGAGCTGAGGGTAAAGGTGATGGACTGGCCAAGCATGTCTCCAGACCTAAACACTATTAAGCATTTGTGGGGAATCCACCAGGTCTGTAATGTTGTTATGGAGGAGTGGAAGAGGACTCCAGTGCCAACCTGTGAAGCTCTGGTGAACTCCATGCCCAAGAGGGTTAAGGCAGTGCTGGAAAATAATGGTGGCCACACAAAATATTGACACTTTGGGCCCAATTTGGACATTTTTACTTAGGGGTGTACTCACTATTCTTGCTAGTGGTTTAGACATTAATGGCTGTTTGTTGAGTTATTTAGAGGGGACAGAAAATATACACTGTTATTCAAGCTGTACACTCACTACTTGACCTGGTCTTGCATTACCTCCAGGACCAATGCAAAAAAAAAGGATGTAGTACAAGGGCCTGTATCGGTAGAATTTGAACTTGTGTAGATGGCATTTGACATCACTTGAGATGTTTCTGATATAATTCAGAAGTCATTAACAGATGCATTTCACCGGACCTTGACCGCCTTATTGAATGGCATTCCATTTGCTTCAAGCAGGTTTTGCATTCCTATAGATATGTGAGGGGATTTAAAACCTGCTTGAAGCAAACAAATGCCTGCCAACACAGGCACTGAAACATTTCTGTGCTCCCGAAAGAAGTGATTCCAACCTAAAGGTTTAAAGAAGTATAACCAAAACTATTTTGGCTATACTTCTCCTGGGGTTCACAGGAGTGCAATTGGTTCTGCACTCCTGTAATTTCAGCTAAAGCCCACTGACATCACAGAGCTGGTCCAGGCTCTGAAAAGATCCCAATCAGTGAGCCGCTGAGAGCCTGAGTCAGTCGTTTCCACCCTCGCCGCAGCTCAGTGATCCAGTGAGGGCTCGAGTTCCAGAGAGCCAGTGACTTTGTGCTCAACTAAAGGCTGAAAACCAAGCGATTAGCACTTTCACTGGGTTCTCATGCCACGTACACACGATCATTTTTCGGCATGAAAAAAAAAAGAAGTTTTTAAAAATGTAATTTAAAATGTCAGTGTGTGGGCTTTACATAGTTTTTTCATCTTCTGAAAAACGATTAAAAAAAAATTCGAGCATGCTGCATTTTTTAACGTCGTTTTAAAAAATGTTGTATTTTGGATTGTAAAAAATTATCGTGTGTGGGCTAAACGACGTTAAAAACGATGTTTTAAACCCGCGCATGCTCAGAAGCAAGTTATGAGATGGGAGCTTGAATGGAACTTCCCCTTTAGAGTGCCGTCGTACGTGTTGTTAGTCACCGCGCTTTGCTCATCATTTTTTAAAAACGATGGTGTGTGGGCAACATCATTTTTAATAATGAAGCTGGAAAAACTTAGTTTTTTCTACATGCTGAAAAACTTTTTTTTTTCCCATGCCGAAAAGTGATGGTGTGTACATGGCATCAGTCTTAGGCCTCGTACACACGATCAAATCTGTCCGCTGGAAACGGTCCGCTGGACCGTTTCAGCAGACAGATTTGATCGTGTGTACGGCCGAGCCGACGGATTTGGCCACCTGACAGATTTCAAAGCATGCTTTGAAATCTATCGGGTGGGAATCCGTCCGCCCGACATGTCTGCTGGTTAGTACACTTACCAGCAGACATGTCGTCCCGCACCGCCGCCGAATGGATTCGGCGCATGCGCGGAAGTGTTTTACTTCCTGGTGCGGTGACGTGGCGGCGTCAACGTCACCGCCACGTCACCGACACGTCAGCGCGCTGTCTGCTGGCGGGGATTTTGGTTTGCTCGTGTGTACACGCGAGCAAACCAAAATCTCAGCAGACAGATTTGTTCAAATCTGTCGGACGGACAGATTTGAACAAATCTGTCTGCTCGTGTGTACGAGGCCTCAGAGCCAGCGGGGACAGATGCGGCATCGATCCAAGTAGGTGAGTATTTTTTTTTTCCCAAGCCCATACTTCTCTTTTTAGGATGGGATGGGGCCCTCCTGTCTTAACTTAGTACATCCTCTCCCAAATGTTTAATTGAGTTTTGGATGGGTTACAAGAAAGGCTGATGCATTTAAAATGATTTCAGTTATGGATTATCATGCCAAGCATGTTTGCAACTATTAACTATTTATTAGTTTTTGTCTTGTAAGCAATTTTTTGTTTAATATAGCTCTTAAAAAGTAAGCCGCAATAATATAAAAATGACAGGAAAAGGATGCAGAAAGAATTGCATTTTTAATTTAAACATTGACAATATAGAAAACTGTTAGGTAGCAAGAACATAAACTTTGATTGGAAATAAAAAATATATTTTTTTTCTTACTGTTGTTGTTCTCTTCTCTTTTCTGCTTCTTCGCCCTCTTTTGGATATATTGTCAGCCTAGCATTATATCTTTATACCTGATCCAACTACCACTCTCCCCCACAAGCAATGCCCCTGCTTATGCAGAGGATGCATTAAAGCGGGGGTTCACCCTAAAAAAAAATTCTAACATTACATTGATCCGACTTATCCGACCGACAGTATGTTGGTGGTTTATTTATTTTTTCTGTACTTACCTTTTTAGGGCTATTTTAAACCCCGGCTTCCGGGTAGTAAATCCCGCGGGACTGGGCGTTCCTATTCACAGGCTGTGATTGACGTTCCTCCGACCGGTGCATACAGCGCGTCACGACTTGCCAAAAGTCGGTGCGGCTCTTTACGGCGCTTGTGCACCGACGTTCGGCTTCTTTCGGCAACTCGTGACGCGCAGTATGGAAGAACGTCATGCATAGCCTGTGAATAGGAATGCCCAGTCCCGCGGGATTACCTACCTGGAAGCCAGGGGTGAAAATAGCCCTAAAAAGGTATGTACGGAAAAAATAAATAAACCACCAGCATACTGTCGGTCAGGTAAGTCGAATCAATGTAATGTTAGAATTTTTTTTTTAGGGTGAACCCCTGCTTTAAGGTAAAAATGTTAAGACTTTAGAATCACTTAAAACATTATCATAGAAGTCCTGTACTGGTTCCAGGATCTCAGAACCCTTAGCTTGGATGCCAAGATTAATATAGTAAACATCTCACATTCTTACAGATAACAGAGTCGACATCTAGATTAAAAAAAAAAACAATCAGGGTCAATTTAACATAAGAACAAATGGAGATATTCCCAATTCATAAAAATACCAATTCACAGACATAACAACAGAGACTTTGGCCGGGATTCAGAAACGATTTACGTCGGCATATCTCGAGATACGCCGTCGTAAGTACAAATGTGCGCCGTTGTATACTTGCGCCGATTCACAAAGCGAGATACGTCGAAAAACATGGCTTCAGCCGTCCGTCGTAACTTGCCTACGCCGGCATATCATGGGCGCATAGTTACGCTGGACGCATTCGGCGTTCCCATTTTAAATATGAAAATGAGTAAGATTCACGAACGTAGATGCGCCCGGCCGCTTCATATACACGCTTTGCGTAAGGCTTACGTCCGGCGTAAAGTTACCCCTCATATAGAAGGCGCAGGTAATGCAAAGGTATGGGCCAGGGAACGACAGCGTCAAATTTTTACGTCACGTACGCCGTTTACATAGTACTACATTAATAGGGCCGTGCGTAGGTTACATTCACGTCGTAGGCATTGAGCCGACATATCTTAGGGAGTATATGCAATGTTATTCTGAGCACGCGCGCGCATGCGCCATTCAATCGGCCATTCATTTGCATGGGGTCACGCTTAATTTAAATTGATGACGCCCACCTCCTTCCTACTTTAAATTAGGCGGGCTTACGCCGGCCAATTTACGCTATGCCGCCGCAACTTACGGAGCAAGTGCTTTGTGAATACTGTACTTGCCTCTCTAGGTTACGTTGGCGTAGCGTATGTGAGATGCGCTCTAAAGATACGCCGATGTATTTGAAGCCTTTAACTATATCTCTGGAAGTAGTTCACAGACACCATATTACAGACCTCAAATTTTTCACTCGCCTACTCGCATTTTGCGAGTGGAAAATGAGGTCTGGCGAGGAGCTGGGCTGCTTGGGAGAGCACCGCCGGCGGCCGTTGTTGATCAGAAAGCTGTTTTCCCAGCGATCGCTGGGAAAAAGTTTTTGAACTGCTCACTTCCTCTACCGGCTTCTGTGTGCTATTGTCAGGCATCCAGGGCATGTACAGGTAAGGTATTGGTTGGTGGATGCCCCCGGTCCCAACCCTGCAAATGCTCGTATATTTTTTCCATTCCTGAGTTGCTTTGAGAAGCCGCTCCTGTCCCCGCCCCCGCCTGTCCGACCTGGGTAGCACAGAGCCAAGTGAATCATTCCAGATCTCCACACTCTTCAGCTCTGTGCTCTTGGCGCCGTTGTAAGTTCCGCTGTGTTGGGGGGAAAAAATGGCGCACGCAACAAATGTAGCACAGATTTGCCACCTCCCCCGCGAGGCTCTTTTGAAAAGGAGAGAAAGGCCAGTGGAGGAAAGGGGGGGCATTTGCAGAGAGGCAGCTTCGGGAGGTTAGAGGTGTAGTGCAAAAGTGACAGCTGGGGGAGTGGGGAGATTTGTTAAAAGGTAAGAGCTGTGAGAACTGTGAAAAAAGAGGGGGGGATTTGTGAAGCATGGGTTGGATTTATAAAGAATGGGGGGAATTTCTGAAGCATGGAGGGGGGAATTTATAAAGAATGGAGGAGGTTTCTGAAGTGTGGATGGGGGAATTTGTGAAGAATGGGGAGAGTTTGTGAAGAATGGGGAGAATTTGTGAAGAATGGGGAGAATTTGTGGAGGTGGGGAATTTATAAAGAATGGGAGGAATTTGTGAACAGAGGAATAAGAGGTGATCTGTGGACAAGGGGAAGAGGAGGTGACCTGTGGACAAGGGGGAAGAGGAGGTGATCTGTGGACAAGGGGAAGAGAGGAGGTGATCTGTGGAAAAGGGGAAGAGGAGGTGAGCTGTGGAAAAGGGGGAGAATTTACGCTACCCTGCCGCAACTTACGGAGCAAGTGCTTTGTAAATACTGTACTTGCCTCTCTAGGTTACGTCGGCGTAGCGTATATGAGATGCGATATGCCGCTCTAAAGATACGCCGATGTATTTGAATCCTGGCCTTTAACAATATCTCTGGAAGTAGTTCACAGACACCATATTACAGACCTCAAATTTTTCAGAAAGGGACAGCTGGGGGAGTGGGGAGATTTGTTAAAAGGTAAGAGCTGTGAGAACTGTGAAAAAAGAGGGGGGAATTTGTGAAACATGGGGGGGGATTTATAAAGAATGGGGGGAATTTCTGAAGCATGGAGGGGGGAATTTATAAAGAATGGAGGAAGTTTCTGAAGTGTGGAGGGCGGAATTTGTGAAGAATGGGGAGAATTTGTGAAGAATGGGGAGAATTTGTGGAGGTGGGGAATTTATAAAGAATGGGAGGAATTTGTGAACAGAGGAATAAGAGGTGATCTGTGGACAAGGGGAAGAGGAGGTGACCTGTGGACAAGGGGGAAGAGGAGGTGATCTGTGGACAAGGGGAAGAGGAGGTGAGCTGTGGACAAGGGGGAGAAGAGGTGATCTGTGGACAAGGAGAAGTGGAGGTGAGATGTGAACGAGGGTTGTGGAGGTGAGCTGTGAATCGGAGGCACAAAGATGTAGAATAGATGGTCACCTTGGGTAGGAATATGCAAATGCAATGGTGGGCACAAGTCAGGCTGCAATGGTGGGCACAGGTGAGGCTGCAATGATGGGCACAGGTGAGGCTGTACTGAGGGGAACTGATAAAGTTGTTAATATTTATTTTTGTAACTTAATTCTGCATAAAACATTTAAGTGTCATTTCAAGAGATAATTCATGAGGGTGTGGTTAGCGGCAAAATTAGGGGCAGGGCATGGTAGGGGTTGTGTGTGTGTAAGTAATGCGCAAACCCTAGGTGAATGTGTAGGCAGCCAACACAACAAAGAAAGTTGTACAAGTATATTGAAAAATTAGTGTAGCGCCAGAAAGAAAAATTCCACTTGTGGAGTGGAAAATGGAGACAGGAACTCCAGTCCTCCTTCCCACTAGTGTTAGGGGCGTCTCTCCCTTAAGTGATAGTTGTATATCAAAAGTGAAAAAACAAATAATCAACAAGTATGGCCGTGATCTGCCCTACCATAAAAACAAAACAACACAAAAAAAACACAAAACTTTTACAAGTGTTGATGATGAAATCCGTGCTGCACAAATAGTGTAAACAAAGGCCCCAAGTGTCAAAACTTGGACCGATAAATATTAATCTGTAATAGTGATCACAGTAACACCTCCAAACCAATGTGCACACTCGAGTGAAAGGGGGTGGTGAGTATACTAGATTTGTATGATCAAACACCATCTATGGAAAAGTTCATGAGCCTAAACAAGGTCTCCACAGGACGTCGACACTGGGTCCGAGAGATAGTCCTAAAACTGGAAAAGGTAAGTCCGCCCACTCTATGGGTCTATGGGTCTTATGAACAAGACCTTTCTTCCCACGGTAGATGTAAACAGGTTCATGCACTTCAGAAGATGACATCCAAAAGTGTGGTAATGTAGGAATAATGAGGTACTCTTACCAGATTCTGTGGACCCGTAACTCACCATACGGTGGAGGGTCTATAGAGCATGGATCAATCCGTGGCTGACTCCTCTTTGTCCTCTCCGTGATGTCATCAGGGAAATGTCAGGATCTAGAGGGCCTCCGGTGTTTGAAGATAGTATTCACGATCAAGAGTATAGAGATGTGACTCCATAAACCGAGAATGGTGTATTCAATCAGTGAATAGTCACACCCAAAAAAGAGAAAAAATTCTCATAGTGTGAAAATGTATAAAAATGTATTAAAAAAACAAAATAAAAAGTATAAAAATATATAAACAGTCCCACAGCAAAATGTCACACTCCAATCCAAAAAGAATATAAATATAAATTGGTCCCAATGGGAAACCACATCACAGATAAAAATGCACTTTAACTCCACCACCTTGGATAGGTAGGAGTATATCAAAAGATGTGCAAAAGGTTGGGAATGAACCCAGCGTACCCAACCGGTGTATAGCATGGACCCCATCAACCTGTGCACATATATATGTTTTGAAAAAGGATAATAACCTAGATTCTCGCTCCCCCTCTGGGAGGTGGCGGCGTGCGTTCCAATTAGGCATGTTGCCTTCATTGTGCTTTCCAGGCCCCGGAAGTGTGGGGGCGGGACAGTGTTTACCAATAGTGGAGCTTGTATCAACAACGCTCCACACATCCTATACTGCTATGCCTCCTCCTATCATCATATCATCTCTCCCATAGGAGGATGGTGTGTGGCGCTATTCAATTGCGACTTTCCGGCGTGATGACGTCACGTATATGTCAGGGTCAATCGCGCCGCGTGTCCCGCGCGTCTCACGCTGCGTTCCACGCCTCATTCTGGCGCTGCGTTCCACGCCTCGTTCTGGCGCTCCCCCATTGGAATGTCTAAGTGTTATAATCACGCTGACAACCAGTGGTGTCATACAACGCGAAGTCGGAATGCGCTCACACAGGATTCATAGTGCATAGCAGTACATCAAGGATGTTAATTTGAAAAACAAATGTATGTGTATGCATGCCCCCTCTTGTGGACGGCCTAGGTGTATACAGCCCAAACTTGTCTCCAAATCATTGGGGAAGTGGAATTAAATAATTTATCTAAATAGGTGGGTATATTAAAAAACAAGAAAAAACATAGAATACTGATCAGCACTGGTACTATACATATAATGGAATCCAGTTAGCAACAAATGGACCTAGTGATATTCCAGTGGTCCCTATACAGCAATACATATGTGCATTTAGCAATGTCGAACCTCACAAAAATGTAGAAAAAATTTAAAAAATTTAAAAAATATGCAACGTATGCATGGGGTGTTCATGCCTGGCTGATAAAAGCATTTACATCCCACTCCACGTTTAAACCATGTGGAAAATAGCTTTTCAACTGGTATATCCAGTAAACTTCTAATTTGGATACCCCTCTGACTTTGGGTTCTCCTCTCCAGTGGGGTACAAATTTATCAATGTTTTGAAAACTCGTACCCCCCCAATTTTTTGTTGTGACACTCCAAAAAGTGTCTGGGCACAGTGTGGTTGTCGTGGCCCTTAGTAGGGGTTGGGCGGAAAAACTGGTGGCGAGTAACCCTTGAGGCCTGGCTAGTGGCTCAAGACTTGAAATGTTGAGCCCTGCCATATTATAATATAATATATATATTTTTTTTATTCAAAAATCATTTGTAAAAGGTTAGACCAAAGTTGGTATAAAAACATCAACTGAAAAATAGGATTCATCAACAGGATCTTAGAGAGCAATATAGAATAGATACAAAAATTAGAAGCCAAGTTTACACGTTTTGTGGTTAGACATCTGCCTCTTCAAAACCTTTTCTGGTCTCACACATGTATTGTTACAGCCTAGGGCAAAATCAAAAAAGAAAAATCACAATCAATACATTACAAATAAAGTACATATGAAACATATACAGGGGTTGGACAAAAATGTGAATACACTACATGATTTGCAGTTGAGAAAGTGACGACATGTTTCTTGTTGAAAGTGGAAGTAGTGTTGTAACATTATTTTGCTTCCTCTGTTTGATGAGACACCTAGCTAACAGGTGGGAAGCCTCACTTTCGTCATTTATTGCGTGCCCGGCTACTGCTACTAATACGGAGTAGGGATGCGCTCCGGCGTGTTCGCACAGTCAACGCGCAGAGCCCGTCGGGCACGGCGCTAATCACAGGCAGAGGGACATTGCTCAGCTGCAGAGATCGGGAAATGTCTCCCTGCCTTTGGTTAGCGCAGCGCCGTGCAGACTTCCTGGCGGGCTCTGCACGTGGACTGTGCGAACACGCCGGAGCTCATCCCTTATACAGAGTCATGTCAAAGCTTACTGTTTCAAAGAAGGCAAATTGTTGTTGCCCACATAGCTGGTGCCTCTGTGACTGAAGTTGCCAATTTATTTGCAGTGTCACGGGGTACAGTATCAAAGGTTATGATGGCATATACAGTTTCTGGGAAAATGTTGTCTGATAAGCATAAGCACAGTCAACATGATCAACTTACTTAAAGCATGAAGTGTGGCATCAGATTCGATTATCCAATATCCAAGACTTATATTTGTGAATTCCCAGGAGAATTCAGGATGTTTTGAAAGGTTGTCAATCACCATATTAGATAGCGATTTAGTTCTTTTACCATACTTGTTCCCATGATTTTGACCAAACCCTGTATATACAAAACATATTTGTAAAATTAACTTATACCATATAGCATTAATGCACAAGATAGGAAGATGAGGGATATACCAATACTTTTTATATATAGCTCTAACTTTACTATGCTGATCAGGGACATTTTTTTGAGTTTGTAAATTAAAGGGGTTGTTAAGGTAACATAATGTTTTCCCTAAATAGCTTCCTTTACCTTAGTTCAGTCCTCCTTCAGTTACCTCATCCTTTGATTTTGCTTTTAAATGTCCTTATTTCTTCTGAGAAATCCTCACTTCCTGTTCTTCTGTCTGTAACTACACACAGTAATGCAAGGCTTTCTCCCTGGTGTGGAGAAAGCCTCTTGAGGGGGGAGAGCAGGCAAGTCAGGACGCTCTCTACTTTGCAGATAGAGAAAGGAGCTATATGTTAGTGAGCGTCCTGACACTCCTGCTCGCCCCCTCCCCGCTTAAGAGGCCTTCTCCACACCAGGGAGAAAGCCTCGCATTACGGTGTGTAATAACAGACAGAAGAACAGGAAGTGAGGATTTCTCAGAAGAAATAAGGACATTTAAAAGCAAAATCCAAGGATGGGGTAAGTGAAGGAGTACTGCACTAAGGTAAAGGAAGCTATTTAGGGAAAACATTTTTTTAACTTACAACCCCTTTAAGGAAGATCTATCCTGTACTTTAACCCTATTTAAAGCCTTTCTGAGACAGGGCCTCTATGCTGTATCCTCTTACTAATAAGCATTCCCATAGAGCACAGGTGTCAAACACAAGGCCCGCGGGCCAAATCCGGCCCTCCAGGCCATTTAATGTGGCCCCAGTCCTTCTTTGGTACTTCTTCAGACCCCTACTTTCTGCTTTCTAGCAATGAATCCAGCTTCTTCCCAGCAGCAGCATAAGGAAAGGGGGGTGCACTGTGATGTAAGGGAGAGTGGGAGACTCAACTTCTCATAGTGGGGTGGCTCTTGACATCTAATGTAAGGGGATGGGATGCGCTGGACATCCAATCTTACAGATACAACCGGCCCTTTTGAGGGCAATCATAATGCTGATGCGGCCCGCGATGAAATTGAGTTTGACACCCCTGCTAGAGCATCTGCCTCTCTTAAAAATTCTGTCTCAGTGGTACACATAGGTTTAATTTTCAAAAACTGATAGGGAATGCTCCTGACCAAGGGCTCAGGGTGTGAGCTGGTGGCATGTACAATTGTGGTCCCCGCAGAGGGTTTCCTATACAGAGTTGAGCACAAGACACCAACATCATTCACAACATTTTCTACATCTAGTAAAGTTAATTTTTATTTATTTTTTCAAATCAATGTTAAATGCAGTATTATACAATAGAGAAAATACTATGACTCCTTTGGGAAATGTATTATGAGCTATTTATTTTTTAATCCAGATTCATAATAAAATCATTGCAGTTCTATACCCTTCTCTGCGGGAGGTCTGGCTCTTGGGCATTTGGCCCCTACCTGGTGGATACACATTAACACTCCTGGACAGACACATCTCATATTTACATTTGTTACAATAACTCCTTGCCTCTTCATCATTTGGAGGTAGGGATCCTCTTTTGGGAGACTATTTTTTGGTAGTTGGACACAGCCTTTATTGTCGCACATGTATAGTAAACAAATTATGTGGATATAAAAATGTTTGTGTGATATTGTTTTATTTTTTTATTTTTCAGTAGTATCACCATGCATTTTCCTGAAGAAGCCTGAATAAGTAAAACATGTTAAATAACATGCACAATGAATGACATTATATGACTGTACAGTATGCTTTTAATCTAAATTTTTTGTAAGTAAATAAAATGTTGTAACAAATAATTTTTACACAAAATATTTCTCAGTGTATTTATGTGTCCATGCACCTGAAAAGTCCATTATTTCTCCCATTTGCCTTTAAACACAGAAATGAGGCAACACTGCAATATTGTATATGGAGGTCCACTAAAATAGTATCAAAACAAATCCTTTTTATAGTCTCAGATAAAGAATTTGTGTGAAGAAAGAAGGGGGTTTATTTTCTAAAACAATAACATACATTTTTCCCCACCAATGCGCCAAACACAACAGAAAGTTTGGATTCTCTTGGCCAAAAATTTTGAATTGAGATATTCTTTGGTTTAGCCTCCCCAGTACAGCCACAGACAGTCATGTACCAAAATCTAAGGTGTAATCCTGCACCTCAAAAAGTTCCATACACTGGGTGCAACATGTGCATTGCCCTAGATCTGACCAGAAGATGACCATTTTGCACTGGACACTATGCATAATTAAAAATAAAAATAAAAGACACATTAAGTTAAAAAAGTGATAGGGAAATTTGATGAAGTTGATCTATCTTAGGCCTCGTACACACGATCAAATCTGTCCACTGGAAACGGTCCGCTGGACCGTTTCAGCAGACAGATTCGATCGTGTGTACGGCCGAGCCGATGGATTTGGCCACCCGACAGATTTCAAAGCATGCTTTGAAATCTATCGGGTGGGAATCCGTCCGCCCGACATGTCTGCTGGTTAGTACACTTACCAGCAGACATGTCGTCCCGCACTGCCGCCGCACCGCCGCCGAATGGATTTGGCGCTTGCGCGGAAGTGTTTTACTTCCTGGTGCGGTGACGTGGCGGCATCAACGTCACCGACACGTCAGCGCGCTCTCTGCTGGCGGGGATTTTGGTTTGCTCGTGTGTACACGCGAGCAAACCAAAATCCCAGCAGACAGATTTGTTCAAATCTGTCGGACGGACAGATTTGAACAAATCTGTCTGCTCGTGTGTACGAGGCCTAACAGTATCACATTTGCCAGAACAAATGATCATTGTTGTACCAAAATTACAATGAAATTTTAACTAATAAAGGCATTTGCTTTGTAAATTTGAAAATGTTTGATTTTGATTATGAGTCCCCATCACTCAGAATTCAAGCCAGAAGTGT
The DNA here is from genome assembly GCA_029574335.1 of Rana kukunoris. Taxonomy (NCBI): domain Eukaryota; kingdom Metazoa; phylum Chordata; class Amphibia; order Anura; family Ranidae; genus Rana; species Rana kukunoris. The sequence continues at coordinate 210,439,795 of CM056052.1, forward strand.
ATCACTGCTGGGGTGCAAATTGTCCCTTTTATTACTTCCTTTGAGCTTGGCTTGGCTGGACATTAATAATCTTCACCTGCTTTGAAGTAACCCAGACAAAGTGCTGACTTCACATTGTGGTGAAACTCTAGATGTTAACAGTTGAGGCTAGGGCTTTATGACTCTGCCAACTGGCTTCATACTGTGTAGAGAATAGAGTAACACAGCTTGTACAGAAATAAAAGTGACAAACACAGCAGGGTAGCATAGTACAAGGGGACATATAACTTCTGCAAAATAGAATAGGCAGGCTACATAATGCTGTGCTACAGGGGGATTAATCGGGTGTTTGAATGTACCTGTAAGTGAGGAAACACTGGGCTTCCTACTTAGATTATAAATTAATTTATTTATTACGAGCATGATCTCCTGAAATAGCAAAAAGACCAGAGCAACTTTTACATTTATGGGCCAATTGATTTGTCAGTGACTTTGTAATTCAATTTGATACCAAATAGATATATATATATATTTTGTTTTGTTTTGGAATAAATATGACTTTATTTTGGGACCACTATTTTCCAAAAAAATGACTTTGTTTACTGTGTATTCTACAGCAACAATATATGAAGTTTGCTTGAGATGATATTGTGACCAATTTATAAGCACTATGACAAAATACATTATGATGATTGCAAGATAAATTTTTTAAGCATTTCAATGATATTTAAACATTTTAATGTAAAAGAATTCTAAGTCTGTGACATTATGTGAGAATTGATATGTGGATTTGTTATTGACAACAACAATATACATATACAGTATATATATATACATCTATATACAGTATCTCACAAAAGTTAGTATACCCCTCACATTTTTGTAAATATTTTATTATACCTTTTAATGTGAATGAAGAAATTACACTTTGCTGCAATGTAAATTAGTGAGTGTACAGCTTGTATAACAGTATATATTTGCTGTCCACTCAAGATAACTCAACACACAGCCATTAATGTCTAAACCGCTCGCAACAAAGTGAGTACACCCCTAAGTGAAAATGTCTAAATTGGGCCCAATTAGCTATTTTCCCTATCCAGTGTAATGTGACTCGATAGTGTTACAAGGTCTCAGGTGTGTTAAATTTGTTGTTATCACTCTCACTCTCTCATACTGGTCACTGGAAGTTCAACATGGCACCTCATGGCAAAGAACTCCCTGGAGTTCTGAAAAAATGAATTGTTGCTCTACATATGGTCTAGGCTATAGGAAGATTGCCAAGTCCCTGAAACTGAGCTGCAGCATGTGGCCAAGACCATACAGCGGTTTAACAGGACAGGTTCCACTCAGAACAGGCCTCGCCATGTCAATCCAAAGAAGTTGAGTGCACATGCTCAGCGTCATATGCAGAGGTTGTCTTTGGGAAATAGTAGTATGAGTGCTGCCAGCATTGCTGCAGAGGTTGAAGGGGTGGGGGGGGGGGTCAGCCTTTCAATGCTCAGACCATACGCCGCACACTGCATCAAATTGGTCTGCATGGCTGTCTTTCAAGAAGGAAGCCTCTTCTAAAGCTGATGCACAAGAAAGCTAGCAAACAGTTTGCCGAATACAAACAGACTAAGGACATGGATTACTGGAACCACACCCTGTTGTCTGATGAGACCAAGATAAACTTGTTAGGTTCAGATGGTGTCAAGTGTGTGTGGTGGCAACCAGGTGAGGAGTACAAAGACAAGTGTGTCTTGCCTACAGTCAAACATGGTGGTGAGAGTGTCATGGAGAGTGTCATGGTCTGAGGCTGCATGAGTGCTTTCGGCACTGGAGAGCTACAGTTTATTGAGGGAACCATGAATGCCAACATATACTGTGACATACTGAAGCAGACTTAGGCCGCGTACACACGAGGGGATATGTCCGCTGAAAACGGTCCGATGGACCGTTTCAGCAGACATCTCCGCTCGTGTGTATGGGCTAGCGGACAGATTTCTCCACCCGACAGATTTCAAAGCATGCTTTGAAATCTATCCGGTGGGAATCTGTCCGCCCGACATGTCTGCTGGTTAGTACACTTACCAGCAGACATGTCGGCTCCCACCACCGCCGCGCCGCTGCCGAATGGATTCGGCGCATGCGCGGAAGTGTTTTACTTCCTGGTGCGGTGACGTGGCGGTGACGCGGCGGCGTCAACGTCACCGCCGCGTCACCACTACGTCACCGTGCCGTCCGGCGGCGGGGAATTTGATCCGATGGTGTGTACACGCCATCGGATCAAACTCCCGATCGGACATATCCGATGGAAATGGTCCGCGGACCGTTTTCATCGGATATATCCGATCGTCTGTACGCCGCCTGAGACTAGGGCACAGGGCAGTATTCCAACACGATAAAGACCCCCTTTTACAAAGTGTAATTTCTTCAGTGTTGTCACATGAAAATATATAATAAAACATTTACAAAAAATCTAGGGGTGTACTAACGTTTGTGAGATACTGTATACATTTATCTATATATATTTCTGGACACCTTGATAAAATGTGGATACCTGTTAGCCGATCATTGGCAACCTATTTTTTATGCACTAAGGAAGGATGGCCTGTTTGCACTTTTCCATTATTTTCGATTGAGAAGTTGTATTAACTGTTTCTATATCTACAGCACCACTGTTCTGGTAGGTTAGTTTACTAAATCAAGTGCACCCAAGATGGCTGCCTCACCCCTGAGTCACTTTGAATCCCCAGGGAGAAAGTGCTATAGAAATACAAATTAGATTAGGTGTTTTTGACACATTACTTATTGCTGTGTTCTGTAAATAACTTTGTAACACAACTACAGAATTAGTAGTGCAAAAAAACAAAACGGTGTTTAAAAAATAAAAAAAATCACCAAAAATGTGTTGCTGTCTGCTAGGTGCTCGTGCTGCTTTTTTGAGAGGGTCATTATCTCTCGATGAGCAGATTGTTCTTTACATACCTATGTCACCGTCAAGGACCTAGATTAGTTTTGCTCTCTTAACAATAATTCCAGATTAAATGGCATTTCATCACCTTGCCTGCTCCTCTAGTGACCTCGCTAGATCTGCATGCTTTAGGTCCCAACCTCCTTCATCCCTCTTACATTGATGAATTGCTTCATTTTAATTGAAGTCAAACCACTAACTACTGGAGCATTTTATAATTTATTAGCAGGTGCTACTGAGCTAATCTGTTGATAGTGATCAAAAGTGCTGGTCCATCCTGACTTCTGCAAACGTTTCAGTGACCTTCATTAAGAAAAGGTAGAAAAGCTAATCTTTCTCAGTGGAGTGAGCCTTATCTTTACAAACAAGCCAAGAATACCAATACCATCTGCGCTGAGTATTTTTAGAATACATATAGGGCATCTCCCACAGAATAAAATTACTGAATATGTTTTGTTGAATCTTTTGACAACCATTTTTTTTAAATCTAAAAGTACCTATAGACATGAAATTAATGTAATTTGATTCAGCTGAATCCACTATGTTTTATCATATCTAAAAATCTTCAACTAATCACAATTTTTTTTTTTTTTACTGGCTATCAATTTTGTGTTCTCTAAGGTATATCCTGATGCTCAGACTACAGTTTTAACAAGCTTGCCTAATCATTTAAAAATTATTAGAAAAAAAAATGCTCTTTTGTTTGTAGCCGTTTAATGGTATATAGTTTACATACTGTAATAAACATGTACCTATCTGTTTCACTTCCTGGTGCCCCTGTTGGAATGTGTATTTTCAGTACTTTTCAGTTTATTATCCCCTACATTAATTAGCATTTGGACCTGGCTTCCCAGAGACTTTATACAGTATCTTGGTTTATGCCTAAACCAGCTTTTCAGCTTCTACCTTTTTTCAGCTTCCACCTGCATGTGGATGGTTCCGCCTTCGTGTTTGGAAATTAGATTACCATTTCTTTGGTCAGATTGCAACTCAGCTAAACTCGCACGGCTTCACTCCCGCAGCCCAGTGTGAACCTGGGCTAAAACTCAGGTACAGTCTTTTGAGGGGAGCTCCTTCCCTCAGGACAACCTCACAGTCCATGGGCTGACCCCATCTTGTTCCCTCTGCATAATTGTCTGCACAGTGCTAAATGGCCCTGTGCTTCTCACATACATCATCCCAAGGAAAAAAAAAGCATATACACCATACACCAAAATATACACGTTATCTCACACATACGCAGGAGGTGCTGTTGCTGTTGTATTTTACCCAGATCAGAAGCAGAGATTATTAGGCAAGTATTCCTATTTTCAAATAATTTAACTGCAGCTGCCTGTAGGGTGCATTCACACTTGTGTGTTCTAAAATCACAGGCAGAATCACAGCGATTCTACCCACAATTTTAACATGCCCAGGTGTGAATGCAGCCTAAATCCTTGTGACAAACTTATCTCTGTCCTATTGTTATTATCTCACTCGCACATTGCTAAATAGTTAGGTCTGTGCTACTGTATGTGTTTAGCAGGCCACCTTGTTTATATTAGCAGGTGAACATGTTTATTGCCTGTTTATTGCAATTGAGTGTATATACAGCTCCTGTTATTTTAGTTAACCCTGTTGAGGGCATGTGGCCCGGTATGGTTCAGGTGGGGGGGGGGGGGCGCTCGCTTGTCGACGTCACCACGCTCCCAGCTGCTCAGTCTGAACCGCAGCTGGAATCACTAGCACTTGTTCCCTACAGTCTTGCTACTTTGTAACAGTGCAGTGTTTGTAACTAGCCATCTGTAAAGTGGCATTTTTTTTGTAAGATGTCAGTACGATTGGAATAAAGTACCAACTTCTTTAACAAACTACTGCACTATGAAATCCTACTTTTATTTTTGTTATCCACACGCTCCCTTGGATCTGGAAAGGCTGTCTGAATCCTGGAAACAATTGGTGAGAGGAGATATCACCAGGTGTGCCTGCTAATTTCCCGCAGAGGAGATAATCCTGAGCAATCATCCAGTGAGGGATTTCCCCTCTTTTGCAGTGCCTGAATGACCCCTTGGGGTCCAACTTTCTGGTAAGCGACCATCCATCCATTTATTTATTTCCAGAGAAGTGTTTTTTGCTGATCAATCATTGTGCCAGTCAAATTACATGTATCCATTTAATGCAGAGGAGTGAGATTACACCCAAACTATCACCTGGATGTCTTTTTCTTTAACAGGACTCACTTATCACATGAATGTACTTTGGATTTGTTCTAAGATTATTATATTTCACCTATTTGTTGCAATTTTTTGCTTTAATATATGTAGCGCACCTTTTGCAATTGAGTGTATATAAAAAATATCCCTGTGTCAGTGGCATCACTGGAAGAAACACTACTAAAAAAGCTCTTCCCCCACCCAGCAGTATTGTTGCAATTTTTTGCTTTAATATATGTAGCGCACCTTTTGCAATTGAGTGTATATAAAAAATATCCCTGTGTCAGTGGCATCACTGGAAGAAACACTACTACAAAGCTCTTCCCCCACCCAGCAGTATAGAGCTATTCACTCAACTTGACCCCCTTTCCTTACTTCAAAGCTCACCAACCCTCCTAAGTACAGCACATCCCCTCCTCTGCAGTACACCGGGCTCCCCATTTATCACTAGAGAGCAGGAGGTCCTGGGAGGAGCGGAGGGGATGATATTTGGGCGATATCTGAAGATGAGGTTGATGATGTAGCTGGGGGCGATGTTGTGGATGGCTTAGTATGTTGTGGTTAGCATTTTGAATTTTATACGGTGGGGTAGGGGAAGCCAGTGAAGGGATTGGTAGAGAGGAGCAGCAGTCACAGATCGGTTAGTGAGGTATATTAGTCTAGCAGCAGCATTCATAATAGACTAAGGCAGGGTTCACACTAGTCCGATATACGCTCCGACATTGGGAGCTCATGTCGCATGACGTGTGAAAATTAATGTTTCCCTATGGGAGTCGTCTTAACTGGTCCGACACATGTCAGAGTGACTTTGCAAATGCTCACTGTACTACTTTGGTCCGACTTTGATTTAACTTGAGCCCATTGAATATCATTGAAGTAGGATCAAAGTCGGATTGCAGTCTTGCACGCTCCGACTTGTACTCTGCTACTCTGCTGATCTTGAGGGGGAACTCCACGCCAAATTTTAAGAAAAAAACCGGCATGGGTTCCCCTCTAAGAGCATACCAGGCCAATGGGTCTGTTGCGGATTTAAAGGGGAACCCCCTACGCCGAAAAAACGGCATGGGGGTCCCCCCAAAATCCATACCAGTCCCATATCCAAGCAGCAGCCTGGCCAGTCAGGAAAGGGGTGGGGATGAGCGATCGCCCCCCTCCTTAACCGTGCTAGGCTGCATGCCCTCAACAAGGGGGCCCCCAGATACCGGCCCCCCACCCTAGGTGAATGAGTTTGGGGTACATCGTACCCCTACCCATTCACCTGGAGGAAAAGTTTCAAAAAAAATAAACACACTACACAGGTTTTTAAAATATTTTATTAGTCAGCTCCGGGGGTCTTCTTCCGACTTCTCCTCTATCCCGGGGTCTTCTTCTGACTTCAGGGGTTTTCTTCTGTCTTCTCCGCTCTCTTCTTCTGCTCTCCGCGTTCCCCGTTTCTTCTCCCGCTCTCCGGTGCCTTCTACCGGGTTGCACCACTGCTGCTTTCTTCTTTGTAGCTCTTTTACTAGCAGCAGCGATCAGCCCGGGCTTCCTCCTTCATCTTCTTCCTTGTCGCCTTCTTCTTCCCTCTTCTTTTCTTCCGGTGTTAACTCGACGCTTCCTCACGCTGTAATTTTGTGTGCGCGGCTCGCACCGATTTATATAGGCCTCTTATGACGTCACAGTCCCAGAATGCTCCGGGTGGTGACGTCATACGGGATACAGGTCTGGTATAGATTTTGGGGGGGGCCCTCACACCGTTTTTTCGGCGTAGGGGTTCCCCTTCAAATCCGCACCAGACCCATGGGCCTGATATTGGCAGGGATTCAAGTCGGATCCCCACTCATTGAAAGTCGAAATTCAAGTCCAGGGCAAAGTCGGATCAAAGTAGTGTCCTGTTCATGAAAGTCGGATGGATGTAGGACCACATTGTCCGCTGAAAATGTTGTCCGCTGAAAATGTACTAGCCTGCTATCCAACATTTGTTGGCCCAAAATTGGAAAACAATTGTCTAAAGAAGCGTACTAACAGTAAGATTTTAGGACAACAGTCTGTCAACAGACAATCAAACTGTGCGTACGAGGCTTTAGAAAGCTGAGAAATTACTCATAACTCCCTCTGTGGCTGAACCAGCAAGGTGTTGCATTTTCCTATGCGTGACAAGATTTGGTTAATTACAGGTTATGTAATTAACCAAATCTGTAATTTACAGTGTTCTCAAATTAGCTTGGTTTATTTTTAATTACAGTCATAGACATTCCAAAACTGTTCACACAGATGTCAAGTTACATCCTCCCATCACTATGTATTCTAAGAATTAATAGAACCCAGACAGAGGACTGTGGTGAAAGCTCTTGGGCCTGTCCCTGTGATTTGCAGCTGCACTTATTTACAGCAGTAGAAACTTGTGAATAGAATTGTGGTTACTAATTGATTTTGGAGCATTTCAAATAATTTATTTAGAAGATAATCCGCAGCATGGTGAATGTTTTTGTTCAGACAACTCTGAATATTACAATTAAAAGCAGATTCCCCCCTTTAAACCCCAGATATTTCACCAAAGCCCTAACTGGGCTCCTAGTAAAACTACTGACACATTCTACTGCTCTACTGACACGTCAATATATATATTTATATAAATATATACACACATGCATGTGTGTTTCAGCTTTGGGGTGCACACCCTAATGCAATAGGCTGTGCACACCTATGCTCTGCAGCACATACTAACTTTCCCTCGACTGTCCTATGTTCAGCCATCAGGAATGAAATACCCAGTACTTCTGGATATGGGGTTTATCATGTAATTCTCACTTCTGTCTTGCAAACAACTGGGTGCCTGAGTGACGAAGTACTGTCAGATAATTCTGTACTTTCATAATTATTTTTTCTTACGCATTCATGGCAGCACACACTGGCTTGTGACTCCGCCCTCACAACCTGACAGGATTGGTTAGCTATAAATTTAAAGTGGAGACACCCGGCACCATTCTCTTTTTTTATCCTCACCTGACAGGACGTGGGTGGTCACGTACAGCTTGCCTCCTACCGCTATCGCCCCAGCAGGTTCAGCCTCTCCTGTTTGGAAGTCCCCCCTGTACAGTCTCTAATAGAGCTTTATGGGGGGAACCCCACTCTGGTGGTCTCAGGGGGTGAAATCCCGGAAAATACCTGGCATCTACAGGCTCTAAATGAGCTTCTCCTAGGCAGTGGCTCTCCTTCCCTTTTTTTTTGCTTCCCAGTATTCTCTGCCTGCTGTCCCCTTGTCTCATTTTCCCCTCGTTTTTCCTTTTTATTTATTTGCAAACCTTAGAACCCAGCAGGTCTTGCTGGGTTTTGTTGTTCCATGTCCCTCCGCTCCGCCGCGTCCCCAGGCCATTCTGCGCATGCACGCAGCAGAGTGATGACGCCGGCGGCCTCCCTTGCCCTCCAAGATGGCGTCGGGGTGCGCACGGCGCTACTGCGCATGCGCAAGCGCGTCATCAGCGCCGCCAAATTTAAAAACGAAAATGTATCTTTTTGCTCTCTAAGGCTGCTGCTCTGCCCGATTTCGTAGGGAATTTTTCCCAAAGGTACCTTACACTCTGCTCCTCATAGCCCATCTGTTTTCTGCCTTCCTGACCTTTTCTTTTTTCTTTCCTCCAGCTTTCAGTCCCCTGCTGTCTCTGCACATTCCATGGAGCCCACTGCCCTCGCAGACCACTACCAACAAACAAGGCATGGAGGCCGTCATAAGATTGGGTAAGTAGTGAAAAGAAAAAAGAGAGCCGGCCACTGAACACTGCTTTTCTTGCAGTCCCACCAGGCCCAAAGATGCAAGCCCACGGCGCAGGGAACGATCCAGGCATACATCAAGCAGGAGATGCCGCAGGAGCCGATCAAGATCTTCCTCCCGCTACCATCGATCTAGGCATATCCGATCACGCCGCAGCCGATCCCGTCACAGCAGGTCTCATCGCAGACGGTCACCCTCATTGCACCGCGAACGTTACCATACCCGTCCTGCGGCTAATGCCTGCTGGGTGTGCGGTGCTGTTGCATTGCTAGGAAAACTAGCTTGTCGCACCTGCTTTAATGAAGCAACCACAGAAAAAGAGGCAGACGCCAGAGCGGCTACAGACCTCATAAGAGAGCCAGTGCGGGAATCATTCTGGACCGCGGCTCCTCTGGCCTGTGATGATCCCACCCCAGACACTTCATCAGCCTTCGGCCCATATGCCCAGCTAGCGGGGACCCTTTCTGATCATGAAGAGCATGAAGTGGTGTCAGGATTTGACTTCAGCCTGGTCGAGCCGTTCGCACGCTCTGTTAAAGAGGCTATAGGTTGGGAAGAACCACTAGTGGAGCCACTGAAAGTTGGGAAGTACTTCCCCGAGTTAAGGAGGGATCCCGAACTGTTCCCCTTCATTGAGGAATTGGAAGATCTCATTAGAGATGAGTGGGAAAAACAAGATAAGCGGCCTGGCCTGTCCAATAAACTAGCTAAGTTGTACCCTCTGAAGGAGTCTAAAGTTTCTTCCCTCATTAACGCTCCCATTGTGGATTCATCCCTAATGCGGCTCGCCAGGCATGTCACTTTGCCAATAGAGGACACCTTCTCGTTCCGAGACGTTCTTGACCGCAAGATCGACTTGGAATTAAAGAAAGCATACTGTACGGCAGGTGGAGCATGTAGACCAGCCATTACCACAGCAGCTGTCCGCATGGGCAGCCAACAACGAGAAAGCCCTACTAGAAGGTACTGACCAGGGGGAGATAATTTCCGCTTTACAAGAGATCAAGCTAGCAGGCGACTTTGTGGCGGGGGCTTCGGTGGATGTCATTCGCTCCTCGGCTAGGTCCATGTTAGCCTCAGTGATGGCCCGCAAAGCCCTATGGCTGAAACCCTGGGTCGCTGACACGACTTCAAAATCTAACTGGTGCAAGATACCGTATGATGGCACAAACTTGTTCGGTGCGAAATTGGATTCTGCGATTTCCAAAGTTACTGGGGGCAAGTCGGGGCTTATCCCCTCTGACAGGAGGCCCAAGCCTCATAAAGGCCCTACCTTTAGGCGTAATCTGCCTGATAGATACAGGAAAGCCAGAACCTATCGTCCCGGCAAGGAATTCAGGAGAGATTGGAGAACTTCTCGCCCTCCCTTTTCGAAGGCTCAAAAGACCAAGGCCATTACCTCAGGGGACCAACAAAAGTCCTTTTGAAGGGTTGCCTGCCCACCAAGCTCAGGTGGGCGCCAGGCTCAGAGGTTTCGCACAGGTTTGGTCAGAACACATAAAAGACCCATGGACTCTTTCCACGATCAAGCAGGGTCACAAATGGAACTTTATAGGGGCATTGCCTCACACTGTCTTCTAACCCACCAAAATTCCATCTTCCATAGACAAGAGGAAACTTCTCATTCAATACATTTCAGAGTTAATAGTGAAAGGGGCAGTCGTGGAAGTTCCTTCGCACCAAAGGGGCAGGGGTTTTTATTCCCCTCTATTTTTGGTACGAAAGAAATCAGGGGATCTTCGGCCTGTGCTGGACCTCAAACGAATCAACAGAAGAATCCAGATAGAGGCTTTCAAGATGGAGAATCTCCAGTCCATTCTTCTGGCAGTGGATCTAGGGGATTGGATGCTGTCAATCGATTTATCACACGCCTACCTTCATGTGCCAATTCACCCTGCATTCCAAAAATGTCTACGCTTCTCCATCAGCCAACATCACTTCCAGTTCCGATGCCTACCTTTTGGAATCTCTTCGGCACCCAGGACGTTCACAAAAGTGCTCCTCCCGCTCATAGCACTCCTCAGGGAGAGAGGGTTGAGGGTATGAATGAATGAATGAATGACTTGTATAGCGCAACGCATGCGAACTGAATCGCCTCTGGGCGCTTTTCCCAGCCAGTGTCTGCTTGGCTGGTGCGGTAATTTTTACCCCGTAGGATCTTGACACGCTAGGGACACACAGTCATACACACATATATACATGTATACTGGGCCAATTTGGACGAGATCCAATTTACCTACCCGCATGTCTTGGAGTGTGGGAGGAAACCGGAGTACCCGGAGGAAACCCACGCAGACACAGGGAGAACATGCAAACTCCAGGCAGATGGTGTCGTGGTCGGGATTCGAACCAGCGACCCTAGGGTACACCATTATCTGGACGATATCCTGCTTTTAGCAGCAGATCAGGAGACTCTGCTCCTCCAGCGGGAGATCCTAATATCGACCCTCCAGAACTTCAGTTGGTTAATCAACTGGCAGAAGAGCAGCCTCCAACCCTCACAAATTATGATATTTCTGGGGGCAGAATTGGATACGAAGCAGAACAGGGTACAGTTGCCCTTAGAGAAGGTGGAACCGCTAGCTCCGAAGGTGCGCAACCTATTGTCTTCCAAACTTACATCAGCCAGAACCTGCCTCAGAATGCTGGGCTCTATGTCTTCAACTATACCCATGGTCCAGTAGTCCCAGTGGCACATGAGAACCTTGCAGAACGCCTTTCTCAAACAATGGGACGGAGCCTCAATGCACCAACCCATCAATATTCCCAGCCGAGTAAAACACGCTCTTCTGTGGTGGACTCATCCTCCCAACCTCAGGAGATTCAAACCTATAGCCCCTCCGAGCCCGGAGATCGTGATGCCAGCGAGAGGGGTTGGGGGGCTCACTACCAGGATCAGACAGCCCAGGGACAGTGGCACTTCCCTGCTCGGGGCACAGTGTCGAACATACTGGAGCTTCGAGCTGCATTCCAGGCCCTCTTAGCCTCCGAGCCTCTACTACAAGGGAAGACCGTCTTAATTCGGATGGACAACAGGGTGGCGGTGGCCTACGTCCAGAGACAAGGCGGTACCCGAAGCCACACACTATTAAAGGAAGTTCGTCCCATAATGGAATGGGCCCAGACACATCTATTGGACCTAAGAGCAGTTCATGTTCCAGCAGCACAGAACACGCTAGCCGACTTCCTGAGCAGGGAACTTCGGTCAAACAACGAGTGGTCTCTGAATCTCTGGGAGTTCTCCATTCTGACGGAGGTGTGGGGGGTTCCCGGAGATCGACCTGGCGGCAACATCAGCGAATGCCAAATGCTCGAGATTTCTGTCCAGAATACCCTTTCCGACAGCGGAAGGGACAGATTGCCTTCTTCACCCGTGGGACTTCAAGCTGGGGTACATCTTCCCGCCAACTCCCCTGATAGCGAGGTTCCTATCCCGGCTCCGAAGATCATCAGCCACTGTAATAGTGGTAATACCGTTTTGGCCAAGGAGACCGTGGTTCACGACTCTCCTACAACTCAATACCCGACCTCCAATCCACCTACAAGTGTCAGCGGACCTCCTACACCAAGGTCAGTTCCTCCATCCGGCCACAGACAGGCTCCAACAGGGATGTTGTTACGTACCTGGATACCAGAGTCTGATGCAGGGTGGCCTCTCTTACGACCCTGGTTCGCGAGCCACTGAAGTGGGGACAGCGGACTCGGAGCACAGGGGGGTAGGTGTGCCGGGGTGATGTAGAGTAGAAGCAGATGGGCGAATACCTCTGATGTGGAGATGAAGAAGATGCTGAAGACGCTGAAGTGGAGGATGGGTCAGCGACCCGCAGGGAAGCTGCGACTACTGCGGCACAAGCTGGAAAAGTAAGTTGGTGGAATGAACATCAACTGGAACAGCAGGGTCAGACAAGCCGGGTCATAATGGATAGGCAGGAGAGATGCAGGCAGATGGCTGGAGAGTAGTCGGTAAAGCAAGTAGGTAGGTCTGGTAACGGGAGTTCAATCAGGCGGATGGTCAAACAGGAGCCGGGTCAAAGGGTTGGAGAGGTACGGATGGTCAGGCAAGCCAAAGTCAGAGTTCAATCGGGTAATCCAAACAGAGTACAGGTCTCAGGTAGGGATCAGCCACAAACTGCAGATCAGGCAGCAATGAGCTGCAAACAAAAACAGGGTTTTAAAGTGTCCGTTTGGCGCCAGGACCGTTCACGTGCATGCGTGCGCTGGGACGCGCGGCGGTGATCCAGGGACATTGAGGAGGACGGCTGCATGGAGGAGGTAAGTCCCTGACATTGCCCCCCCCAAGGGGCAGCCTCCAGATGCCTAGTCGGGCTACTTTGTCAGGGTGAGCGAGGAAAAAGGCACGTAGCAATCTTTTAGCATGAATGTTACCTTCAGGCTCCCAAGAATTATCCTCTGGACCATACCCCTTCCATTTGACCAGAAACTGATCCTGTCCTTGTCGCTTCCTGCAGTCCAATATGGCTTCCACTACGTACTCTTCAAAACCATCGATCTGGACAGATTCAGGAGGCTTGGATCCTCTGTTAGGGAAGGGATCGGGAACTGCAGGTTTGAGTAAAGAAACATGAAATACAGGGTGTATCTTCAAGGAATTAGGTAGAGACAGTTCATATGATGCTAAATTGATCTTTCTCTTAACCGGGAAGGGTCCCAAAAACTTAGGTGCCAACTTCTTAGATGGGCAGTCTTAAGGTAGTCTTATGTTATTCGTGGACAACCATACCTGATCATCTGGTTTGAGATCCAACTCCCCCCTCCTCTTTTTGTCAAAGAACCTTTTGCTGTCAGTCTGAGCCTTGATTATCGCTTCACGTAGTATATGGTTGTTACGTTGAAGAAACTCCAAGATATCTTGAACTGCTGGGACGGTTGATTCTGAAAAGAAATCTGGTAAAAATGTTAAATTAAAACCATAATTAGAGAAGAAAGGGGATTGCCCCGTGGCTGAATGTTTGGCATTGTTATATGCAAATTCTGCTAGTGGAAGCAACGAGACCCAATCGTTTTGAGAAAAAGTTGTAAAGCATCTGATGTATTGCTCCAAGGTTTGGTTTGTTCTTTCGGTTTGCCCATTGGTTTGGGGATGATAGGCCAAGGACAGGGAAAGTTTAATCTGCAACTTTTCACAAAGGACTTTCCAGAACCGAGAAGTGAACTGGACCCCTCTGTCTGAGACAATATTGAAGGGGACTCCATGTAGCCTGATGATCTCTTTAATGAAAACACAAGCAGTTTCGGCAGCAGAAGGTGTTTTCTTCAAAGGAAGGAAGTGAGCCATTTTAGTAAAACAATCTACGATCACAAAGATTGCTGTACACCCTTCGGAACAGGGAAGTTCTACAATAAAGTCCATTGCAATCATTTCCCAAGGTCTATTGGGTACGGGTAGAGGTTTTAACAGGCCCCAGGCTTGTTTCCTGGATGTTTTGTTCCGATTGCAGATGGGACAAGAGTTGACATAAGTTTTACAAAAGTCCTCTAGATCAGGCCACCAGAAAGTGCATCGCACTAATTCGAGGGTCTTGTGGACTCCAAAGTGCCCTGCTAATGGATGGTCATGGAGAAGTTTTAAAACCTCCACGCTGACATTTTCCGGTACAAAGACTTGACTTCCTCTCCAGAATAGACCGTCTCTGGAAGTTAGCGAGATGTTGGGGGGTTTGGAAGATTCGGAAGATGCTTCCCTGATCGTGGATAGCAGGTCAGTATGCAAAAGTATTAAGTTGCCATCTGGAAGAATGGTGTCTGGAACGGATGTATACTTCGGATTGTCATGCATCCGGGATAAAGCATCTGGTTTGACATTCTTGGATCCAGGTCGGTAGGTGATATGGAAACAAAAACGAGAAAAGAAAAGAGCCCAACGGGCTTGTCATGGCTTTAACCATTTCACTGTCCTTAGATACTCTAGAGTCTTGTGATCTGTGTAGATCAATACAGGGTGAGCAGCGCCTTTGAGTAAGTATCTCCACTCCTCTAAAGCGGTCTTGATGGCTAACAGTTCTCGATCCCCCACGTCGTAATTCCTTTCAGCAGGAGAGAGTTTTCGGGAGAAGAATCCCACTGCATTAAATCTTTGTCTCCTGAACGCTGGGAGATGACGGCCCCTACCGCTACTTCGGAGGCATCTAATGAGCTGCAAACAAAAACAGGGTTTTAAAGTGTCAGTTTGGCGCCAGGACCGTTCACGCGCGCTCCCGCCCGCCGTGCACGTGCCGTTAGAGCGCGTGCACGAGAGCGGGACGCGCGGCGGTGATCCAGGGACATGGAGGAGGACGGCTGCATGGAGGAGGTAAGTCCCTGACAGATGTTCCCAGGCCATTATAGCAACCTTAATGCAAGCCAGGAAGGTCACCACAAACACCGTTTACACCAGAGTTTGGGAAAGATTTGCCCACTTGGAGGTTGGAATCACATCTCGCCGGATCCTTACCAAATCCAAGGCCTAAATTCAAGCACCCTAAGAGTACAGATCTCTGCTCTGTCTGCCAAAACTGGCACTAGGTGGCCCCTGCACCCGTTGGTCAACCAGTTCATGCAGGCCTGCACGAAAATCAGACCGCCCAGAAGACCATCCCTTCTGGCTTGGGATCTTTCAGTAGTTCTGGAAGCACTGTCCAATCCACCTTTCTTCCCACTCAGCTCTATCTCCTTATGGGACCTGACCCTAAAGTTGTCCTTCCTCATTGCAATTGCTTCGGCTAGGAGAGTGTCAGAGTTACAAGCCCTCATGTCTAAGGAGCCATACTTAGTTTTCCTGCCCGACAGGGTGGTGCTGAGGCCTTCAGATCGCTTCCTCCCCAAAGTTACTTCGGCCTTCCACTACGGCCAGGACATCGTCTTACCATGCCTCTCCAACGAGAATGGTGAACCTCATGCCTTGGACATTAAGTTGACAATTTCCAACTAATTTCCTCCGTTCGACGGATGCCCTCCTGATTTTCCCTCATGGAGCCAGGCGGGGTCAAGCAGCCACTTCCCGGACCATCGCCTCTTGGCTAGTCAAGGCTATCGAGAAAGCATATTCCACTCAACAGCTGGCGATTCCGGAAGGCATCAGAGCGCATTCAACCAAGGCAGTGGCAACCTCAGTGGCAACCTCTTGGGCAGCATACTGTGGGGTCTCTTCGGAAACCATTTCCAGAGCAGCAACCTGGTCCTCCAGGCATACCTTTATCTCCCACTACAGAGTGGACGCCGCTCTTTTGGCTACAGCTGAGTTTGGCAGATCTATCTTCAGGGCCAATTCTTCTGCTCTATAGGGAATAAAATACTTTTTTGCATCGAACCCTCCCAACTGGTGAGTTATTTCCCAGTGTGTGCTGCCATGAATGCGTCAGGAAAATGGAAAATTGTATACTCACCTTTCCGTAATTTTCCTTTCCTGACGCATCTTCATGGCAGCACACATCTGCCCACCCTATTGTTCAATGATGATATATACGGAGAATGATGCCGGGTATCTCCACTTCAAATTTATAGCTAACCAATCCTGTCAGGTTGTGGGGGCGGAGTCACAACCCAGTGTGTGCTGCCATGAAGATGCCTCAGGAAAGGAAAATTACGGAAAGGTGAGTATACAATTTTCCGTTTTCATGGGCAGGTTGGCTGCTTAACAAACACATTACCCAAAATCACTAAACTGCCCACATGAAACTGCCCACATAAAGTGTTACTAACCCCACAACAGTAAAATCAGTCTGTATATGCAGTAAAACATGCTTCTTATACTCACTGTGGAACCAAAAGGGGATAATCCTCTGCATTATGTAAAAAGTCTGTTTGATCCTGTCTTTTCTGATCCTCACCTTCTTCCAGTGTCCCCAATATATTTCCTGATAATACAAAGTCAGAGGACAGGCTGCACATGCTCAGTTTGGTGTGAATTGCTATAGAGTTTTTTTTCTGGGGAGAGCGCACGTGATTAGCACAGGGCCAATTGGCATTGTCCAAATAGAGGGTTAGGGGTCCTACATCCTGATAGGACAGTCAGTGCAGAAGAAAAACTCCTCCTACAAGATTTAACCAGACACTCAAAGAATGAACAGCAGGGCCGCTGATAGGGGGGGACCACCAGTCCTCCTGTAGGGGGTCCGAGCACACAAATGGGGCCCAAACACCAGAGGGAAGGAGGGGCACTTACAGGATGCCCTGTGCGGCTCTCGGCAGCAGCTGAAAACCCTCCCGCTGACTTTTAGCTGTTGCACAGACACAACTGCCGGCTTCCTTGTCCTGTTAAAAAATAAATAAATAAATAACACTGTATTGTTTTAATCCCTTGAAAAAAAAATTGAAAATTGTAAAAAAAGATGTGTAAAAATTGTGAAATAAAATATTTTATTTATTTAAAAAAAATATATAAAATGTTTTTGTTAAAAAATGTTGAAAACTAATTATAAAAGGGCTAATTCACACAGTTTCTCTGTTATCTGTGTGTTCTCTAAGATTGATGTTAGTACAATTATTGTTAAAAAAAATGTTCTTTATATATTTAGGGGGGGGGGGGTGGTTGGTCTGGCAGGTAGGCTGTACGGGGCCGTGTGATTTCTAACAGCAGCCCTGATGAGCAGAGCGGGCGGATGGTAGGTCCATGTCCGCTCTGTATATGCAGAGCGGACACGGACACAGCCCACTACACTCTTTTTTTAGTGGATCGGAATGGTGGTAGAACACAAATGGGTTTACATCTGTCACTCCATAAAGGTGATTCCACCTTAGAGGTCCAATTGGATCAGACTGACCGTGTAAAAGGGGCCCATGGCTGCTTTCCAGAGCAGGAGGTCGCGGGCCACATCAGAGGGCCCCACGGGCCACATGTGGCCCCGGGCCACTGGTTGGGCACCCCTGACCTAGGCGATCCAGGAGGAAGTAGGAGCAGGTACCTGTGAAAACCAGATACCTGCCCCCACCCAAAAAATGATCCAAAAGTTGAAGGGGGGGGGGGGCAGAATAACGGAACTTTAAGGACCACTCCTTGAGTGTCACCTGTAATTGAGTAATTGTAATTGAGTGTCACCTTGCCACTTGTAATTTCTGCACACTGATTGACTAATGCTGGCCATACACTATACGAAATTCAGTCATTTGATCAGTTTGTTCGTTTTTCGGCCAGTTAAGTTTGGAAATTTCTGCCGAATGAACGATAAATTGAATGGTTAATGTGTTTAATTAATTTATGTCCACTGAATGATTTATTGGTCATTACATGATAACACTATGGTCCGCAAGTGTGACAATGCCAGGGTGGGTTTGTATCGCCCTGTAAAGAGCTGTGTGACATGCTCCTTACAGTTTTGAAGACTACCTCATTTTTTGTTGTGCTATGGTCCTTAAAACTCTGTGATATGGTAAAAAAAAAATATATTTCTGTAAACTTTTATATTTTTACACATACTTTGACAGCAATGAATTGTCTTAATATTTATAGACTGTACATTTCTGGATGGTTAGTAACCCTCTTGTTTGTGGCAAATGGGAGAAATACCATATAAAAAAAACCTCACATAACAGTATCAGTGGCGGCCCGTCCATAGGGGGTGCCCAGGCGCCGCCCCCCCTCCTGTAGTCTTAAAAAAAAAAACGAAAAAAAGGGCCCTTTAAGGCATTTAAAAATTCCTTTTGCAGCGCCGCGCAAATAACATACACTCACGCATTGCCTGAGTGTATGTTATTGTGGCCAGCCTAGTCAGATAACCGGACATAGGGTGCCGATTATCTGACTAAGGACAGCTGGTTGGCTGTGGGGAAGTGCCTGTCAGAGCCAGCGGCTCTCATAGGCTTTCCCAATACAGCCCTTCAGCTCCCGGATGTTTTATCTCGGAACGTAGTGGGCTACGACCCTTATATATGACTGACGCCGTCTCAGCCAATCAGGTTTCAGTGATTCTGTTTATCCGTAACCTGATTGGCTGGAGCATCATCGCGGGCAGCCGAAGACATCGAGGGACAGTGGAAGGAGGATGGCGAACCCCAGAAAGGTAAGTGCCAGGCGGGGGGAAGCAATCTGACTGGCAGCATTTTACAGGGAACAGTGGGGACAATTGATGCGGGGACAATTGATATGGGGACAATTGATGTGGGCACCAGTGTGGGACAATTAATGTGGGCACAGTGAGGTCAATGGATGTGGGCACAGTGGCAACAATTGATGTGGGCACAGTGGCAATTGATGTGGGCACAGTGGCAACAATTGATGTGGGCATAGTTGTAACAATTGATGGCATGGCACAGTGGCTGCGTTTGGCATGGCACAGTGGTGACAATTGATGGCATGGCACAGTGGCTGCCTTTGAAGGGCACAGTGAGGCTGCAATTGTGTTTTTTTTTTTTTATTATTTTGCGCCCCCCCAAAAATTTTGAGCACCAGCCGCCACTTAAATGCATTGTAATGCATGCTACTGCAAGATGGTTACTGTAGTTATGTGGGTTGAAGTCTTCCAGATAATTAAGAGATATATGTGACATATGTCACAAGAAACCCTGTCACCATTCATTTCAGCCATAATCTTACAATAAGATTGTATGAATGTTACCCCAACATTTCATATTCCTGATATATGTCTGTTAAAAATATCTTGGTCTTTTTGTATTAGGAGTGAAGTTAAAAAAACTATAACCCAAGGCGATTGGTTATAAACCACTTCCTCAGCTGTAAAATAAACTTTGTGTGTGAAAAATCGAATTTAAAAAATTGCAAATGCCGCAAGGTATTAAATGATACTGTATCACATACTGTATTTACAGGTACGCTCTGTATCTAAATCACAGTATCTGGAGGTGACTATGTGCTAAACATAAGAAAGCTGTCACTTACTATGCGCCCTTGCTGCCACTTAAAACTGGACTGGGAATCCAAAGGACATTGTTTAACAGAGGAGGATAAAACAAGGGTGCAAAAAGCGCATCAAAACAGACAGTAAATATTGCACTCACAACCATGGAAACAGAGGGTACATAAAAGAAAGCTCAGCCTCAGGCGGCGTACAGACGATCGGACATATCCGATGAAAACGGTCCGCGGACCATTTCCATCGGATATGTCCGATCGGGAGTTTGATCCGATGGCGTGTACACACCATCGGATCAAATTCCCCGCCGCCGGACGGCGCGGTGACGCGGCGGTGACGTTGACGCCGCCGCGACACCGCCACGTCACCGCACCAGGAAGTAAAACACTTCCGCGCATGCGCCGAATCCATTCGGCAGCGGCGCGGCGGCGGTGGGGGCCGACATGTCTGCTGGTAAGTGTACTAACCAGCAGACATGTCGGGCGGACAGATTCCACCGGATAGATTTCAAAGCTTGCTTTGAAATCTGTCGGGTGGACAAATCTGTCCGCTAGCCCATACACACGAGCGGAGATGTCTGCTGAAACGGTCCATCGGACCGTTTTCAGCGGACATATCCCCTCGTGTGTACGCCGCCTCAGAGTCTTGTGACCAGTATAAAGCCTTTGCAGCCACCGCTATGAGCAGATTATGCTGCAGACTCTACAGTACAGAAATGCCGGTATGAAGATCAGACACCACCGCTGAGGAATAATTTCCACTCTCACCCCTGTCAACTTGTGCCTTCTGTATCCACACTTGTGAGCAGGGCCGATCCGCCCTATAGGCTCACTATGCAAGCCGCTTAGGGCCCCGCAAAGCTGCGAAGGGCCCCCCAAATTACTAGAGGCCCCGCCTGATGAGAAGTAATTTTCAGCCCCTCACCCCACTTCTCAACTCACTGGCTGCATGGGAGAAGAGGTAAGAAGTCAGCACACTCCGCTTCTCACTTTAATGTAAGATGTCATTTCCGACAGCAGAACACCCCCTCCCTCCGCTTCTCAACTTTAATCTTTAATGTAACATGTCATTTTCGACAGCCCCCCGCTTCTCAACTTTAATGTGACATGTCATTTTGCTTAGGGCCCCAGGAAGGTCAGGATCGGCACTGCTTGTGGCTTGTGAGTGCAATATTGTCTGCTTTTACGTGTGCCATTTTAACCACTTCAGCCCCGAAACGAAATTGCCCCTTCCTGACCAGGCCATTTTTTGCAATGCAGCATTGTGGCGCTTTAACTGACAATTGCGCAGTCGTGCAACGTTGTAACCAAACAACATTTATGTCCCTTTTTCCCCCACAAATAGAGCTTTCTTTTGGTGGTATTTGATCACTGCTGTAAGTTTTTTTTGTGCTATAATTTTGCTATAATAAATAACTAAAAGCAAGTAAAAAAAATAAATAAAAAATTTCTTCAGTTTAGACTGATATATATTCTTCTACGTATTTTTGGTAAAAAAATCGCAATAAGCATATATTGATTGGTTTGTCTCTACAAAATAGGGGATAGATTTATGGCATTTTTATTATTATTATTTTTTTTTTACTAGTAATGGCGGTGATCTGCGATTTTTATCAGGACTGTGACATTACGGAGGACAAATCGGACACTTTTGACACTATTTTGGGACCATTGACATTTATACAGAGCTAAAAATAGCCACTGATTACTGTATAAATGTCACTGGCAGGGAAGGGGGTAACACTATGGGTCGATCAAGGGGTTAACTGTGTTCCCTAGGTGTGTTCCAACTGTAGGGGGGATGGGACTGACTAGGGGAGGAGACTGATCGGTGTTCATACTTAGTATGAACACATGATCTGTCTCCTTTCCACGTGGGATTTTTGTGTTTACACACACAGATATCCGGTTCTCGTTGTCACGAGCAATTGTGGGTGCTCAACGGTCATTGCAACAACTTTTGCTGACACACACCTCTTGCAGGGCCATTCACTGGCAAGATCAGTGTACTGTTCTCCACCCCCTCCTCTCTAAGCCCCTTATGCAGCTTAGAACAAAGCTTATGTGATCATATATTTTAAACTGAATGGGTTGTTTTACAAGCTATTTTTAATATATTTTTTGCATGTTATTTACCTATACCAGCCTACAGTGTGTAGACATCTAAAAGCCTAAAGCCTCGTACACACGATCAGTCCATCCGATGAGAACGGTCTGAAGGACCATTGTCATCGGTTAACCGATGAAGCTGACTGATGGTCTGATGTACCTACACACCATCGGTTAAAAAAGCGATCGTGTTAGAACGCGGTGACGTTTACGTGTTTTTACACAACGACGTGCTGAAAAAAACGAAGTTCAATGCTTCCAAGCATGTGTCGACTTGATTCTAAGCATGCGCGGCCTTTTAACCAATGCTTTTACATAACGATCGGTTTTGACCCATCAGTCAGATGTCCATCGGTTCAAGTTCTATATTTTTGGACCAAAGGATAACTGACCGATGGCGCCTACACAAGATCAGTTTGGACCGATGAAACAGACCTTCAGATTGTTTTCATTGGTTTTAACCGATCGTGTGTACGCGGCTTAAAGCCTCATACACACTATCAGTTTTCCTGCAGGTTTTTCTCTTCAGGTTTACCAAAACCATCTAATATGAAGTCAAACCTTTCAATTTGTATGCAATCAGGCAGGTCCTTGCACTACATGGTGTTGGTAAATCTGAAGACAAAATGTGTGTATGGGGCTTTAGACTGCTGCTGGGTGGCACCATTTTGCATCTGATGTCAACAGCCCCAGCTAAAACTGGGTCAGAGCTTACACAAGACCATGGTTCCTTACCTGCCACAGTACAAGTGTGCAAACAAGGAAAAGAGGTGCCTCTGAGTGCAGTATTAAAAACAATTTAATGCAAAAGCCAAAGATAAAAACCACTCACATTTTGGTGGTCATGTAAAGGCATGTAAAAGATTTTCTCCAGGAGGGAGAGATGGCTGTCATCTGGTGCGTCTGTGTGTCCATGTGTTGTTCACTGGTGAAGTGATGTGTGGTACGAGGAGGAGTCAATCCTGGATCCCCTGAAGTTGGTCGGTGGGTGCAGCGGGTAAAACGATCCTTTCTCGGGATCGGGATTAAAAATACTTTTTAATCATCTTCACCCTGGACCCATTTGATACCTATATATGACACTGTTACAATATTGCTCATCCTGATCCTGCGCATAATTTACTTGCTGTATGCACAGTACAAGTGTGCTTGGGCCTGGCTGCTCAGGTAAAAAAATGCTTTGTACTTAATTAATAAAATGCTGGGTCACTTTAACCACTTAAGGACCGCCTACTGCACATTTACGTCGGCAGAATGGCACGGCTGGGCACATCAACGTATATATACGTTGGTTTTAGTACCCAGTCGCGGGCGCGCGCCCGCGACCCGGTCCGAAGCTCCAGGACCGGGACCGCGGAATTCGCGGACCCGATCGCCGCTGCAGTGCGGCGATCCGTCCCTGGAGCGGAAGAACGGGGAGAGCCGTGTGTACACACGGCTTCCCCGTGCTTCTCTGTGGCCGGAGCATCGATCGCGTCATCCCTGTAATAGGGGGACGCGATCGATGACGTCACACCTACAGCCACACCCCCCTTCAGTTGTAAACACACACATTAGGGCACACATTCCCTACAGCGCCACCTGTGGTTAACTCCCAAACTGCAACTGTCATTTCCACAGTATACAATGCAATTTAAATGCATTTTTTGCTGTGAAAATGACAATTGTCCCAAAAATGTGTCAAAATTGTCCGAAGTGTCCGCCATATTGTCGCAGTCACGAAAAAAATCGCTGATCGCCGCTATTAGTAGTAAAAAAAAAATAATTAATAAAAATGCAATAAAACTATCCCTTATTTTGTAAACGCTATAAATTTTGCGAAAACCAACCGATAAACGCTTATTGCGATTTTTTTTACCAAAAATATGTAGAAGAATACGTATCGGCCTAAACTGAGGAAAAAATATGTTTTTTTATATATTTTTGGGGGATATTTATTATAGCAAAAAGTAAAAAATATTGCATTTTTTTTAAAATTGTCGCTCTATTTTTGTTTATAGCGCAAAAAATAAAAACCGCAGAGGTGATCAAATACCACCAAAAGAAAGCTCTATTTGTGGGAAAAAAAGGACGCAAATTTTGTTTGGGAGCCACGTCGCATGACCGCGCAATTGTCTGTTAAAGCGACGCAGTGCCGAATCGCAAAAACCCCTTGGGTCATTTGCCAGCGTATTGGTCCGGGTCTTAAGTGGTTAAACAGCTATTCATTTGACTTCACTCTAGTCTGGTCTACTGGCATTTAGCAGTATCCCTTATAACAACGGACACTCTTTGCAGGCATGAAAGAAGGCATCTTGTACTGCAGGGTATTTTGATGTTATGAAGCAGATCTTGTTGATAAATTTGGGACCTCATTTTAAGAAAGTCGTTTTTTTTTCTACCCAGAATTGGTTTATTTTACGATTCTGGAAGCTGGTGACTTATGTATGGGATTTTGTGTTCAGAATTATAACATTGCTATACTAAGCAGAAAAACACAATAATGTCAATAACCATGCAGCCAAGTAGCTGATGTCTTTGTATCCAGTGATTACAAATGAAAACAAAGCATGAATAATTTACAAGTACATAAAATGGTTTATTAAAATGTACACTATCCTTATTTGTTTCTTGCAAGAACTGAATCTAAAATTCAATTTAGCACAGCAAGCTATTTTTAAAATATATACAATACCTTGTATATGTATCTCTATATTCAAACAAATTGTGAACATATGGACAGTACAAATTATTCTGTATTTTGGTAACTAGATTTAAAAAAATATCTGGATTTTTAAGACCTGATGATTATAAACACATGTAAAATAAATTAGGCTGGCCATACATGACCACTTTGACAGTCAAATCAGTCGTACCATTAGCAACAATCTGATACGGAAGCTCTGTGGCTCACTGTTCACCTTCTCCTGCTCTCCAGGATTGAGTCTGAAAGAGTGACTCCTCCCCAGGGCTAGAACTGAGCTCCAGTAGTAATCGGCGTGCGCTCCTTGCAGAAGGGCGTACGGCTCCTGGAGCCAGACAGGCAGGGCTTTCCTCCCCCAGCCTCAGTCTCCGCTGTCAGACTCGCTCTGACCCATGATCCACCGCCCCGGATCCCCTGGTTCTCCCTTCCAGGAATCACCAGAGCCTTAAGGTAAGCCCCTGACACAGGGCACAGGGCGCTCCATCCACCCCTTGAACACCATTGGGCGGCCGTCCTTTTCAGGACAAGCCGCGGCTGCGGCCCTTGCGCTCCGTCCCCCCCCCTTCCTGTACCCGTACACCGCCATCACTGCCCAAGGCATCCCTCCACAACCTCTCCCCTTAATCTCTGCCGCTTCTGGGAGTCTTTTTTTACAACCGCGCCGGCCTGATCACAATCGCGGCAGCCGCGAACTAGGAAAGGCCGCGGCTTCACCCGCGGCCTAGCGGTACGCCGGGCCATAGCCCCTGCAATCACCTAAACTGCCCTAGCAAGCCCCCTCCTACCCCAGAAAAGCAGCGGCTTCCCCACCATTATCCCAGTCTTCCCCAGCAGCACCAATCCACTTAGGATCACAGCCCCCATCCTGGATCCTGCTGCAGGATCGGCAGCCATCTTGCTGCACCCAGCCCCACTCTCCCCCTTCCCAATACTATCAGTACTTGATCCAGGGTTCGTCCGATCGCCTCTCAAGGGGTCAGGAAGGAATTTTTTTGCCCTACAGCAGCAGATTGGCCTAGCACTGCTAGGGTTTTTTTTGCCTTCCTCTGGACCAAGACAGAGAGAGGTTTCAACGAATCCTTGAATACCCCCCACCCCCCCTCCCACCCCCCCGGTGTTTGGCGACCATGGCTAATCTGCAATATTCTGCGGAAACCATTTGGGATCTGAGGCGATTTGTCGCAATATTGCCAGCCAGCACCAAAAAAGTCCTAGGAATTGAGCGACTATTGAGAAGCGATCGACGATCGACTATCAAAAATTGCAGACGTTTACCCCAATCTAAGCACATATCATGTGCTTTGATCAACACAAGATCGGCAGTAAAACACCGACTAGAAATCCATGATTTCCTTCTACAATACGATTTAGACTGCCTCTTTATTACAGAGAGCTGGCTCACAGCCGACTGTAACACCATTCTAGGTGAATTGGTGCCAGAAAACTACCGTATTATAACGGAAAACAGAATAGGGCAAAGAGGAGGAGGACTGGCGGTGATCCATAAGACTCACCTTGCGATCACTAAACCAGTACTTCAAAACCCTCTTCCATTCATGGAAACCCTTACTCTGCAATTGCAAGTAAACTCCCAGGAGACCGTCCGGATCTTACTCTGCTACAGACCACCTGGCCCAAAATCGCAGCTGCTACCATCATTGACGGAGTTTATCTCCACTTATACCCTCAACATCAAACAACTTTTGCTGCTCGGGGACTTAAACCTCTGGGCCAACTCCTCACAAGACCCTGTTGCCGACGCCTGCATTGACCATCTGGAAGGATTAGGGCTACAACAACTTGTATGTGGGCCCACACATGCTTCAGGTCACACACTCGATCTTATTTTCAGACAAAATCTGGAAATAAAAATTCTGGAAAATGAACCATTGCCATGGACAGATCACCATGCAATCAAATTCATTATTTCCAATATCCCCCCCTTAACAAATACATCAAATCCAGTGACAACACACTGGACCAGATGTCAGAAGAAGCTCCATTCGGATCTCTTCAAAACCACGCTAAGGAAAAAAATACAAACAATTCAGCCGCATCAAACGGCCGTTGTAACACTGGATGCCATAAATTTGGCCATGCTACAGTCAGCCGACTTGGTAGCACCGAAACGTAAAACCCGCATCCGAAAAAACAACCGCAGCTGGTTTAACCACTTACCTACTGTGCACCTACACCCCCTTCCTGCCCAGACAAAATATAAGCTTCCCGCACTGCGTCGCTTTAACTGACAATTGCGCGGTCGTGCGACGTGGCTCCCAAACAAAATTGGCGTCCTTTTTTTCCCACAAATAGAGCTTTCTTTTGGTGGTATTTGATCACCTCTGCGGTTTTTATTTTTTGCGC
Source organism: Rana kukunoris (assembly GCA_029574335.1). Taxonomy (NCBI): domain Eukaryota; kingdom Metazoa; phylum Chordata; class Amphibia; order Anura; family Ranidae; genus Rana; species Rana kukunoris. The sequence goes on from CM056052.1 coordinate 210,466,633, forward strand.
TATAAACAAAAATAGAGCGACAATTTTTAAAAAAATGCAATATTTTTTCCTTTTTGCTATAATAAATAACCCCAAAAAATATATAAAAAAAATATTTTTTCCCTCAGTTTAGGCCGATACGTATTCTTCTACATATTTTTGGTAAAAAAAAAAATGCAATAAGAGTTTATCGGTTGGTTTGCGCAAAATTTATAGCGTTTACAAAATAGGGGATAGTTTATGGCATTTTTTTTTTTTTTTACTATTAATGGCGGCGATCTGCGATTTTTTTATTGGGACTGCGACGTTATGGCGGACATTTCGGACACTTTTCTGACATTTTTGGGACCATTTACATTTATACAGTGAAAAATGCTATAAATATGCATTGATTACTGTATAAATGTGACTGGCAGTGAAGGGGTTAACCACTAGGGGGCGGGGAAGGGGTTAAATGTGTGTCCTATGAGTGTTCTAACTGTAGGGGGAGGGGGGGTGACTGGGGGAGGTGACCGATTGTGTCCCTATGTACAAGGAACACAATCTGTCACCTCTCTCCCTGACAGGGACGTGCAGCTCTGTGTTTACATACAGAGCTGCACGTCCCAGCTCACTTACAGAGCAATCGCGTGTGCCCGGCGGCGATCGTTGCCGCCGGGCACTCGCACGGGATCCCCGCGGCTTTAAAGGGACATCACGTCATATGACGTGATGTCAGAACAATGGAGTCGTCTGCCCGCCGTCATTTGACGGCGGGCAGATGACAAGTGGTTAACAACCAGCTGTCGTTACTGAAGCAAGAACGCAGAAGGGCAGAATCTGCCTGGAAAAGATGTTCTTCAGAGCTACACCTATCCATCTACAAGGCGGCGACAAGAAAATATCACAAAGAAATTTTCCAAGCCAAGAAAAATTATTTTTCGGAGGCTATCAACAGCGCCCTGAACCGCCCCCGCGAACTCTTCAAGATGGTCACCCAGACCATGAAACCAGGATGCATTGAAGCCCCTAGTTTGGACACACAAGAATTTTGCAATGAACTATCGGATTGCTTCATTAATAAAATCGAGGCAATCCGTGAAAGCATTCAGCAAAACAATTCCCCCCTCAGCCCCCCCTGCAGCCTCTCACACAGCACCCATAGTAATTCTCCTATATCAGGTAAGTTTACCCTGGAACCCATCTCCATTGAGACCACTAAGAATGTCATTGGCGCTTTGCGTAATAGCACAGCGCCAAATGACATTATCCCCACAAAACTGCTGAAGGAATGCGCCGACATCCTGGCTCCTCCCATCACGCAACTTATCAACCAGTCTTTCTTGGAGGGCATAGTGCCCTCACAGTTGAAAGATGGTATAATTCAACCCATCCTGAAGAAACCCTCCCTGGACCCCAAGGACCCACTCCACCGCCGTCCCATAACAAGTCTCAATGTACTCTCAAAGATAATGGAGAAAGTAGTGGTGCAACAGCTGCAACAGCATCTGGATACCCACAAGCTACTTGACCCATTGCAATCAGGCTTCCGCCCCGGACACGGGACGGAAACAGCATTGCTGAAAGTATGGGACGATGTTCTCAAGGCCGCAGACGAAGGAGAATCTTGTCTTCTAGTTCTGTTGGACCTAAGTGCAGCTTTCGACACTGTAGACCACAAACTATTACTGACTCGGCTTGCTGAAGTAGCCAGAGTCGCAGAAGGCGATTTATCTTGGTTCTCCTCTTTTCTGGAAAACCTTTTGCAAACAGTGAAGTTAGGACCTTTTACGTCTGAGAAACGCACAGTTACATGCGGAGTCCCTCAAGGATCGCCTCTGTCACCAGTGCTGTTTAACATATATCTTCGTCCTCTTTTTGAGATTATCAGCAGCCAAAAACTGCTCTACCACTCATATGCAGATGATACGCAACTGTATTTCCGCATCTGCAATAGACAGGATCACCACCTCAATCTAGAGACATGCCTCTCTTTGATAGAGGATTGGATGACAAAGAGTTATCTTAAACTCAATGGAGCAAAAACAGAACTTCTTCTGTTTCACGCCAAGCGCAGGAATCAACTTTCAACAGCGTGGACCCCCCCGCCTATTTTGGGCAAACTCATCACCCCTAGCGCCAAAGTCAAAAGCCTAGGGGTCATTTTTGACTCCTTTATGACAATGGACGCACAAATAGGGTCAGTAGTCAGCGGATCTCACCATCTGCTGCGCCTACTACGCAGACTCACTCCGTTCATCCCTAAAGAGGATTTAGCGGTCGTGGTGGGAGCAATTGTAAACTCCAGGTTGGATTATGCAAATGCCCTTTACCTCGGACTCCCCAAGTACCAAATCGCTCGTCTGCAAGTCGTTCAGAATACGGCCGCCAGACTTGTGACTGGGAAAAAACCCTGGGAATCCATCTCACCTTCACTGAGAGCCCTTCATTGGCTGCCAGTTAAAGACAGAATTGCTTTTAAAGCTCTCTGTCTTACGCATAGATGTGTCCATGGGAATGCCCCCCTTTATTTGTGCGAAATAATAAAAGCTCATAACCCCAATCGCGTTTTGCGATCCACTAATCAGAACCTGCTCCAGGTTCCGAAAGCCAACTTCAAGTCCAAAGGAGAAAGAAGATTCGCGATCCAAGGTCCTAGACTATGGAACGCTTTACCAACCAGCATTCGGTTGGAGGAGAACCACTTAGCATTCAGGAAAAAGGTCAAGACTTTTCTCTTTTGATATCAAAGGAGACAGGAACAACAAGCGCCCAGAGGCGATTCAGTTCGCATGTGCCGCGCTATATAAGTTTTCATTCATTCATTCATTCATTCATAATGAAGAAAATCTGCTGTGATCATCCTTTTTTTTTTTTTTTATGAAAAGAAAAGGACACAGCTACAACTATAAAATAAAATATGCAGCTATAGGAAGAAGGGAACAGAGGTCACAGTGGCATCCAGATACCTACTCTGGGTAACATGAACTTTTTTTTTTTAAAGCTTAGGCTGGGTTCACACTGGTACGACACAACAGTCGTACTACTTTGGATCTGACTTTGCGCTGCAACTTGAAGTCCAACATGCATCTGATTTCAATGAACAGGGATCTGACTTCGATCCCCTACAGTAGCGGGCACTGTGTCTGGTATGAATCTTTAGGGGGAACTCCACGCTACATTTAAAAGAAAAACGGCATGGGTTCCCCCTTCCAAGAGCATATCAAGCCCTTTGGTCTGGTATGGATTTTAAGGGGAACCCCCTATGCCGAGAAAACGGTGTGTGGTTCCCCCAAAGTCCATACCAGACCCTTATTCGAGCATGCAGCCAGGCAGGTCAGGATGCATGCTCTCAACATGGGAGGGGGGCTGTTGGCTGTTGCTTTTCGGAATCTGGAAGCTCCCTTTAATAAGGGGGCCCCCAGATCCCGGCCCCCCACCCTATGTGAACGAGTATGGGGTACATTGTACCCCTACCCATTCACCTAAAAAAGTGTCAAAAATAAAACACAGTACTCAGGTTTTTAAAGTAATTTATCAAGCAGCTCCGGGGGTCTCTACCGACTTCTTCTCCCCTCTCTGGTTCTTCTGCCTCCTCTGCTGATGTCTAGTGTTGCTCACGAATATTTGCATTGCGAATATTCGTAACGAATATTGCATATTCGAGTATTCGCGAATAAATCGAATATCGTGGTGAATATTCGATATTGCGAATATTCGTATTTTTTCACATTTATTTTTAAAACAGATCACATCCTAGTGATCTCCATCGACGTCTAAAAGCATTGCTGGTATGATTAGAGACCCTGGGCCGAGTGGCTGAGGCGATCCTTTTATGTTGCCAAATATTCGCAATGCGAATATTCGTATTACGAATATTCGCGAATACTTTCTCTGCCCTTCTGTGTTTTGTGTATAAAAAAAACAAAAACAAAAAAAAATTAGCTTTAGTTTAGTCATATAAGTTTGTGTAAGTAGTTAGTGTTTAGTGCATATTAGTTTAGTAATCCAGGAAATGATCTCCGTTTTCGCGTGTTGACGAGAATTTCGCAATCAATTTCGCATTCGCATTAGCGAAATTTCGCAAATTTTTTTTTTTGATAAAATATCACGAATATTCGATATTAACGAATATTTCACGAATATTCTTCTATATATTCGTGAAATATCGCGAAATCGAATATGGCGTATTCCGCTCAACACTGCTGATGTCTTCCCCCCTTTCCGGTTCTTCTCCGCTCTCTCTCTGGTTCTTATCCCTTTGTCCGCTGTCTTATGCCCAGTCTCCTCCGCTACAGAAACACACAACATTTGAATGAAATCCATAATTATTTGTGTTTGGGTCCCTCTGCCTTGTACCTGCCTTGTACCAGTGATGACCCACCCTGTATGTGGATTCAAGTGTCCACCAACACAGTTTAAATTTTTTTTTTTTAAACAGGTAAAGCCCTACAGAGAAAGGTTGTTTAAGAAACAATGAGTAACAGTAGCACTAATACAGTGTTACACATTAACCAATTCAGAGTATTCTTGTGCCTTTCATTCCCCTCCAGCCAGAACACACCAGGCCGAAGTAAAGAAACACTAGCTCAGCAGGAACAACAGAAAATACAGTATCAAGAACAGTGTATCCTGACTACTAAATCACAGGCCCTGTCTATACTGTCCAGTGGCATACTTAAAGCAGTTGCTAGGGCCATTGTGGTGGAGAGCTCCTACCCAAAAGGGGGAATCTGTAATCCACTGCTAGGTCTGCCTTGGCAAACTCTATGTAGGTTGTGACAATGGCAACAGTCACAGACTAGGGTGCCCAGCAGGCCTCTAAACAAGATGTTACCGCAATGAAGTCTGTGTGGTTATTATGGGGTTCTGGATTTGCTCTGACACTTAGGGTGGTCGTAAAAAAAACAACAACCCAAGAGTGGAGTCAGGTGAAACATAGCCCACCAGGCCTTGGGCTTACTTCATAAACCTGCATTGGAGATCATTCCTCTGCAAGTCACAGCAACATATGGTCCTCTCACAGTAATAGAGTAGTAGGAAACTGAACCACTGGAACACCCAGGACATTGAAACAACCAGACACTGGAACAACATGACACTAGACAAACTGATTCCTCCTACCCTGTTGGCAGGTGTGATTATTGTCCCTTGGCTACAGTGACAGCCAATCAGCAGTTATTCTGGCTCTCTTGTTTTTACCTGTCTGTCTATAAAGCAGTGGGAGGAAAAAAATGTCTGTGCAGGTGGAATGCTCTACTGGGCAGATTTAAAATAGCCCAGCCAGTGCTATACTTGTAAGTAGTAGACTATTGACATACTCCACATATTGTTGCACAGCTGTCACAATTTCCAGAGAACTGGAGAGGACACTTTTATGTGCCAAGAAGAAATTATAGTGCCTGTCCATAGTGTAGGTGTCAGGTACGTACTCACTGAGACCGAGATGCTGAGGGCGGCTCACCTTTGCGACCTGGCGCACTCCGCCCCCTGGAGTTGAGACTGAGGGGGGAAAGCGCAAGGAGGCACCGGTACCAGCGGAAAATACAATCTTGAGCTTCACAAATGCTTCCTGGGCCTCTTGTGACCATTGGAAGCGGTTACCCTGACGAATAAGCTTGGTGATGGGAACTACAATGGAGGAGAAGCCGATAATGAATCTTCTATAGAAGTTGGCAAAGCCAATGAACCGTTGCACCCCTTTCTTGTCTACCGGGGCTGGCCATTCTTGGATGGCCTTGATCTTCTGTGGATCCATGGCAACCCCACTGGTGGAGATGATAAACCCAAGAAATTGCATGGAAGTTTTCTCAAATTCACACTTTTCAGCCTTGAGGTACAGCTTGTGATCTCTAAGTATGGTAAGAACCTTCTTAACATGGTACCGGTACAGTTTAATTGAGAGGCAGAGAAGATGAGGATGTCATCCAGGTACACGACTAAGAAGTCATCTAGGTGTTCACGGAAGATGTCATTGACCAAATGCTCAAAAGTGGCAAGGGCATTACAGTGTCCAAAAGGCATCACAAGATATTCATAGTGCCCAAACCTCGATCTGAAGGCGGTCTTCCACTCATCTCCAGCCCTGATCCGAATAAGGTTGTAGGCGCCCCGAAGGTCAAGTTTGGAGAAGATTTGGGCTGATCGGAAACTTTGGAATAATTCTGGGATGAGGAGCAACGGGTATCTGTTTTTGATAGTTAGTTATTTCATTCAGTTCCCGATAGTCAATACAAGGTCTCAGAGATCCGTCTTTCTTCTCGACAAAAAAGATTCCTGCTGCGGCTGGGGAAGGAGATGGGCGGATAAAGTGCTTCTCTATGGGGCAGTCATAAGGCCGGTGAGATGAAAGGCGTCTGGCCTGCTATTTGTCAAAAACATCTCTGCACTCCAGATAGATGAAGGGAACATGTTGGAGATTTTCTGGTGGAGTTGTTATGGTGGAGCATGTGGCAGTGGTAGACGTGAGAAAATGTTGGGAACATATGGAGACGTGAAGCTAACCTCCTTCTTGAGCCAATTTATGCAGGGTTGATGTGCCTGTAACCAAGGGAGGCCCAAAATAATGGGAAACATGGGAGACGGAATGAGGTCTAGTCTTAAGAACTCTTGATGTCCGGAATCGGTGATGGCACGAATGGGTTTAGTCTCCTGTGTGATCAACCCAGAGCGAGGGAGAGAACCATCTGCTAAGTGAACCTGTAAATGGTGGTCCTTGATACGGAGTGGGACATGCAGCTTTTGAGCCACGGTGGAATCCAGGAAGCAGCTGCAAGCTCCGGAATCAACAATAGCCGGTAGGCGGGTTGCCCCTTCCGGTAGCTGTAAGGAAATAAAAAGGACAACATAAGTCTGTGGAATACTTGAAACGTAATATTTGAAGGCGGGTTGGAGTTTTGACTTACTGGGTCTTACTGGGCAATTGCAGAGGAAATGGCCAGCACCCCCACAGTAGAGGCACAGGTTGGCTTGGCGCCTATGTTGTCTTTCCTCAGGAGTAAGAGGAGCTTGGACTAGACCGAGCTGCATAAGCTCAGATTCTGGGAAGGAGGTAGTTGAAGGAGCCCGGAGAGGCGGTGGTACTGGAGCTGACCACGGAGGGGTCCAGTTTGGACGAGCAGCTTGAAAACGCTGAACGCCGCTCCCGTAGGTGCCTGTCTAGTTGAGTGGCGGACGGAATCAAGTCTTCCAGGGAGGCAGGAGTCTCAGTTCTCACCAAGTCATCCTTAAGGGCTTTGGAAAGTCCTTGGCGGAACTGGTATTTTAAGGCTGCTTCATTCCAACCCGTGTCAGCTGACCATTTGCGGAATTCTGCAGTGTAGTCTTCAACTGGTCTCCTTCCTTGACTCAGATTATGGAGGGTGGCTTCAGCCATGGCTGTGCGCTGAGGATCATCATATAGCTTTGCCATATGCTCAAAGAAGGTGTCTATAGAATCCAGTACCGGACTTCTTTGCTCCATTAAACCATGGGCTAATGCTTGTGGCTCCTCCGCAAGAAGAGATTTAATGAAACCTACTTTCACAGCCTCTGAACAGAAAGTTCTGAGTTTAAGAGCAAGGTACAGAGAGCAGGCATTCTTGAAGGCCCGATACTTCCTGCGATCGCCTGCAAATCGCTCGGGAGTGGGGACCCTAGGTTCGGGATGAGTCACCACCACGGCCGGGCATGCGGGGGTCTGAGAGGCTGAAGCCCCAGTGGATGGTGCCACAGATGGAGCTGAAGGCCCAGGTGATCCGGCTAATTGCTGGAGGCGGCCATCAATCTGCATATACCCCTCTTGTAACTTTTGCACTTTTGCTTCGGTAAGTGCGGAGACTTGCTGGCAGAGGGTCTCGAAAAGGCGAGCGCGCCCTGTTGGCCTCAGACATCTGGCTGGTTTGTACTGTCAGGTACGTACTCACCGAAACCGAGATGCTGAGGGCGGCTCACCTTTGCAACCTGGTGCACTCCGCCCCCTGGAGTTGAGACAGAGGGGGGAAGGCGCAAGGAGACACCGGTACCAGCGGAGCAGCTGAAGCTTGATAGGAGGTCCCGGACAGGAAGCTAGCAGGTAGTAACTCACTGGAGACAGGCTGTGGATCAGATAGCAAGACAGTTCAGGTGCACAGAGCATGTTTCAAGGGCTAGGACTGAAGGCGGATCCGGGGTGCAAGCAGAAGGTCAATGGCTGGAGAAGGTAGCAAGTCCAAGGTACAGGCCAGAGGTCAGGGGTTGGAGACAGCAGAAAATTCAGAGAGGTAAGCCAGAGGTCAGGTTCAGGAGAGAGAGCAGAGTCGTGAGGAAATCCGGGTCAAACAAGGTTAGGTACAGCAACAGGAAGTTCAAGGCAGGAGCTGACGACAAACTAGCAACCTGTCATGAGACAGAGGCTGGTTTAAATAGGCCGGTCAGGCCTCTGATTGGTTCAGGGGTGTGTGCGCGCCTGTGCCGTGCTGCCGGGCTGTGCATGCGCGTGCACCATTCGCGCACGGGCATGCGCCGAAGCGATGTTCCTCCGCGCATTTGCGCCATTCGGTGACTGGCCAGGCTGACTCCCTGACAGTAGATATGGATTTTCTAATAAATCTTAGTTTGAAAACCACTAGTTTAAATGTGATGGTTCTGTAATTGTGTTGAATGACTCTGGAAAGCAATACAAGATTTTGCTGCTTAGTCTCATGTGGCCTATAATCCTAATAAAGCTATATATGTATTGTTTTTTTATCGCTCTTGGTATGAGCAATCTTAACCACTTGACCACTGGGCACTTAAACACCCTTCCTAACCAGACCAATTTTCAGCTTTCGGTGCTCTCACAATTTGAATGACAATTACTCAGTCATACAACATTCTACCCATTTGAAATTTGTGTCCTTTTTTTCACACAAATAGATCTTTCTTTTGGTGGTATTTGATCACCTCTGGGTTTTTTATTTTTTGCGCTATAAAAGAAAAACGACTGAAAATTCTGTAAAAAAAAAAAAAAAAAAACTTGTTTCTGTCATATTAGCAGGTTATTTCTCACACACAGCATATGCATACCACAAATTACACCCCAAAACACATTCTGCTATTCCTCCTGAGTATGGCGATACCCCATGTGTGGGACTTTTACACAGCGTGGCCACACACAGAGGCCCAACATGCAGGGAACGCCATCAGGCGTTCTGGAACACCCAGGCCAATTCTGACATTTCTCTCCTACATGGAAAAATCATCATTTATTTGCTAGAAAATTACATAGAACCCCAAAACATTATATATGCTTTTTTAGCAAAGACCCTAGAGAATACAATGGCGGCCGTTGCAACTTTTTATCTCGCACGGTATTTTCGTAGAAATTTTTTAAACGCGTGTTTTTTTTAAAAAACAGTTTTGTGCTAAAAAAAAAAAAAACAGTAAAGTTAGCCCAATTTTTTTTCATAATGTGAAAGATGACGTTACGCCGAGTAAATAGATACCCAACATGTCACACTTCAAAATTGCGCACGCTCATGGAATGGCGCCAAACTTCGCTACCTAAAAATCCCCATAGGCGATAGTATTTCCCTGATCCACACACTCCCTGTGACAATAGGCCAGGGATGTTCTCACCCATTAGCTGTCACTATTTGAAAAGAGCACGGCTGTGCTGGTCTCCGCCCACAGGACTGCATCATTTATTCACAGGGTTCTGTGAATGTATGTACTGACAGCCTTTGTAGCTTTTGGTTTGTAGTTCTCAATGAACTACCAGGGTGCTGTTGAGCACTCTAGGTAGTTAATTGATTCTTCTTGTCATTGTGTAACCGCCTGCCCATATGAGGTATGAACAGACAGCTTACACTGACAGTCTGCAAGAGTCCTGCTTTACAAATTAAATGCATTTTCAAAAGGTGAACTTATCCTTTAAATCAAATGCAGGGTCTCTGGTTTATCATTCTTTTTTAAAGAGAAGTGTGGCCAAAGCTTTTTTTGGTCATACAATTTTTTTGGGTCACAGGAGTACATTTACTCTTGTGACTCAGAATCAGCTCACAGTGGGCTAAAGTCGGCTGTCAGCTGACATCTCAGTACCACTCCTGGCTCTGGAAGGATTCCGACCATTTTGACCTGGTTGACAGCAGTGTTAATTTAGTCGACTAAAACCGACTAAAATGTTTTAGTCAACTAACTTAATACCATTTTACTAAAATACGACTAAAACTAAAACAATTGAGATGACTAAAATATGACTAAAATTACCTTTTAGTCAAAAGACTAAAATGAGACTAAAACTAAAATGCCGTTTTAGTCAAAAGACTTACTGTATGCCGCGTACACATGATCGTTTTTCGGCATGAAAAAAAACGACGTTTTTAAAAACGTAATTTAAAATGATCGTGTGTGGGCTTCACATCGTTTTTCATCTTCTGAAAAACGACAAAAAAAAAATTCGAACATGCTGCATTTTTTCACGTTGTTTTAAAAAATTTTGTTTTTTAGGTTGTAAAAATTTATCGTGTGTGGGCTAAAATTACGTTTTAAACCCACGCATGCTCAGAAGCAAGTTATGAGACGGGAGCGCTCGTTCTGGTAAAACTAGACACTTCGGCCAATTTTGACACATTTTTGGGACCATTGTCATTTTCACAGCAAAAAAATGCATTTTAAATTGCATTGTTTACTGTGGAAATGACAGTTGCAGTTTGGGAGTTAACCACAGGGGGCGCTGATGGGGTTATGTGTGACCTGAAGTGTGTTTACAACTGTAGGGGGGTGTGGCTGTAGGTGTGACGTCATCGATTGTGTCCCTCTATAAAAAGGGATGACACGATCGATGCTGCCGCCATAGTGAAGACCGGGGAAGCCGTGTATTTAAAATGGGTTTGATTATGCCTTGTTTCAGCTGGGCGGGCACTATGCCTTCCTTGAAAGACTGGTTAATAAGCTGCGTGATAGGCGGTGCCAGGATATCGGCACATTTCTTCAGCAGTTTGGTGGGAATAATATCATTGGGTGCTGTGCTATTTCGCAGGGAACCGATGATATTTTTAGTAGCCTCGATGGGGATGAGTTTGAGAGTGAACTTCGTTGATTGCGGTGAGTTTATGTGGGTATTGGGTGAATGGTTGAAGGGGGGGGGGTTGAGGGGGGTACTGTTTTGCTGAATGCTTTGACGGATTCTTTCAATTTTGTAAATTAAATAATCCAATAATTCATTGCAAAATTCTTGGGTATCAGAATTGGGGGCTTCAAGACAGACTGGATTTGTGGTCTGGGTGACAAGCTTGAAGAGTTCGCGGGGGCGGTTTAGGGCATTGGTGATGGCATTGGAAAAGTGATTTTTTTTGGCTTTGAAGATTTCTTTGTGGTATTTTTTTGTTATTACCTTGTAGATGGCGTGGTTTTCCTCTGAAGCGCTTCTTTTCCAGACGGCTTCTGCTCTTCTGTGCTCTTGCTTCAGCCACGACAGCTGGTCGTTAAACCAGCTGGAGTTGTTTTTCCAGATGCAGGTTTTGCGTTTTGGCGCTACTAAGTCAGCTGACTGTAGTAGAGCCGTGTTGATGGCATCCAGGGTTTCTGTGGCTGTTTGATGTAGTTGGATTGTTTTTATTTTGTTCCCTAATGTTGTTTTGAAGAACTCCGAATGGAGCTTCTTCTGAGATCTCGTCCAATGTGTTGTCACTGGTTTTGATGTTTTTGTTAAGGGGGCATTTTTGATAATAATGAATTTGATTACATGGTGGTCTGTCCTTGGTAACGGCTCATTTTTGAGAATTTTTACTTCCAGATCTTGTCTGAAAATAAGATCGAGCGTGTGACCAGAAGCATGTGTGGGCCCACATACTAGCTGCTGCAGACCTAGTCCTTCCAAGTGGTCAATGCAAGCGTCGGCCACGGGATCCTGTGAGGAGTTGGCCCACAGGTTGAAATCCCCAAGCAGCAAAAGATGTTTGCTGTTTAGGGTGTAAGTGGAGATGAACTCTGTTATAGATGAGAGAAGCTGAGATTTTGGACCCGGTGGTCTATAGCAGAGTAGAATATGAGTGGTCTCCTAGGGATTTGTTTGAAGTTGTAGAGAGAGGGTTTCCATGAATGGAAGTGAGTTTTGAAGGACTGGTTTAGTGATCGCGAGGTGGGTCTTGTAGATCACCGCCAGGCCTCCTCCTCTTTGCCCCACTCTGTTTTCTGTTAAAATTTGATAATTTTCTGGCACCAGTTCATCTAGAATGGTGTTACAGTCGGCTGTAAGCCAGCTTTCTGTAATAAAGAGGCAGTCTAAATCGCATTGTAGGATGAGATCATGGATTTCTAGCCGGTGTCTTACTGCCGATCTTGTGTTGACCAGAGCGCATAATATGTGCTTTGGTTGGGATAAGGGGATGTAGTGTTTGACCGTTGATCGTCGATCCATTCTAAACAGTCGTTCAGTCCTTAAGGCTTTTTTGGTGGAGACCGGTAATATTGAGGCAAACGGCTTTAGTCCCCGAATGGTTACTGCCGAGTATCTCAGATTAGTCATAGTCACTGACGCACAGGGGGGCAGATGTCTGACAGGGGGGAATTTTCAGTAATGATGGGATCCAGAGGAAGGCAAAAAAAACCTGTCCGTGCTATGCCAATGTGCCGTGGCAGGGGAAAAAAATCCTTCCTGACCCCCAGGGGGCCATCGGAAGAAGCCCTGGATCAAAATGCTGAAAAAAAACCTTGGTGGTGACCTTAGGGGGAGAATGGGGGGGTACCCAATTGGCAGTTATTGGGTTGTGGATTGGGTGGGGGGTGAGTGTTAGGGATGCCCCGATTGCAGGGGTGTACCAAGATGGCCGCCCACTGAAGATCGGTGCCTCAGCCGGGGCAATGTGGCTGGGTGGCTGGATCGTGAGGGCTGAGGCTGCTCAGGGATGGCTGGTGGTGGATGGGGGGGGGGGGGGGGAATTGTGTCCTTTTAAGGAGTTTTTTGGGGGCTGCTGGAGGTGAAAGTGCGGCGAGCCGCTAGGCCGCGGGTGAAGCCGCGGTCTCTCCTGGAATCGCGGCCGCCGATCGTTTCACGAGGTGGCGTGAGGGCCGCCGCCACGGCTTGTCCTGAAAAGGACGGCCGCCAACGGAACTCGGGAAGGTAGAAAATAGCCCTGTGCCAGGGGCTAACCTTTTGATGCCTTGCGGAGGATGGAAAGAGCTGGGGGAAAGGCAGAATCGCAGGTCCTGGAGCAAAGCTGGCTGGGGGTGGAAAGCCCTGCCTGTCTGGATCCAGGAGCCACACATCCTACTGCTAGGTACGTGCACCGATTACTACTGGAAGCAGTTAAAGCCCTGGGGAGGAGTCACTCTTTCAGACTCAATTCTGAAAGGTCAGAAGAAGGTGTGTGGGTAGGTGCTTCAAAAAGCATTTTAAGTGGTTAAATAATGCATTACAATTTAACTACATCCATTAGATTATGAGTTTTAGTTGACTAAAATGTTCTGGAGATTTAGTCGACTATATATGACTAAAACAATTCCAGAAGACTAAAATGGGACTAAAACTAAAATGCCATTTTAGTCCTAAGACTAAAACTAAATTGAAATTTGCTGTTAAAATTAACACTGATTGACAGCTGTCTTTGGCTCCCAGTGCGCAGCTAAGAGCCAAAGACAGCTGTGCACCTTCTCTCCAGTGGAGAGCAAAGAGCTTTGACTGACAGTCACTGCTCTCCTTTCTAAGCAGTCTAAGATCATCAAGTCATGTAATATTTCAGTTATTAGGATTAAGAGTCAGTGGGAGACAGCTGCAGCATTACACCAAGTATGTGTGTTTTTTTTTTAGTAACCCCAAAATTTCTATTTTAAATTTGATTGTTAAAGTTGCATTGAATGATTGACTCAATTATCATATCAATATGTGTGTGGCCACCTAATTGCTACTTTGATGACATGTGTGCCTTAAAAAATAGCCCCTGTGGCCAAAAAAAATAATGAAAAAGTAAATAAAACCGGTAGGAAAATACGTCTAAATCCTTTTTAACCTTTTTGACAATGTTATCTGTGAAAGTAATATCCCTCCCTAATTTATATTCTGAGAGAGATGGAGAGAATGACATTGACTGTGTGTTATTGTACCTGCAGATGAGCTGAGAATTTTGTTCTCGGTGACAAAATCTCCTGTACAATCCTCCCCTTGTTTGCATGGTGAGGGCAGATGTTTTTAGGCAAACACAACAGAGCGCTGTCCTTTTATGGCTCTCACATTTCACTGTCTGCTTGCTTATATATTTGCACCAACAGAGCATTTTATCAGTCAGCACATGCTGCTAGCAGATGCTTTGGCTTCCTACTGATCGATAATGTTTAATGTGAATCACAGTTCCACAACATGGCATAATATCAGTCATGCTACTGGACTGTGAAGAACAAAAATGCCTAAGATGCAAAAGTATTCATTCAGAAAATAACATTTCCTATACAAAACATGCTGAATCTTCAGAGCCTGCGGAGAACAGGGATTAAAACCCTGTGAGCTCCCGTGATATACCTTTGTGTCTCTGTGTGTGAGAAGACACTTTCTGTTCTCCGGAAAACAGACTTATAGTTATTCATACAAGACTATTTATCCCCTAAAGGATGAATCAAATCTTCAAAGGTTATTGTAAGCTACATTCTGTTGTGACTTGCAGCTAAGTTTGTATTAAGAACTGAACCTGGCATCCAAGATTGCATGTCCAAATTCTTGGCCAGTGGTCAATGGTACTGTAGGTTTGGCAGTGGGCTGTTTTGACAGTACTCCCTCTTATATCCAAAATCTCTTGTTCAGTTGCTAAGATTTAAACAAATAACAAATACAAAATATTGTATACTGTATATCTTGTTCTACATCTTGTTTGCCATGATTATCTTTATTTTCATATTATTTGTATATGATCAGTATGTTCTGGTTCTCAATTGTAACATTCTCAATAACAATACTTATGGCAAGTAACAATCCTTTTTTCCCCCCCAAATCTTATTCAATCAAGTGACAAGATCCATAGCATCAAAGCAGTGGAAATTAAGGAACAAACATTACAACATAGTACATCATGGTATAACATTGTGTAAAATACAAAGTATCTATGAAAGAGTGACAGGAGGCCATTTGTTGCAGGAGAAATTAAACGGAGCAACAATCTTCATGGCTTGGTGCATTGAGCCTTGAGTTTCTTTTTAAAGTAAACCTAACAAGCCAAAGATGGAAACGAATATCAGGTTAGAAAATAGAAAACAGTGTGAAGAATTGATTTATCATAGTATACTGAAAGTAACCAAAGCCCAAGCTAGTAAATAAGGTAAAGTAGCAGTCAGTCCCTGTGATCAGTAGTTACTCCCTTCTTCCATTTTTTTTCCTGCATCCATCACAAACTGAGGGGTTGGCTTTAAATTAGGCATTTCAGTTTCATTGTACAACCCTAATGAGATTTCTATAATTATTATTATTATTATATAGGATTTATATAGCGCCAACAGTTTGCGCAGCGCTTTACATCAGGGAAGACAGTACATTCACAATACAAATCAATACAGGAGGGATCAAAGGGCCCTGCTCATAAGAGCTTACAATCTAGAAATAGTCAAGTGGAAATATAGCTTCAAGTGGCACCTACATAGATATCACAGAATGCCAGAAATGAACTTCTCACTGTAAACCTCAATTTTCTTTCTAAGAAAAGTCTTTGTTGCATCACAGCACCCAACAATATTTAAATCTGCACTCAGGATAATAGCTGGAAAGCAAAAGTGTCAATATGATTTGTTTCTGATGGCTAATACAGATACAGTAGTTCTTGTAAAATCCACTTTAGTAAATAAGGTCCCTAGTATTCTAGACCCACTGCCACTCATTCCTGTGATGATTTCCATTATCATTACAGGACACCCTTACAGAACAAACATTCTTTAATTAGATCCCTTTGACAGACAGTGCAAAAGGAATCAGTGAGTGACTACTGTGAACATACTGGGGTGTGAATCAGATAAAGTTGTAATAAAATTCTACTTGAGTGCATGTAAATGCTTTCAGATTACCCCTGCTAACCAATGAGATCTAGCCTGATCTAATTTTTCTAGAGTGCTTGTCCTCTCCCTTTACAGTGAGCTAAATTCCTTCTTCTCTTGTATTCCCGGTCCACGTTAGGCCGCGTACACACGATCAAATCTATCTGCTGGAAACGGTCTGACAGACTTGCAGAGAAGAACCTTAGTCCATTCCACGCCCTTTCTGTGAGGGACAGGTTATATACACTCATTCACTAGCCTGGAGACGGGCATTATTTTTCAATTCCCACCCCCAACTTCTTTTTTGAAGTCATGTGGTTACTTTTCTGGATTTTGACTGGATGTTAGTGATCATAGCAGAAGTCAGTTAGTGACATCACGACTCCACCCACCCTCCAGACAACAGATCCACCCACATAATCTGCAGTTTTTCAGTTCTTATAACAGACAGAGGGGAGATATTTGACAGGTATAGATACATGCAGGAGGCATCTATATCCTTATAGATCAGCACTATGGCAGTAGTTTAGAAATAAAGAGAGTGGGCTTACATCCACTTTAAGCACAATAACAATACTGTTTTCTGATAATAGCATATTTTGTTGATATTAATTTGCTCTGTTTATGTTGATCAATACCTGACTGAAGAGAACATACCCCTGTTTTTTTTTTTTTTTGTATTGAAACTTGAATAAACTTTATGTTATAACAAAAACATAAACTTTATGGTAAAAGACTACATTATTCAGCAATAGCAGACAGCGTAACTGTCAGAGACCCTAATAAACCCATGAAAGTTTTCAGAACAGCAAGAAAAAAAGACAACATGGCTTGACCAATGTAACAGATGACATGGCTCCCATTCAGCATTTATGGCTATCTTTGAGCCTGGCATACATAGGTAGTTTTTTTTCAATCAACCGCGCGATTGAACAAAAAAAAAAGAAGCGCTCAATGTACTATGTGATGTTAGTTCTGAAATCTCACCACTGAGCTATTGTGTTCTGACAGGGGGACTGCACCCCGCCAGAACACACTGGTCAGAGCTTACAGCCATTGGCTGCCAACGCTGATCGGATGCTGATTGGTTGCTGTTTTTTCAGCATGTTTGTTTGACAGAAGCCGGATGTTAGACCAGCTTCTGTTGGACAGGCTGCTGTACACACTGGCTGATTGTCAGATGGGTTCTGTTGCTCCAGCCAATACTGCCCAATATTCGGCCTGTGTGTACAAGATTTTAAGGGTGCCAGTACAACCTATGCAACAAAAAATAAATGTGCTTGAGTATAATGCACAGTCTAGAGTTAACTGGAATTGGAAAATGACAGCCACAACAAGTTCTACAGACAGCCTTGAGATCCTGTATACAAAGTAGACCATCTGGACTATTTGTTCTGATGAAGTGTATTGCTGCCGTCAGGATTTGTCTTTCGCTCTATGGTCTTTTTAATCAAGAAATAAAAGCTACGTTTTAAGTATGGCAGTTCCTGGGAGCAATGCTTTATATAGAAATCAGTGCAGGTCCATATTACAATATACGCTTCCAATTCAATAATTCGTTTGCAAGTTGTTGGCTGAATGCCAATACAAGTAGTCCTGAGGTCCCCTTTCCATAAAATTGGATAGCAGCACTGCTTACAAGGATTCCTTGTAGGAGAATACTGATGTATAAGTTGTTATCTGTAAACAGCAGCTATAATTCACCACTGTGCTTGTGCTTACTTGAATTTCCTGTTTAATGGATTTCCAGTGAAAGAATCCCATACCTGTAATATATGTTTGTCCTTCAATGTCTACTAGGAATATGACTTAGTGTCATAAAACATGATCCTCTGTATAAACTTGTGACAGCCACTTCCTTGATTGCTCTATTGATCCCTTTTAAAAGGCAATAATTCATCTCCCTTAAAAAAGCAAATACGTCTTTGCCCTTAAAATTGGTAAAGTATACATTAAGCCTTCAAGGTGATGTCTAGCCAGATTTAGACTAAAAAACATATATGTTAATATCTTATAAGATGTTACCATTTATTCTGCATCATATATACATTATAAAGTGATGGTCATATTAATGATGATCTAAACTCAACCTGTATATATTGGTGAAGAGTGAATTGTTTCTCTTTGCCAGATTTCAATACATAGCTATATTGTACAATGGATTATGTTATCCTGAGAGGTGAAAAATCAGTTTTCCACACAGCGGCGGTACGTCTATAGGGACGCAGGAGCGCTGCCCCCTCTGGCTCGCTCACAGCCAGTAAAATATACAGATTCATACACTGTATAAATCTTTATATTTTCGCCGCTGCCGCCCACTATTCAGCTGACCGGACATTGAGCGCCGGTCAGCTGAATAGCGGCAGCTGACTGGCTGTGGGGAAGTGCCTATCAGGGCCAGCGGCGGGACGAGGGCGGGACGAGGGACATCGAGGCACGGTGGCTACAAGTGGGGGCACAGTAGCTACAAGTGGGGGCATAGTGGTGACAATTGGGGGCACAGTGGCAACAATTGGGGGCACAGTGGCAACAATTGGGGGCACAGTGGCTACAATTGGGGGCACAGTGGCGACAATTGGGGGCACAGTGGCTGTGTTTGATGGCATAGTGGTGACAATTGATGGCACAGTAGCTGCGTTTGATGGCATGGCACAGTAGCTGTATTTTGATGGCATGGTACGGTGGCTGTGTTTTGATGGCATGGCACAGTGGCTGCATTTTGATGGCATGGAGGCTGCGTTTTGATGGCATGGCACAGTGGCTGCGTTTTGATGGCACAGTGGTTGCGTTTTGATGGCACAGTGACTGCATTTGATGGCATGGCACAGTGGTGACAATTTATAGGTACAGTGAGGCTGCAATTGTTTTTTTTTTCGTTTGCGCCCCCCCAAAAATGTTGATCACCAGCCGCCACTGTTTCCACAGATATCAGAATTTTGCCAGTTACTTATGTTTTTGCAGACTCTGACAATGCAGTAATAGGGGATTTAGCAATAAGAGTGAGACCCAACAGAATGGTTAGTTAAACCTACAGCTTCCATTGGGTAAGTTGGATGTTAGGCCAGCCATACACAGTCCGAATCTTGGCCAGTTCAGCAGAAACCGGCCCAGATTTCAACATTTAAAGGGAAGCTGAATGTACCAAGTTGATTGATCGATCAACTTGGGTACAACAAGCCTGCCGGATTTTCTTGCGATTATCGCTAGCATCTGCTATAGCCTCTAGTGATAATCACTATCTTCTCGCTTGGAGCAGACAGGGATTCCAGTGTCAGTACTGTCTGTGTTGATGGGGGAATCGTGCAAATTTATTTTCTTTAACATGTGGTTGCAGGAATTAAATTTGCACAGTATATGGCCTGCCTTAAGCTATACAGTGAGGGTAAAATGTATTAGATCCCCTGCTGATTTTGTACATTTGCCCACTGACAAAGAAATGATCAGTGTATAATTTTAATGGTAGATTTATTTTAAAAGCGAGAGACAGAATAACAACAACAGTATCCAGAAAACTGCATTTCCAAAAAGTTATAAATTGATTAGCATTTTACCCACTTAAGACCCGGACCTTTAGGCAGCTAAAGGACCCGGCCAGGTTTTGCGATTTGGCACTGCGTCGCTTTAACAGACAATTGCGCGGTCGTGCGACGTGGCTCCCAAACAAAATTGGCGTCCTTTTTTTCTCACAAATAGAGCTTTCTTTTGGTGGTATTTGATCACCTCTGCGTTTTTTATTTTTTGCGCTATAAACAAAAATAAGCGTCAATTTTAAAAAAAAATCAATGGGGCAGATTCACAAAACAATTACGCCTGTCTAACTGGGGTTAGACAGGAGTAATTTCAAATTTCGCGCGGCGTATCACTAGTTTGAATCCTCAAACCATGATACGCCGGCTTCGGGCTTCGATCCGAGAGGCTTACGTCTTCGTAAGCCTTCGGATCTACGCTGCCATCTATTTGCGGCCGCTGGGAGGAGTTCGCGTCGTTTTGGTGCGTCGGGATATGCAAATGTGTTTTTACGGGGATTCACGAACATACGAGCGGGCGTCGCAATCGTTTTCGTCTATTTTTTTATACGTAATGTTAGAGCAGCTTTTTGCTGCTCTAACTTTACGTAGCCCATGTTAAGTATGGCCGTCGTTCCCGCTTCGAATTTATTTAAAATTTTATTTTGTTTACGTAACTCGTCGGGACGTGGATCGCCCGTAAAGTACGCTACATAAACAACGAATGACGTCACGACGTGATTTCGCGCAATGCACGGCGGGAAATTTGCGAACGGAGCATGCGCAGATCGATCGCCGCGGGAACGCGCCTAATTTAAATGTTTCACGCCCCCTACTCGTGCAGATGGATTGCGACGGGAGAAATACACTACGTCGCCGTCGTTTACCGTAGAAAATCTACCTGAATTCCACGTAGAGCAAGGTAAAAAACGGCGGCGTAGTGTATTTCTGATACGCTACGATAATCCATTTCTCTGTGAATCTGCCCCAATATTTTTAACTTTTTTACTTTTTGCTATAATAAATATCCCCCAAAAATATATATAAAAAATATTTGTTTTCCTCAGTTTAGGCCGATACGTATTCTTCTACCTATTTTTGGTAAAAAAAAATCGCAAAAAGCGCTTATCGGTTGGTTTGCGCAAAATTTATAGCGTTTACAAAATAGGGGATAGTTTTATTGCATTTTTATTATTATTATTTTTTTTTACTACTAATGGCGGCGATCAGCGTTTTTTTCGTGACTGCGACATTATAGCGGACACTTGGCATCCTCACAACTACGCCCGGCGTAACCCCTGAGATACGCTGGCCCACTGCCTACACCCAGAGCATAGATACGCCTAGACATGTGCCAGTCGAGCGCAAAAGAAAAACCTTTCTGCAAAGGAGAGGGCTCTTATCATTACGGCCATGTCCAGGTACGATGTGTACCTCCATGGGGCAGAGAGTGGCACCACCAGTAAGGCCAGGAAGGAGGAGATTCTGGAGGAAATCACGACAGAGGTCAATACCTTGGGACATGAGGTAAGGACCTTCAAGGACATTTCCAAAAAAATAAATGACCTGCGTCGTGTTGTCCAAGAGAAGCTGGGCTCAATGAGGAGGCATGCCAGGGGCACTGGAGGGGGACCAGCCACTACTATTAGGCTTCTGGATAAACAGGTGGTTGCCCGGTGTCTCCAGAGGGAGCAAGTGGAGGGAGTGGAGGGCTATGACTCAATGGAACAGGCCTTGAGGACCGGTAAGTGTGTGTTTTTTATCCTATCTGGTGTGTAGCATGTGAGGGGGTGGATGGGAACATGTTACAAGTGTGTGGGTCCACCAACATGTGAATGTTTTGTGTAATCCACAGATGTGCTGGAGGGAGTGTGGCCATCTGCTGCCGGTAGCCATCTCACGCCATCCCCCGAACATTATCCTGAGCCTGACCCCCTGGGAAGCCACGAGTCATCGGTGGAGGGGAGTACCCACACCTCTCCTCTAGAGGTGGTTGAGGAGGAGACAGTCAATATGGACCAGGATGTTGTCCTGTATTTGGAGGAGTCTTCCCCTTTGGCCGGGCCCTCTCAGACCTCCACCCCCATCAGGGGAAGCCCCTCAGGGTCCACTCCTATCAGGTCTAGCCCATCAAGGGCCTCCCCTTATAGACGGCCCCAAACCTCTCCTGGCCCCAGGAGGGCTACCAGGAAGACGCGGGGTGTTACCCGCGTTCCTCCCGAAACATCTTGCGAGGGAATAGGACCGCCAGACGCGGCATATGGGTGATCTAGCTGTGCAGATGCATCGTGTGGCAGACGGCCTGGCCTCCTCTGCCCAGATTAATGATAGCATCCAGGATGTGAGTGGCAACTGTGCTGCGATGGTCACCTGCCTTGGTGAGCTGCAGGCCACCATAGCAGGCCTCGTGGCAGAGGTCGAGACCCTTGAAGTGGCCGTCCAGGCTAATACAGCTGCCATCCAGAGGGGAGGCAGACAAGGCTGCTGCAGGCCGAGACAAATGCGGTCCTCACCAACATTGCCCTGGCATTGGAGGGCAGGCAGCCAGCCAGGAAGATACCAGGGGATGCTCCTCTTCCTCCTAATGACCCACCCACCCCACCACAGGCTCCCACCAGACAGCTAAGGAGCCGGAGCCGTGGAAACAGGCTTGGCCCACGACAGGGCAATTGATTGTCTTTTCTGGTTAAGAGCTTTTTTATTTTTGTTATATGCTCTGGTTAGGAGCTTTTTTATTTTTGTTATTTGCTCAGGTTAAAAGCTTTTTTATTTTTGTTATTTGGTCTGGTTAGGAGCTTTTTTATTTTTGTTATTTGACTGCTCTTCCCTCAGCAGACGGGGTACCCTCAGGCAGGGGGGGACTGTGTGGTTGGGGGGTCAGGTCATCACATAGGTCAATCTGCAGGCCCTTTCTCATGGCGTAGTTGTGCAGCACACAACATGCACCGATGATCTGGCACACAAAGTTTGGGGAATACAACAGGGCCCCCCGAACTTATCCAGGCATCGGAAACGGGACTTCAGGATGCCAAATGTGCGCTCCACCATTGCACGAGTACGTACAGTACAGACCAAAAGTTTGGACACACCTTCTCATTCAAAGAGTTTTCTTTATTTTCATGACTATGAAAATTGTAGAGTCACACTGAAGGCATCAAAACTATGAATTAACACATATGGAATTATATACATAACAAAAAAGTGTGAAACAATTGAAAATATATGTCATATTCTAGTTTCATAAAAGTAGCCACCTTTTGCAGCAGACACATGTCTACAACAACTGTTAAGAGGAGACTGTGTGAATCAGGCCTTCATGGTAGAATATCTGCTAGGAAACCACTGCTAAAGAAAGGCAACAAGCAGAAGAGACTTGTTTGGGCTAAAGAACACAAGGAATGGAAATTAGACCAGTGGAAATCTGTGTGATGAGTCTGATGAGTCCAAATTTGAGATCTTTGGTTCCAACCACCATGTCTTTGTGCGACGCAGAAAAGGTGAAGGAATTGACTCTACATGCCTGGTTCCCACCGTGAAGCATGGAGGAGGTGTGATGGTGTGGGGGTGCTTTGCTGGTGACACTGTTGGGAAATTATTCAAAATTTAAGGCATTCTGAACCAGCATGGCTACCACAGCATCTTGCAGCGACATGCTATTCCATCCGGTTTGCGATTAGTTGGACCATAATTTATTTTTCAACAGGACAATGACCCCAAACACACCTCCAGGCTGTGTAAGGGCTATTTGATCAAGAAGGAGAGTGATGGGGTGCTGCACCAGATGACCTGGCCTCCACAATCATCGGACCTGAACCCAATCGAGATGGTTTGGGGTGAGCTGGACCGCAGAGTGAAGGCAAAAGGGCCAACAAGTGCTAAGCATCCCTGGGAACTCCTTCAAGACTGTTGGAAGACCATTTCAGTTGACTACCTCTTGAAGCTCATCAAGAGAATGCCAAGAGTGTGCAAAGCAGTAATCAAAGCAAAAGGTGGCTAGTTTGAAGAACCTACAATATGACATATTTTCAGTTGTTTCACACTTTTTTGTTATGTTTATAATTCCACATGTGTTAATTCATAGTTTTGATGCCTTCAGTGTGAATCTACAATTTTCATAGTCATGAAAATAAAGAAAACTCTTGGAATGAGAAGGTGTGTCCAAACTTTTGGTCTGTACTGTATGTGTGCATCATTGTATTTTCTCTCTCCTCTGGTTTGGGGATCCCGGAATGGAGTCATGAGATGTGCCCAAGTGCATATGCCGAGTCACCTGGAAGGGAAAAGACAGGAGGATGTTAGCCGTGCATGTGCCCCTGGTGATGTCTGCATCATGGGGTCGGACAGTCATGCCTGACTCCCATGTCACTCACCAACCAGCCAGCTGTCCCTGTACACGTTCTGTTCGAATTCGGTTGGGATGTTGCTTTGACGGTATATGTAGCTGTCGTGGCTGGACCCGGGGTGTTTGGCACGGACGTGCCATATGAGGCATTGGGCATCGGCTATCACCTGTACGTTGATGGAATGCCAATGCTTACGATTGCGGTACATGTGCTCTGTGGCACGGGGGGCTGTAGTGCCACATGTGTGCAATCAATGTCCCAGACGGTGCATGGGAATCCGGCAATTCTGTAGAAATCCTGCATTACCTTCTGCCGCAGATGCTCTTGGGTGGGTCTGGTGATGTGGTAGGACATGCGTGTGAGGATTGCGGGGACAACCTGGTGCACACATCTGCTCATGGTGGATTGTGCCATCCCAGCCTCCGACTCCACGCTGAAAAGATCCACTGGCAAGGAAATGCAGTGTTGCCAGTACCTTGACCAGTGGCTGCAGTGCATGTGAGCAATCTGTCTGGCTGGTGAGGTCATCTTGCAGGGCTGTGGCTATTTCCAGGATGGCATCAGGGCTGAATCTGAAGATGCGATACACCTCCAAATCCCCCATGCCAAAGACGTTAATGCACGTTCGGTATATCCTCTCCCGTGCCCTCCTCCTTCTACGCGCCTGGGAACACACTAGTAGTGCTATGACCATGGATGCCCCTGGCATGTTGGCATACAGATTGTTGTCCTGCAAGTGTGGGTGCGCAGCTCGTCCGTAACGGTGCTGCTGCAGCTGCTCTCCGGCTGACTTGTGCATGTCTGCTGCTGACTTACCATTGCTTTATGAGGGGTAACTTTACACCGGACGTTGAACTTACGCGCATCACGCGTAGCCTGCACCGGGCGCACGTACGTTCGTGGATCGCCGCATCTCCCTCATTTGCATATTTGAATACAAAATCAATGGGCGCGCCAGATGCGTCCAGCGTATATATGCGCCCACGCTACGCCAGCGTGGAAAGTTACGTCCGATGGAAGAAGCCTATTTTCAGGCGTATCTAGTTCTGAGGATACGGCGCATAGTTACGCCGGCGCAAATATACACTTACGCCGCGCATCTCGCGATACGCCGGCGTAAGTGCTTTGTGGATCTGGGCCAATGTTTCCTCCTCCATTTTTTATGGTGGGGATGGTGTTCTTATATGCAACATTCCTCCTCCTCCAAACATGGTGAGTTGAGTTGATGCCAAAGAGCTTTATTTTGTTCTCATCTGACCACAACCCTTTTACACAGTTCTACCCTGAATCTTTCAGATGTTCATTAGCAAACTTCAGGCGGGCCTGTACATGTGCATTCTAGAGCAGGGGGACCTTGCGAACGCTGCAGGATTTCAGTCCTTCATGGCGTAGTGTGTTACCAATTGTTTTTTTGGTCCCAGCTGCCTTGAGATCATTGCCAAGATTCTCCAGTGTAGTTCTGGGCTGATTTATCATCGTCCCCTTGATCATTGAAACTCCACGAGGTGAGATTGGGGGATATTGATAGTTAATTTGCTTCTTCCATTTGTGAATAATCGCATCACCTGTTGTCACCCTCTCACCAAGCTGCTTCGCGATGGTCTTGTAGCCCATTCCAGCCTTGTATAGGTCTACAATCTTGTCCCTGACATCCTTGGACAGATTTTTGGTCTTGCCCATGGTGGAGAGATTGGACACTGATCAGTGGTGGCTGGTGCTCCAAATTTTTGGGGGGCGCAAACAAACAAAAAAAAAAAAACAATTGCAGTCTCACTGTGCCCATCAGTTGCAGCCACTGTGCCCATCAAACGCAGCCACTGTGCCCATCAAACGCAGCCACCGTGCCCATCAAATGCAGCCACTGTGCCCATCAAATGCAGCCACTGTGCCCATCAAATGCAGCCACTGTGCTATGCCATCAATTGTTGCCACTGTGATTCTGCCTGTGATTCCAAATGACGTGACAATCACTTCGGTGGGTGCCATTATCCTTTAGACCCCTTTCACACTGTGGTGACCGTGTGGTCACAGTAAATCGCTGCTCGTTTTAGCAGCACTTTACTGCTGTTTAAGCGCCACTTTATGGCTGCTAGCAGGGTGCTTTTAAACCCCCAAAAAGGGGTTAAAAACTCCCATGTTGCAGGGCTTTTAAATCACTTTTCAGGCGCTTTGGTAGCTCTACCTATTCATTGCAATGGGCAGGAGACGTTTTGGGAGTGCTGTATACAGTGCTCCCAAACCGCCCCAAAGATACTAACATCCCACAAGTACACCGCCCAGTGTGAAAGGATCCATTGCAGAGAATAGGAGGCAGTTTTCAGGCACTATACAAGCGCTATTTCTAGTGCTTAAACGCCTCAAAACAGCCTCAGTGTGAAAGGGGTCTAAATTGGCACCCCAGAGGCAATGTGATTCTGCCGCTATTGTCACACAACTGGATCACGCTGCACCTTTAAATATCTTGTGAAGCTTGTCACAGAAAAGGGAACAGGAGCTTCTTTTTTGGGCAACTTACCCATATAGGAGCAGCCCACTTAAAGTGGAGCTCCGCTGTAAAAAAAAAAAAAAAAAAAAATTAAAACCCAGCAGCTACAAATACTGCAGCTGCTGACTTTTAATATATGTACTCTTACCTGTCCTGGAGTCCAGCGACATCGGCAGCAGAAGACGAGCAATCGCTCGTCTCTTGGCTGCCCCCACCGCCATCCTCGGTGAGGGAACCAGGAAGTGAAGCGTTGCGGCTTCACTTTCCGGTTCTCTACTGTGCATGCGCGAGCAGCGCTGCACGTCTTTCACTGGTCTCTGTTGTGTTCTGGGAGCCGTGTATTTCCCAGAACACAACTGGGGGACCGGGAAGTGACGCACTACGCACAGTCTACCCGCAGACTGTACGCACGGAAGTGGGTGCAAATACCTGTCTTAAACAGGTATCTGCACCCCCTCCCACCTGAAAGGTGTCAAATGTGACACTGGAGGGGGGGGATCTGATGAGTGGAAGTTCCACTTTAGAGGGGAGTTCCGCTTTAAGTGAACAGGCTGGTCCTAAGCGATCTGCAAAATTGCATGCAAATCGCTCAACCAAAATCAAAGCCGGTTCTATCGTTCTTGCTGTGTGAAAGTGTGAATGCAGCCGCAGAGAATACATATGATATGACATGTATGGGCAAAGGAGCATAGAAGGTTTTCAGGAGTACGGACATTTACTATTCTGGCAGGCTGCAGGTGGAAGAAAGCTATGGGGTCTAGTGAGGATGACAGAAGGAGAAGCCATGAGTGTGTGTCCGTACACAATCCATAGAGGTGCGTGTGTGCAGTGCGGGGTGTAGTAGAGACAACAACTCTGTGTAATTACAGGGTCAGCGCTGCACTCCCATCCTCTATTGTCTCCTGTCACTTGTTAGTGTTGCTATGTGATCACCTCCGGGGAGGAGTCTGGTTACTGGGAGCCAGGCTCAGCTCCGATATACAAACTTCTAACACACACCGAGACCACAACTGCAACTACTGAGACTACAGAGCGAACAGTCCTGTGTGCGATCAGACAGGGCAGAGCAGGGAGACATTTACAGAGCAAGATTCACACTACACATAGGATCTACAACTACACAATCCACACTACACACACAGGATCTACAACATAGAGTACAGTGCATTATAAAAATAAAATAAGCGGGTGGGTGGGGGATTGAGGGGGATCGATAGCCGCTATTTTAGCCAAACTTAAAAAAAATAAGTTAATAAGCAGGGGGGGTTTGTATTCTGCCGGCCGCTATTTTCGCACCGTCCATAACAGAAAAAAGCTACAATAACAGGGGGTTGGGGAGCAGGCTTCCTTACCTGTACCACGGCTCACCGGGGTGCGTCCCGTCTGCTGCATAGTGCCGACGTCACTTCCTGATGTTGACACTAGCACAGCATTGCAATATACTGGGTGCTGTGCACCCGCCCGGCCACAAGTCCATTGCGCCGGAAGCTGTGGCGCGATGGGCTCCGCCACAAAGGCATTTTTTGGCTGCCAATGTAGCGCCACGTCTGCAATCTCGTGATTGCACAGACGTGGCGCTACTAATACCTCACTGTGCCCGGCGCCCAGCACACGGACACAGTGCACATAAGGACCTTTTCTCTCTCTTTTTTTTTTTAAGGGACATGTTTAAAAAAAAAAATTTAAGATTTGGGGAGGGGGGGGGGGGGCGGCGCCCGGGCGCCCCCTATGGACGGGCCGCCACTGACACTGATTGATTGATTGCTTCTGTGGACAGGTGTCTTTTATACAGGTAACAAGCTGAGATTAGGAGCGCTCCTTTTAAGAGAATGCTCTTAATCTCAGTTTGTTACCTGAATAGAAAATACCTGGGAGCCAGAAATCTTGCTGGTTGATAGGGGATCAAATAATTATTTCACTAATTTAAAATGCAAATCAATTGATAACTTTTTTTAAATGCGTTTTTCTGGATATTTTTGTTTTTGGACAAATTATTTACCTTCAGTCTGAGGCATCCCTTGTGCTGTTGTGTCCTTTCACCAAAATTGTCCTCCTCCAATGCCTCCCTCACCCCCACCCCCCAGCACTGTAATATTTCAGTGTGGTGGAGGTTAATGGAACTAAGGTGCTTTGACAGGCACTCATCAAGAGTGCCCAACTGTGCCCACCCTTTCTGTCCAGCTGAACCTTCCATAGAAGCTGTTACTACAGCTTCCATGTATGAAATAGGATCTATGAATGGAGGATGATTGATAGGTCTGTTACCTTCATTCAATGTCTTTTTGCTGGACTGTGTTTAATATAGTCATCATGTCACAACTGTGTCAGTTTTTTGTCAGCCAGGGGTTCACAACCCCCGGGCCGTGGACCAGTGCTAGTCCATTCCCTGTTTGAGGATGGGCCACACTGAAGAGGCTGAGCGTCGGTCAAGCCCCCATCACCGCTGTTTGGTCCGCCTCCATTAGATTCTCAATCTCATAGGAGCAGAACCCTGTGTAATCGACTATGCATGTGCTGGTTTTCCTGGCTCCTGATTTGTAATGCCAGATTCCTTGCTGAGGCCGTAGTGCTGGGGAGAGGCTACAAATGGCTTTACTTGTAGTAAGTTCTTTCACTGCGCAAAGAAAACCCTCACAGTGTGGCATGCTGAATCTGGTGGCTGGGGTGGCAGGCTACTGTGACAAAGTGAATCTGGTGGCAGGCTACAGTGACATGCGGCAACTGGTGGCTGCAGTGGCAGACTAAAATGACAGGCTGCATCTGGTGGCCGCGATGGCAGGCAACAGTGGCAGGCTGCATCTGGCGGCAGGTTACAGTGGGAGTCTGCATCTGATGGTAGGCTACAGTGACAGGGTGCATCTAGTGGCAGGCTACAGTGACACACTGCATCTAGTGGCAGGTTACAGTGACATGCGGCAACTGATGGCTGCAGTGGCAGACTAAAATGACAGGCTGCATCTGGTGGCTGCGATGGCAGGCTACAATGACAGGCTGCATCTGGTGGCAGGCTACAGTGACACGCTGCATCTGGTGGCAGGTTACAGTGATAGGCTGTGTAGTGGTACCCCCGTAAGGGCTTCTATTATGTACCCAACTGATTACCTGAACTCTGCAAATCCTCCATTACCTCTGACACCCTGGGTTCGGTCATATTATCAAATGTATTAGTAAATAGAGACTCACACAGTATTAAAGAAACAGTTCAATTATGTGTTGCACCCTCTACCTTTAGGTAGGTGCTAGAAGTAGGATTTTTGTGATGGCTGTCAGGCAGGGCAATTTGGGAAGGCCTATGCTGCATGCTAGGCCTGCTTGTTTTTGATCTGGAGGACAGGGGGTGGTTAGTGTAGCAGTGGGTGGGACCACCTGTGCTTCAGTCCTTGGGCGCCTCCCCTGCCCTCAGGGAGAATTTTCTAGAAGAGGGGCAGGCTAGGGTCTGGAGTGACAGGGAGCTCATGTGGGGAGCCCTGACCAATCCCCAATTGGTATTGGCAGGGGGCAGGCCTCCCTTATAAGCTCAGGTCCAGCCCACTGGAGGGGAGTTGTCGGCTGGGAGACGTGGAGAATGGAGTACTAGATCACAGCAGGAGGCCCATCCCTATCTGGGGGGAGCACGCCTCGGCGCAGGAGCCCGGGATAGCTGGGAGTCATGGAGGAGGTATCCTGGAACAGAGGGGCTGGAGAAGTATTCGGAACGCATGTCCAGTTAAGTTCTTCCCGTCGTTCTTTTTCTCGTCACGAAAAACGGTCGTATGTATGCTTTTCCAAGGGAAAAAAAAATGCATGCTCAGAATCAAGTTTGCAGCCCAAAAGCAGCCCAAAAGGTGGTGCCATTTGAAAGGAACTTCCCCTTTATAGTGCCGTTGTACATGTTGTACGTCACCACGCTTTACTCAAGCATTTTTTTTCATTAACGTGTGTATGGGAGGCAGGCTTGATAGAAATCACGACAAATCACTTTTGTGTACGCGGCATAACAGTCTGCAGGAGTTGATGCAGAGGAGGAGCAACAGTCTGCAGAAGTTATGCAGGGGAAGTGACTGTGATTATTAGAGTCTATCAATGCTTCAAAAGCTCAACCCATTTAATCTATTCTTAAATATGATGGCAAAGTGATCTGATCTATGGGCATCCCATATCCCCTTTCCTCATCCAAGTTATATCCCCCAATAAACAAAAACAAAACAACGCAAATGACTGTTCATTGTCTCTGAGAGTGATATATGGAGGTCTGGCAGCAGGGTGATATGGTGGATGTTAGTATCTATTAGCAACCTACTCGCTACATATGTTTACTGTACTAGTGATAACACAAAATAGGTATATCTCAACTTTGTCAGATAATAAGAAAACACTCTTACAAACAGATATTGTATCTATACGAATCAGAAATGCAATATAATGGTGCAAAGTAGGGTTGTCCCGATACCAGTATCGGTATCGGGACCGATACCGAGTATTTGCGGGAGTACTTGTACTCCCGCAAATACCCCCGATACCCAAATAGAATACTTTGCCCCCCCCCCCCGCCGCCGTCGCACCCGCCGCCGCCGTACCCGCCGTCGCTGCCTCCGCCACAACGAAAGCCGCCGCCGCATGTTTAAAGCGTGCGGGAACATCACAGCTTTCATTTGAATAGCTGTAGTGTTCCCGCCGCGTATAGACAGACACTCCCCCTTGCTCAGGATTGGATGGGTGATCATGATCTGTCCAATCCTGAGCAAGGGGGAATGTCTATATGTGGCCGGGAAAACAGCTATTCAAATGAAAGCTGTGATGTTCCCCGGGCGGCTGCGACGGCGGCTGCTGCCAGGTATGGGGGAAATGGCTGCGGGGACATGGATGGATGGATGGAGGGACATGGCTGCGGGGACATGGATTGATGGACATGGTTGTGGGGACATGGATGGAGGGACATGGCTGCGGGGACATGGATGGTGGGACATGACTGCGGGGACATGGATGGAGGGACATGGCTGCATCATATGTGGGGGACATGGCTGGGGGGACATGGCTACATATGTGGGGGACATGGCTGGGGGGACATGGCTGCATATGTGGAAGACATGGCTGGGGGGACATGGCTGCATATGTGGGGGACATGGCTGCATATGTGGGGGACATGGCTGGGGGGACATGGCTGCATATGTGGGGGACATGGCTGGAGGGACATGGCTGCATATGTGGGGGACATGGCTGGGGGGACATGGCTGCATATGTGGGGGACATGGCTGGGGGAACATGGCTGCATATGTGGGGGACATGGCTGCATATGTGGGGGACATGGCTGCATATGTGGGGGACATGGCTGCATATGTGGGGGACATGGCTGGGGGGAAATGGCTGCATATGTGGGGGAAATAGCTGGAGGGACATGGCTGCATATGTGGGGGACATGGCTGGAGGGACATGGCTGCATATATGGGGGACATGGCTGCATATGTGGGGGACGTGGCTGCATATGTGGGGGACGTGGCTGCATTTGTGTGGGGACATGGCTGCATTTGTGGGGGACATGGCTGCATTTGTGGGGGACACAGCTGCATATGTGTGGGGACATGGCTGCATTTGTGGGGGACATGGCTTCAATATGTGGGGGACATGGCTGCATTTGGGGACACATTAAAAAAAAGTATCAGTATTCGGTATCGGCGAGTACTTGAAAAAAAGTATCGGTACTTGTACTCGGTCCTAAAAAAGTGGTATCGGGACAACCCTAGTGCAAAGTTCCTTTAAATGTAAATGAGGACAAATAACACACTCACAGAAACCTATGTGAACAGGTTAACAGGAGGGTAGACAACTGGCACTATATCTTCCATGTCAGGTTTCTCCCTTCTCCTTCCTCAACTCACAGGCCACTTAATCGTGCACAATATGGGGTAGATTCACGTAGAGCGGTGTATATTTATGCCGGTGTAGCGCATCGTCTTTACGCTATGCCCGCACAACGTTAAGAGGCAAGCAAGCTATTCTCAAAGAATATGCGCTCAACGTTGCGCTGACGTAGCGTATAGTTGTCGGCATAAACCGAAGTAAGTCAAAGTAGGTGGAAGTGGGCGTGATATATTATAATGAAGCGTGACCCCATGCAAATGATGGGCTGAGCTTCAAAAAACGAACTGCGCATGCGTCGGCTCTTGGACGCATTCCCAGTGCGCATGCTCACAGTTACGTCTAAATAGCTGCCTAAGATATGCCTACGACGTGAACGTAACCTACGCACAGCCCTATTCATGTAGTACTACGTAAACGGCGTACGCAAAGTAAAATTCGATGGCGTCGTTCCCTGGCCCATACCTTTGCATTATCTGCGCCTCATATAGCAGGGGTAACTTTACGCCGGACGTATGCCTTACGTAAACGGCGTAGATTACAGCGACGGGCGCAAGTACGTTCCTGAATCGGCGTATCTTGCTCATTTACATATTCGACACTTAAATCTATGGAAGCGCCCATTGCGGCCAGTGTAAATATGCGCCCAAGATTTGATGGCGTAGGAGACTTACGTCGGTTGGGTTAAGTCAAAATTCAGGCGTATCTAATTTCAAAAATAAGGCGCATAGATACGACGGCGCATCCGTGGACTTACGTGGCATATCAGGAGATACTTTGGCGTAAGTCCTTTCTGAATCCGGGCCCCTAAATAAGCAATATACAGACTGAGACTACTACATTCAAATTGGCTGGCTCCCTTTAGATGAAGTCTGCAATTAAAGCAGATGTGGAAAAAAAGGATAACAAAAGGTAAAAGGGTGTTCATTGAAGTCCAGATGTCTTCAGCTAGCCTATTTTTGTTGTAACTAAAGTGATCCTTGATGACAGAGCATGGCAAATTTAGCAGAACTTTGTTATCCTTGTTGTATGGTAACCTCCTTTGATATGATCCTAATGGTGTTATCCAGTATAATGTAGCAATTAGAATCAATAATGTGAACTGGGCATAGACATAGATGTGCGCACAGGGTGTGCCTGGGCACACCCTAATCACCTCATTAGCCAGGGACAGTGCCAGGTGGGTGGTTGGGGATACCAGTGGCCAGTGTTAGTGCGCCCATTATATTAAAGGCTAGGTTCAACAGTAGGAACACGTTACACCTGTATTTAGGGCGTTACATAATATTCTTTCAATCAACTCCCACCACCAGAGCCTCCTTTCCTGTGACAGCAGGAGGCGTTCATGTATGTTTGAGATTTGGGGTGCACACCCTAATGTAATAGGCTGCGCACACCTATGGGCATAGATGTCTGCTTTCAGTGTTCATTATAAAAGAAGAACTGACTTCAGTGGAACTCCACGTACCACAAGCTGAACTGTGTGAATGATGTCTGAAAGCAGTGTCTTTAAGAATAAGATGGGCTATGCCTGCTCACCACTCTGGAACTCAGATACTGTACAGTTGGCAACGACACAGATGATAAGAAGACTTATTCTGACTTTGATTGTTGTGAAGCGATTTGCGTACTTTACAGTCATCACTAGGAGTGCTCTTTACAATAAGTCCCATGGCCATTTAATTCTTTCAGCTTGCTGGTCCTTAAGCAGAACACGATCTCCAATGTTAGGGTTAAGGTGTTGCCTTACCTGCGTCCTTGCAAAGTAGAAAGATACTCCATCTTCCAAGGACTCCAGAAGTAGTTGGCAAGGTGTTGTACTCGCTTCCACTGGTCATAGCACAGATTTACCACTTTAAAGTTTACAGGTGGAACAGGAACAGACCCAAGGTTCTGGGTAAGAAGAGTAGCTGGGGTAAGGATAGTTGGGGTCTCTGGATCTTTGTCAGGTTCTAGAAGACTGAAGAGATCAGCTGTGGTTTCTTCTGGATGATCCAGCAGGAATTCAGGACCTGTTAACCAAGACAAATTGGAAAAAGACACTTGCAGACACTAGCCTGGTGGCATGATCTGCAGGGTTAACCACTTTCTCACCGCGCCATAAGCATTTTACTGCTACGGCGCGGTGGAGTTATCTTGGGACGACGTCCCTGGGATGTCGTCCTTCACTTCCGCGATTGCGCGTCCCCTGGGACGCGCTCGCAAAAGTGTCCGTGCTCGCTGGGTCTAGAAGACCTGGCGCATCACGGATCACGGTAAATTGCCGCTGATAGCGGCCGTTTACCACATGATCGCGCCGTCGAATGACGGCGCGATCACTTGTAAACAAACCGGCGTCATTTGATGACGCCGGTTCCTCCCTCTCCTCTCTGTACCGTTCGGTACAGTGTGCGAAGAGAGGGGGGGGAGCGGGGTGTCAGCAGCTGAGCTGTGGCTGGATCTGTGACAAATGCAGTCACAGATCCAGCCATCCCTCAATCCATCCCAGCTCTGCAATCCCCAGTACCCTGCAATCCCCAGTACCCTGCAGTACCCCAGTACCCAGCAATACCCCAGTACCCAACAATACCCCAGTACCCAACAATACCCCAATACTCAGCAATACCCCAATACTCAGCAATACTCCAGTACTCAGCAAAACTCCAGTACTCAACAATACCCCAGTACTCAACAATACCCCAATACTCAACAATACCCCAGTACTCGGCAATACCCCAGTACTCGGCAATACCCCAATACTCGGCAATACCCCAGTACTCGGCAATACCCCAGTACTTTACTGTTTTATTTTGTTTTAAGCACAAAACAGTTTTTTTTTAAAAACACGCGTTCAATAAATTTCTCTGAAAATACCGTGCGAGATAAAAAGTTGTAACGGTCGCCATTGTATTCTCTAGGGTCTTTGCTAAAAAAAGCATATATAATGTTTTGGGGTTCTATGTAATTTTCTAGCAAATAAATGATGATTTTTCCATGTAGGAGAGAAATGTCAGAATTGGTCTGGGTGTTCCAGAACGCCTGATGGTGCTCCCTGCATGTTGGGCCTCTGTATGTGGCCACGCTGTGTAAAAGTCTCACACATGTGGTATCGCCATACTCGGGAGGAATAGCAGAATGTGTTTTGGGGTGTAATTTGTGGTATGCATATGCTGTGTGTGAGAAATAACCCGCTAATATGACACAAACAAGTTTTTTTTTTTTTACAGAATTTTCAGTCGTTTTTCTTTTATAAAAAATAAAAAACCCAGAGGTGATCAAATACCACCAAAAGAAAGCTCTATTTGTGTGAAAAAAAGGACAAAAATTTCAAATGGGTAAAATGTTGTATGACTGAGTAATTGTCATTCAAATTGTGAGAGCACCGAAAGCTGAAAATTGGTCTGGTTAGGAAGGGGGTTTAAGTGCCCAGTGGTCAAGTGGTTAATCGTGTTTTCAGGCTTAGATGCTAACTTAGCTTTCCCAAACAGAAACCCTATGTGGGCTTGATTAGAAGAGTCTCTTACCTTGAGGTAAGCAACAGCTGCTATGGCCTCAGTAGATGAATCTGAGAAGATGTGAAGTTCTGTCCTCTGACTTGTATCAAGGGAGGCAGAAGTGTACCAGCGGCATGTAGAGATTGTTTCCTGTACTTCCACTTGGTCTATTGATAGTGGAGCATCCCAATCTTTAATAGTCTCTGGGAATTGTCTAAGTAAGGATTTAGCTTGTATGGTGATGGGAGCTACGAATCCCACTGGATTGTATAGGCTGTTCACTACTGACAGAAAACCACGTTTGGTAAATGGTTTGTCTGCAGAGCTGACCTGTGGAATATCAGACTGGTTGATGATGGGACAACATCTTTTGTTCATATTCTTAGGTCTGCACAGAAGAGAAATTGGGTCTGGGACAGATAACACAGTGAGGGTTATTTACAAAAGTCAAATCCACTTTGCACTACAAGTGCACTTTCAAGTGCAGTCACTGTAGATCTGAGGGGGACATGCAAGGGAAATAAAAAACAGCATTTTAGCTTGCACATGATTGGATGATAAAATCAGCAGAGCTTTCCCTCATTTCAGAACTTCCCCTCAGATCTACAGCGATCTACAGCAATCTACATCGATTGCACTACAAGTGCACTTTCAAGTGCACTTGTAGTGTAAAGTGAATTTTCCTTTAATAAATCAACCCCAGTCTATTCCTGGTCATGGTGTATTTGACCCAGACTATGAAATTTACTGAGATAAAGACTCCACCTCTGAGTCCTAAAGTTTCATTTAAGGTGAGGCTCTTGGTGTGTTGGGTGTGTGCTCAGTATCCAGCAAGGGAATCTTCCACACACAAATTAAGTGGCTGAGAAAGTGTTTATTAGGAGCCTGAAATATTTGTTTTGAAAGTGATGTTCCCCAGAATGGAAGACTTAATGTTAGCATTTTGAGGAATGTAGAATAAGAAACCAAAGATCTTTAACTGTGGATATATTTTTTCTGTGTCCAAAAATAGTATGCTTGGATTGCTGACAGCCCTGTCTCTTTCCCTTGCAATTTAGTAATTATCACTCACACCCTTTAATGAATTGAAGCTGTTTCTATTTAAAGAATACATATGTGTTTCATTTATATGCATTATATTATTCTGTTATTTATGAGCACATTTCAGATAGTTAAACTAACTTGTAGAGTATGTACACAAAATACACAACATAAGCAATTTGTAAGTGGTTTAAAGGATAAAGTTAATTTATTCAAGGAAGGATATTCCGCCCATTTTTTTTTTATGTATGAGTAAAGCTTAAAGTGAGTGTAAAATTACATCTTTTTAAATTAAAATAATGAATGTCATACTTACCTGCTGTGTGCAATGGTTTTGCACAGAGCAGCCCTGATCCTCTTCCACTGGGGTCCACTGCCAGCACTCCTGGCTCCCCCTCTTTGGCAAGTGCCCCCAAAGAAAGACGCTTATGCAGGCTTGAAAGGCACTTATGCAGGCTTAGTCCCGAGCCACGCTGCCTGCATTTGTAGGCACAGACAGCATGTCTTGCCCTGGCCCCCCACTCAATCGTCACAGAAATAGACTGACAGCAGTGGAAGCCAATGGCTCAAGCTGCTATCAGTCTGCCTAGTGAGGAGGGAGAGAACGGAGGGAGCACAATGCTGGATCAAGATCGGGCTCAGGTAAGTAAAAGAGGGGTGCTCTGGAAAGAAGATTTTTACCTTGATGCACTTTCAATCTACCAAAGCTATTCGGATAAAACAGGAAAACAGGTCTGTAAGCACTTAGGGCCAGATTCACAGACCGATTACGTCGGCGTAACAGGGGATGCGCGGCGTAAGTCTAAATTTGCGCATGCTCCGCATCCCCAAAACGAGATACGCAAGAAATCTACTTTTTTTTGTCCGGCGTAATTTCGATAGACAGGCGCATCGGTCCGCGCAAAACTGCGCTAGACACACCATTGATTTGCTATTCAAATATGCTAATGAGGGAGTTACGGGGATCCACAAAAGAACATTGGTGCAGCGCAGGCTACGCGCTGTGCGCAACAGCTTTACGGCCTTTCTAAAATTAGACCATATAAAAGGTGGTATAAAATTAGACAATTCGTCCACATGTCAGAGAAAGCAACACTTTTAGTGAGGAGCTGAGCAGTCACATGTGTTGCACAACAATCTGTATGCCAACATGCCAGTGGCATCCTTGCTCATAGCTATACTACTGACTTTAGATGAGCAAAGAAGGAGGAGAGCACGGATGAGGGCACGGAGAAGGGCACGGGAGAGGAATTTTTTTTTTTTCCAAAAATAAATTCTTTGCTTTTATAAACATTTTGAGCAGAAATATACATACATATTGTAAGCTGGGGATAGGTAGCGGGTACAAAAACTCCCTGGGATGAGCCAACACAGATACCAAAGTCCATAGGATAAGTGAACAACAGTGGGATGTTTATTGGTGCTATACAAAGTCTATTTACAGGTGCTGTACAGTGTGCAGAAAACAAAACAAAAATAGCCAAACAAACACCTAGCCGTGTCTCGGCTCTAACTACACGATATGCAGGTCCTAGCTACTAAGCTAAACAAGCCTACCGCTTGTTAGCTCAAACATACACTTCTCACCAGTTTTTCAGCAGCCTCCTTGCTCTCACAGATTCACACTGTTTCCCAGGACAGAGCAATGGCTGTTAGCTCAGGTGAGCTTAAATTGGCCTGGGGGGAGAGGGCCAACACCTGACCTGGATCAGGGATCAGAGATCCCTGAACGTGTAAGAGAGGAGCCTGGGAGAGGTATAAACCCCGAACTGGACTTTCCCAAGCTCTCTCTGGGACGCTCTGCTACACACCCTCCCCCCTTGTTTCAACCCCAGGGTTGGAACACCTGTAGCCCAACAGGAGTGAACACGGGACAGGGCATCTACATTTCCCATCTTAACACCTGGCCTGTGTTTTACTGTAAAGGAATAATCCTGTAGAGCCAAAAACCACCGGTTCACCCGCCTATTAGTCTCCTTCTTTTGGGCCATCCATTTCAAGGGAGCATGGTCAGTTATTAGCTCAAACTGGCGCCCTAACAGGTAGTACCTGAGCGCGTCCACGGCCCACTTTATGGCTAAGCATTCCTTTTCAATGACTGCATACTTTTTCTCATGATCATTGAGCTTTCTGCTTAGGTAGACCACAGGGTGTTCTTCCCCGTTGTGTACCTGTGACAATACTGCCCCGATACCTACATCAGAGGCATCTGTCTGTACCAAAAAGTCTTTGGCGAAATCGGGGGAGTACAGCACTGGCTGTGCACAAAGAGCTTTTTTTAGGGCTTGGAAAGATTCTTCCGCTACTGGGGACCATTTCACCATTACAGAGTCTTTCCCTTTCGTAAGGTCCGTCAGTGGGGCAGCTAAAGTTGCAAAATTTGGGATAAATCTTCTATAATACCCCGCAATGCCAAGAAAGGCCCTGACCTGCTTCTTGTTTGCCGGACGTGGCCACTCCTGGATGGCTTCTATTTTATTTACCTGGGGCTTTATGACACCACGGCCAATAGTGTAGCCCAAATACTTGGCTTCCTCTAGACCAATGGCACATTTTTTGGGATTTGCCGTAAACCCTTCTTTGAAGAGGGAATCGAGGACCGCTTGGACACGGGGCAAGTGAGAGCCCCAGTCAGTGCTATGCACCACTATGTCATCCAGATAGGCTGCAGCATACTGTCGGTGAGGTCTTAGGGTCCTGTCCATGGCCCTCTGAAATGTCGCAGGGGCATTTTGCAACCCAAAAGGCATCTTTTTATATTGAAAGGAACCCTCCGGGGTCACAAATGCAGTCTTCTCTTTGGCACTAGCAGTCAGGGGTATCTGCCAATAACCTTTTGTCAAGTCCAAAGTAGTCAGATAGCGAGCCTTGCCAAGTCGGTCTATAAGTTCATCTACTCTGGGCATTGGGTACGTGTCAAACTTTGTCACTGCATTAAGCTTCCTGAAGTCATTACAGAACCTCCAGGTGCCATCCGGTTTTGGGACTAACACGATGGGGCTCGACCAATCACTATTGGATTCCTCAATGACATCTAGCTCCAACATTCTTTTAACTTCAGCACTGATGTCCTTTCTCCTCGCTTCAGGAATTCGGTATGGTTTGAGCTTGACACGGACCCCAGGTTCAGTAACAATATCATGCTGAACCTCCGAACTCGTGCCAGGCAACTCTGAAAATTTCTCTCTATTCCTTATTAGGAACTCTCTAGCTTCCTGTTTTTGGGAATATGACAGGGTGTCTGGAATCGTGACCTCAGGGATCAGAGGGGATTCAGTACCCTTAGGCGTTACCGGGAGGGACCTTGCAGTTAACGCCAGTCTATCCTTCCAGGGCTTTAACAGGTTCACGTGGTAAATCTGTTCCGGCTTTCTTTTACCTGGTTGATACACCTTGTAATTGACTTCCCCAACTCTTTCAATTACTTCAAAGGGGCCCTGCCACTTAGCCAGGAACTTGCTCTCAACAGTGGGAACTAATACGAGGACCCTGTCACCCGGTGAGAAAACACGGAGTTGGGCCCCACGATTGTATATTCTCTGTTGGGCTGCTTGTGCCTGTAGTAAATGTTCTTTCACCACTGGTATTACTGCTGCAATCCTGTCCTGCATTTGAGCGATATGCTCAATTATGCTTTTGTGAGGTGTCTGTTCCCCCTCCCAAGTTTCCTTGGCTATGTCCAAGAGTCCCCGAGGATGTCTCCCGTAAAGCAACTCAAATGGAGAGTACCCTGTAGAGGACTGGGGAACCTCCCTGATAGCAAACATCAGGTACGGTATCAGGAAGTCCCAGTCTTTCCCATCTTTGTCAACAACCTTTTTTAACATGCCCTTTAACGTCTTATTAAAACGTTCCACCAAGCCATCTGTTTGCGGATGATACACAGAGGTTCGCAACTGCGTCACCTTAAATAACTTGCACAGCTCCCTAGTTATCCGTGACATAAATGGGGTACCCTGGTCTGTAAGGATTTCTTTAGGGATGCCAACCCGACTGAACACCATAAACAGCTCTTTGGCAATATTTTTAGCCGACGCGGCACGTAAGGGAACAGCCTCAGGATAACGGGTAGCGTAATCCATAATCACGAGGATATGCTGATGACCACGGGCGGATTTGGGGAGCGGACCAACAAGGTCCATGGCAATCCTCTCGAAGGGCACTTCAATGATGGGCAAGGGCACTAAAGGACTTCGGAAGTGGGGCTGGGGGGCTGACATCTGACACACCGGACAGGATTGACAATAATTTTCAATATTTTTCTGTATCCCAGGCCAGTAAAACCTGCGCAACACCCTTTCAGTGGTTTTCTCAACCCCTAAATGGCCTCCTAGCAAGTGCCCATGGGCAAGTTCCAACACCATCCTTCTATAAGGCTTAGGGACCACCAACTGTTCAATAACTTCATCATTCTTTTTACATACACGATACAGTAAATCATCATTGCTGCTGAAATAAGGGAAACAGGGCCTATCCCCTGGTTCGACAGGTACATCATT
Source organism: Rana kukunoris (assembly GCA_029574335.1). NCBI lineage: Eukaryota > Metazoa > Chordata > Amphibia > Anura > Ranidae > Rana > Rana kukunoris. The sequence continues at coordinate 210,507,721 of CM056052.1, forward strand.
AATCACCATTACATTTTCCCAGGCCCTGGCAAGAGTAGGGTCTTTTCTCTGCTCAGTACCAAAATTTTCCTTGTGCACATTAAGGTCAGTAAACTCCAACATAGGCTCTGAGTCGGCAGTCGGCTGTCCGGCTCTACTGGTTGTGGGGACTTCCTCAGGCTCCTCCAGCTCTCCTGCCATAACCGAGAAAGGAAAACTCAGAGAGCCCTGAGATGAGTCCCCTGAACCCACAATATCGGAAGTAGCCAGGAGCTCTGGCTCTGTGACTGAGTTAGGTACTGCCACCGGGTCGGGACGATCCCACAGCTCCCAAAACTTAGGGAAGTCCCTACCAATGATGGCCTCATGCACCAAGTGGGGCACGAGTCCGACCGCATGGGACACCGTACCTAAGCCAGTTTTAAACTGAACTGTGGCTATAGGATACTCCCGGGTATCCCCATGTACACAGATCACCGCAACTTTTTTTTCATGAAAATTCACAGTTTTAACTATCTCAGCTGTAACCAAAGTAACCAGACTTCCAGAGTCCAGTAAGGCCGTAATAGGCTTATCATTAACAGTCATGTGATACATGTGTTTCCCCACATTTGGCACTGCAGCGCATGAAACAGCAGCAAACATAGACTGCCTTCTAATAGATAGATCACACTGCATTGGTTCATCAGTCAAAGGACAATTTGCTGCAACATGTCCCAGCTCTTGGCAACGAAAACACCTGATGTTTCCCCAAGTTGGTTTGCTGACAGGCAGTGGTTTCCCTTGCTTGGGACGCCAAACTTCAGTCCTGGCACCAAAGATCCTCCCCCCTATTTCCTTGCCATGCTTACCACCCACTTCCCCTGGAACAGTCTTACCGGTTGCCTGGGGAGACCGTGGCTTTGGGTGGAAAGTCCGTGCAGCTGTTGGGGTGGTGACCAGGTTCTCTGCAGCAAAGTACCTTTCGACGAGTTCCACCAAGTTATCTGCCGACTTGGGGTCCCCTTGACTCACCCACCTCTGCAGGGGAATTGGGAGTGACCTCAGGAATTGGTCCATGACCACACGCTCCACTATTTGTGGCGCAGACAGGGACTCCGGCTGTAGCCATTTTCTCACCAGGTGGATTAGGTCGAACATCTGCGATCTTGGGGGCCTCTCAATTTGGAAGGACCAGCTGTGGACCCGTTGGGCTCGAACGGCCAAGGTGACACCGAGTCGCGCCAGAATTTCCCGCTTGACCTTTTCATAGTCTCCCGCTTCTGCCGACTCCAGATCATAGTAGGCCTTCTGAGATTCACCAGAAAGTAAGGGGGCGATCAGTCCTGCCCACTTGGTTTTAGGCCAACCTTCCCTCTCAGCGGTCCGTTCAAATGTTAGCAGGAAGGCCTCTGGATCATCATCCGTAGTCATTTTTGACAGAAAGCGAGCCACATGGATGGCTGAAGGCTTGTCTCTAATTTCCTTGATTTCCGCAGGTGCCCACTGTGCTAGCGTTTCTGCAACTTTAGTCAGGGTTTTCCTATCCGCTTCTGCAGCAGTGGCAAGCTGTTCAAACAGCCTCTGCGATTGCTCCTGTACCATAGCGTTGGCTTGCTGCAGCGCAGCATTAGTTTGCTGTTGTGCAGCGTTTGCTTGCTGTTGCGCAGCATTGAATAGCACCATTTGTTTGAGGATTTCCTCCATGTTGTCACTTTAGGTACTGGCCTTTTAAATAGTAACTTACTATTGCTGCCCGCATTCTCCACCATATGTAAGCTGGGGATAGGTAGCGGGTACAAAAACTCCCTGGGATGAGCCAACACAGATACCAAAGTCCATAGGATAAGTGAACAACAGTGGGATGTTTATTGGTGCTATACAAAGTCTATTTACAGGTGCTGTACAGTGTGCAGAAAACAAAACAAAAATAGCCAAACAAACACCTAGCCGTGTCTCGGCTCTAACTACACGATATGCAGGTCCTAGCTACTAAGCTAAACAAGCCTACCGCTTGTTAGCTCAAACATACACTTCTCACCAGTTTTTCAGCAGCCTCCTTGCTCTCACAGATTCACACTGTTTCCCAGGACAGAGCAATGGCTGTTAGCTCAGGTGAGCTTAAATTGGCCTGGGGGGAGAGGGCCAACACCTGACCTGGATCAGGGATCAGAGATCCCTGAACGTGTAAGAGAGGAGCCTGGGAGAGGTATAAACCCCGAACTGGACTTTCCCAAGCTCTCTCTGGGACGCTCTGCTACAATATATACATCAATACATAACATACATACAAATAACAAACACGGGCTCACTATCTTTCAATAGCCCTTTAAAACCTTGATGGATATAATAATCTAATCTGATACAAGCCCCTCACTCTTCACTTGATATATCACACAAGCATAGACATCTTTGGCATTAGAGATTCTGAGGTGTCTCGCATCTTCAGATTCACCCCTCATGCCATCCTGGAATTAATCACAAGCCTGCAGGAGCCCAACACCAGCCTGCAGAAAGGGCCTGCAGATTGACATAAGTGATGACCTGACCCCTGAACCAGACAATCCCCCCCTAACCGAGGCTACCCCGTCTTCTGAGGGAAGAGCAGTCAGGAGACAGCTCACATTAGGCATCTTTGCACGTTAAACACACACATTATTCATGGCACAATGAGAATGCATGCATGCACACCACTGTGGTCCCTAGCACAGACACATCACATCCTCATCTAATTGGATTAGCACAAGCCCACCATGCTGGACTTGTGAGCAGCAACACCACACCACGGCTCCAATTATGTCACTGTACATTCATACACCATTCACACGGACCTGGGAATCACTTCGCCCTGGTCCTGGGGAACCCTTCTCCACCAAAACTGAGGGTGACACCCCTTTTCTGGCAGGAATATCACCCCCACATTCCAAAAACATTCACAACACAAAAAAAAAAAAATGTCCAGCAAAAAAACAAATTTCCAGGAAAAAAAAAACATAAAAAAAAGGGGGAAAACAAATTAATGCCGCTGGCGTGAGCCACGCCTGGGCCGGCCACGGCCCCGGCTCCTCAGGGGAGACTCATGGGGAGGGGGGGTAATCCAGGGAAGGAGGAGAAGCCCCTGGTCTCTGCCCACCTGGTGGCCTGCCCTCCAAGGCCACGGCAATTCTGTTCAGGCCAGCACCTAGTGTTGCCGTGTTGGCCCTCACATCCTGCCCAACTTCTGCTGTTGTAGTCTGCAGTACGTTTAGGCAGTTTGTAAGAGCCTGGGAGTGGCAGTCCAGGTCCCCAAGCGTATCCTTTATGGAGGACAGGCTCTCCTCCATCCGCCCCAAAGTCTGGCTGACCTGTCCCAGATGGCGGGTCTAAAGGGCCTGGGCCCTTCTCAGATTTGCGGGCAGAAGCTCGGCCATCCCCCTGGTCTTCTGGGACGACTTCCTGCCTCCAGCTGAGGCTTGTGGCCGGGAAGAAGGGGAGGCCCTTGGGAGAGGAGCCCTGTTGGGGGAGGAGTGGGAGAGGCTACCCCTTATGGAGGGCTGGCTGCTGCCAGCAAGAGAGGAAGACTCCTCCAAAAACAACAATCCACTGGCTGACATGACATCCTCCTCCTCCTCAAACTCCTCCTCCTCAACCTCTTCCTCTTCAACCTCCTCCGAGGACTCCGGCATTGTCTGGGGGTCCTCATCAGGCTGCTGTCCTGGGGATGGTGCGGTCAGCCCAGATGGCCCAGCACCCTCCTGCACATCTGTGGATGACACAAAACATTCACAGGTTGGAGAAACCACACACTTGCCACATATTCCCTTTCACCCCCCCCCCCCACATGCTACACACCTGATAGGGCAAAAAAACCTTACCTGGCATCACGCCTTCATGACTGGAGTCATAGCCAGGCAGGCCCTCCACCTGTTATCTATGAAAGGTGTGGGCCACCGCACGCTCCTCCGCTGTCAGCCTAACAGGGCATGGTGGGCCCCCCCCTGGCATGGGCTGCCATTTTGGCCAGCTTCTTTCTGACCAGACGCCGGAGGTCATTGATCTTCCTTTCAATCCCCGACCGTGTCCGGGTCTCTCCCCCCCCCCCCCCCCGATGCATTCACCTCGTCAGTAATGTGCTGCAAGATCTCACGCCTCCTGGCCGGGGGGTGTTGGCACTCTCCGGGCCGTGGAGGAAACGCCCATATTGGGTAATGGCCCGTGCAAGAATTTGTTTATTCCCCAAAGTAAAATTTAACTTCCTCTTCCTCTCAGTCATACTCAGACAAAAACTCTCTCCCAAACAATCAGCAAAAATCACTCACAAAAACAAGCAGGAAAAATCAAGCAACAAAACAAACAAACAAAAATCTGTCTATTTATGCTGTCTGCGTAGTTCACTAAGTTGTCCTGGTCCACTTCCAATTTCACTGATTGCGCCGTTCCCGAGTTGTGAGCATGCGCACAGAGGTGCTGACCATGGTCTGCTTCATGTGCGCATGCGCGAGCCGGCCGGCCCTTCATTTGCATGGGGTCACGGCTCATTTCAATGTAACACGCCCACGTCCTTCCCAATTTGAATTACTCCGCCTCACGCCTCTGAAATTACGTTGCACAGGCGCTAATTTCTGCGTAAATCAATCGAGAATGCGGTGATTGCGCCGCTACATTGCGGCAGTCTAACGTAAAGGAGGTGCGCTACGCCAGTCAAAAAATGCGCCAATGTACATGAATCTGGCTCTTAGATTTTGGTTCAGAAAAAGTTAAAGTGATGTTTCTGAATGCTCCTTTTTCACCTGTTTTCAGATGTTACATTTTGTCATGAGTTACCATTCTAGGAAAATCAAAACACTGGTATGTTAACCTCCCTGGCGGTATGATTATGTCAGATTTTTTATGCTGAAAGCGGTACAATTATTTTGCATGGAAATGTTAAATTGTAGGCCTTTAATTCTTACAAATAACTCACTTAAATCTGTCCAAACAAGAGTCTAGTAGACATCTCGGGTATAAGTATAACACAAAATCATAAATTATAATATAATAAACTATAACAAATAATAATATAGTAATAATAACAATTATTCAATAAAGCAATCAAATCAAAAACACTGAAATTTGCTCAGTTGGTTAAAAATCCAACATGCTCAGAATGAAGTTGACTAATGCTTGAAAGCATTGAACTTCATTTTTTTCAGCACGTCGTTGTGTTTTACATCACCGTGTTCTGACACGATCATTTTTTTAACCCCTGGTGTGTAGGCAAGACTGACCATCAGTCAGCTTCATCAGTTAACTGATGGAAAAATCCATCAGACCGTTCTCATCGGTTTGACCGATCGTGTGTACAGGGCTTTAGACTTGCATTAGCAGTGAACTTTCCAAGTACTAGGTCTCACACTGATGGTGCCACACTCTGTAGAGTCTGTAGATGGTAACACTGAGTATGTGTTTCTGCTGGCTAAATCCTGGATTTCTTCTTATATCTGTTTGTTTATGTGTGTGTGTGTATACACTCACTGGCCACTTTATTAGGTACAGCTCGCTAGTACCAGGTTGGACTCCCTTTTGCCTTCAGAACTGCCTTAATTCTTCAGGGGAAGATTCAACAAAGTGTTGGAAACATTCCTCAGAGATTTTGGTCCACATCACCATGATAGCATCACGCATGGACAGGTAAATGTTATATTAAAAGTCAGCAGCTGCTGTATTTGTAGCTGCTGACTTTTAATTTTTAATGGGGTGGCCAGAATCCCCATTCTTCCCCGTTCTAATACTCCATTTGAACTTCAGCAAGCCATCTAGATTCCTAAATGCATTAAGTTGCTGCCATGTAGCCAGTGGCGTAACCAGAGTTATGGGCGCCCGGGGCAGAATTCCCCCCCCCCCCCCCTTGTATAATCATCCACTCTGGTTATAAGGATCTGTAATGTATCCCTCTCAGGGCTTTCAGCATGTAAGGGCTAAATTATTGCAGGATTAATCATTTAACCCCTTACTGTAAGGGATTAACAGACTGACCCCCCCCCCCACAACCACAGATCCCCCATCATAGACTGAACCCCCCCCCCCCCACAATCACAGATCCCCCATCACAGACTGACCCCCCCCCCACAATCACAGATCCCCCATCACAGACTGACCCCCTAAATAACAGACCTCTCATCACAGATAGACCCCCCACAATCACAGACCCCCTATTTAACAGACCTCAGACAGTAACCCCCACCATAGTGCAGACCTCAGACAGTAACCCCCAGTAGTGCAGACCTCAGACAGTAACCCCCACAATAGTGCAGACCTCAGACAGTAACCCCCACAATAGTGCAGACCTCAGACAGTATACCCCAGCATAGTGCAGACCTCAGACAGTAACCCCCATAATAGTGCAGACCTCAGACAGTAACCCCCATAATAGTGCAGACCTCAGACAGTAACCCCCATAATAGTGCAGACCTCAGACAGTAACCCCCATAATAGTGCAGACCTCAGACAGTAACCTCCATAATAGTGCAGACCTCAGACAGTAACCCCCATAATAGTGCAGACCTCAGACAGTAACCCCCATAATAGTGCAGACCTCAGACAGTAACCCCCATAATAGTGCAGACCTCAGACAGTAACCCCCATAATAGTGCAGACTTCAGACAGTAACCCCCATAATAGTGCAGACCTCAGACAGTAACCCCCATAATAGTGCAGACCTCAGACAGTAACCCCCATAATAGTGCAGACCTCAGACAGTAACCCCCATAATAGTGCAGACCTCAGACAGTAACCCCCAGTAGTGCAGACCTCAGACAGTAACCCCCAGTAGTGCAGACCTCAGACAGTAACCCCCAGTAGTGCAGACCTCAGACAGTAACCCCCAGTAGTGCAGACCTCAGACAGTAACCCCCCATAATAGTGCAGACCTCAGACAGTAACCCCCCATAATAGTGCAGACCTCAGACAGTAACCCCCCATAATAGTGCAGACCTCAGACAGTAACCCCCATAATAGTGCAGACCTCAGACAGTAACCCCCATAATAGTGCAGACCTCAGACAGTAACCCCCATAATAGTGCAGACCTCAGACAGTAACCCCCATAATAGTGCAGACCTCAGACAGTAACCCCCAATAGTGCAGACCTCAGACATTAACCCCCAATAGTGCAGACCTCAGACATTAACCCCCAGTAGTGCAGACCTCAGACATTAACCCCCAATAGTGCAGACCTCAGACAATAACCCCCAATAGTGCAGACCTCAGACAGTAACCCCCAATAGTGCAGACCTCAGACATTAACCCCCAGTAGTGCAGACCTCAGACATTAACCCCCAGTAGTGCAGACCTCAGACATTAACCCCCAGTAGTGCAGACCTCAGACATTAACCCCCAGTAGTGCAGACCTCAGACATTAACCCCCAGTAGTGCAGACCTCAGACATTAACCCCCAGTAGTGCAGACCTCAGACAATAACCCCCAGTAGTGCAGACCTCAGACAGTAACCCCCAGTAGTGCAGACCTCAGACAGTAACCCCCAATAGTGCAGACCTCAGACAGTAACCCCCAATAGTGCAGACCTCAGACAGTAACCCCCAGTAGTGCAGACCTCAGACAGTAACCCCCAGTAGTGCAGACCTCAGACCTCAGACAGCGGGGTGTGTGGTTTCCCTCAAGCGCGGGCTCCTCCTCCTCTGTGGGTGTGAACAGAGAGGAGGGCCGCCGCCGGGTGTACCAAGATGGCCGCAGCTCCGGAGCTAGGCCGAAGCCGGGGACTTTCCTAGGCCGAGGCTCCGGAGCCCCCGCTACGCCAGTGCATGTAGCTGATCATAAATTTGAACAGGTGTACCTAATAAAGTGGCCAGTGTGTGTATATACACTAGGGGATTTGAAGTCTGCATAGAGCAGTACACACGATGGCAACAAACATTGTATGATTGTATAATTACAAAAAGAAAACAAAAAGATGAAAAAGCAGTAAATTATACTCTTCATGCCTTTTATATATAACCCCATACACCTCCATCAGTTTCTTCCAGGAATATGCCATCAAATATATTTCCTATTCTGCTTTGTTTCATTGGACAATTTCATAGTAGGGTTAGAGTTTCTTCAGACATACCCGTTTAATTGGCCTCAAAACACAAAAATGTAACTTGTTTCCAGAAGAGCAGACACTAAATGAAGTGGAAATGTCTCAATATGACCTGCAATTATGACATTTCAATCTGTTTCCACAGCAACTATACAAATAAAGTTACCTTAATGTCTGGACTATCAATACACTTCTCATTTCGATGTTTTGAAAATTCATTATCAAAACGAAATAAAGGACATTCATTTCCAAAAACCACAAAACTTCCAGGTTCTTCACATAACTGTTAGAAAAAAAATGGCAAAATAAAGTGCAGTATATCTCCTAAAATCAAGCATGACTGGGAAGCTTACTTGCCAAAGCATATTTATTATATGAAAAATCAAATAAAAGCAAATATATCAAATCATTATAAATTACAATGTAAACAGAAGGGTGCTTCCCTGTTTCCACACCATGGCCCGGATTCACATAGCACTTACGCCGACGTATCTACAGATACGCCGCGTAAGTACAAATGTGCGTCGTCATATCTATGCGCCGTACCCATAGAACCAATATACGCCAAAAAACCGACTTCATCCGACCAACGTAACTTGCCTACGCCGGCGTATAGTGGGCGCATAGTTACGCTGGGCGCATTTGGTACTCCTATTGATTTGAGATGGAAATGAGGGAGATACGCCGATTCACGAACGTAGATGCGCCCGGCACATGCTTTAAGCATTTTGCGTAAGGGTTACGTCCGGCGTAAAGTTATCCCTCATATAGGAGGCGCAATCCATGCAAAGGTATGGACCAGGGAACAGCCGTCGTATTTTACGTTGTTTACATAGTACTACAGGAATAGGGCTGGGTGTAGGTTACGTTCACGTTGTAGGTAGTGATTCCACGTATCTTAGGCAGTTATTTTGACGTGGTTGTATGCATGCGCACGGGGGATACGTCCAAGCTACAACGCATGCGCCGTTCGTTTTAAGTACTTGGATGACGCTCAGCCCATCATTTGTATGGGGTCACGCTTCATTACCATGCATCACGCCCACTTCCAGCCCACTTCCACCTACTTTGAATTACGTCGGCTTACACCAACGAATATACGCTACGCCGGCGCAACGTTGGGGGCATTTTCTTTGTGAATTTCAAAATTGCCTCTCAACGTTGCGCCGGCGTAGCGTAAAGAAGATACGCTACGGCGGCATAAAAATGCGCCAATCTACATGAATCTGGGCCCATATGTTACTTTTGACCCCAAGTGTCATTAATGGTAAACGTGGGCTTCCTGAGGCATTGAGATCTTGGGGTATGGTCTTCAACAGGGATTCCACAAAGTGATTTCGATTTTTCTGCATTTCTGAAATAATTCAGTAAGACTTGGAGAAAAAGATTGTTGGGACTTTATATGAGACCATGACTAAACAGTACACAGGTCTCCATCCCTAAATACTTGAAAAAGAAAATGGCAATAGGGGAAAGTAAGGGGACTTTATGTGAAACAAAACACTGGGGCAGGATGAGTCAATCAATATGGTAAACACAACATTTAATAGTAGCATCATTGAGTATAGTACATAAAATGACATTCATAATACATCCATAAAATAATACAGAGTATGGTATAAAATGATTGGTAAATCATATCAAACATGGTAAAAATTGGTTGCATAATATGCATAGTAGTCCATGTGTTTTTTTTCACATAAAGTCCCGCTGCCCCTTCCTTGCCCCTATTGCCATTTTCTTTTTCAGTAAGACTTGGGTTTAAGATACAAAATGAATTGATAAGACTTGAGTTCACATATTGGTGAAGATCTGGGTAGGTGAAACTCAGTCAGAGCCATCACAGGCAGGAGAACAAGGATGGCAGCAACAGAAACACAATGAGGATAAGAGGGTAAACCAAACTGGTAACCTGACTGACAGCTTTTGCTCAGACACTGTACCAGTACACATAGCCAGAGGAACATATTACCTTCTATGGTGTGTAATCAGTGGTACGGTGCTGCCTACGTGTATTTACATATCGTAGTAGCGGCAAAACGTTATATCCTATGTAAACACATACGCACATGTACACGATCCCTTAGCTAAAAAAAACTGTTCCCTGTGAGCCTCTTTGAAATCAGTTTGCTCCTGTTACTAGGACTAGACTTTTCTGACTTTAGAACTGATCTCTAGTGTTGAGCGGAATACGCCATATTCGATTTCGCGATATTGCGAGAATATATAGAAGAATATTCGCGAATATTCGCTAATATCGAATATTCGTGATATTTTATCCAAAAAAAATTTTGCGAAATTTCGCTAATGCGAAAATGATTGCGAAATTCTCATAAACGGAGATCATTTCCTGTATTACTAAACTAATATGCACTAAACACTAACTCTACACTAACTCTACTTAAAAGAAAGGAGAATAAGGGGGCAAAAGAAGGGCGGAGAAGATAATCGCGCAATATTCCTATTGCGCGATTATCTTCTCCGCCCTTCTTTTGCCTCAGAGCCAATCAGAATAACTCGAATATTCGGCAAAAGGAATATCGCGCAATATTCCTTTTGCCGAATATTCGAGTTATTCTGATTGGCTCTGATGCAAAAGAAGGGCGCATCAGAGCCAATCAGAATAACTCGAATATTCGGCAAAAGGAATATTGCGCGATTATCTTCTTCGCCCTTCTTTTACATCAGAGCCAATCAGAATAACTCGAATATTCGGCAAAAGGAATATCGCGCAATATTCCTTTTGCCGAATATTCGAGTTATTCTGATTGGCTCTGATGCAAAAGAAGGGCGGAGAAGATAATCGCGCAATATTCCGTTTGCCGAATATTCGAGTTATTCTGATTGGCTCTGATGCAAAAGAAGGGCGCATCAGAGCCAATCAGAATAACTTGAATATTATGCAAAAGGAATATTGCGCGATTATCTTCTCCGCCCTTTTTTTGCATCAGAGCCAATCAGAATAACTCGAATATTCGGCAAAAGGAATATCGCGCAATATTCCTTTTGCCGAATATTCGAGTTATTCTGATTGGCTCTGATGCAAAAGAAGGGCGGAGAAGATAATCGCGCAATATTCCGTTTTCCGAATATTCGAGTTATTCTGATTGGCTCTGATGCAAAAGAAGGGCGCATCAGAGCCAATCAGAATAACTCGAATATTCGGCAAAAGGAATATTGCGCGATTATCTTCTCCGCCCTTCTTTTGCATCAGAGCCAATCAGAATAACTCGAATATTCTGCAAAAGGAATATCGCGCAATATTCCTTTTGCCGAATATTTGAGTTATTCTGATTGGCTCTGATGCAAAAGAAGGGCCGAGTAGCTGATGCGATTCTTTTATGTTGCCGAAAATTTGCAATGCGAATTTTCGGCAACATAAAAGAATCGCATCAGCTACTCGGCCCAGGGTCTCTCTCTAATCATACCAGCAATGCTTTTAGACGTCGATGGAGATCACTAGGATGTGATCTGTTTTAAAAATAAATTTGAAAAAATACGAATATTCGCCATAGCGAATATTCGCCGCAATATTCAAGTTATTCGCGAATACTCGAATATGCAATATCCGTAGCGAATATTCACAATGCGAATATTCGTGAGCAACACTACTGATCTCCACCAACTGCCATTCAACTGCCCAGAGACAGAAGCCTTGTTCTTCGTTGAATATTGCTGCAAGCACTGTTTAGGAATTCAGCATTTAAGGAGAGTCAGTTTGGGTCTAAGGCACAAACTGCTGTCGATAAGTTGGACCTTTAACAGTTAGCAGTAGAGAGGAAGTGAGGAAGGGTAAAAGGTGTCTGTTAATAGCGTCCATGTGTAAGAAAGAGTTAAAGGGGTTGTAAAGGTTTGTTTTTTATTTTCTAAATAGGTTCCTTTAAGCTAGTGCATTGTTGGTTCACTTACATTTTCCTTCAATTTCCCTTCTAAATGTTTTTTTCTTCTTTGTCTGAATTTCTCACTGTCATGGACCTTGGAATGCAGAAGTGTTCCTCCTTGAAATCTGTTACACAGTGGGGGGTCTTCTGCTCTGTCTTAAGGCTCCAGACGGCTCCATTGTTTTGTGTCTGGATATTGTGTACATTGATTGACCCCTGGGGCTTCTGTCTCATTACACATAACAGTCATTCTATTCAAGCTATCGGACCAATCCCTGCTGAGTCATTTTCAAGCCCTCATTTGCATGGCTAAAGAGGACTATGTGCTTTACAATTGACCAATAGGAAAGCAGTTGTTGGGGGCGGGATGTTCCAAATTCTGTATAAAAGTGTGTTGTGTGCTTCCAATAAAGGTCTTCCTGTTTGAACTTACATACAGCCTGCCTGGTGTTTGTTCTAATGGATTCCGAACGGCACATAGCTGTAGTTCGGATCCCAGAGCCTTGGATGATCGAACCTTCAGACGTTGCGATCTGCAATCTGACTCAATAGCAGCAGAGGAGTGTCGGGAGAGTGGAACCGAGCGAGCAAGGGTCTCGTTACATTGGTTGGCCGCGGTGGGATTTGCTCTCCAGTTACTTGGACACTCCAAACCACCACCATGAATGACCATGTATGCAGCCTGCAGGAGAACCATGCTGAAAAACTTACTTGAGAGCCGTGGAGGGACCGGTGGGACAAAGAACAAGGCCACCCTGATCAGTGAGCTAGCCGAGATGGATCAGAGGGATAGTGATGCAGGACCCCGGTCAGTTGAAGACTTGTTTCAGCAACGAGTTGGAGAGCGGTTGGCATTATATGGTGCTAACCCATCAGAGACCGCCATACAAAATGCCATTAGAGGCATCCAGCTGCAGGATGAGCGACAAGAGAGAGAACGTGAGCGGCAACAGAGAAAACGAGAGCGGCAACATGAGCAGAGAATGGCAGTAATACGGCAATCGGTGACAACGCCTAAAGAAGCAGCACCAAATGAAAGAAGAGGAAGGGTACAGATACCAGTAACCATGGAAGAGGAATTCAGAAGGAGGTTGCGAGAGAAGCAGATACAGCACAGAGGACCAGTATCAGAGGAGGTCCTTTTGGATGGTCTGATTCGATCCGCTGCAAACTCTGGAAGGAAGCGCTAGCCCGTGAGCAGCGACACCAGGGAAAAGCTCTCCCCTCCATCCATGTAAGGTACTGGTCACAGTATGAAGTATGAATGCTGTTATTGGGGGAACAACTGAAGCAGGAGTGGACAGCAGAGTTAAGCAGGCTGATCCGGGCAGAGATGCTGTTGGATGAGAGCTACAGAGCACTCCGGTGGTATGTAGTCCAAGAGTACACGTGATCAACGGATGACAGCCCCACAGAAGGCTTTAACTATGATGGCCTGGGATTGTTGTATTGGAGGATGTCCAGTGATCCCGAATTTGGGAATGACTGGGAGTGGCGTTTGGAGGAAATAATGGAGCACAGAGAGCGAAGACTGAATGTCTCGGAAGTGCAATGGTTACAGGAAGATTTGGAGTTCCTGGCCATTCAGGAATGGGAGCTGGAAATTGCCTACAAACAGCTGCTAGACTCCGCTCAGCAGCAGGATGGGGCTCCGTTTGCCTGGGACTATGAGGAAATATCAGCTGACAATGCTGAAATCCTGGCTGATGAATCAGCAGTAGAAAATCTGAAGATTGCCATCCCTAAAGCCGAAGCTGATGATGTGGAGTTCCAGGGGGCTAGGGCAGTTGGCTCATCTCCCTAGCCACAGATTACAGAATGTATGGACTGTTCAGAGGATGTTATGGATTATGCATTCCCCAGCAGAAGTGCTGGCAACAGGGCAGAGTGCTAGCAATCTCTGCCCAGCACTGGAAACAACTGTGGAGTTCCAGGGAGCCAGGGCAGTTGGCCCCTCTCCCCAGCAACAAGCTGAGGTGGTAAAGCTTTTACTCCCAGGTGAATCACTGGCAGCAGGGCAGGATGCTACTGGCTGCTGCACACAACTACAGCTTGAGCGGATATCGGTGGATGGGACTGTGGTCTCCACTCACAGCAACCCAGCAGAAGAGCTGGCAACAGAGCAGAGTGCCCCGGGCCTCTGCTCTCAACTAACAGAAGAGGGGGTTCCTGTGGTAGTGGATGAAACTTCGGTCTTCAAAGACACAACCCCAGGAAATGGTGCAGCACTGAGACAGGAGGATGTCAGCCTTGCTTTTCAAACACCGGGGGGTTTTCACCTACCACTAGTGGATGGGACTTCAGTCTCCACTTGTATACTCCAGGGATGGGGGGCAGTTGGCCCAGATCCCCAACAGAATGATGAACTGAGCCCAGTCACCCTGTCTTCTTTCTAGTGGCTGAAAGGACTCCAGGGAGAAGGGCCAGTCCAGGCCTCTCCCCAGCAGCGGTTATGTTCTCTGAGAGAGGCAGAGGTTGGCTGGGTGAGCAATGCTCTGTTTGGGACAATTTATTTGGGGTACTGTGTGGGTACCGGCTTTGGGGTCTCTTCCTGTGTTAGTCTCCTGCCAAAGGGGGAGATGTGTGACAGACCTAGCCGGAACAGGGGCTTTTGAAGAGGACTGAATGCGAGCCTCTTGCCTTCCAATTATGGGCCAGGGCCTCAAAACAGGAAGGCGAATGGGTTATCCCAGCAGACAGACCTGGAACCTCAAGACTACTTTTCCAACATCCTTGAGATGACCTGTTTCCCAGGGGAAGTATTGTCATGGACCTTGGAATGCAGAAGTGTTCCTCCTTGAAATCTGTTACACAGTGAGGGGTCTTCTGCCCTGTCTTAAGAACTGCTTGGAACTACAACTACCAGCCCAGCTGGCAGAGAAGAACAGACTTCTGGGAGAGCTTATAAATAGACCTAGGTCACGCTCTTGGGACCCCTACCATGAATCTGCAAGCAGAAACTCTGTGTCTGTGCTGCAGGACAAGTTGTGGACTTTGCAGAGGGAGAGTTAGGCCCCTTTCACACTGGGGCGGGATGTGCGGCGGCGGTATAACGCTGCTATTTTTAGCGGCGCTATACCGTCTAAATTGCTGCAAAATAACCCCCGCTAGCGGCCGAAAAAGGGTATTACCGCGGTGCCCATTGCTTTCAATGGAAAGGAGCGGTGAAGGAGCGGTAAACAGACCTTCCTCTCACCGCTCCAAAGATGCTGCTGGCAGGACTTTTTGGAACGGTCCCACCAGTGCAACGCCTCAGTCAGTATTTCACATTGAGACTGCAGGGAAGGATTTTTTCAGGTGGTATTTAAGCACTATTTTTAGCGCTAAACCGCCTGAAAAACTCCTCAGTGTGAAAGGGGACTTACTACACGTTTATTACTAGGGGCATCTGTGAAAAGCATGGCTTTACTGCCCAGTGGCAACCTGTAGGCCGCTCCTGCTTTATCTAAACCACGGTTACAGCTGAGGCATGTTGCATCAGAGATCGGACGCCATCCCTTGAGCCAAGACCCTGAGGGAGATCCTGTAAAGCCATCAGCATCATTGATAACAGTATCGGTGAGCGGGCACCCACCTATCCAACTTTCTGAACACTGTATGCAGACATCATTGTCCTTAGTCACTTTTCTTACACCTGTAGTGCCTCAGGACATGCCAGGGACATGGCATGCACAGACGTGCATTAGCAGGTGCCCATCTTGACGGTCATAGACTAAATGGATGAATGGAAACTTATATAGCGCGGCACATGCAAACTAAATCGCCTCTGGGCACTTGTTGTTCCTGTCTCCTTTGGTATCAAAAGAGATGAGTCTTGATCTTTCTCCTGAACGCTAAGTGATTCTCCTCCAACCGAATGCTGGTTGGTAAAGCGTTCCATAGTCTGGGACCTTGGATCGCGAATCTTCTTTCTCCTTTGGACTTGTAGTTGGCTGTCGGAACCTGGAGCAGGTTTTAATTGGTGGATCGCAGGATGCGTTTGGGATTGTGAACTTTTATTTTATCGCATAAATACTGGGGAGCATTCCCATGGATACATCTATGCGTTAGACAGAGTGCTTTAAAAGTAATTCTGTCTTTCACTGGCAGCCAGTGAAGGGCTCTCAGTGAAGGTGAGATTGATTCCCAGGGTTTTTTCCCTGTCACAAGTCTGGCGGCCGTGTTCTGAACGACCTGCAGCCGAGCGATTTGGTACTTGGGGAGTCCGAGGTAAAGGGCATTTGCATAGTCCAGTCTGGAATTAACAACTGCTCCCACCACGACCGCTAAGTCTTTTTTGGGGATGAAAGGAGTAAGTCTACGTAGTAGCCACAGCAGATGGTGAGATCCGCTGACTACCGACCCTATTTGTGCGTCCATTGTCATATAGGAGTCAAGAATGACCCCTAGACTTTTGACTTTGGTGCTAGGGGAGATGATTTTTCCAAGAATGGGCGTGGGTGTCCATGTTGTTGCAGGTTGATTCATGCGCTTGGCGTGAAACAGGAGAAGTTCTGTTTTCGCTCCGTTGAGTTTAAGATAACTCTTTGTCATCCAGTCAAAGAGAGGCATGTCTCTAGACTGAGGTGGTGATCCTTTTTGTTGCCAATGCGGAAATAAAGTTGCGTGTCGTCTGCATATGAGTGGTAGAGCAGTTTTTGGCTGCTGATAATCTCAAAGAGAGGACGAAGATAGATGTTAAACAGCACCGGTGACAGAGGCGATCCTTGAGGGACTCTGCATGATAGTGTGCGTTTCTCAGAAGTGAAAGGTCCTAACTTCACTGTTTGCGATCGGTTTTCCAAAAAAGAGGAGAACCAAGATAAATCGCCTTCTGCGACTCTGGCTACTTCAGCTAGCCGTGTCAATAATAGTTTGTGGTCAACAGTGTCGAAAGCTGCGCTTAGGTCCAACAGAACCAGAAGACAAGATTCTCCTTCATCTGCGGCCTCGAGAACGTCGTCCCATATTTTGAGCAATGCGGTTTCCGTCCCGTGTCTGGGACGGAAACCCGATTGAAATGGATCCAGTAGCTTGTGGGTATCTAGATGCTGTTGCAGCTGTTGTACCACTACTTTCTCCATTACCTTTGAGAGTACATTTAGGCCTGTTATGGGACGGCGGTGGAGAGGATCCTTGGGGTCTAGGGTCAGTTTCTTCAGAATGGGTTGGATTATGACCTCTTTCAACTGTGAAGGCACTATGCCTTCCTTGAAAGACAGGTTAACAAGCTGCGTGATGGGGGGTGCCAGGATGTCAGCGCATTCCTTCAGCAGTTTAGTGGGGATGATATCATTTGGCGCTGTGCCATTACGCAAAGTACCAATGTTATTTTTTGTAGCATCGATGGAGATGGGTTCCAGCGTGAACTTACCTGATTGGGGTAAATTACTGTGGGTATTGTGTGAAAAATTCCGGGGGGGGGTCTGAGGGGGGAGTTGTTTTGCTGAATGCTTTCACGGATTCCCTCGATTTTATTAATGAAGTAATCCGATAGTTCATTGCAAAATTCTTGTGTGTCCGAATTGGGTGCTTCCAGACATCCTGGGTTCATGGTCTGAGTGACCATCTTGAAGAGTTCACGTGGGCGGTTTAGGCCGCTGTTGATAGCCACGGAAAAATAATTTTTCTTGGCTTGGAATATATCTTTATGATATTTTCTTGTTATCGCCTTGTAGGTGGAGAGGTTTACCTCTGAAGAGCTTTTTTTCTAGGCAGGTTCCACCCTTCTGCGCTCTTGCTTCAGTAACGACAGCTGGTTGTTGAACCAGCTGCAGTTGTTTTTCCAGATGCAGGTTTTACGTTTCGGCACTACTAAGTCAGCTGACTGTAGCAGGGCTGAATTTATGGCAGGGATAAGGGTGATGGAGGGAAGATTAGCTAAATCTTCTCTCCAGGTTGGTCCAGAGGAAGGCAAAAAAACCCTGGCCATGCAGTGCCAATATGCTGCGGCAGGGAAAAAAATTACTTCCTGACCCCTATAGAGGCGATCGGACGAACCCTGGATCAAACACTGATGGAAGCGGTGGTTGTTATGGCAGAGTGAATGGGGGGGGTATACTCTCCTTTGAGTATATTCAGTGGGAGCCGCTTGTGGTTGTGGGGTTGTGGGGGGTAGGGGGGGGAGTGCATTTACCAGGTCTACCCCAGATGGCCACCGATCAGGGGCCCTGGTCTGGAAGGTGTGCAACTGGATGGATGGCTCGAGCGGGGGGAGGAGAGAGAGGTATCTAGTGAGGGTAAGCGGGGGGTTGCTGTGATTTTATTCGGGGGGTTGCTGGAATGTCCGGAGCGGCGAGCCGCTAGGCCGCGGATGAAGCCGCGCCCTTTCCTAAGCGTGGCCGCCGCAAATTGCTCCACGAGGTGGCGCGAGGAGCCAGGGTCCGGATTGCTGGCTGTAGGAGGCTGCGGGGGGTGCCTCAAGTTCCGGGTGGTAGTTGGGGGACCCGGAGATGGAGGATAAGGAACGAGGGGGGGCCGTTCCACCGGTGGAGGAGATTAGGCCGCCGCCGCGGCTTGTCCTGAAAAGGACGGCCACCTACGGGTCCTGGGGAAAAGTAGGTCACCCTGAGTAGCAGGGGCTTACCTGGTGAGGTCTGTGGAGGGTGAGAAGCGGCCTGGGGAGGCTGATGGATAGGCCTGCTGAGGCGAGGAGGTGGAAAGCCCTGCCTGTTTGGAGCCCAGGAGCCACAACGTCCTACTGGTAGGTACGTGCGCCGAATACTACTGGGACAGTTCTCGCCCTGGGGGAAGGTCACTCTTTCAGACCCAACAGGAAGAGCTCCTGAAAGACTAAAGCCTATGTGCATGTGTGGGAATATTAACGCTACCAGGCAAACGCATATTAGCACTAAACAGGCGAACGAACATTAGCGCTAACAGGCTGATGTCTGATCTGCAGCTTCTGATCCTGTGCCTGTATCTGATCTAGTATTTGACACGGCTTTATGACCACACTGCTGTCTCCAGTCCTGACCTTTGGCTTGCCTTGACCCTGGTTATTTCTGTCTGTCTGCCTGTATTCCTGTTGCCAAACCTAGCTTGAACTCTGACCATTCTCTGCCTGCTGTTTATTATAGACTGATCCTCTGTGTATAACCTGGCCTGTCTGACTTTGTTCCAGTCTTCTACTTCCAGCCTGTGTAGCTCCAGCACTGCCGTCCTGCATCTACAACCTACCTGCATCCGCTGTCCTGTATCCACAGCATATCTGCATCCGCTGTTCTTTCTACCTACTGCTGCTCAGCAATCCAGTCTGGTCCTGCTACTCATCAGCTGCCACGACCGCTACCAACGGAGGACTTTGCAGGTGCTCTTACCTCACCATGCTCTCGTGGCCACTTTTGCAACTCCAGTGATTCTTGAGATGGGGATGTACGAGAGGTCTGCCTCTACTCGTCAGACTCCTCCAGACGGTACGTAACAGGACACAAGACCATCCAGATAGAGACACTGTATACAGACACCCTTGTCCTTATTCACGATGCTGATACTTGTAGTACCACAGCGTACAATACCTTTTAAGCAAACTACCTCAGTGATCACTACTCAAATAATACAGGAAGATCCTACATTCTTTGCTTGATAATCCATGTCAGCCAAATTTGCTTTGCTCTGCCATTTAGGATTTCTCCTACTACAGTTCTCCTAAGTGCTAGCTGAAGACCAAAGGACCCAAGGATTTCATCTCTTTATCAAGGGACTACACCTAACCTTCTCGCACTCTTAGGCGGCGTACACACGAGGGGATATGTCCGCTGAAAACGGTCCGATGGACCGTTTCAGCAGACATCTCCGCTCGTGTGTATGAGCTAGCGGACAGATTTCTCCACCCGACAGATTTCAAAGCATGCTTTGAAATCTATCGGTGGGAATCTGTCCGCCCGACATGTCTGCTGGTTAGTACACTACCAGCAGACATGTCGGCCCCCACCGCCGCCGCGCCGCTGCCGAATGGATTCGGCGCATGCGCGGAAGTCTTTTACTTCCTGGTGCGGTGACGTGGCGGTGACGTGGTGGTGACGCGGCGGCGTCAACGTCACCGCCACGTCACCGCGCCGTCCGGCGGCGGGGCATTTGATCCGATGGTGTGTACACGCCATCGGATCAAACTCCCGATCGGACATATCCGATGGAAATGGTCCGCGGACCGTTTTCATCGGATATATCCGATCGTGTGTACGCCGCCTTAGAGACTTGACTTACCTGAACTCCACTGTTAAAGGAGCAGGTTACATTTCAACAGTTGGCTAAATGTTATGCTATTTCCTTTATTGTTTGTGCCTGTAAATTGGAGGACAGGAGGGAGTGGTCTGACATATTTGTATTTTTTTTCTCCCCCATCACAACATGGATGTAATTTTTCTAGTGACTCTGACACTGCTGTGAACCCCTTGCCCTTTTACTGTGCGTTGGTTTTAAATATGAGACTTTCTATGGTAGAGCTCACTATTCCATTGCAGACAGAATGTCAAACTGATTTCTGTTATACAAATGTGCCACTGTTGCTTATTCCCTACTGCTTTCTGGTTATCCATTGCTTGTATTTGTATTTTTCAGCCACAGAAATCATTCTTCTACTACTCGTCTTACAGTATTGACTGATTGTTCTATTGATTCTTTCACAGACGACACATGTCACAACAATTCAGGCTGGCAGTACAGGCTTATTTTGTCATACAATAGAATGTACTGTAGTATTGAGTGAAGATGATATGATTAGCATTTATAATTATGATTTATCATGATTACAGTAGAAATATTGTTATATAGAGAGCTGCAACTTAATGCAACATTATATAAAGCTAGACATACAAGGTCATAACATTAAAAACATTTACAAATTCACATTAGGAGCGAGAACGCCTCAGTCAGCTTAAATGAGCTTAAATTCAAAAATTTAGAAATACTAGTGTGATGATAACACAGACTGAGCAATCCAAACAGGCAACCATGATGTTCAGGTACCAGGTCACCTCTGAATTTTGTCATAGGAAGAGACAAAGCTGCAGTGACCTTCCCCCTCCAGTATATACTATCAACAACTCTTAGCTACAGACCAGAATATTCTTACCAGTTCCTATTACCCAATTCAACACTTCAGTCTAAAAGCCCTTGTAAAACCATCAAATTTGCAAGCTTGAGCAATCAGAAAAGCAACCAAACATCCTGCCATATTGACTACCCATCGTAAATACCTTAGCTGGAGTCTTTAGCAATACACATTGATTGTTGTCTCTCTTCCCTGGTAGACTTCATTAGATAATAACAGTACAGCCAGAATAAGGGCACATTTACGTTAACAAGCAACGTTTTAAGCCCAAACACCCCTATTTGAGATGATATAGAAAGCCTGTGGGACACATTTGCCCTCTTAGGTAAAGTAGACATCCGACTCCCCACATTTTTATATCCATTGAAAAGGTTATTAAAAGCTGGACAATAGGGATGAGCCGAACACCCCCAAGTTCGGTTCGCACCAGAACCGTCGAACAGACCGACCGTTCGCGCGAACATTTAGAACCCCATTGAAGTCTATGGGACTCGAACGTTCGAATTCAAAAACGATCATTTTAAAGACCAATATTCAAGTTATTGTTGGAAAACGTCTTTGAGAACCCGGGTCTTGCCCCAGGGAACAGGAACCATTGATACATGTTCCCTCGGGCAAGACCCGGGTTCTCAAAGACGTTTTCACAGGCAAACTATAGACACCCAGGAGGTACAATATTTAAAGGATTTTTTTTTTTTTTTTTTAAGTTAAGCATCATTAAAATCACTGCTCCAGGAGCAGTGATTTTATTGATGCTTAAATAAAAAATAAAAAAAATAATTCCTTTAAATATTGTACCTGCTGGATGTCTATACCTGTGATAACGTCTTTAAATAGCATAATCACCTGCCTGCCAGTAAATTAGGAAGAACTGATCTATCTAAGCTATACAGTGTATAAATATATGTACAACTCCTAGGGATGTATATATATCCTCTACACACTGTAAATCAGGCTTTGGCCAATTATGGCTCTTCGTTTTTTGCACGCTGTGATTGGCCAAGCATGCGGGACATACAGCATGCTTGGCCAATCATCAGCGCGCAATGCCGCAGTGAATTATGGGCCGTTTTGCGTTACTCTAATTTGGCTTGAACGACCGCTTTTGTTCGAATTTCGTCGAACGTACGAACAAACAATGTTTGATTTGAACATACGTTCGTATCGAACGCGAAGCTCATCCCTACTGGACAATAATATGCAAGTTAGCAGACTGTAACATATAGGTATTGAAAGATATTATTACCTACAGAAAACTGGATCTGTGGTATGATCGTAAACACAGGGTTGTCCCATGACCACTCCTTAGCTGCTTAATTCGTTAGATCATTTCTGTGAACACCCCCTCAGGTATAACAAAAAAGAGGCTGCCCTGCAGTTGACAGCTCTTGTTTAACATCAAGCCAAGGAAAACTGTCAAGTCTTATGAGAACCACTGTACCATCTGGCTTGATTGTTTGGACTCTGCTGAACCAAGACTTGATAAGTATTTTTTATTCTTCAACCCTTTGTTTTACTGTTGCATTGTTGTCTCTTTGTTATCTTTGTAATACCCTTTTTCTGTAAATATTTTATTTGCACCCTTTTACCTTTTTATTATTAACCCCTTGGTGCTGGCCATATGCATATATGCGGCCTCTCGTGGGTGGGCCTTGACACCAAGCGGCCATATATATGCAGCCCTGTGTTTACAACTTACAACAAAGGTAGCCAGCAGGAATAGGTAAGCTCCCGATGCATACTTGCGATTGGGAACTTTCCAATCATGTGACTGCTGTGACAATCACAGGGGTCACATGACCTGAATGTCCCTTTTCACCTCCCAACTTTTAGAACTCTTTGTGACTCTCTGTTAAGAGAAGTCATAAAATGCTTGTGTGGAATTTCTTCCACTGTGGTACAGGGTCTCCTCGCACAGGTCCACCGCCAGTCAGAGTCTCCGGGAGTGAAGAAAAAAAAAACAGAGCCCCCAGTGTAAAATCCTCAAGGATGCTTTATTAAAATCCTATGCAATAAAAGATGTTCAAAATCGACATCTACAGGGACTTCTAATCGCACAATACAATAGGAAAAACAAAGAACGTGGTGATATCACGACCTCCGATTCCTCCCCATAAAAGGGGTTTTCCAGGCCACTATGGCCCGGATTCAGGTAGAGCGGCGCATCTTTGTGCAAATGATGGCCACAGCTTCAAAAAACGAACTGCGCATGCTTCGTCTCTTGGACGCATCCCAGTTCACATGCTCACAGTTATGTCTAAATAGCTGCCTAAGATACGTCGAACACTGCCTACGACATGAACGTAACCTACGCACAGGCCTGTTCACGTAGTACTACATAAACGGCATACGCGACATAAAATTTGACAGCGTCATTCCCTGGCCCATTCCTTTGCATTACCTGCGCCTGCTATATGAGTGGTACTTTGTTTTTAGCCATTGACAGATTTGTTCCACACTAGAGATGGAGCTTTAACTAAAGGGAAATATCTAAACTAGAAACCTGGTGGACCATGGCAATGTGCCGGAAGCATCCATTACCAGTACTGGCACTAATGCCAGTTCTCCTATGGCCATTTCCCTGACACCCGTTCTGTCAGGGAAGTAGAGAGAGATCTGCTGTTCCTAGTGATCAGGAACAGCGATCTCTCTCTACTCTATGTCAGTACACTACCCCCACAGTTAGAAAAACCTCCCTAGAGAACACTTAACTCCTTGATCACCCACTAGTGTTAACCCCTTCCCTGCCAGTGACATTTATACAGTAATCAGTGGCTATTTTTTTTAGCTCTGATCGCTAAATAAATGTCAATGGTTCCAAAAAAGTGTCTGTCTGCCGCAATGTCGCAGTCCCACAAAAAATCGCTGATCACCACCATTACTAGTAATAATAAAATCATAATAAAAATGCCATAAATATATCCCCTATTTTGTAGACTCTATGGGCCAGATTCACAGAGCCCTTACTCCTGTCTAACTCGCGTTAGACTGGAGTACTTTCAAATTACGCGCGTTTTTTCACTACTCTGAAACCTCAAAGCATGAAAATACGGCTGCGGGCTTCAATCCGACTGGCTTATGCTGGGTTCACACTACGATTTTCCCGTCCGTCAGCCGCATACGATTTATATGAAAAAACGTATGCGGCTGAAACGGATTGAACCGTACGTAAACGTATGCGTTTATAAAACGTATACGGTTTCAAAAGTGCGTACGGTTCCATCCGGTTTTGATTAAAAAAACGCATACGTTTTTGGAATTAGTGTCATTTAATAAATAAAGATTTTCTTGTTTTGAAAATGTGCATGCGCAGACGAAAAACGCATACGGTTTATACGTATGGAACCGCACATATGTGCGTTTTCCATTGACTTTAATGTTAAAAAAAACGTATGCGTTTGCCATACGGTTTCAAAAACGGACTCAAAACCGTGGTCGAACACGGTTTTGTGTACTGTTAAAAAAACGTTTTGCCAGCAAATCGTACGCACCCGGATGCATCTGAGTGCATACAATTTGCAATGCATTGTCTATGTATGCGTTTTCCCGTACGGGCCCGTACGTTTTCAAAACTGAAATCGTATGCGGCTGACGGACGGGAAAATCGTAGTGTGAACCCAGCCTTACGTGTTCGTACGCCTTCGGATCTACGCTGCAATAAATTTGCGGCCGCTGGGTGGAGTTCCCGTCGTTTTCCGCGTCGGGGTATACAAATGAGCTTTTGCCAACGATCCACGAAATTACGAACGTCAATCGCAATCTCTTACGGCATCTTTAGTCATCTTTTTGCTGCGTAAAACTATACCAGCTTTTTGCTGGTCTAATATTAGACAACCAGTGTTAAGTATGGCCGTCGTTCCCGCGTCGCATGTCAACGTCTTTTTTTTTACGTAACTCGTCCGGGAATAGGAATGTCCGTAAACGACGCTACTCAAACAACGAATGACGTAACGACGTTATTTCGCGCAATGCACGGCGGGAAATTTCTGAACGGAGCATGCGCAGTTCGATCGCCGCGGGTATGCGCCTAATTTAAATGCTTCACGCCCCCTAATCGCGTATTTCGATTACGCGGTGAGAAATACACTACGCCACGTACTGTAAGGGACAAAATCTACCAGAATTCAGCGTATAGCCTGGTAAAATACGGCGGCGTAGTGTATCTCTGATACTCTGCGCCAATGTAATTGTATCTGAATCTGGCCCTATAACTTTTGCGCAAACCAATCAATATACGATTATTGCATTTTTTTTACCAAAAATATGTAGAAGAACACATATTGGCCTAAACTGATGAATACATTTTTTTCCATCGTTTTTTTTATATTTATTATAGCAAAAAGTAAAACATTGTGGCCCAGATTCACAGAGCGATTACGCCTGCGCAACAGGAGATGCGCGTGCGTAAGTCTAAATGTGCGCGTACGTTTCGATGCACGGCATCCCCAAAACGAGATACGCAAGAAATCTACTTTTTTTGTCCAGCGTAATTTCGTTACACAGGCGCATCCGTCCGCGCAAAACTGCGCTAGACAGACCATTGATTTGCTAGTCAAATATGCTAATGAGGGACTTACGGGGATCCACAAAAGAACGTTGGGGCAGCGCAGGCTACGCAGTGTGCGCAACAGCAAAATGTCCGGTCTAAAATTAGACCATATAAAAGCTGGTCTAAAAAGAGAAAAAAAGTCTACATGTTAGATAAAGCAACACTGTTAGTGAGGAGCTCAGCAGTCACACGTGTTGCACAACAATCTGTATGCCAACATGCCAGGGTCATCGTCACGCATAGCTATACTACTGACTTTAGATGAACAAAGAAGGATGAGGGCACTGAGGAGGGGACTGAGGAGGGCACTAAGGAGGGCACGGGAGATGTTTTATTTTTATTTTATTTTTTGCTTATATAAACTTTACAATTTAATCTAATCTAATACAATATTCTTATCTGATACAAGCCCCTCACTCTTCACTTGATATATCACACATGCATAGACATCTATGGCATGAGTGATTCTGAGGTGTCTCGCATCTTCAGATTCACCCTTCATGCCATCATGGAATTAACCACAACCTTGCAGGAGGACATCAGCAGCCCAACACATGGCACTACCCATGACACCCATGACAGCTACATATACAATCAGAGCCCCATCCCCACAGATTTCGAACAGAACATGTATGGGGACAGCTGGCTGGTTGGTGAGTGACATGGGTGGCAGGCATGACTGGTCCCCCCCATGATGCTGAAATCACAAGGGGCACATGCACTACTAACATCCTCCTGTCGTTTCCCTTCAAGGTGACTCTGCTTATGCACTGGGACCCCATCTCATGACCCCATCTCATGCCAGCTCACATATGCATCTTTGCACGTTAAACACACACATTAATCATGGCACAATGAGCATGCATGCATGCACACCACTGTGGTCCCTAGCACAGACACATCACATCCTCATCACATTGGATTGGCACAAGCCCACCATGCAGGACTTGTGAGCAGCAACGCCATGCCACGGCTCCAATTATGTCACTGTACATTCACATACACCATTCACACAGACCTGGGGATCACTTCTCTACCACAAATGAGGGTGACACCCCTTTTCCCGCAGGAATATCACCCCCACATTCCAAAATCATACACAAACAGAACCAAAAAAATAAAATAAATGACGACCAAAAATAAAAAATGCCCAGCAAAAATATAATTTAAACAAAATAATAACAAAGAAAACACATAAAAGACAAAAATCACCCTGCAAAACAGTCCCCAAATATCTCAAAGACATGTCACAAACAAACAAACAAACAAACGCTAATAAACAAAAGCACCTTGCTGTATAGGAAGGGATACAAAGGGATGTACTTTTGCAAAGGAAGTGCATTTGTGTCTGTCTATTTATGCTGTTTGCGTAGTTTACTAAGTTGCCCTAGTCCACTTCCAATTTCACTGATTGCGCCATTCCCGAGTTGTGAGCATGCGCACAGAGGTGCTGACCATGGTCTGCTTCAAGCGCGCATGCGCGAGCCGGGCGGCCCTTCATTTGCATGGGGTCACGGCTCATTTCAATGTAACACGCCCACGTCCTTCCCAATTTGTATTACTCCGCCTTACGCCTCTGAAATAACGTTACGCATGCGCAATTTTCTGCGCAAAAGCTACGAGAATAGGGTGATTACGCGGCTACATTGCACAAGTCTAACGTAAAGGCGGTGCGCTACGCCGGTCCAATAATGCGCAGATGTACCTGAATCTGGCCCTTTGTATTTTTTTCAAAATGTCTGCACTTTTTTGTTTATAGAGCAAAAAAATGATAACCAGAGAGGTGATTAAAAGAAAGCTTTTTTTATTTTGTATGGTCTTTATTGCTTGTGATTCTAAAAAAGCATCCTTGAGGATTTACACTATGCGAGCCCAGGGCTCTTTTTTTTTCTCTTCACTCCAAAAGACTCTGACTGGTGGAGGACCTGTGTGAGGAGAGCATGTACCACAGTGGAAGGATTATTACACAAGCGTTTTATGACTTCTCTTAACAGAGTCACACAGCCTTTGGTAAGGAGACATCTTTACTGGGTGTATGCACACGTAGTGTTTTATCTGATAAGTGGAGCTGGGACACAAGGCAATTTTGTTTTATAGCATCTGGATTCAACATATGGTTTTGGTCTTTCACATTATTTGCATGGACTTTATTTTTGATTTATGTATCACTAATTTATATCACTAATTTACATGCATGTGTCCTAGTACCAATTTCTAATATTCTAATATTTTTCTATTCTAATAATTTCAGCATTATATGAAAAAGGTAACAGCAGAAGTGAGACTCCATCGTTGGAAGCACATAGTGAGTGTTTGATTCTATCATCTATCCAGAAATGAAACATCAGTTTGATTAACTACTTAAGCTGTTTTTCAGATTCAGTGTTTACGAGACTAAAAATTACTTAAAACCCCCAAACATTATAAATATTTTTTTTCTAACTCCCTAGAGAATAAAATGGCAGTTATTGCAATACTTTTTGTCACACCATATTTGCGCAGTGGTCTTACAAGCACACTTTTTTTGTAAAAAAATCACTTTTTTGAATTAAAAAATAAGACAACAATAAAATTGGCCCAATTTTTTTATATATTGTGAAAGATAATGTTACACCGAAAAAAATGATACCCAACATGTCACGCTTAAAAATTGCGCCCGCTTGTGGCATGGCGTCAAACTTTTACCCTTAAAAACGTTAAAAAAATTCTATAGGTTGCATTTTTTGAGTTACAGAGGAGGTCTAGGGCTAAAATTATTGCTCTCACTCTAACGATCGTGGCGATACCTCACTTGTGTGGTTTGAACACCGGTTTTATATGCGGACGCTACTCACGTATGCGTTTGCTTCTGCGCGCAAGCTTGTCGGGACTGGGCGCTTTAAATTTTTTTATCTTTTATCTTATTTATTTTTATTTATTTTATCATTTTTTACACTGAAATACATTTTTTTATCACTTTTATTCCTATTACAAGGATTGTAAACATCCCTTGTAATAGAAAAAAGCATGACAGGTCCTCTTAAATATGAGATCTGGGGTCAAAAAGACATCAGATCTCATATTTAGACTTAAATGCAAAAAAAAAAGGAAATTTTGTCATTTGAAAAAATGACAACAAAAAATGTCTCTTTAAGACGCATTGGGCGGGACTGACGTTTTGACGTCACTTCTGCCCAGCAGAGCTATGGGGACGGGTGGGGGCCATCTTATTATGATGTAATTGGTTATTCTAAAAGGTAAAGTATGGTGTTCTTAGGGTCATAATCATAATTTTTCTTCCTCCAAACATGGCGAGTCGAGTTAATGCCAAAGAGCTTATTTTAGTCTCATCTGACCACAGCACTTTCTTCGAGTCCTTCTTTGAATCATTTAGATGTTCATTGGCATGACGATACATGTGCATTTTTGGGAAGGGGACTCACCATGTTTGGAGAAAGAAAAATGCTGACTATGACCCTAAGAACACCATCCCTACAGTTAAGCATGGAGGTGGAAACATTGGGCCAGATACACGTACATTGGCGCATTTTTTGACCAGCGTAGCGCACCTCCTTTACGTTAGACCGGCGCAATGTAGAGGCGCAATCACCGTTTCCTTGTAGTATTTGCGCAGAAATTAGCGCCGGAGTAACGTAAATTCCGAGGAGTAAGGCGGATTAATTCAAATTGGGAAGGACGTGGGCGTGTTTCATTGAAATGAGCTGTGACCCCATGCAAATGAAGGGCCGGCCGGCTCGCGCATGCGCACATGAAGCAGACCATGGTCAGCACCTCTGTGCGCATGCTCACAACTCGGGAACGGCGCAATCAGTGAAATTGGAAGTGGACCCATGCAACTTAGTGAACTACGCAGACAGCATAAATAGACAGACACAAACGCACTTCCTTTGCAAAAGTACATCCCTTTGTATCCCTTCCTATACAGCAAGGTGCTTTTGTTCTGTTGTTTGTTGCGTTGTGACTTGTCTTTGTGATATTTGTTGACTGTTTGATCTAGTGTTTTGTAGAATATATTTGATAGTGTCTTTTGGTGACTGGTTGTGAGACTTTTTGATTGATAGATTTTGTTTGTTTGTTTTGTTGCTTGATTTTTCCTGCTTGTTTTTCTGAGTGATTTTTGGTGATTGTTTGGGAGAGAGTTGTTGTATGAGTATGACTGAGAGGAAGCGGAAGAGCAATTTTTCTTTGGGGGAGAAACAAATTATTGCCCGGGCCCTTACCTAATATGGGCGTTTCCTGCATTGCCCAGAGAGTGCCAACACCACCCCGGCCAGGAAGAAGGAGATTTTGCAGAACATTACTGACCAGGTAAATGCATTGGGGGGGGGGACCCGGACACGCGAGGGGATCGTAAAGAAAATCAATGACCTCCGGCGTGTGGTCCGTGGGAAGCTGGCCAAAATGGCAGCCCATGCCAGGGGCACTGGAGGGGGCCCACCATGCCCTGTTAGGCTGACAGTGGAGGAGCGTGCGGTGGCCCACACCTTTAATAGACAACAAGTGGAGGGCCTGCCTGGCTTTGACTCCAGTCATGAAGCTGTGATGCCAGATAAGGTTTTTTTTTTCCTATCTGGTGTGTAGCATGTGTGTGGGAGGGGGGGGAAAGGAATATGTGGCAAGTGTGTGGATCCTCCAACCTGTGAATGTTTTGTGTCATTCACAGATGTGCAGGAGGGTGCTGGGCCATCTGGCCTGACTGCACCATCCCTGGGACACCAGCCTGCTGAGGACCCCCGACAAGGCCAGAGTCCTCAGAGGAGTTGGAGGAGGAGGAGGAGTTTGAGAAGGAGGAGGATGTCATGTCAGCCAGTGGATTGTTGTTTTTGGAGGAGTCTTCCTCTCTGGCTGGCAGCAGCCAGCCCTCCATAAGGGCTAGCCCCTCCCACTCCTCCCCCAACAGGGCTCCCCTCCCAAGGGCCTCCCCTTCTCCCCGGCCACAAGCATCAGCTGGAGGCAGGAAGTCGTCTCAGAAGACCAGGGGGTGGCCGAGGTTCTGCCTGCCAATCTGAGAAGGGACCAGGCCCTTCAGACCCACCATCTGGGACAGGTCAGCCAGACTTTGGGGCGGATGGAGGAGAGCCTGTCCTCCATAAAGGATACGCTTGGGGACCTGGACTGCCACTCCCTGGCTCTTACAAACTGCCTAAACGTACTGCAGACTACTACAGCAGACGTTGGGCAGGATGTGAGGGCCCTCACCCAGGCTACCCAGGCCAATACGGCATCACTAAGTGATGGCCTGACCAGAATTGCCGTGGCCTTGGAGGGCAGGCCGCCAGGTGGGCAGAGACCAGGGGCTGCTTCTCCTACCCCGGATTACCCCCCCTCCCCATGAGTCTCCCCTGAGGAGCCAGGGCCGTGGCCGTGGGTGCCCCAGGCGTGGGTCACGCCAGCGGCATTAATTTGTTTTCCCCCTTTTTTTTTTTTTCATTACTTTTTCTTTTTCTGTTTTTTTTTTGGGGGGATTTTTTTTTTTTTTTGCTGGTCAATTTTTTTTTTTGTGTTGTGAATGCTTTCGGAATGTGGGGGTGACATTCCTGCTGGAAAATGGGTGTCACCCTCATTTGTGGTGGAGAAGGGTTCCCCAGGACCAGGGGGAAGTGATCCCCAGGTCCGTGTGAATGGTGTATGAATGTACAGTGACATAATTGGAGCCATGGCGTGGCGTTGCTGCTCACAAGTCCAGCATTGTGGGCTTGTGCTAATCCAATTTGATGAGGATGTGGGGTGTGTGTGATAGGGACCACAGTGGTGTGCATGCATGCATTCTCATTGTGCCATGATTAATGTGTGTGTTTAACGTGCAAAGATGCCTAATGTGAGCTGTCTCCTGGCTGCTCTTCCCTCAGAAGATGGGGTAGCCTCGGTTAGGGAGGGATTGTCTGGTTCAGGGGTCAGGTCATCGCGTATGTCAATCTGCAGGCCCTTTCTCACTGCAAAGTTGTGCAGCATGCAACATGCACCGATGATCTGGCACACAAAGTTTGGGGAATACAACAGGGTACCCCCAGACTTATCCAGGCATCGGAAACGTGACTTCAGGAGGCCAAAGGTGCGCTCCACCACTGCACATGTTTGGGCGTGGGCTTCATTGTATCTTTCCTCTTCTGGGGTTTGGGAGAGCCGGATAGGAGTCATGAGATGGGGTCCCAGTGCATATGCAGAGTCACCTGTAAGGGAAAAGACAGGAGGATATTAGTCATGCATGTGCCCCTTGTGATGTGTGCATCATGGGGGGGGGACAGTTATGCCTGCCACCCATGCCACTCACCAACCAGCCAGGTGTCCCCATACACGTTCTGTTCGAATTCCATTGGGATGGGGCTCTGATTGTATATGTAGTGGCATGGCTGGATCCGGGGTGTTTGGCACGGACGTGCCATATGAGGCCTTGGGCATCGACTATCACCTGTACGTTGATGGAATGCCAATGCTTCCGATTGCGGTATATGTGCTCTGTCTCATGGGGGGGCTGGAGTGCCACATGTGTGCAATCAATGGCCCCCACGGTGCGTGGGAATCTGGCAATTCTGTAGAAATCTGTCATTGCCCTCAGCCGCAGGTCCTCAGTGGTTGGTTTGATGATTTGGTTGGCCATGCATCTGAGGATTGCAGGGATAACCTGGTGCACACATCCGCTCATGGAGGATTGTGACATCCCAGCCACCAATCCACGTGTTCTTTGAAAAGAGCCACTGGCAAGGAAATGGAGTGTTGCCATGACCTTGACCAGTGGCTGCACTGCATGTGAGCGGTGTGTTGGGCTGGTGATGTCATCCTGCAGGGTTATGGTTAATTCCAGGATGGCATGAGGGGTGAATCTGAAGATGCGATACACCAGAATCACTCATGCCAAAGAGGTCTATGCGTGTGCGGTATATCCTCTCCCGTGCCCTCCTCCGTGCCCTCCTCCGTGCCCTCTTCTTTCTTTGCTCCTCTAAAGTCATTAGTATAGCTATGAGCGAGGATGCCCCTGGCATCTTGGCATAAAGTTTGTTGTCCAGCAAGTATGACTGCTCAGCTCCTCACTAACAGTGTTGCTTTAGCTGACAAGTAGACGGATTGTCTAATTTTATTCCACCTTTTATATGGTCTAATTTTAGACAGGACGTGCAGCTGTTGCGCACAGCGCATAGCCTGCGATGCACCAACGTTCTTTTGTGGATCCCCGTAACTCCCTAATTTGCATATTTGAATAGCAAATCAATGGTGTGTCTAGCGCAGTTTTGCGCGGACGGATACGCCGGTCTATCAAAATTACGCCGGAGCAAAAATTGTAGATTTCTTGCGTATCTCGTTTTGGGGATGCGGCGCATCGAAACGCATGCGCAAATTTAGACTTCCGCCGCTCATTTCCTGTAACGCCGGCGTAATCGCTCTGTGAATCTGGCCCATTATGCTTTGAGGCTGTTTCTCTGCTAAAGGTACAGACCGACTTTGCTGCATTGAGGGGCCAAAGGACGGGGCCATGCATTTTACAATCTTGGATGAGAACCTCCTTCCCTCAGCCAGAACACTGAAGATTGGTCGTGGATGGGTCTTTAAGCATGACAATGACCCAAAACATACCGCCAAGGTAACAAATGAGTGGCTCCAGAAGAATAACATTACGGCCATGGAATGGCCTAGCCGGTCTCCAGACCCTAATCCTATATGGAGGGACCTGAAACTTTGAGTTGCCAAACAACTTTACAGAGAAGATCTGTAAAGTGGACCAAAATCCCTCCTGAGATGTGTGCAAACCTGGTAACCAACTATAATAAATGTCTTACCCCTGTGCTTGCCAACAAGGGTTTCTCCACCAAGTACTAAGTCATGTTTTGTTTGGGGATCAAATAATCAAATACTTATTTTACTCACTGAACTGCAACTCAATTTATAACATTTGTATCATGTGTTTTTTCTGGATTTTTGGATGACATTCTGTTTCTATTATTTAAAATATACCTATGTTAAAAAAAATTATAGACCCTTTATTTCTTTGTAAGTGGGCAAACTTACAGGTGTAAATATATAAAACTTTAAGATACAGACAAACCAGTTGTTTAAAATTAAAAGATAACAAAGAGAGCTATATGGCACTGCTAATGCTGGCCGCCAGTTTGTTTTCAAAATATTTGAGTCAAACCTGGATAAGCTAATTTCAACAGCTTCGACTTAGAGCCGGTTCACACACAGGCGGCACGACTTTGGGGACGACTCGGCAAGGCCAACTCAAGGCGACTTGAGAGGCAACTTGCAAAATGACTTCTGTATTGAAGTCAATGCAAGTCGCCCCCAGAGTCAGCCCCAAAGTCGGAGCGGTTCCATTGACTACTGAGAACCACGACTTGTCAGGCGGCTGAGTCGCCTGACAGGTCACCCCTGTGTGAACCGTCTCTTAGTAGAAAGGTTTATTTACACATAACTATTGCAAAGAGACCCAAATTATTAATAACGCTTCTTCCAAGGAATTGAGGGTGTGTTTACAGTCCATTAAAATTCCCTATTCTAACTGTGTAATCCAAGGCATATGAGTGATGAGTCATAAAAAAATTTGAAATAAAAAATGGTGGGTACTGGGATCGACCCCTTACTCAGATCTGTGATCAGTCGAGTCTCATAGACTCTGTGATCACAGAGTAGGCATGTGCATTTCGTTTCGTTCCGAATCGAAATTCGGACGAATTTTCCATTATTCGGACATTCGGATGCATACGAATTCCCGAATTGCTATATTAGCGAAAAATTTCGACCGTTTTCGGAATTCGTTAGTTTTCGACCGAATTTCGAAAAAAAAAAAAAAAAATGGTCGAAATCGGAAAAAGAATTTTTTTTCGAATTCCGAATCGAATACCCGCGGACTAAATTCGATCGGAATTCGAAAAAAAAAAAAAAAAAAAAAAAAAAAAAAAAAAATTTTCGAATTTAATTCGAAAAAAATTCTATTCGAAAAGAGACTGTTTTCTAATCTGGTTGAAATATTTTCGATTTCGACCGTTTTTTTCGAAATTCGGTCGAAAACGAACGAATTCGAAAAACGGTCGAAATATTTTCGATTTCGACCGGATTTTTCGAAATTCGGTCGAAAACGAACGAATTCCGAAAACGAATTCAACACATGTAACGAACCTAACTTAACGAAATTTATTAAATGACGAATTGAAACGAAACGAAACGAATTTTTCACTTTTGCACATGCCTATCACAGAGCACGACGCAAGCCGCGCGCTTCCCGCACGCTTCCCGCAGGGTCTATCACATCCCAATAAAATAAGTATATTTCAAGCATTTCTTTATTTTTGATGATTAAGGCTTACACAGGCCGATTGCCTCAATGCCATGCCTCATTGATGCAGTAATTCATGCAAAAGAGAGCGCATACTGAACTATACATGGATATA
This sequence comes from Rana kukunoris, assembly GCA_029574335.1. Taxonomy (NCBI): domain Eukaryota; kingdom Metazoa; phylum Chordata; class Amphibia; order Anura; family Ranidae; genus Rana; species Rana kukunoris. The sequence continues at coordinate 210,542,577 of CM056052.1, forward strand.
CTGTACTTTTCGTTAAGCCAATATTTCTGTATTAAAAATCCTTTTTTTTTTATTGGTCTTATGTAATATTTACATTTTCTGAGATACTGAAGTTCACTAGCAAAATCCAGGCTAGTGAACACCCAAACTTTAGTATCTCAGAAAATGTAAATATTACATGAGATCAATAAAAAAAAAGGATTTTTAATACAGAAATATTGGCTTACCGAAAAGTACCGTATATCCATGTATAGTTCAGTATGGCTCTATACTTGATCGGGGCTTCTTTTGCATGAATTACTGCATCAATGAGGCATGGCATTGAGGCAATCGGCCTGTGACACTGCTTAGGGGTTATGGAAGCCTTCAGCTTGTCTGCATTGTTAGGTCTGCTGTCTCCCACATCTTCCTCTCGACAATATCCCACAGATTCTCTATGTTGTTTAGGTCAGGTGAGTATGTTTGCCAATCAATCATAGTGATACCATGATTATTAACAACTTGCCCACTTGGCACTTAACCCCCGGACCATATTGCTGACCAATGACCAGAGCACTTTTTGCGATTCGGCACTGCGTCGCTTTAACTGACAATTGCGCGGTCGTGCGACGTGGCTCCCAAACAAAATTGGCGTCCTTTTTTTCCTACAAATAGAGCTTTCTTTTGGTGTTATTTTATCATCTCTGCGGTTTTTATTTTTTGCGCTATAAACAAAAATAGAGCGACTATTTTGAAAAAAATGCAATATTTTTTACTTTTTTGCTGTAATAAATATCCCCCAAAAATATATATGTATAAAAAAAAAAATGTCCTCAGTTTAGGCCGATACGTATTCTTCTACATATTTTTCGTAAAAAAAAATCGCAATAAGCATTTATTGATTGGTTTGCGCAAAAGTTATAGCGTTTACAAAATAGGGGGTTGTTTTATGGCACAGGACTCGAGGGCGAGCGGGGGGCGCACGCGCCGGCCGCCGGCGGCGCTCGCGCCCCCTTAGTGGCCGCAAAAGAGCCGACGTATAGCTACGGGTTCTTGCCCAGAAGAGCCGACCTGCGAATGTTTGCTGACCTGGTGAATGTTTGCTGCTGCTGAATTGGGGGGAAGGCACAGAGGGTTTTAAAGAGCATAGGGAAGGCTGGCATGGGTCTTAATCTTTTGGGGCTGAGATGACACCCCACTAGGGCTTGGTCTTTGTTGCAGTGGTACTCCATTTCTCGTGGATGGCACTGAGCTGCTGGTTGATGCCACTGCTCTACTTGTAGTAGGCTGCTGCTCCTTGCCTGAACAGGTTTGTTTCATGGGCACACGTTCTTCTTCCTCCTATTCTGTAGCAGAACCACTGCTTAAAATGGGTTCATATGCCAAATCAGAATCGGACGCAGACTCAGAGAGCTCCCAGCTGCTCATATGCCTCCTGACTGGAAAAAAAAATCGCCATACTGGTGACTGTGGGCTGTGGTGCAATAGGGACACTAGGACAAATGTGGCCGCACTGATGGGTGCTGAAGAGGCTGGTCTAATGAGGCTGCACTGATGGGTGCTGATGAGGGTGCACTGATGAGTGCTGAAGAGGCTGCACTGACGGGTGCTGATGAGGGTCCACTGATGAGTGCTGATGAGGGTGCACTTATGTACACTGATGAGGTTGCACTGATGTGCTTGAATACACTGCGGCTGCACTGATTAGCTGGCACTGATGAGCCAACACCGATCGGCGCTGATGAGGATACACTGATAGGGTGGCACTGATGAGCACTGATGGACACTGTAGTGGCACTGATGGCATGTGCCTGTAGGGCACAGAGGAGCACTGTAGTTGCAACCAGGAGAGCTGACAGGGCCTGAAGATGTGGTACTGGGCTCAGTAGCCACATGAACGGCTAGCACTAAAGAACTACTTTTTCTTTGTTGCTATACTTAAAGGGGCCCACTGTCTCGGCCTGGTTGAATCAGTTTCGGCCTACAACTCAGTCCTAGCTGGTCCTGGAAACATAAGTACGCTTGCCTTTAACATGGGGAGGACGCTTTGGGGTCCCTCCCAAAGCACCTTGTCCCCATGTTGATGGGGCAAGGGCCTCTTCCTGACAACCTTGGCCATTAGTTGTTGGGGTCTACAGATGGAGGGCTTATTGGAATCTAGAAACCCCCTTTAACAATGTACATCCTTTGTCACGCTGCCCCGATGGACCTGGAAAATAGAAAAAAATAAATGAAAAAACTCTGCCTCCATGGGAGGCCTCCCGCTGACTGCTGTCTTTTGGCTTTGACAGCTTTTATATAGGCAAGGGCCAAGTCACCTGCTGATGTAACCGAATGAACCCACAACAGTCTGACGTCACATGATGTAACATGATGTCAGAAGGTGGGGTCACTCAGTTACGTCACTGGGTGGCCCGGCCCTTGCCTATATAACAGCTGTCACAGCCAAGAGACAGCAGTCACTGGGAGGCCTCCCATAAAGGCAGAGATTTTTTTTTTTTTACTTCTATTTTTTGGGTCCGTTGGGCGTTGGGACTCTAAAGCACCCCTCCCAAGTTGAGGGCAAGCGGCCTGGTATAGTTGGGGGGGGGCAGTCACTCGTGCTTGCTCGGATAAGGGTCTGGTATGGATTTTGTGGGGCCTGCATCAATTATAATATAATTTTGGCGTGGAGTTCCACTTACAACCTATGCCAGACCCAAAGGGCCTTGTATGGATTTTTTTTTTGGGGGGGGGGGCATGCTTTTTTTTCTTTTAAATGTTGGCGTGGAGTTACGCTTAAAGTCTATACCAGACCCAAAGGACCTGGTATGAATTTTGGGGGGGAACCCATGCAGTTTTTTTCTTAATTCTGTTATAGGGTTTACCTTAACCACTTCAATGCACTGTATTATATACTCTGCACTGACTGCACTGTATATATAGCTACATAGTGTAATGATTATGATTATGCTCTAGTGGTGTATGCTTTTTAGGGAACACCGGTCAGTCCAGATTGTATTCTTTATGGCATAGCAGCTTAGTTTTTTTTTAAATAAAACAAACTTCACAGAAAATGTTCCCTCGCAGGGGGTTCCACCAACATTGTATAACAGAAAACGTCAGCCTCCTGGCTCACTCACTCTAACTTAATCAAACTCCCTCCTGGAGCTTACTTGATCAGCTTCATGCTTCTTGGTCGCGGGCCACATCTGCCTCCTGCAGACATACAAGCTCAGACTGCCGCCTGCAGCCTTAGAATCCTAGAGACCGCCTGTCTCTCGCTCATGGAGCTGTCTCCACCTGAAAGCTCTCCCGACTCCTACATCAGGCCACCTGCCTGTAGGGTGGAGCTGTTCCCAAGTGTGTGCCCTGAGCTCTCTTCCTGAGGGGAATATAAATCCAGCCCATGGCTTCGCAAAAACCAGGCTGAAGGTGTTCCTTCTATATACCATTTGCTTACTGATCCCTACCAATATGTCATTGAGTAAGTTTGATTGGAGAGATAGATCTGGGTGTTGACAGGATAGAGGTGGTATTGGAAGCCATGGGAGGTTATCAACTGGCCCAGGGAAAAGGTTTAGAGAGAATAGGAGGGGCCCAAGGACAGAGCCTTGGGGTACCTGAATAGAAAGAGTAAGAGAAGTGGAAGAGATGGTGTTGCATGTGACACTGAAAGTGCACTAAGATAGGGAGGAGAACCAGGATAAACAGAATCAAAGAGGCCAAGGGAGTGGAGTTTGCTATGGAGGAGCAGGTGGTCACCTGTGTCGAAGGCAGCAGAGAGGCAGCAGCAGAGAGGTGCAAAAGTATGAGTATGGTGTACTGGCTGTTGGTTTTAGCAGTTAGTAGGTCGCTGATGAGTCTGTAGGGGATCAAGAAGGTTGTTGTCAGTGAGGTAGCAACTCATATGGTCGTGGACAAAGCATTTGAGGTAAACGGTAGCAGGGAGATGGGTCCTAAGTTATTCAAACAGGTGGGGTTCAGTGAGGGATTTTTAAGTATTTGGGTAAACAGTTCACATTTAAGCGGGGAAGTAAAGGTGCCATAGGAGAGCGAGAAGTTGAAGATGTGGGTTAGAGAGTTTAGGATAGAGTGGGAAGGTGGTCTCAGTAATTGTTAGGGGGGGGCAGGGTCCAGGGTTCGCCTGTTGCCCGGGGGGCCACAAGAGTTGTCAGTCCACCCCTGGTTACAACTACAATTAATAAAAAGTCAGCTACTTAATAAATATAAGGTTTTGCAGATCATTATGGGCTAAGCAGGATTTATGATCCAGCTAGAAGTTTTATATATTCAACTTGATCAGCTAGGGCTGGCTGTGTTTTGGTGTGGAACAATTAGGATTTTGTCCCTGACTTGGGAATTTTGTAAAAATAAAAGTGGCCCGTGTTTGGTTCAACTTTTTCCCCTTACTCAATTTGTGTTTCATCAGACCTTAGTATTGTCACATTCTACTTTTCTTTAGGCACAGCTTCCATACTATATAAAATATGGAATAAAAATGTATAGACTATCTAACACAGGGGCTTCCAAACTTTTTTCAAAGAGGGCCAACCATTTTGTCTGACATTCTTTGAACCCTTTTAATTTGGTCTAAGTGTGTTTTTCCGAGCACTAATACACTGCCCAACAAGAATTATCTTGCCTTTGTGGCTTTGAAATTGTAAAGAAGTGGTAAAAAAAATGAGCTTTCCAGGAAGAAAACAAATTTTGAATAAAGAACTGTGAAGCAAAATAAGGGTCAGCATTGCCATAAATGCAGCCTCACCATTGCCATGAATGCAGCATCACCATTGCCATGAATGCAGCCTCACCATTGCCATGAATGCAGCCTTACCATTGCAATCAATGAGGCCTTACCATTGCAATCAATGCAGCCTTACCATTTGCAATCAATGCAGCCTTACAATTGCAATAAATGCAGCTCTACCATTGCAATCAATGCAGCCTTACAATTGCAATCAATGCAGCTCTACCATTGCAATCAATACTGCCTTACCATTGCAATCAATGCAGTCTTACTGTTGCAATGAATGCAGCCTTACCATTGCAATCAATGCAACCTTACCATTGCCATTCATGCAGCCTTACCATTGCCATTCATGCAACCTTACCTTTGCCATGAATGCAGCCTCACCATTGCGATCAGCGCAGCCTGATTGGTGCCCATCTGCAGCCTCGGAGGGGACAAGGAGGGGGCAGGGCAAGCGCCAACAGATTACATACATATTCTCCTGTTTACTCGGCGGCCTCTTTAACCACATCACATCCCAGCCATTGTAATATGATGCCTGCAGAGTGGCTCTGCCATCCTGGGTGAGCCCTGGGGGCCACAAAAGATATGTATCTATCCAATTAACTGGGGGGCTGTATTAAACCAAATCACGAGCCACGATTGGCTCACAGGCCGGACTTTGGACATGCCTGATCTAACAGTTGCAGTTTCCTGGAAAGTATTAGCTGTTTACTAATTATTTTACTTGCTACCCATAGCAAAAAAGGGTACCTCACTTTAAGAATTAAAGTGAATTTTCATAATGATAATTGTGCCAATAACACAAACTGTACTAGATAATAAGAAATAGCAATTACTCTCACAGACCTTTAAACAAATTACACCTACTGTATATCTAGAATACTATTTAAAAAATATTTAGTAATTTTCAATCAACCATTGTATTGATCACAAAGTCATTTACACTATAATGAGAGGTAACTACAATGAATGAATAGAATGCCTTATATCCAATTATGTGTTGTGATAAATACAAAACATTTTTTTTTTTTTTAGATTTAAGATTTTTATTTGAATAAATGTCAAAGAAATACAGAAAAAGCTCCCATTACATTCTTGGAGCGAGAAAACAATAACAAAAAAAAAAAGGAAAATTACTGGTAGAGTACATACAGTGCAATTTATCCCAAACAATAAAATAGAGTATTCTTCCTTGGACTCATATGAAAAAAAGGGGAATAGCGTCATATAAATAGTAGCTAAAACATAAGATTGTACACATACTTAACTATTGAGGGAGAGGGTAAGCAGGGGACAAAGACCTCAGCCATCAGTCAGCATGAGACAGGTAAACCTGCCCTATCATGTATATATATATCTATAGGAGAGAGGAAGCCTGAAACAAGCCATAAACCTGAAGTTCTGTCTCGACACCCCTATTGGGAACAAACTGTGCCGAAAGAGAACTGATATCTAAGTCCTATACCATGACCTCAAACTTCTTGGAGTATCCGCACGGCTATCCAGAAGGACCAGAGATCCATGTGCCGTGCGAATAGCCAGAGTCAAAAATAAAAAAAATGGTCAAGGCAAAGAATAGTAGCAATCAGTCACAGTGACTGGAAAAAAGACCAGGATCCTCTTACTAAGATTAATAGGAAGACAGAGAATCCCCATCCTTCCTATATACCGATTGCGAAAGGAATACTTTCTCCCTTCAGAGCAATTCTATCAAAAATGACATATCAAACTAGAAGAAATAAATAAATAACTAAATAATATAATAAAAAGGACCAAAAGTGAACTAGAGAACTGGAACGATAACCTTGAACATAGAGAGCTAGAAAAATAAAGGTGGGAAAAGAAATGGAGAGAAAGAAGAAAGAGAGAGAAAAGAAGAAAGAGAGGTCTAGATTTGAGTTGATTGTCAGCTTGTCTACCCCGTGCTCGTGGAGGGCGTTACATTGCCAGCCGAAAGGGAGATTCCCACATATCTTGCCCAGGGCTCCCAAACAGCCTCAAAAAGGTCGGAAGTGTTTGAGATAGAGCTGATCATTTTTTCCTGAGTCATAACCCACGAAATCTTTCTTTTGGCTGCCAAAAAAGAGACTCTAGGTTGCTTCCACGCCCCTGCTAGAGTGGTTTTTGCTCCCAGAAGTATAAAATGTATCAATCTTTGTCTGTGTTTTGAGGCCTGGGGAATAGAAGTCCCTAATAGCGCGACCTGTGGGGATTTCTCCACCGGCACCTCTGTAACTTTTCTGATGAGACTAAAAATCCTATTCCAAAATCCTCTAATTTTGGGACACTCCCACCAAATATGAAGCATAGTGCCCTGAGCTTGACAATTTCGAAAGCATAGCGGGGAAGCATTTGGGAACATCAACGCAAGCCTACTAGGAACCAAATACCACCTCATCAGAACCTTGAGATTGGCTTCTATTAAAGAGGTATTGACTAAACCTTTAAAGGTTCTCGTACCTACCCTATGCCACTCCTCCAGGTTCCAGGACATCCGCAGATCCCTCTCCCATTCCTCCATATAAGCAAACTTAGAAAAAACTTCAGACAAAGCAGCGTATATTATGGAAATTCCTCCTCTGTGTTCTCTCATCCGGAAACACCAACGTTCGTAATTAGTGAAAGCCGGCGGGCCAGTACTGTTATTCCAAAATAATGATACAAAGTTGAAAATCAAAGAGTATCGGGACTTTTCTAGTTTAGGCATACCTAATTTCTTCATACAATGCTCCAGAGAAGGAGGACCCGTGTTCAGGAGAAAGTCTCCTATTCTATAAATCCCTTTGTCCAACCACCATTGGAATGCTTTAGTGTCCATTCCTGCTGCGAATTGAGGGTTGTGGAAAATACAGGTTAGGGGCTTAGTACTTGAAACCAGAGAGGGAAGACGTCTCATGTCATCCCAGATTCTCAGTGATTGGGACAGCGTTGGGGACATTATTGCAGGCCTAGATTTTTGGGGCATCCAAAGTAAGTTCTCCAATGAGAGATCCGGGACCGCCATTCCCTCTATGTCTAGCCATTCAGGCTTTTCACATTTAGAGTAGATGGAGGACAGCTGAGCCAATCTGGCTGCTTGGTAGTATTTAAACAGATTAGGTAGACCAAGACCCCCCTGCGTCTTAAGACCATACAGGACGTTTTGAGCTAATCTATAGCCTTTACCTTCCCAGATGAATTTAATAATTTTACTCTGGAATGATCTCAGTTGATCTTTTTTGATGGGAATTGGAAGGGATCTAAATAAATAAAGCAATCTGGGTAAAAGGGTCATTTTAATCGAATTGATCATGCCCACCCAGGAGATTTTATGTCGAGCCCACATCTGAAGGTCATTTTCCAATCTACGAAACATGGGGGGGAAGTTAACCTGATAAAGCTGTTCAATCCTAGGGGTCAGGGAAATCCCCAAATAGCGAATAGACGTATTTGCCCATTTGAAGTTAAAATGAGGCTTCAGGGCTTCGATAATTGAGGGACGTGTAGAAACATTTAGAGCCTGGGATTTATCAAAGTTGACCCTAAGTCCCGAAATTTTTCCAAACGACCTGAGTAAATTACAAATGATAGGTAGAGAAGTAACAGGGGAGGTGACAAAGAGGAGGAGATCATCTGCGAAAAGTGCGCATTTGTGGGTTTGAGGCCCACAGGTCACCCCCTTTATATCAGGCTCAGATCGAATGGCTATGGCCAATGTTTTGATCGCTACGGCAAAGATCAAAGGGGAGAGGGGACAACCCTGCCTCGTACCCCTTGAGATGCCAATGGGATCCGAAAAATATCCCTGCAACTTAACCCTAGCCTTGGGTTCCGAATAAAGGGATTTAAGAAGGCCCTGGAAGCCCGCCCCGAAGCCCCACCGCTGTAGGATCTCAAAAAGGTACTCCCAAGATAGGGAGTCGAAGGCCTTCCGGAGATCCAACGACAGGAAGATTCCTTCCTGAGGGGGATCCCCGGACCAACCCGACTGAAGCAACGAGAGGACGTCCAGTGCTCTCCTCACCTGGTCTGGACCCTGCCTCCCTGGAATGAAGCCAACCTGATCTTTATGAATGTAGAGGTGTATAAAAGAATTCATTCTGTTAGCTAGGATCTTGGTTAGTATTTTTAAGTCACTATTAATTAAAGAGATGGGCCTATAGTTCTCCACTAGTTCCGGATCCTTATCCGGTTTGGGTATGACCGTAATGTATGCCTCATTCAAGTGAGATTTAGTGAGATGAGGACCCAAGGCTTCCGCAAAAATGTTATAATAAGGTGACGAGAAGCCGTCAGGTCCTGGTGCTGAACCCCTTTTAAGTTTTTTGATTACCTCTAGTGTTTCATCCACTGAGATTGGGGCATCCATTAAGTCGGTATGGCACTTTTGTAATTGCGGGATCTCTAGCTGATCTAAAAAAGAATTGATATCAGAGTGTCTGGATGTCCCCGACCTTTGATAAAGAGACGAGTAAAAGGTTTCAAATTCGTGTAATATGCGCATAGGATTAAGAGTGGTGGTCCCATCTCGTGACCTAATTTTTGGGAGAGAAAATGTGCGGAACCTCGGAGAGAGTCTAGTTGCCAACATCGTATTCATTTTGTCCTTCTGCAAATAGAACCTTGCGTTACTCCAATTTAAAGATTTTTCAGCCCTGACAGTAAGTGATAAGTTTAATGCTAGTCTAGCTGAGTCTAGCTGTGAGATATGTACTGTCTTCTGATCCTTCTTATGTTCCTTACATAATAATGTAAACTCCCTTTCGAGTTTAGCTATCTCTGATACAAAACATTTTTGTTCGCTAACATATTTAGTCTACATTTATTTAACCAAATCCATCAGATTCATCAGAATGTGTAGATGCTTTTAAAAAGCAAATATATGCAATTCCCTGTTATATTTAAATAAATTTATAAACACTTACACATAAGCCCACTGTCAAGTACATTAACATCATGCTTACAATCTAAAATGCTAGCTGTGTAATACCCTAAATAATACGATCATAAACAATGACTGATCATCTACTGAAATGGGATTTCACTTCTATGGATTATCTTAAAAGCTTTACAGGAAACCAAAATGACATTTCCAGAAGTTGTCATTTATAATTGAAACACTAATAAAGCTAAAACAAAGGAATTTTATACTCAGTGGGATAAATGTATTAAATGCCACGCTTGGGTCTCATCACCTATTGTAAACATAAGCAGTCATCAGGCTTCTCAAGCAAAGTCATGTTGTGAGTAACATCATGGGCATATAATTATTTTTTCTCAATTTAATAAGCATCCATTCATGCCAATGCTGCTTAAATCAAAAGTTTGACAAATGTATTATGGAGTGAACTATGTAATTTATTTTGTTATCAACCTCTCACCAGGGTTTTGGAACAAAAATCTTAAAACAGTAATTCCACCTCCAGTCTCATTTTATATAAGGTATTTAATATTGGAAGATATGTCAGTGATATAATCAATTTTATAAATAAATATTAACTGCTTTCTGATTGTACAAATTCATTCAGTGAGTTTACTTTATTAAGGGAGTACATTTTTTGAATAGCATAATTAAGTCGTACTCACTTCAGTTATTGCATGCTGTTTGCAAAGTTCATTATCTGATCTAATGTAATAGTCTAAAATGATTTTAAAAATGTGTAGAAACTTGGAGCCTTTGCTGCTATAGCCAAACACAGTCCAAAATACAGTACATGGCCATGGCATTTATTTATGTACAATTTCATATTAATGCTCTGCGTTGCAAAAGTATGCAAATTTAATAAGGCGAAGACACCATAAAAATAAGTTATATCAAACACAGGAAATAATATAGGGCTCAATTTATAATGAAGATTGGATATCACGTTCCATTCTCTGCTATACTCTTCAGTGATAGTCCATACCGCATTTAATATCCCTTTCATAAAATGTAAATTTGTATCACAAATTGTGCGGCGCTAGAAACAAGTAATGAGTAATTAAAGGGTCACTAAAGGAATTTTTTTTTTTTAGCTAAATAGCTTCCTTTACCTTACTACAGTCCTGTTTTCATGTCCTCATTGTTCGTTTTTGCTATGATGTTGCTATAATCCTTCTCTGTTCTGGACACTTCCTGGTTGTCTGTTTCCTGATGAAAAAAGTTATGGGAGCTTTCTCTGTGTGGTCATTAATCAAGGAGGTGTGATTACTGTGTGTCTAAAACCCCTTAGAACCAATCACTTTTGTTTTACAAACCATCACTGCCCTCTATTGGCTCTGTGTCTCTGTACATCACAGAAGCATAAAAAAGCATGCAAAAATGAAACTGAAACTGCAGGTACATTATATGATTGATTTTTATCTATTTTTAATCATTTTTAAAAGGAATCAATTAACTATTATGTCTCTATACCCTGTAAACAGTAATTTCAGCAAAAAAAATCCTATACAACTTCTTTAAATACTTACAGTAAATGCATATATAACACAAATGCAGTGACATTTTAAAAATATAAAAAATATGTCCCGTCAAACAAAAATGATATATAGTGCCCAAAATAAAGTGCAAGTGCTTTGTGTATTGCACACAATCCTTAATGATGTATTATAGCAAAGTATTTTATAACAGTCCATTATAGCAGTGTAAACAAGTGATGATAGTGTCTTCATGCAGTGTGCACAAACCCTCCACCAGATGTACCCTCACCTTAAGGGCTTTTTATATAAGCCTGTAGTAAATATTAACAGCTTGAAAGATCCTCCTGTAATTCCTCTTTCTTGTGGTGGCTAATTTTAGCTTAAATACAGATCACAGGTCACTCCTTCTTCCTGGTTAGAATGCAGATCAAAAGCCACTACTTACTCCTGGCTATCAATGCCCTCCTCATATATCACATGTGGAAAATAACAGAGGCTTGCAATAGTGTGATATTAATTTATTTAAGATTTAATTACAACTTAGAATCCACATACAGTACATTTAAACTCACATTTTCATGATAAAAACATGCCTTTGGTATATTAACATACAGGGGGGTGATAATGTCACCTGAAAACCAGATCTGGAGCCCAGATTCGCGGCATTCACCCGTCCTTGGCCTGTGCATGTGCTGTCCTGCTTCCTTTCATGTCAGCCGATCATGCTCCTCCTACCGGTTTTGTCACAATTGTGATTATCTGAAGTTCTTCCCATACTATTTATAGTGGCAATCAACACCATTTTCTCGTAGCCCACAATTATAGTTGAATTGCGGCGACTTACTGATAAATATATTATGCTATTATATTATAATGTATATGCCGTCTTTTTCTCGTAGCCTTCAATTATAAATGAATTGTGACAATTTCCTAGTAAAAACCTTCTGCTGGTATAATATATATGCTAATATACGAACTATAGTGGGTGGATTACTATGTTCCCATATGTAAGCCTATTTACTCATAGTACCAAACGACCCCTAGTGGTGATTAATATTTGGTGCATGGCAAGTCACCATTTTTCATGTACACATATTTTAAAACTAATCTGTGGCTGTTTTCTTGTGGTGATATATTAATTCACAATGGCTATATTATTATGATAATCCTCTTGCATGTACTAAGGTGGTACACACTATTGCAAGCCTCTGTTGTTTTCCGCATGTGATATATAAGGGAGGCATTGTGGCCTTTGATCTGTGTTCTAACCAGTAGGATGGAGTGATCTGTATTTAAGCTAAAATTAGCCACCACAGGAAAGAGGAATTACAGGAGGATCTTTCAAGCTGTTAATATTTACTACAGGCTTATATATAAAGCCCTTAAGGTGAGGGTCCATCTGGCAGGGGGTGTGTGCACACTGCATGAAGACACTATCATCACTTGTTTATGCTGCTATAATCTACTGTTAAAAAATACTTTGTTATAATAAATCATTAAGGATTTTGTGCAATATATCATTTTTTTTCCCAGGATATATTTTTTATATTTTTTTTAATGTCACTGCATTTGTGTTATATATGCATAAATGTATTTATTTTATTCATCACTTGTTTCTAGCGCCGCACATTTTATCATACAAGTTTGCATTACCACATTTGGGGGAAGTGTGGGGAGTGTTTGCAGCTGTTTTTAAGCTTAGTTTAATTTTCACTTTAGGTTTTAGTTTGGCAGCTCACAAGGCTATACCTATTTTAATGAAATGTAGCCTATGGTATAGAGAGGGAATCTACAGTGATCTACAGCAACCTGTAGATCGCGATCTACCAGTAGGTCACCGCCAGGTGACTGGTAGATTGCGGTCTGGGCTTGCTGACCCATTATTCTAGAGCATCCAGTGCAATGCATAGGGGCTTGTAAAATTGGAGCGGTAGTGGGGAGCAAGAGTTGCATAAACCAATGCCTCCTCTGTAGTGTGGGATCTTGTCCCATGTGGAGTGATACCAACTGCACTCTACCTTTTATCCCGGCTAGCGGTCTCCAGAGTGGTGCCAGCAGCAGGAAAGAAGAGATCTTCAGGTCAGTGTGAAGCAATACACTGAGCATAATAGTATAGGGCTGCTTTCACAGGGATGTGTTGTGGTTTAAACCCATGATTGCTGTGCAAAGCATGTACATGTAAGGAGGTGTCACTGTGCTTGGTGATCTTTGACTTCTTGCATGTTGTTCAAGTAGATCTTCACCTCTTTAAGCTTGCCTACCCCTGGTATAGAGCGTGTGTTGTGACAGAGTTCTCTCTGCATTATGTACCAGGGAGCACACCATAATTTAAGGAGAGGCCATATATGTGCTTTATATATCTATATATATATATATAGATATATATCTATATATATCTATATATATATATATATATACAGTATATATATATATTTGTATGCTTTTTTTGTAGGACCGCTCTGTAAAAATGTTCCAATTACTTATCAAAGTGTCTGTAGTCACCAGTACAAATATGCAGGATACATCTACCTACAAGATGTTTACAAACAGCAATAAAAACCTGGCAGGGGTTGGCTATATAAACACTTTTACTGAGAGATGGGATGCTGCTCTGCTGTGTCTTAACACTAGAGGAAGATTTGGCATTGTTGGCTGTTTAATAAACCTAATAAAGTCCTAAGAGTCGCTTCACACTGGGGCGACTTGGGATCCGACTTGAAGTCGTCTCAAGTCGTTCCAAGTCGCGCTGTCCAGAAAAGCAATGTAAGTGAATGGGAGCGGTGTTAATACACACTACTCAAGTCGCTCCGACTTCAGAAGAGGTTCCTGTACGACTTCAATCAGACTTCTAGGCGATTTGTACCCATTGATTTCAATGGAAGTCGCTTCCAAGTCTGATCACTGTTTTAATTGAAGCTACTTTCCAGCAAGATAACATACATTTCTCAGGCAAACCCCTCCCTCCCCCTCCCTCTCCCAGAGCTGATTATTGTTTTATTGGCCACTGGAATGTCTCCTGACCTGAAAAGGACTTCAAGTCGTGTTGTAAATCGCCCCAGATCGCCCTGTGGTTCATGCTCAAGTCGTGTTGAAGTTGCTTCTGAAAGTCGTGCTGAAAGTCATGTCGCCCTAGTGTGAACCGACTCTAAGGGTCATACACAAAATTATTATGAAAGTTGAATTAAGAGTCAATAGATAAACCAAAACATCCTATTGATTGCCAGGGACAAACCAGGGTACATAGTAAGTCACTTCTACATGCATCCAATGTTCTCTTTTAGTTTTATGTTGTGCAATCCTCAACTTTGTTGTCTGCACTGCTTGCTTTTGTGAACTGTGCCTAGTAAGCCAGTTTCTAATTCTGATCACTAACACACACTTTAGTGTTACTGGACCTATCTAATGCTTTAAATATGTCATTATATTGTCAGAATGCAGATTTTAGTTTAAGGGACATAATCAGGGATGTTTTCCCACTGAAAAGAGCCCTAAAGAGACAAGGATTATTCCTTGAAATTTGGGGCATCTGATATCCATGTTCTTTTATAGCCTTCAGTAGTTCTCTGTAGCCTTGATGAGGTTTATGAGGTCTGGGCCATTTCGTTTATTGGTGACCTTGTAAAAATCAACTATCCTAAAACAGCTGTATCCCAGTGTAAGCTTAAAACAGCTGTATGCAAGAAATAAATGACTCTCTTTTCTACACTACAACCATACTATAAATCAGTCATTATGGATGAGCATATGGTCACAGGGAATGTCATTTATTTTATTTTTTTAAAGTGGCATTAATCCCAAAAACAAAAAAATTGCAGTTTACCAATTCTTAAATGTGGTGGCTGCATTTGTTTTCTTTTTTGGGTGTTTTCTCCTTTATTTTCACTTAGTGATAAAGCCAGTGGGCCAGATCCACAAAGGAATTATGCCGGTGTATCTATAGATACACCGGCGTAATTCGAATTTCCCGCTGGCGTATCATGTTTTCTATCCAGAAAACATGATACGCCGGCTTCTAGCTTTGATACGACAGCTTACGCCGTCGTATTTAAGGTGCATATTTACACTGGACGCTAGGGGCGCGTCCGCGTAAAATATGCAAATGAGGTAGATACGGCGATCCACGAACGATCGAGCTGCGTTTACGTCGTTTGCGTAAGCGTATCTCCTGCGTAAATGTAGACCTGCTATATGGTGGCGCAGCCAATGTTAAGGATGCACGTCGGGACCGCGTCGTATTGGACGTCGTTTACGTTGTTTGCATACGCCGATCCAGTATGGGCCTGGGCGTAAGTTACGTTCACGTCGTTTCATTGACTATTTGATGCGCAGTTAAAAAAAAGCGTTGTTTGCGTCGGGTCATTCATAATTATACTAAAACACGCCCCCCCCCCTAGTCAATTTGAATTACACCCGCGAACGCCGACCCATTTATGCTACGTCGCCGTAAGTTACAGCAGCATTTCTTTCAGGATAAGGATACGCCACTGTGACTTACAGCGGCGCAGAGTAAATGGGACACGCCGCGCGGGCGTCTCATCTATGTGGATCTGGCCCAGTAGGTCTGAAACTACCTTTCAATTGTTTTAAAATATTACATATATACCCAGTGGAGTGATTAGCCTCAGGTGATATACAGATATGAAACAAATCATCCAGGTTGTACCTGTTCACTATAAAAGGGAAGTTCAATAGCCAGTCCAGCACCCTTTGGGCTCTTTCTGCTAACATTGTGTAGGTTAAAGTTTGGTGAGAGACGGTTTGCGCTTTTCAGACTTTGTGCTTCTCAGACCGCTCTTGCTGTTCAATTTGTGCTTGTGGGTTTGTATCTGTATTTCAGTGCGTGTAGTCAGTTCATATCTGGTTTCTAGTGCGTTCTTGTCCGCTTGTTTCTGATGATATTCAGTTCAATCTTCATAGGCCTTTCTGTTCTTCAGTGCGTTCTGTTAGTTGGTTCTGACTAGGGATGAGCCGAAAACCCCCCCGTTCGGTTCGCACCAGAACATTCGAATGGATCGAACGTTCGTACAAACATTTAGAACCCCATTGATGTCATTGATGTTTGAGAACCCGGGTCTTGCCCCAGGGAACATGTATCAATGGGAAAAAAGATTTTCTTTGATAAAATTTTGCAAATTATTAATTTTTCTTCATAAATTTTTGCCACAATTTATACTGCTACATGTCTTTGATAAAAATAACCCATTTTGTTTGGAAATTATTTGGTCTGTGTGAAAGTTTTAGAGTCTGCAAGCTATAGTGCAAATCATAATAAATCACATCTGATCACACCTAATGTACTGAAGGCCTATATCATTTATTGAGACCTTAACACGCCAGTAAAGTACCAATGCTCTCCAAACAAGTAGACATTCTGATGAGGTGGAGCAGATGGGCACTGATTGGCGGAGCAGATGGGCACTGATGAGGCGGCACAGATGTGCACTGACTAATTGCACAGCTGTGCACTGATAAGGTGGCACAGATGGGCACTGATTGGCACAGGTGGGCACTGAGGTGGCACTGATGAGGCGGCACAGATGAGGCGGCACAGGTGGGCGCAGATGAGGCGGCACAGGTGAGCGCAGATGAGGCGGCACAGGTGGGCGCAGATGAGGCGGCACAGGTGAGCACGGGTGGGGCGGCACAGGTGGGCGGCGCAGGTGGGCGGCACAGGTGGGCACAGGTGGGCGGCACTGTATGGGCACTGTGGCACTGTATGGGCACTGTGGCACTGGGCACTGATGAGGCGGCACAGATGTGCACTGACTATTGCACAGCTGTGCACTGATGAGGCGGCACAGATGGGCACTGATTGGCACAGGTGGGCACTGAGGTGGCACTGATGAGGCACCACAGGTGGGCGCAGATGAGGCGGCACAGGTGGGCGCAGATGAGGCAGCAGAGGTGGGCGCAGATGAGGCGGCACAGGTGGGTGCAGGTGGGCGGCGCATTTGGGCACAGGTGGGGTGGGCGCAGGTGGGCGGCACAGGTGGGCGCAGGTGGGTGGCATAGGTGGGCGGCACTGTGGCACTGTATGGGCACTGTGGCACTGTATGGGCACTGTGGCACTGTGAGACTGTATGGGTGCTTTAATTTCACTATGCGGATCGTTCTCCCTCCTCACACGCTGTCTCTGTGTGAGGAGAGAGAGCCGGCAATGAGAGATGATCTCACATGTTTACATGTGAGATCATCTCTCATTGGCCGCACAGATCGCATCCAAACGGCCACTCCGATTGACCGTTCACTGCGATCTGTGATTGGCTGTGTCCAAGGGACACGGCCAGCACAGGATTTCCCCGATGTGCACTTGGGAGCGCGTGCGGGGAACAAGGAAAGGGGCGGGCATCAAATGACGGCGCCCTGGATTTTCAGGTCCGCGCTGTAGCCGTCATTCGGCTATAGCGTGGGCCTCAAGTAGTTAAAAGCAGTCGTTTTTTCTGGAGCAGTGATTTTAATGATGCTTAAAGTGAAAAAAAATTAAAAATTCCTTTAAATATCGTACCTGCTGGGTGTTGTGACAGGAAGTCAGGTAAATCTGTGTGTGTTGTCACAGATGGGAGATATATTTCTGCCTTGTTTAGACAATACACTAATTACTATTAGGCGTCGGCTGCAGAGATGGCCAGAGAGGTTTGGGGCGTTAGAAGCCTTCAGCTGTTCAAAATGAAGCAATTAAAGCCCCTATAAATATAGCCTAAGGATGACGACTGATTGCTGCATCCTGAGGCTTTGTGAGTAAAGGAGCAGTCACAAACTCTACTGAAGAGGTGAGGTGCTGATGGATATTTCTGTGTGATAAATATCAAAGAGACTTTTTTGTTGTTTTCTGCTGTAGGACCAGCAGTGTCTGCCCAGCAGTAGGCTGTGCCAGACTCCATAGGTAGGTTCTTGTGTTGGGAAGGTAGATGCCCCAAGTGGCAAGGGTATATTTTATGTTTTGTTTTGTTTATGCTGTTTTGATGCTTGCACGTGTATCCCGCAATATGGAAAATTAAACAGTATCATTTGTTTTCAACCATCCTCTACTGCCTTTTTGTACAGTTCAGCGTGTAGTGAACTCATCCAGGGGGTCACACACACTCGCTACCGAGTTAATCCCTCACAGTGTCTATAGTATGCCTGTGAAGTGGCACGTGTTTATAACTGTCCCTGCACAAAATGAGATTACTATAAGAAAAAAGTAATTTAAAACTGCTTGCGGCTTTAATGTAATGTCTGGTCCCTGCAATACGGATGTAATTCAGCAAGAAAAATAGCATGGGTTTCCCCCCACTCCCCCCAGGTCATTACAAGCCCCTTTGACCCTATATATTTTGAACAGTATACAGGTGGTGCAAACAAGACAGGGACTGTAGGTTTGTTGTTAAGTAGAATCTGTTTGTAATTGTGAACTGATACTTTTTTAAAGTGTAGCTCCAGCCATAAAATCTATTTTTAAGCTTTTATGAAAATATAGAGAAGGGTTATCACCCCTGTAACATTTGTTTTGCTGTCTGTGTGCATCTGTTCAGAAGATTGCAGTTAATTTTCTGTCCCAATAAAAAAAAAAAAAAAATTAAATTTGTTTTTTTTTAGTGAAACAAGGATTGGTGATAAAGCATCAGTGGACAGGAGACACCTTTTGCAGAAGAGAATTTCCCTTCCTAGTTGTAGATTTCCTCTCACTTCCTGTTGTCTTCCGTTTGCAAGTAGGAGTCATTTGTAAGTTGGATGTTTGAAAGTAGGGGCCTGCCTTATATACTCTGCATAAATTTGGGCCCTAGGTTTTGGTGTTGCCACAACACTGTAAGCCCTCACAGTTAGTCTTGGTGGGCGATGGAATGTCCTGCTGTGTGAACTGTTATATCAAAAACTGTAATTACATGCCATTGTTGAACAGTGGTAGAAAAATTGGGCCTTTGGTGCTGGTGCTGGTGCCACAACACTGTAAGTCCTCACAGTTACTCTTGGTGGGCGCAGGAATGGGCTCTGCTGTGAAATATTAGATCAAGAATTGTAATTACATGCCCCTGTTTAACCACTTAAGACCCGGACCAATACGCTGGTAAATGACCCAAGGTGTTTTTGCGATTCGGCACTGCGTCGCTTTAACAGACAATTGCGCGGTCGTGCGACGTGGCTCCCAAACAAAATTTGCGTCCTTTTCTTCCCACAAATAGAGCTTTCTTTTGGTGGTATTTGATCACCTCTGCGATTTTTATTTTTTGCGCTATATACAAAAATAGAGCGACATTTTTGAAAAAAAAACACTATTTTTTACTTTTTGTTAAAAAAAAAATCAAATAAACTAAATTTTAGTCAAACATTTAGGCCAAAATCTATTAAGCCACATGTCTTTAGTAAAAAAAAAAAATTGCAATAAAAAAAAATAGCTACCTAGCGGGAACAGCGACACTAATACAGCGATCAGAAAAATGATCGCTTAGTGATGCTGGCAATAGGGAGTGAAAGGGTTAACTAGGGCGGTGATCAGGGGGTTAAAACTTTATTAGGGGGGGTGGGGGGGCTACCCTGGACCTAACACTAACTGTTTTTTACACTGCCTGTCACACTGACACTAAATGCAGTGAATAGATCACTGCATTCAGTGACACTGTGACAGGGGGGGTGGGGGGGGCGATCACAAGGGGTTAATGTGCCTATGTGAGTGTGTGTCAGTGTTGTGTTGGTGCACACTTACTTGTGATGTCTTCTCTCATCAGCAGCGGTGGAAAACACCGCTGCGATGAGAGATTACATCATTTCCTCCTTCCTGTGTAAACACAGGAGGAGGAAGTGACAGGAGCTGGGAGCGCGCGCATTGGCTGGGAGCGATCGCGGGGGGGCGGGTAAACGCCAACATCCGCCAGCTCATCCCGGATCGCTCCCGGAGCCAGGGGGACCCCCGCACGCCACAGAGGGGGTCCCGATGGGACCCCCGAACCGCACTTAGGCGGGGACGTAAATTTACGCCCTTGTGCCTGTACGTGCCATTCTGTGGCCGTATATGTGCGTGCGGGGGTCCTTAAGTGGTTAAAAGGGGCAGAAAAATTGGGCCTTTGTTGGTGGTGGTGGTGGTGCTGGTGCCACAACTCTGTAAGCCCTCACAGTTACTCCTTTATAATAAAACAGATCACAACATCAACATGTCACAGCAAAAAAACAGAAAAGAGCTGACGCGTTTCACACCAAAATACAGTGCTTATTCATAGCTATGAATAAGCACTGTATTTTGGTGTGAAACGCGTCAGCTCTTTTCTGTTTTCTGCTGTGACATGTTGATGTTGTGATCCGTTTTATTATAAAGGAACATTTTTTGGAGTGCGGCCGTCCTGGTTTTTCTCCATACAATTTTGCAGGTTTTTTCTCTTGGTTTCTCTTTCTGTCCAAATAAAATTGTGGACAATTTTTAGGCCATTAGGACATCCATCTTTTTGCTAGAAAACTTTTGTTTAAAAGCCTATATGGTAAACAGACCAAGAAAGAAGACTCTGTAGCCTTGGGGCTCAAAGCGGCAGACTTCAGAGCCCTACGCGACCTTATTCTCCTTTTACAGGAAAATGGTTCTTGAATGGATGCTTGGGAGGCTGAGTTTGACAGTGAGGAGGATGAGTTTCCTCCTTTGCAACAAAATCCGGTGTTGGTACTGTTTGTTAAACAGACAACTAAGGATATTCAAGCAATCAATAAGGATTTAGGTGTTAAGAATTTGAACATTGGACAACAAACTGCCTTGAGATCATTAAAAGAGAATATGGATATCACCATAAAGGGATCTGATAAAGGCGGCAATATTGTCTAAAAATATTGAATAATCGCAAATGTTACCGTCCCATCTCGGCCTGTCTAGTAGACAAGTTTAACCAGGAATTTTATGAACGGGTTGATGATGCACATCAGACAGGTGCTATGGATATTGACTTGTCGAATTTTATATGCACCCGATTCCCTTGCATCCCCACCATGTATGCCCTGCCCAAAGTCCACAAGGACCTGAAAAATCCCCCGGGGAGACCCATCATTTTGGGTAATGGGAGTATCTCCGAGGGAGTTAGTCAGGTCATTGATGAACATCTTCGACCACACGTTCTTGAATTGGCCTCCTACACTAGGGAACATATACACAAAAAATTACTGGCGCTAAATGTGGATACAGATAACCCTGATATAGTTTGTATGTAAGGTATAGGGTGGATAGTCCAGAGTTGCAGGATTTACAGTACCCGGAAGTACCCAACACGCAGAAAAAACTTCAAAACAAATCAGCGCTCATGGATATCTAAAAGTCCAATAATAAATATATCAAAAAGGAAAAGATTGGTAAAAAATCCATTTAATAAAAATTCTACAGTTATAAGGAAATACTTTCCAGATAGTTCGGTGTGCAGTTAAATGCAAGACTGTAGGGCTAGATTGCCATACACACAGTGTGCAAATGTGATAAGTTTCACCGACAGTCACTTCTTAATTCATGAGTTTAAACATCCTGGGTTCAGTACACATGCCATCGTATAGAGGAAAATGTCAACAGTACCTTTGGGACAGGTGGCAAGCTTGTAGTGATGTAAAAATGGTCATCCGATCTATGGTAGGTGCCTGGCCTCAGGTAATCCACATTACGGGCGTGTCATGTCCTAAAGTCTGATTAGGAAGAAAGTCAAAACTAATGGAACCGTCTGGAGACATGGAATAGGACAAGAAAAAGGGCGTCGAGTACATCCTTGCTCCTCGGTTCTGAACGTGGAGCGGCGTCTCAGATGTGTGACGTCAACGCGATCGAACGGAACGAGCACACGCCTCTCCAGACCTCATTGCGCTGTGTCCCCGGCTGCAGGATTTGTCGGACGGTTACGTCTTCTCTGCCCCGCAGTGACACGCCGGTAATGTGGATTACCTGAGGCCAGGCACCTACCATAGATCGGATGACCATTTTTACATCACTACAAACTTGCCACCTGTCCCAAAGGTACTGTTGACATTTTCCTCTATACGATGGCATGTGTACTGAACCCAGGATGTTTAAACCCATGAATTAAGAAGTGACTGTCGGTGAAACTTATCACATTTGCACACTGTGTGTATGGCAATCTAGCCCTACAGTCTTGCATTTAACTGCACACCGAACTATCTGGAAAGTATTTCCTTATAACTGTAGAATTTTTATTAAATGGATTTTTTACCAATCTTTTCCTTTTTGATATATTTATTATTGGACTTTTAGATATCCATGAGCGCTGATTTGTTTTGAAGTTTTCTCCTACACTAGGGACATTGTCCATTTGCTCCAGATTTTGAAGATACCCGACTCTGCCTTTTTGGTCATGATCGATGTCGAATCTCTATACAACAGCATCCCCCACGACCGTGGGATTGCTGTTATCTCGTGTGTTCTCAAACAAAAAGCCACCACAGAGTGGAAGTTTAGTAACTTCATTCTGTGTATGCTTGAATTCATCTTGAGGCACAATGTCTTTCTTTTCAATGATTCCCACTACCCCCAGGTACAGGGAGTTGCTATGGGGACGTGCTGTGCACCCTCATACTCAAACCTGAACCTGGGGGAATGGGAAAAGACCTTTCTATCCAGTGAAGACCTGGTCTATACACAATACGTCATGCTACATAGACAATGTTTTACTGATATGGAATGGGCCAGAAGAAGTATTGAAGGAATGTCTGAAGGCTATGAATAATAACAAATTCAATCTCTTTTTCACCATTTGTTATGATTTTCACAAGATTAATGCGGAGTTCCACCCAAAAATGGAACTTCCGCTTAATCCCCTTCCCCTTACATGCCACATTTGGCAAGTAATTTTTTTGGGGGGGAGTGGGGGCTTCAGGAGAAGTGGGACTTCCTGTCCCACTTCCTGCTTCCGCTGAGGGGCTGGTAAGGCGATTAGGCCTAATCGCCTTACTGCAGCCCCTCCCTTTGGCGATCGTCTAGGACACTGACAGGTCCTAGACGATCGCCTGTCCAATCAGCGGCGGTTTGCACATGCGCAGTGGGTGCCCGGCCGTGAATCCGAAGGCCGTCACGGCTGGGTGCCCACAGTCGCAATGAGGATGCCGGCCAAGGAGGGGGGGAGAGGAGCGGAGCCCCGGTCGGCGTGTCGCTGGAACGTGGAGAAGGTAAGTGTCTGTTTATTAAAAGCCAGCAGCTACACTTTTTGTAGCTGCTGACTTTCAATAAACATTACATTTGGGTGGAACACTCCTTTAATTTCTTGGATATTTGTATTACGAAAGATGAATTCGGAAAAATCGGCAGCAGACTCTTTAGAAAGGAAAGTGCTGGGAATACGATTGTTCATGCGGACAGTTTCCATCCAGAGCCCCTTAAAAAATCCATTCCATACAGCCAATTTTTGCGTTTGAAATGCAACTATACCAACAACGAAGACTTCCAATAGGAAGCTGATAAACTAACCAGTAGACTTCTTATTAGAGGCTATACCAAATCTGCTTTAAGACAGTCTTTTAACAGAGTTAAAATCCTTAATAGACATGATCTGATCTTCAAAAAGAAGGTCAGACAAAATGATGATTCTGTACGTATCATCTTACGGTTCTCCAATGAACATGACAAGATACGCAAGATTTTGTCAAAACATTGGGCTATTTTAACGGAAGAACCATCTTTGGTTGGTTTAGTCACAAAATGTTCACAGGTCACGTACAGAAGGTTGGGCTCGCTGGGTGAAATGTTAACTCGGAGTGAATATAGAGGTAATCAGAGGAAGGATCCTTGTAAAGTCTGGGGCACATACCCTTGTGGATCCTGCTCCTTTTGTCAAGTGATAGGTCAAAGAACGCCCTTTATCTTACCCAATAGGGAACGCTTTCACCTAAAACATTTTGCGAACTGCAAGACACAGGGAGTTGCTTCAGTGTCAATGTGGGGCGTTCTACGTTGGGAAGACACGTCAGGAATTAGGCCAACATGTTAGTAAACATCTTGCTAGCATGAAGATATGCAACCTCTATCTGCCTTTGGGCAGACATGTAGCGAAGTGTCGTGGCTACAGAATGCCCCTGGTGAACTTTACAGTCTTGGATTGGGTACACATCCCCAAACGAGGTGGTGACTGGAACAAATCCTTATGCCAACGCAAGATGAGATGGATCAGACACCTTGATGCTCCCAGCATCCCTGGTTTAAATGAGGCTGAGAGCCTCAGACCTTTTCTGGATGGTTTCAGTTCAGGCAAAACAAATTGAATTGGTCCGTTTTGCCCTTTACTGTTCCCATACATCGAAAGGTCTCTTTTGCTGGTTTCTTTGCCACATTTTTCCTTTCTTCTTATTTGCCCTCTTTTGCCTTTTTGGCTTACTTGTGTGTGAGATATATTGAAGGGAATTTGGATAGGGGGTTATTTATTAATTTATTTCTATATTTTCTATATGTCATTATTTAATTGTAAGGGATCATGTCTCGATCTCAAAATGTGCATGCCTCTGTACCCCATCCATTTGGAATTATGTCCCCCTTTCCCTCCCTTTTTACCTGCTTTATGATCTCCCTCATGTCCCTGCATACCTGGCACCCAAGCTCTCCCTGGAACTCAGGGACTCAGGGAGGGCTATTTTTATTGTGTCATGGCCGACTGGTTACTCCGTTACTTCTTTATGTATTTTTTAATTATATAATTTTTATTCAATTCTAATGTCTGCCACCCTGTCTTTTGTAGTGGATAGGTCTAACATTTGACCTAAATTTGATCTTGGTGTCTAATGTATTAGGACTTCAGAGCTACAAAAAAAATAAAAAATTCGCCCCATTTTGATAATGTCATTGCTTTTCCTGTTAACGTATTTTTTAGATTCAGGTTTTTGCCACGATTGTGCTTTTTTGTCTGCACAATAAAATACTTTTTGTCAAGAAACCCGTGGCCTTTTAACAAATCCGCTGTGTTTTTTGTTCCTTTATGACTGTCTTTACCAGACTTGACAGAACCTCTGGCCCAGTGTGTTTCCTGTCCCCCAAGCACACCAGCTCAAGCACCGCATGGCATCTCTTTGCCTGCGTACCTGCGTAGCCCCTTGAACGCCTACGGAGCACCGCTGGTTCTGAGGACACATCAGCACAGGAAGAGGCCACAGAGAAAGAAGAGGAAGGGGTGGAGGAGAGAGGTGTGTCACAACCAGAAGTACACACACCATGTAGCTTTAGGTGCACACTGCAGAGGACACAGGCAGTATACACCACGTAGCTTTAGGTGCACACTGCAAAGGACACGGGCAGTACACACACCACGTAGCTTTAGGTGCACACTGCAGAGGACACAGGCAGTACACACCATGTAGCTTTAGGTGCACACTGCAGAGGACACAGGCAGTACACACACCACATAGCTTTAGGTGCACACTGCAGAGGACACAGGCAGTACACACCACGTAGCTTCAGGTGCACACTGCAGAGCACACGGGCAGTACACACACCACGTAGCTTTAGGTGCACACTGCAGAGGACACAGGCAGTACACACCACGTAGCTTTAGGTGCACATTGCAGAGGACACAGGCAGTACACACCACGTAGCTTTAGGTGCACACTGCAGAGGACACAGGCAGTACACACCATGTAGCTTTAGGTGCACACTGCAGAGGACACAGGCAGTACACACACCACGTAGCTTTAGGTGCACACTGCAGAGGACACAGGCAGTACACACCACGTAGCTTTAGGTGCACATTGCAGAGGACACAGGCAGTACACACCACGTAGCTTTAGGTGCACACTGCAGAGGACACAGGCAGTACACACCACGTAGCTTTAGGTGCACACTGCAGAGCACACGGGCAGTACACACACCACGTAGCTTTAGGTGCACACTGCAGAGGACACAGGCAGTACACACCACGTAGCTTTAGGTGCACATTGCAGAGGACACAGGCAGTACACACCACGTAGCTTTAGGTGCACACTGCAGAGGACACAGGCAGTACACACCACGTAGCTTTAGGTGCACACTGCATAGGACACAGGCAGTACACACACCATGTAGCTTTAGGTGCACACTGCAGAGGACACAGGCAGTACACACACCACATAGCTTTAGGTGCACACTGCAGAGGACACAGGCAGTACACACCACGTAGCTTTAGGTGCACACTGTAGAGGACATGAGCAGTACACACACCACATAGCTTTAGGTGCACACTGCAGAGGACACAGGCAGTACACACATCATGTAGCTTTAGGTGCACACTGCAGAGGACACAGGCAGTACACACTATGTAGCTTTAGGTGCACACTGCAGAGGACACAGGCAGTACACACCACGTAGCTTTAGGTGCACACTGCAGAGGACACAGGCAGTACAAACACCACATAGCTTTAGGTGCACACTGCAGAGGACACAGGCAGTACACACACCATGTAGATTTAGGTTCACACTGCAGAGCACGCGGGCAGTACACACACCACGTAGCTTTAGGTGCACACTGCAGAGGACACAGGCAGTACACACCACGTAGCTTTAGGTGCACACTGCAGAGGACACGGGCAGTACACACACCACGTAGCTTTAGGTGCACACTGCAGAGCACACAGGCAGTACACACACCACGTAGCTTTAGGTGCACATTGCAGAGGACACAGGCAGTACACACCACGTAGCTTTAGGTGCACACTGCAGAGGACATAGGCAGTACACACCACGTAGCTTTAGGTGCACACTGCAGAGGACACAGGCAGTACACACACCATGTAGCTTTAGGTGCACACTGCAGAGGACACAGGCAGTACACACACCACATAGCTTTAGGTGCATACTGCAGAGGACACAGGCAGTACACACCACATAGCTTTAGCTGCACACTGCAGAGGACACGGGCAGTAGACACACCACGTAGCTTTAGGTGCACACTGCAAAGGACACGGGCAGTACACACACCACGTAACTTTAGGTGCACACTGCAGAGGACACAGGCAGTACACACCATGTAGCTTTAGGTGCACACTGCAGAGGACACAGGCAGTACACACACCACGTAGCTTTAGGTGCACACTGCAGAGGACACAGGCAGTACACACCACGTAGCTTTAGGTGCACACTGCAGAGCACACGGGCAGTACACACACCACGTAGCTTTAGGTGCACACTGCAGAGGACACAGGCAGTACACACCACGTAGCTTTAGGTGCACATTGCAGAGGACACAGGCAGTACACACCACGTAGCTTTAGGTGCACACTGCAGAGGACACAGGCAGTACACACCACGTAGCTTTAGGTGCACACTGCATAGGACACAGGCAGTACACACACCATGTAGCTTTAGGTGCACACTGCAGAGGACACAGGCAGTACACACACCACATAGCTTTAGGTGCACACTGCAGAGGACACAGGCAGTACACACCACGTAGCTTTAGGTGCACACTGTAGAGGACATGAGCAGTACACACACCACATAGCTTTAGGTGCACACTGCAGAGGACACAGGCAGTACACACATCATGTAGCTTTAGGTGCACACTGCAGAGGACACAGGCAGTACACACCATGTAGCTTTAGGTGCACACTGCAGAGGACACAGGCAGTACACACCACGTAGCTTTAGGTGCACACTGCAGAGGACACAGGCAGTACAAACACCACATAGCTTTAGGTGCACACTGCAGAGGACACAGGCAGTACACACACCATGTAGATTTAGGTTCACACTGCAGAGCACGCGGGCAGTACACACACCACGTAGCTTTAGGTGCACACTGCAGAGGACACAGGCAGTACACACCACGTAGCTTTAGGTGCACACTGCAGAGGACACGGGCAGTACACACACCACATAGCTTTAGGTGCACACTGCAGAGCACACAGGCAGTACACACACCACGTAGCTTTAGGTGCACATTGCAGAGGACACAGGCAGTACACACCACGTAGCTTTAGGTGCACACTGCAGAGGACATAGGCAGTACACACCACGTAGCTTTAGGTGCACACTGCAGAGGACACAGGCAGTACACACACCATGTAGCTTTAGGTGCACACTGCAGAGGACACAGGCAGTACACACACCACATAGCTTTAGGTGCATACTGCAGAGGACACAGGCAGTACACACCACATAGCTTTAGCTGCACACTGCAGAGGACACGGGCAGTAGACACACCACGTAGCTTTAGGTGCACACTGCAAAGGACACGGGCAGTACATACACCACGTAACTTTAGGTGCACACTGCAGAGGACACAGGCAGTACACACCATGTAGCTTTAGGTGCACACTGCAGAGGACACAGGCAGTACACACCACGTAGCCTTAGGTGCACACTGCAGAGCACACGGGCAGTACACACACCACGTAGCTTTAGGTGCACACTGCAGAGGACACGGGCAGTACACACACCACGTAGCTTTAGGTGCACATTGCAGAGGACACAGGCAGTACACACCACGTAGCTTTAGGTGCACACTGCAGAGGACACAGGCAGTACACACCACGTAGCTTTATGTGCACACTGCAGAGGACACAGGCAGTACACACACCATGTAGCTTTAGCTGCACACTGCAGAGGACACAGGCAGTACACACACCACATAGCTTTAGGTGCACACTGCAGAGGACACAGGCAGTACACACCACGTAGCTTTAGGTGCACACTGCAGAGGACATGAGCAGTACACACACCACATAGCTTTAGGTGCACACTGCAGAGGACATAGGCAGTACACACATCATGTAGCTTTAGGTGCACACTGCAGAGGACACAGGCAGTACACACCATGTAGCTTTAGGTGCACACTGCAGAGGACACAGGCAGTACACACACCACGTAGCTTTAGGTGCACACTGCAGAGGACACAGGCAGTACAAACACCACATAGCTTTAGGTGCACACTGCAGAGGACACAGGCAGTACACACACCATGTAGATTTAGGTCCACACTGCAGAGCACACGGGCAGTACACACACCACGTAGCTTTAGGTGCACACTGCAGAGGACAAAGGCAGTACACCCACCACGTAGCTTTAGGTGCACACTGCAGAGGACACAGGCAGTACACACCACGTAGCTTTAGGTGCACACTGCAGAGGACACGGGCAGTACACACACCACATAGCTTTAGGTGCACACTGCAGAGGACACAGGCAGTACACACACCACGTAGCTTTAGATGCCCACTGCAGAGGACACAGGCAGTACACACAACATAGCTTTAGGTGCACACTGCAGAGGACACAGACAGTACACCACGTGAGAATACTACAGCTAGCACAATCACCTGCCTGTTAGTAAATTAGAAAGAGCGGATCTAGCTAAACTATACAGTGTATAAATATATATGCAACACCTGGGATGCAAATATATCCTCTACACACTGTGGGCCAGATTCTCAAAGAATCCCCGGCGGCGTAGCTTTAGGCATTTACACTACGCCGCCGCAACGTACTAGAGCAAGTGCTTTATTCTCAAAGCACTTACCTGTAAAGTTGCGGCAGCGTAGCGAAAATCCCCCGGCGCAAGCCCGCGTAATTCAAATGAGCCGGGTAGGGGGGCGTAGAGCATTTAAATTAGGCGCGTTCACGCGCCGAACGTACTGCGCATGCGCCGTCCCAAAAACTTCCCGACGTGCATTGCGCAAAATGATGTCGCAAGGACGTCAGTGTTTTAGACGTGTACGTTAATGGCGTCCAGCCCCATTCACGGACGTCTTACACAAACGACGTAAAATTTTCAAATGGCGACGCGGGAACGACGCCAATACTTAATATAGGATGTGCCACCTTCGGGCTGCTTTATCTTTACGCAGCGCAAACCTTACGGAAACAACGTAAACTTCCACGGGGCGACGTGAAATCGTTCCGGAATCGGCGTATTAGGCTCATTTGTATAGGCAAATGAGAAAACAACGTTATGGCCACCTAGCGGCCAGCGGTGTCATTACATCTACGATCCGACGGTGTAATTCTTTTACGCCTGTCGGATTTTTAGTGTATCTATGTGTAAGTGATTCTAATAATCACACGCATAGATACCCATTGAGATACGAGTGTGTATCTGAGATACACCGTCGTATCGCCTCTGAGAATCTGGCCCTGTAACTTTAACTGTCTAGCCTGCCTGCCTGCCTGCCTGCTCTATCTACCTACAAAAATTACACACTCTAGATACACCGTCGTATCGCCTCTGAGAATCTGGCCCTGTAACTTTAACTGTCTAGCCTGCCTGCCTGCCTGCTTTATCTACCTACAAAAATTACACACTCTCTCTTTCTCACTCTGTCTCTAACCACCACTGCAACACACTACACAAGGCCGACCCGCAGGTGGTCTTTTATAGTGTGGGGCGTGTACTAAACCCCTAAACCATAATTGGCCAAAGCCACCCTGGCTTTGGCCAATTATGGCTCTCCGTTTTTTGCAAGCTCTGATTGGCCAAGCATGCGGGTCATAGTGCATGCTTGGCCAATCATCAGCCAGCAATGCACTGCGATGCCGCAGTGAATCATGGGCCGTGACAGGACACTCAAATTTGGCGCAAATGGCCCGTAACATTCGTATTTCGACGTATTATGCCTTTGCTGCGGGAGATCCAGAATAATCCTGATGATTTTAGGAATTATGTCCAGATGACAAACCCCGTTTTTCACCGTCTGTTGGCTCTGCTTTCCCCTTATATCACAAAGCATGACACCTGAATGCGGCAAGCCATCACTCTCAAGCAAAGGCTAGTCGCCACGTTGTGCTACTTGGCGACAAGGAGAAGTCTGCAAGACCTCAAGTTCTTGACAGGCTCTGGGGATCATTATTCCAGAGACCTGTTCTGCCATCATACAAGTCCTGCAGAAGGACTATATTAAGGTAAGTTTTCTACTTTAACATCACATTTTATGTAGAAAAAGTATATATATACAGAGCAAGCACCGAAAAATAAGTTAGCAAATCACATTTAACCAAGAAGCGTTACCGTCCCTGAGAGGAAAAATAGAAATGGGTTCCCAATTACGGGATAGGGCATGGGACTATATGAACGCTAATTGGAAATTCAAATTGTGTAAACGCTCTGAAACCACAGAGATCAAAAATTGTAAACAAGACTTATGTAGATATAAACATATAAAGTTTAATAATTTATCAATTTTACACATTACATACAAACCGAACATTAAAGGAAAAAGAAACCAACATATATGAAATTGCATTTCACCATAGATGAAATAGATGGATAAAAGATGTATACATCAGGTCCTACATGTTTCGCCCATTCAGGCTTCTTCAGGGACAAGAAGGTGTATACAAAAATCTATAGATATAAAGGAACAGCCTGTACTATAAGTAAGGCGTATGCTGTATAGAATAAAAGGAGGATGATTAGATTACTTAAACATCCCACAAGTATCCATAAGTAGAAAAGCAATTAGGCATAAAAATGGAAGGACAGATCAAGTTGCTAGTATATGGCTAAGAAAGCGAGGCGTGCAGATTACCTTGTTGTATCAGCTGGTATGATTGCAGTCAGCCTGTGTTGGCCCGAGCGGCGAGTGTGTGTAAGAGTAGCTCCTATTATACCCCTTGTCCCCTCTGATTATCTGCACGAGACATGAGTCGGCTGCATCATGTACCCTCTGTTGCTCACGGACCAATCCTCGCTGTGTGACATATAACACAGACCTTCCATCACAGAGCCTGCTGTACCGGATTATACTTGCACGATATCATTCCTTTTTCCTATGGATCCTTTTGTATGGGCACCCAGGGGTAACTACCAGAAGCTGGATCAGCTCTGAATCACGGCGGAGGCTGTGATGTTGTAATTATCCCCCGTACAGTGCTTACGCTGCCGCTCTATTCTGTTGACAGACCCACGTCACCTCACCCCGCCCTTGGGGTGGGGTTACCATTTTCCATCTACATTGGGCGTCAACTTCGAGCGGCCGTCTCTGGTGACGCGTTCACACGCCTCCCTTGCAGCATTACACCTGCCCATTCCCACGTCATGACGTATATCACGTCCATGAAACAAGGGGTATAATAGGAGCTACTCTTACACACACTCGCCGCTCGGGCCAACACAGGCTGACTGCAATCATACCAGCTGATACAACAAGGTAATCTGCACGCCTCGCTTTCTTAGCCATATACTAGCAACTTGATCTGTCCTTCCATTTTTATGCCTAATTGCTTTTCTACTTATGGATACTTGTGGGATGTTTAAGTAATCTAATCATCCTCCTTTTATTCTATACAGCATACGCCTTACTTATAGTACAGGCTGTTCCTTTATGTCTCTCCCTATGGATCTAATAGCTTGATAAAACGGCAAACACACTCATATACTACTAACCTGGCTTGTGCTGCGAACACTAACCACCATATCTCTGCATGTGGAAACAAAAACCTCTCCCTCTTTAGAGGCTCCCAGTCGGCTTTATTCTTGCAACTTGTAAGTCTTTGTGTGACTCTTGTTAACAACTTTTTCTCCTTTATATTTCCTTTGCATTTTTCTGTTGCTTTTTTTTTGCATTACTGAGTCAGACTTAAAAACTTACCCATTCAGCCATTAACCCTAAGACGATTATAAGTATTTACAGATGTCATTGTGTCCTCTGATATCACCCCTATTCCTGATACTGGTATGTACCAGGTAATAATAATAATGTTTACAGATGTCATTGTTTTCTCTGATATCACTTTTTGTCCCTGATACTGGTGTGTACCAGGTAACAATAATGATACTTTCTATTTATATATTTGATCCTACCTATTATACTACTCGTCTCTAGGGTTAGGGGCTATGGGAATCTATGATTCATATATATCACTTCCTATTTTATAAATGCTTTTTCTGTGTTTTCTTCGTTTGTATAAATATCACTTTTTTCTTTTTCTTTTTTCTTTCTTTTTTCCTCTTCTGCGCTGCTTAATTTATAATCTCTCCATATACCCCGTGGTAGGATCTATTTTGCGTTCTTGGAACTCGTGCATTTTTTCATATCCGGTATTTCGATGCCTTCCATCTTGGCAACTTCTTAGCGGTTTCGCCCGAGGCTCTGGTCGGTGGTCACCACTGAGGTACGCTGTTGCAGTTTGATCCCTGTGCATACTGGGGGAGGGGCTTTGGTGGCAAATGGTCTCAATATATAGTGTCTATTTCTGTAATAATATTTCTGTAATAACATTTTTCATTATTATTTCTATGCGATTTACACTTCATGTTTATCTTATTATAAATGTACTAAAAATATCTACAGAGGCAATGTTATCTGCATCATAATATGTTTTATTTACTAAATAGCGTTTACCTCTAATACTATCAAAATGATTATTGTTATACTTTTTCATCTATAGATTTTTGTATACACCTTCTTGTCCCTGAAGAAGCCTGAATGGGCGAAACATGTAGGACCTGATGTATACATCTTTTATCCATCTATTTCATCTATGGTGAAATGCAATTTCATATATGTTGGTTTCTTTTTCCTTTAATGTTCGGTTTGTATGTAATGTGTAAAATTGATAAATTATTAAACTTTATATTTTTATATCTACATAAGTCTTGTTTACAATTTTTGATCTCTGTGGTTTCAGAGCGTTTACACAATTTGAATTTCCAATTAGCGTTCATATAGTCCCATGCCCTATCCCGTAATTGGGAACCCATGTCTATCACATTTTATGTATTTAATGTATGCTAATGTAAGGTATTCCTTTCATTGTTCCCTAATTACCATGATTGCAATATGCTGTCAATGTCCCCTTTGTCCTCATGCATGCTGTAAGCTTTTACTGCTTCTCATTTGGCCTACATGCATATTTGCCTTCACTAACCTCTCCAGCATGCTATCCTGGGCCCATACACACCTAGCCTAGTCACTTAACAATGTATTTTGTCAGCTCCCTTGTAGTGCTTTACCCTAAACACCCCCTAAAATGTGTAGAAATGTTATTGTTGTCCCTAAATTCAAGAAAAATGCCAGAGGTTTTTTAGGGGGTCCCAAACTCATTTGGAACATCCCCTAAA
Organism: Rana kukunoris; assembly: GCA_029574335.1. Classification (NCBI taxonomy): domain Eukaryota; kingdom Metazoa; phylum Chordata; class Amphibia; order Anura; family Ranidae; genus Rana; species Rana kukunoris. The sequence continues at coordinate 210,576,606 of CM056052.1, forward strand.
ATGTGTATAAATGTTATTGTTGTCCTTAAATTCAGGTAGAGTGTCAAAGGCTTTTTTTGGGGGGTCCCAAACTCATTTGGGACCCTCCTCCCTAAAATGTGGGGGGGGCGCCAAAAATAACTCGCCCTGCATGAAAAAAAAATTCCCACGCATTCTCCTGTGGCTACCTCTGGCACTAAAGCCCCAGTGCCGACAGCGGCAGGGCAATTCACTTGCAAGTACCTTGGGTGTCTGGCAATATAATGTAGGAGCGTGACAGGTGTGGGCGCCCCCATGCTTGTTTATCAGTGTGACCGGCCAGACCGTCATTCAGCTAACTGGCGGAGGCGGAGTCTAAAGCTCCGCCTACCCTCCACTTCGCAGCGCAGCTTCATCTTGTCCCCGAGCGCGAGTCGGTGATGTCACCATCGTCACCTTGTGAAGTCGCTGAAGAGGAGAACTGACTGAGATGTGCTACTATTGGTGGCAAAGTGAGTGATGTCATCTCATGGCGCATACCCACAAGGTGTGCCAGAATTGAAAATCAGTCAGCATGAGAAGTCGAGCTGTGCAGGCAGAACGGGAGGAGCCATCGTAGTGGTCTGAGTTTTTTCCTGATGATCCCGATTGTCGGGGACAGCGTGACAGCCCAGCCCAGGCATCCACAGCACAAACGGACCAGCCCAGGCAGGGCAGGCACACCTTAAGGTAATACATAAAGGAGGTGCTGGAGGCAGGAGGGATGGCTCATGGAGAAAGATGGATGGTGTCAGGAGAGATGGCTCATGGAGGCTGGAGGGATGGTGTGATTAGTGACAGGAGGGATGGTGTGATTGGTGACACAAGGGATGGTGTGATTGGTGGCACGAGGGATGGTGTGATCAATGACAGGAGGGATGGTGTGATTGGTGACACTAGGGATGGTGTGATTGGTGACAGGAGGGATGGTGTGATTGATGTCAGGAGGGATGGTGTGATTGGTGACACAAGGGATTGTGTGATTGGTGACACTAGGGATGGTGTGATTGATGACAGGAGGGATGGTGTGATTGATGACAGGAGGGATGGTGTGATTGGTGACACAAGGGATGGTGTGATTGGTGGCACGAGGGATGGTGTGATTAATGACAGGAGGGATGGTGTGATTGGTGACACTAGGGATGGTGTGATTGGTGTCAGGAGGGATGGTGTGATTGGTGACACTAGGGATGGTGTGATTGGTGACAGGAGGGATGGATGAAGACAGGAGGGATGGCTCATGGAGGAAGGATGGATGGTGTGATAGTGACAGGAGGGATGGATCATGGAGGAAGGAGGGATGGTGTGATGGAGGGTCAAAGAAAGGCAACGCACTCTGTGACAGTCTCGGCGGCTCTGAGGCAGTGGCACTCCCCCACAACAAAGAAGATCAGGACACTACACTACTGTGGGGGGTGAATGTTTTGACAGGGGCGCATTTTTGGTGCTTGCCATAGGCGCGATTTCCACTACATAAGCCTTTGCCCTTATGTGGTCATAAGGTTATAGCTGATCGTTGTATATCAACTGTCAGTGGGTTTTGCCATCTGTGTCTCGTTGGGGAGATTCACCTTCAATTCCTGTCCCATAGCTAAAACAGGAAGTGAGAGGAAATGCTTCTAAACACACAGCTCAACTACCTCTTTTTACCACCCCCCAGACACAAGTTTAAACTAGGCCTTTGGGTTTACATTTATTTGAAAATAATGACAATGATGAATAATAAATAAAATTAATGATGATAAATACAATTAAAGATGAGTTTTGGTTTAAAGAAAAATGGATATCATCTTTCATAAAGGAAATGTTAGAATGAGAAATTGCTTACAATATATGGGCCAGATCCACAAAGCACTTAAGCCGGCGTTACACTCGATGCGCGGCGTAAGTCTAAATATGCGCCTGCGTATATATGCGCCGTATCCCCAAAACGATATACGCCTGAAATCTAGAATTTTTCGACCAACGTTATTTCGATAGACCGGCGCATCGTGCGCGCAAAAATGCGTGCAAAAATGCGCTAGACACACCATTGATTTGCTATGCAAATGAGGGAGATACGGCGATCCACAAAAGTAAGTTTGTGCGGTGCAGGCTACGCGCTGTGCGCATCAGCTGTATGTCCAGTCTAAAGTTAGTCCTTATAAAAGCAGGTTTAAAATTGGACAATCCGTTGAGAGGGATTAGCTCGGTAGCGGGTGTGTGAGACCCCCTGGATGGGTTCACTACACGTTGAACTGTACAAAAAGGCAGTTGAGGATGATTAAAAACAAATGATATGGTTTATTTTTCCATATTGCTGGATACATGTGCAAGCATCAAAACAGCATAAACAAAACAAAAAATAAAATAAACCCTTGCCACTTGGGGCGTCTACCTTCCCAACATAGGAACCTACCTATGGAGTCTGGCATAGCCTACTGCTGGACAGACACTGCTGGTCCTACAGCAGAAAACAAAAAGTCTCTTTAATATTTCTCACACAGAAATATCCATCAGCACCTCACATCTTCCGTACTGGTTGTGACTGCTCCTTCACTCACACAGCCTCAGGATGCAGCAATCAGTCGTCACCCTTAGGCTGTCTTTATAGGGGCTTTAATTGCTTAATTCTGAACAGCTGAAACCTTTTAACGCCCCAAACCCCCCTGGCCATCTCTGCAGCCAACGCCCAATAGTAATTGGTGTATTGTCTAGACAAGGCAGAAATATATCTCCCGTCTGTGAAAACACACACAGATTTACCTGACTTCCTGTCACATACCCCCCCTCTTGTTTCAACCCTAGGGTTGGGACACAGGTTGCCAGGCACGCATGCACTCGGGACAAACCATCTGCATTCCCCATTTTAACACCGGGGCGATGCGTTACGACAAAACTAAATTCCTGAAGGGCCAGGAACCACCTATTTATTCTCCTATTGGTCTTCAAATTTTGACTGAGGTACATAAGAGGGTGTTCCTTGCTCTGTAATATACTCATTTTCAGTTGTAAACCATGCAAAACCTTAATTGGTTTTTCAATGGACACACAGGTTTCCCTCGATAGCTCAATCCTTGAAGAAAATGTGCCGGCGGAATTCAAATTGGGCGGGTAGGGGGCGTGTATTATTTAAACTAGGCGCGATCCCGCGGCGAACGTACTGCGCATGCATCGACTGTCAGTGCGCATGCTCCAAATTCTGTCAGTGAACGTCAATGACGTCAATCCCCATTCACGGACGTTTTACGCAAACGACGCTAACATTTTTAAATTCGACGCGATGACGACGGCCATACTTAACATAGGATATTCCACCTAGGGGGCATGTTTTTCTTTACGCCGCGTATCGCTTACGGAAACGTCGCAAAGTCACTGCGTCGGGCCCGCGTACGATCGTGAATTTCCGTCTCTCGCTGATTTACATATTCTTGGCGTAAATCAGCGGGAACGCCCCGAGCGCCCATTTTAAAATTGCAGTTCTGATACGACGGCGAAATACAATTACGCTGCTCGTATCTGAACTCAATCCCGGCGTATCTTGTTTTCTGACTACAGAAAATAGGTAAGCCGGCTCAAAGTGAGAGTTATGCTGGCGTATCACTGATACTCCAGCGTAACTCTACGTGAATCTGGCCCTAAGACTGCAGTCCTCCAAGGCATGGTGACACTCAAAAAAAATCTGTTCTTCTATGAACTGGACTAAAGTCTGACGCATATGACCTCTGATAAACCGATGTATTAGGCGGTTTTTCTTCCCTTTGGTGCTCTAGACGGAAATCATTACTTGTCAATTCTGTATTTCCAAGTTTCTTACTTTGTGATAGTTCAGACTCACAAGTATGGTGAAAATCTACCAAACCCAATGTAAGGTTTTCAGAAACTGAATCCTCGTCACTTTCTTGAACCAACTGCTTACTCTGTGCATCACTTGTTCGCACATCCCTATTCTCACCAAGAACTTGACAACTGCTATCGGACACATCATTAACTGAGCTAGACAACGTTTCCTGTCTAGCAGCTACAATCACTTTTGAAATTATGCCTATGGCTAGTTGTTAAACTATCTTTGTCTCATAGTCTCCCAAAAATGTTCTAGCACTTGTTTCTTTGAAACCATCGACTATTGGACACAAATTCTCGTATTCTTCATTCCTTTCAAGACATTTGGAAAAAGCATCCATTAAATTATTACAATTAGCCTCTCTGACCACTTCAGTGATGGAGGTTTCACAACGTTCAGAAGGCTCACCTGCCGTTACAGATTCTACACTTTGAAAAATAGATTTTACTTCCCGAGGAAAGACTGGGTTTCACAAGATGTGACACTACCTTTATATTTAAATCTGATTTCATCATGTATGGACTGGCAGCACTGTACTACATGGCTTCCTGCATGTGGTAGGAGTGACATTGTATTTACTGCTTTAATTTCATTAACATAAAAATTAACACACTGCTCTTCAACATGCAAATAATTCACAGAGGCAAAAATAGCTTCAGTCTGGGTGCATATTTCTTGCAATTCAGATTCCTCAATGACCCGGCTCTGCTGATAAGGGATGAGCCGAACACCCCCGGGTTCCGTTCGCACCAGAACGTTCGAACAGACCGCGGGTTCGCACAAATATTTCAAACCCCATTGAAGTCTATGGGACCCGAACGTTCGAATTCAAAAACAATCGTTTTAAAGACCAAAATTCAATTAAATGTTGTAAAACGTCATTCAGAATCCGGGTCTTGCCCCAGGGAACATGTATCAATGGAAATGTTTTTTTTAAAAACTGCCTTTTTTTCCGGAGCAGCCATTTTAATGAAAAAAATAAAATAAATCCTTTCAATATCACACCTGCTGGGTGTCTATAGTAGTGGCACGTGTTTAGAAATGTCCCAGCACAACATGAGAGGACTATAAAAAATAAGTAATTAATGCTACTTGCGCAAGTTCTGTGTGGCAACATTATGTCGAATATTTTAGCGGTGGTGGGGGGCCATTATTGTTTTGTGAAAGACATTTTTTAGAAAAAAGGGCACCCCTCAAACATACTGTAATTAAAGTATTGCATCAAAAATTGTTATTAAGCGCCCCTGTGAGGCTGTGTACACACGACCGAGGTTCTCGCTGGAAACCAGCGAGAACCTCGCTGGAAGCTGCATTCCAGCGAGGACCTCGGCCGTGTGTACGCTCTCGGCGAGCATCCCGTCGGGAAGCCCGTCGAGCAGAAATAGAGAGCACGCTCTCTATTTGCTCGACGGCCCGCCTGGAAGAATGGCTGGTTGCCATTCCCGACGGGCGGGTCGCCGATTTCGACGGCCGGCAGGGAACCTCGACGGGCGGAACGATGTGTTCTGCCCGTCGAGGTTCTCTGCCGTGTGTACACGGCCTCAAACAAGGGCAGAAAAATTGTGCCTTGGGCACAACACAACACTGCAACCCCTCCCAATAACTCCAATTGGAGCGCAACAAGGAGCCACGTGCAAATTATTGCATCAAAAATTGTTATTAGGCGCCCCTGTTAAAGGGGCAGAAAAATTGGGCCTTGGGCACAACACAACACTGCAACCCCTCACAATAACTCCAATTGGAGAAAAATTGCAAAGTATTGCCAAAAATTGTTATTGGGCCCCTGTTAAACAGGGCACAACTCCAATTGGAGCGCAACAAGGAGCCACGTGCAAAGTACATCAAAAATTGTGCCTTGGTGCCTTGGGCACAACAAAAATTGTTATTAGGCGCCCCAACTGAAAAATTGTGCCTTGCACAACACAACACTTGCAACCCCTCCCAATAACTCCAATTGGAGCGCAACAAGGAGCCTTGTGCAAATTATTGCATCAACATTTTTTATTAGGCGCCCCTGTTAAACAGGGGCAGAAAAATTGTGCCTTGGGCACAACACAACACTGCAACCCCTCCCAATAACTCCAATTGGAACGCAACAAGGAGCCACGTGCAAAGTATTGCATCAAAAATTGTTATTAGGCGCCTCTGTTAAACAAGAGCAGAAAAATTGTGCCTTGGGCACAACACTGCAACCCCTCCCAATAACTCCAATTGGAGCGCAACAAGGAGCCACGTGCAAAGTATTGCATCAAAAATTGTTATTAGCCGCCCCTGTTAAACAGGGGCAGAAAAATTGGGCCTTGGGCACAACACAGCACTGCAACCCCTCACAATAACTCCAATTGGAGCGCAACAAGGAGCCACGTGCAAAGTATTGCATCAAAAATTGTTATTAGGCGCCCCTGTTAAACAGGGGCTGAAAAATTGTGCCTTGGGCACAACACAACACTGCAACCCCTCACAATAACTCCAATTGGAGCGCAACAAGGAGCCTTGTGCAAATTATTGCATCAAAAATTGTTATTAGGCGCCCCTGTTAAACAGGGGCAGAAAAATTGTGCCTTGGGCACAACACAACACTGCAACCCCTCCCAATAACTCCAATTGGAGCGCAACAAGGAGCCACGTGCAAAGTATTGCATCAAAAATTGTTATTAGGCGCCCCTGTTAAACAGGGGCAGAAAAATTGGGCCTTGGGCACAACACAGCACTGCAACCCCTCACAATAACTCCAATTGGAGCGCAACAAGGAGCCACGTGCAAAGTATTGCATCAAAAATTGTTATTAGGCGCCCCTGTTAAACAGGGGCAGAAAAATTGGGCCTTGAGCACAACACAACACTGCAACCCCTCACAATAACTCCAATTGGAGCGCAACAAGGAGCCACGTGCAAAGTATTGCATCAAAAATTATTAGGCGCCCCTGTTAACCACTTAAGACCCGGACCAAAATGCAGGTAAAGGACCTTGCCCCTTTTTGCGATTCGGCACTGCGTCGTTTTAACTGACAATTGCGCGGTCGTGCGACGTTTACCAAACAAAATTGGCGTCCTTTTTTCCCCACAAATAGAGCTTTCTTTTGGTGGTATTTGATCACCTCTGCGGTTTTTATTTTTTGCGCTATAAACAAAAATAGAGCGACAATTTAAAAAAAAAATTAATATTTTTTACTTTTTGCTATAATAAATATCCCCCAAAAATATATAAAAAAACATTATTTTTCCTCAGTTTAGGCCGATACGTATTCTTCTACATATTTTTGGTAAAAAAAATCACAATAAGCGTTTATCGGTTGGTTTTCGCGAAATGTATAGCGTTTACAAAATAAGGGATAGTTTTATTGCATTTTTATTAAAAAAAATTTTTTTACTACTAATAGCGGCGATCAGCGATTTTTTTCATGACTGCGACATTATGGCGGACACTTCGGACAATTTTGACACATTTTTGGGACAATTGTCATTTTCACAGCAAAAAATGCATTTAAATTGTATTGTTTACTGTGGAAATGACAGTTGCAGTTTGGGAGTTAACCACAGGGGGCGCTGTGAATTTGAGTGTTCCCTGTGTGTGTGTTTACAACTGTAGGGGGGTGTGGCTGTAGGTGTGACGTCATCAATCGCGTCCCCCTATTACAGGGATGACGCGATCGATGCTGCGGCCACAGTGAAGCACGGGGAAGCCGTGTTTACACACGTTTCCCCCCGTTCTTCAGCTCCAGGGTCGGATCGCCACACTGCAGCGGCGATCGTGTCCGCGAATTCCGCGGTCCCGTTCCTGGAGCTTCGGACCGGGTCACAGGAGCGCGCCGCGGGCGCGCGCGCGTGAACCACGGCTGGGTACTAAAATCAACGTATATATACACGTTCATGTGCCCAGCCGTGCCATTCTGCCGACGTATATGTGCAGTAGGCGTTCCTTAAGTGGTTAAACAGGGGCTGAAAAATTGTGCCTTAGGCACTGGTGGCGGACCCCAGAAACACAACATTTCTTACTAGCTACAGTATCAGCAAGAAAAGTGGGGAAGAGAAGGATATTCCATCAGCAGCATAAGAGGACAGTTACTCAGCATCAGCAGTCTAAAAGGGATCCGACATTTCAACAAAAAGATATTATTCATTAATATCAGCATCAGGTGCTTGGTAGCTGGTGTTGATCCAAGCCTGATTCATTTTGATGAAGGTCAGTCGATCAACAGAGCCGATGGAGAGGCGCACCCTGTGATCAGTCACAAAGCCTCCAGCAGCACTGAATGTCCGTTCTGAAAGAACACTGGATGCAGGGCAAGCCAGTAGCTCAATTACGTACTGGGCAAGCTCTGGCCAGTGATCCATCCTCAAGACCCAGTAAGCCAGAGGATTTTCGGTGGGGAAGGTGTCCAAGTCGGATCTTGCCCCTAGGTATTCCCGTCCTTGTAAACCAGACGCTGGCGATGGTTGCTGGAACCGGTTAGACCTTGGGGCTGTGGACTAAAAAACTGCCTGAACCCATCGGTCAGACGACCACCTTCTCCAACGCCCCTTCTGTGACCCACTGAAGCCTCAGCAAGACGTTGTCCAGAGCCAGGTTTTAGTAATCCCCCGGTTCTGGGAACGCATTGCACAGACCCTTCTGCAAGGCCTCCCGCAGAAGTTTCATCTTCTGCTCCCTCTGCAATGGCAACATAAGGTCCGCAACCTTACTCTTGTAACGTGGATCAAGGAGAGTCACCAGCCAGTAATGATCCCTCTCCTTAATAGCACGTACACGAGGATCCTTACGCAGGCTTTGCAGGATCAGGGAGGCCATGCAGCTTAGGTTTGCAAAGGCATTCAGGGCACAGTCATCTGGGTCACTGAGGACGACAGGATCCACAGGCACCTCATCCCAGCCACGTAAAAGTCCACGTGCTCCTTGGGACTGTAAATGATCCATTGAAGACTGCTGCTGCTGAGTGCTAGGCTCCACCTCCATGCTGCTGATACAATCCTCCTCCTCCTCCTCTTCCTGTGTGCTAGGTGGGCAAGCAGAACCACTGTCTGGGTAAAGGGGGCCTTGAGAGGTAAGGAAGTCCTCCTCTTCCTCCCTCTGTTCTGCCTCAAGGGCCCTGTCCATTATTCCACGTAGCGTGTGCTCCAACATGTGAATAAGAGGGACAGTCCCACTGATGCATGCACTGTCACTGCTCACCATCCTCGTGGCCTCCTCAAATGGTGACAGGACAGTGCATGCATCCCTGATCAAGGCCCACTGGCGTGGGGAAAAAAAACCTAGCTCCCCTGACCCAGTTCTGCTGCCATATTGGCACAGGTACTCATTGATGGCCCGTTGCTGCATGTGCAGCCGCTGCAGCATGGCCAACGTTGAGTTCCATCTGGTGGGCATGTCACAAATTAGGCGGTTCAGTGGCATTATATGACCTTCGAAAATGCACACAGACTTTCCTGGCCTGCTTCAGGACATCCTGCAAGCCCGGGTACCTGCCCAAGAACCGCTGCACCACTAAATTGAGGACATGCGCAAAACAGGGCACGTGGGTGAGTTTTTCCTGTCACAGGGCAGAGAGGAGGTTGGTGCCATTATCGCTGACCAACATTCCAGGCTTCAGCTGGCGTGGCGTCAACCACCTCTCAGCCTGACCCTGCAGAGCTGACAAAACCTCTTCCCCAGTGTGACTCCTGTCTCCCAAGCACACCAGCTCTAGCACCGCATAGCATCCCTTGGCCTGCATTTCTGCGTATCCCCTCGTACGCCTACGGAGCACGGCTGGTTCGGAGAAAACATCACCACAGGAAGAGGCCACAGAGGAAGAAGAGGAGGGGGTGGAGGAGAGAGGTGTGTCACAAGCAGTAGTAGTGTTTTGGAGGCGTGGTGGCGGAACAACCTCCAAAACTACTGGACCTTGCCCTGCGTCCTTCCCAGCTGCCAGCAGAGTCACCCAATGCGCCGTAAAAGACAGGTAACGTCCCTGTCCATGCCTGCTGGACCATGAGTCAGCGGAAATATGCACCTTACTACTGACCGCCCTGTCCAGCGAGGCATGTACATTGCCTTCCACATGCCGGTAGAGAGCCGGAATAGCCTTCCGTGAGAAAAAGTGGCGTTTTGGTACTTGCCACTGAGGTACTGCACATTGCAACTCACGGAAGGGGGCAGAATCTACCAACTGAAAAGGTAGCAGTTGAAGTGCTAGCAATTTCGCTAAGCTAGCATTCAACTGCTGGGCATGTGGATGGCTGGGATTGTACTTCTTTTGGCGCTGCAGCAGCTGGGGCAGGGAAATTTGCCTGGTACTATCAGTAGATTGACCGCTACTACTAGCTTGTGACACACCTATTTCTACACCTTCACTGCAGGCTTCAGAGAGGACTGGGGGTCTACTGGGGTTGGAGGTCCCAGAAGGGCAAGTGGGGGTACGCTTTTGTCTTTGGTGTGGGTCTTTCTGGTGTGCTTGCCAAGGAGCTGCATGGCAGGTCGACATATGTCTGGACAAGCATGTGGTACCCAGGCGGTTGATGTTTTGGCCACGCGAGATACGCTTGCGACATAAGTTGCAAATAGCAAAGGTACGATCTTGTGGACATGTTTTAAAAAAGGCCCACACCAAAGAACTTTTGCTGTACCGGTCAGACACAGCAGCGCCATGCACAAGCGCCGTAGATGTGCTCTGTAATGCAGTGGGTGTGACCTTAAGCTGACCCCTGGAGGGCATCCTGCCTCTTTGGAGATGTGCCTGTGCCTCGTCCTCCTCCTCCTCCTCTCTCCTATCAGGCACCCAGGTAGAGTCAGTGACCTCATCATCCCCTCCCTCCTCATCACTGTCAACAACCTGGCAGTATGCTCCAGCTGGGGGAACATCATCACTGACAAATTGCTGTCCCTCTTGGCCACACCCTCTCCCTGGGCTCACATCAATTCCTTCCTCTATCAGTGTTCCGTCATCGGAGTCTTCAAAATGCTGCGCATCTTCCTGCAGCATGTACCCAACACTGTGTTGAAACAGTTCGGGGGACTCCTCAGGAGGACATGGTGGTACTAGGGAAGTATTGTGTGAAGCCATTGTGCAGAGGGAAGAGGATGCCTTGGCAGCTGCTTTGCCAGATAAACTTTGATCAGTCTGTGTGAGAGAGGATGAGGAGGATGAGGACGGCTTGGTCATCCACTCTACTAACTTCTCTGCATGTTGAGGCTCAACACGGCCAGCTCCCAAAAAGAGGGACGAACGGCCATGGCCACGTGCTGAAGAGGATGCACCACATCCACTACCAGCGTTACCTCTACATGCAGAGCCTGCTTGCCCTCGTGACTCTCTGCCTCTCTTTGTTGTCCTTCCAGACATATTTATGCGTTCAGGTGGTATGTAACAGCACAAGCGCAGTGACACCAACTGCGCTCAGGTGGTATGTAACAGCACACGTACAGTGACACTAACTGCGCTCAGGTGGTATATAACAGCACAGGTGCGGTGACACTAACTGCGCTCAGGTGGTATATAACAGCACAGGTGCGGTGACACTAACTGCGCTCAGGTGGTATATAACAGCACAGGTGCTGTGACACTAACTGCGCTCAGGTGGTATATAACAGCACAGGTGCGGTGACACCAAATGCGCTCAGGTGGTATATAACAGCACACGTACAGTGACACTAACTGCGCTCAGGTGGTATATAACAGCACAGGTGCGGTGACACCAAATGCGCTCAGGTGGTATATAACAGCACACGTACAGTGACACTAACTGCTCTCAGGTGATATATAATAGCACAGGTGCGGTGACATTAACTGCGCTCAGGTGGTATGTAACAGCACACGTACAGTGACACTAACTGCGCTCAGGTGGTATATAACAGCACAGGTGCGGTGACACCAAATGCGCTCAGGTGGTATATAACAGCACAGGTGCGGTGACACTAACTGCGCTCAGGTGGTATATAACAGCACAGGTGCGGTGACACCAAATGCGCTCAGGTGGTATATAACAGCACACGTACAGTAACACTAACTGCGCTCAGGTGGTATATAACAGCACAGGTGCGGTGACACTAACTGCGCTCATGTGGTATGTAACAGCACACGTACAGTGACACTAACTGCGCTCAGGTGGTATATAACAGCACCGGTGCGGTGACACTAACTGCGCTCAGGTGGTATGTAACAGCACACGTACAGTGACACTAACTGCGCTCAGGTGGTATATAACAGCACAGGTGCGGTGACACCAAATGCGCTCAGGTGGTATATAACAGCACACGTACAGTGACACTAACTGCGCTCAGGTGGTATATAACAGCACAGGTGCAGTGACACTAACTGCTCTCAGGTGGTATGTAACAGCACACGTACAGTAACACTAACTGCGCTCAGGTGGTATATAACAGCACAGGTGCGGTGACACCAAATGCGCTCAGATGGTATATAACAGCACACATGCGGTGATACCAAATGCGCTCAGGTGGTATGTAACAGCAGATGTGCAGTGACACCAAATGCACTCAGGTGGTATATAACAGCACACATGCGGTGACACCAAATGCGCTAAGGTGGTATGTAACAGCACAAGTGCGGTGACACCAAATGCGCTAAGGTGGTATGTAACAGCACACGTGCGGTGACACCAAATGCGCTCAGGAGGTATGTAACAGCACACGTGCGGTGACACCAAATGCGCTCAGGTGGTATGTAACAGCACACGTGCGATGACACCAAATGCGCTAAGGTGGTATGTAACAGCACACGTGCGGTGACACCAAATGCGCTCAGGTGGTATGTAACAGCACACGTGCGGTGACACCAAATGCGCTCAGGTGGTATGTAACAGCACACGTGCGGTGACACCAAAGGCGCTCAGGTGGTATGTAACAGCACACGTGCGGTGACACCAAATGCGCTCAGGTGGTATGTAACAGCACACGTGCGATGACACCAAATGCGCTAAGGTGGTATGTAACAGCACACGTGCGGTGACACCAAATGCGCTCAGGTGGTATGTAACAGCACACGTGCGGTGACACCAAATGCGCTCAGGTGGTATGTAACAGCACACGTGCGGTGACACCAAATGCGCTCAGGTGGTATTAACAGCACACGTGCGGTGACACCAAATGCGCTCAGGTGGTATGTAACAGCAGAAGTGCGGTGACACCAAATGCGCTCAGGTGATATGTAACAGCACACGTGCGGTGACACCAAACGCGCTCAGGTGGTATGTAACAGCAGACGTGCGGTGACACCAAATGCGCTAAGGTGGTATTAAACAGCACACGCACAGTCAGAGCGACTGCGTTTCTGTGCAATTCAATAGCCCACTTGCATTAACAGCAACTGCCTTTCTGTGCAAATAAATAGCACACGTGCAGTAACAGGTAATGCGTCTATGTGCAATTAACTAGCACACGTTGACTAACACGTTAGAGCATCAAGCACAATCTCCTGCCTGACAGATACTAATAGCAGAACTAGCTAAGCTATATAGTTTATAAATATATTGACAACTCCTAGGGATGTCAATATATTCTCTACAAACTGTAAATTTAACTATACTAACTAGTAGCCTCCCTGATCTATCTATCTATCTATCTATCTATCTATCTATCTATCTATCTATCTATGTGAAAAGACACTGTGGGGTAGATTCACATAGATCAGCGGATCTTTTGATCCGCGTGATCTATCTTTTTTACGATCCGCCTGCGCCGGTTTTTGAGGCAAGTGCTGTATTCAGAAAGCACTTGCCTCGTAAGTAGCCCTGGCGGATCGTAAATCCCCCAGCGGAATGCAAATTCCGCGGCTAGGAGGAGTTTACTATTTAAATCACGCGCGTCCCCGCGCCGATCGTACTGCGCATGCGCCGCCGGCTAAATTTCCCAGCGTGCATTGCTTCAAATGACGTCGCAAGGACGTCATTGTTTTAGTCGTTAACGCAATTAACGTATGGCCGTATTCCCGAACGACTTGCGTAAACGACGTAAAAAATTCAAAACTCGACGCGGGAACGACGGCCATACTTAACATAGGATACGCCGCACTTACCCCGCATATAGCAGGGGTAACGATCCGCCGGAAAAAGCCGAACGCAAACGACGTAAAAAAAAAAACGACGGCCGGGCGTTCGTTTCAGAATCGGCGGTTCTCCTCATTTGCATATTCGTCGCGTATAGTAATAGAAGCGCCACCTAGCGGACGGCGGGAGATTGCAGCCTAAGATCCGACAGTGTAACTCACTTACACCAGTCGGCTCTAAGGGAGATCTATGCGGAACCTGATTCAAGGAATCAGCCGCATAGATCCGAGCGTCGGATCTCACAGATACGACGGTGTATCAGTAGATACACCGTCGTATCTCTATCTATCTATCTCTCTCTCTCGCTGTCTGTCTGACTGCAAAGCAAGCCGGAACACACTACACGAGGCCGCCCGGGAGGCGGCCTTTTATAGTGTGGGGCGTGTGCTAAAGCCCTGAGCCCTAATTGGCCAAAGCACCCAGGCTTTGGCCAATTAGGTCTCTTCGTTTTTTGGGCGCTGTGATTGGCCAAGCATGCGGGGTCATGGTGCATGCTTGGCCAATCATCAGCGCGCAACGCCACAGTGAATTATGGGTCATTCGAATTTGGTGCGAACGACTCGATTTGTTAGTTTTCGACGAGTGATCGAACGGCCAATGTTCGATGCGAACATGTGTTCGCATCGAACGCGAAGCTCATCCCTACTGCTGATCATCAATTATGGGAAAGTCATAAATATCACCTGCCTTACTACATTCACAAGTCTCAGTGGATATTGGACACACTTTTTCTACATAATTTGGTGCAGTGTCAAAATTAAGTTTTTTAGCTTTATTTCCATCAAGCAACTGACTGAGAACTGAAGATGTGCAAACCCCTACTTCTTGCACTTCAGCCACTTCATTTGCCCTGAAGCGATGAGGGATTTCACTTTCAACATCACCAGAAAGTTCAGCTTCATTTTCCATAAAGTCCTTCAGATTTAGCTTGCTAAGAATTGCCTCCTCCTCATTGTCGTTATCTTCCACACATTCTTCATTATTTATTGTTAGTCCATTCTGAGTGTTACCACAAAAATCCTCCTGCGCTCTGGTGTATCGCCAAACTGGGTGTATCAGTATGGTATAAAGGCAAAGTCTTAAGTCTTGCAGCCCTCCACAGAACAAAGGGTGTTCATATGGCTAAAAGTGAAAAAAAAGAAAAGAAAGGAGGGCGCACCGACCTTGTGCATTACCACTTATACATTTTAATATACACAAAATAAAAAGCAATGGTCCTACTTACAAACATTCAGTAGTAAGCGCATTAAAAACAGCTGAACCTGGACCTCACGGCACCTGCCAGTCAGACCCTAAACACCAATATGGCTGACGCGTTTCTGGGGCGTACCCCCTTCTTCATTCTGAGTGTTGGCTGTTTCTGTAGGACAATCATCAAATTTAACATCTTCATGTTCCGTTTCTGCTTTGGTAATCTTGGTGACACCAGGAACTCCTAACTTGGCAGAGTAGGCCCAAAGAAATGAACAGTGATCCATACAGCCCTGGCACACCATCTTATGAAACTCAACGTGCTCTGATGGAACTGACCCTAGGTGCCTACCATGAAACCAGTCCTCACACACCAAACACTGGATCATCTCATCTGGGGTCTCATCCTCAGAATCGGGGTACGGTCTCTTACATGTGCAGTACAGGCCAAAGAAATTGTCATTGTAATTATTAGCCAGGTTTTTCTTCTCTTTATCTGGATATAACTTGCACTCCAGCTGTTTAAATTTGGCATTTCCACAATAGCAGAGAAAGTTCCTCTTGGTTTAGAGCTCAAACAGGTCGTGGCCTTCACGACACTTGTATGTACAGGCCAGACTTATCCCAGCAGGCTCTTCTTTATCTGGGGTGCAGGTAATGCAGGTGTACAGCGCTTGTCTCTTCACATAACCCAGGGGGTAGGAGCACTTTTTGGAATCGCTCCCCGTCAGCACAGCAGACGCCTTATCCTGCAGGGCGTCATCCTCCTCCAGGACATCCATTTCCACCTTTACTTCCTTCTTCACTTCCTCCTCTTCATCTTCTTCACCACTTTCAATTTCTGCAAGCTCTTCGCTGTCAGAATCATCACATGGTAGAAGATGGAAATCCTCAAGCCCGGCCTCATTTTCTTCCTTTTTTCTGTTAGTGAAAGAACCGGAACAGAGAGCAACTGCTTCAGACATTAGGTCATTTTTCTCATTTTCAGCATGAGCCTTTGTACAACTAAAAGATTCTTGATTTGAACCATCATCTTGAGAGACACATTTTCCAGAGATCTAACAGTTCGCCCATATTTGCATCCATAGCATCATGGTCCTCTGGATTCTCAATCAAAGAGGGCTTGCTATCTTTTTCCTCTGTTCTCTCAAATTGTTTCATGATGGCCTCCCAACCTGACATGCTCTCTCGGTGAGCCTGTTGTTGAGCTGCAAGGTTCTGCTGGTGAGCCTGTTGTTGAGCTGCAAGGCTCCGCTGGAAACCTGCATTCATCTGCTGTTGATTTGCATTTGCTATAACCAGCTGTTTTAGCATCTCCTCCATTTTGGGTTTACTTTAACTGCCCGCATTCTCCACCATATGTGAGGGATTAGCTCGGTAGCGGGTGTGTGTGACCCCCTGGATGGGTTCACTACACGCTGAACTGTACAAAAAGGCAGTTGAGGATAATTGAAAACAAATGATATGGTTTATTTTTCCATATTGCTGGATACACGTGCAAGCATCAAAACAGCATAAACAAAACAAAATATAAAATAAACCCTTGCCAATTGGGGCGTTTACCTTCCCAACACAGGAACCTACCTATGGAGTCTGGCACAGCCTACTGCTGGGCAGACACTGCTGGTCCTACAGCAGAAAACAAAAAGTCTCACCCCTAAATATCCATCAGCACCTCACCTCTTCAGTACTGGTTGTGACTGCTCCTTCACTCACACAGCCTCAGGATGCAGCAATCAGTCGTCATCCTTAGGCTGTCTTTAGAGGGGCTTTAATTGCTTAATTCTGAACAGCTGAAACCTTTTAACACCCCAAACCTCTCTGGCCATCTCTGCAGCCGACGCCCTATAGTAATTGGTGTATTGTCTAAACAAGGCAGAAATATATCTCCCGTCTGTGACACCACACACAGATTTACCTGACTTCCTGTCACACCGTCTACATGTCAGCTAAAGCAACACCGTTGGGGATGAGCTGAGCAGCCACACTTGCAGGACAACAATCTGTATGCCAACATGCCAGGGGCATCCTTGCTCATAGCTATACTACTGACTTTAGATAAGCGCAGAAGGAGGAGGGCACGGAGGAGGGCACGGAGGAGGGCACAGGAGAGGATATACCGCACACGCATAGACATCTTTGGCATGAGTGATTCTGAGGTGTATCGCATCTTCAGATTCACCCCTCATGCCATCATGGAATTAACCACAACCCTGCAGGAGGACATCACCAGCCCAACACAACGCTCACATGCAGTGCAGCCAGTGGTCAAGGTCCTGGCAACACTCCATTTCCTTGCCAGTGGCTCTTTTCACCCTAATGGGTAAATATATATTTTAGATACATTTTTTCTGTTTAGTATATATTTTATATTAGTTAATATAATAAATATATAATTTTATTTTGTATATCTAATACATATTTAATATTTTAAATATTATTATAATTATATTATTTATTCTTATTATATACATTTATATATATATAGTAGTTCAACTTCCAAATCCAAAAATCCAAATCCAAAAATCCAAAAATCCAAAAAACACAACGACACAACACAAACCTACAAACAGCAATAGACAACGGAACAATAGCACCTTGCTGTAGGAAGGGAAACAAATGGATGTACTTTTGCAAAGGAAGGGCGTTTCTCTCGGTCTATTTAAGCACTGTGCGTAGCTCACTAAGTTGACCGGGCCTAGTTCTTATCTCACTGATTACACCAGGCCGAGTTCTGAGCATGCGCAGAGAGGTGCTGACCATAGTCTGCTTCATGCGCGCATGCGCAATCCAACATGGGGTCACGGCTCATTTCAATGGAACACGCCCACGTCCTTCCCAATTTGAATAACACCGCCTTACGCCTTGGAATTCACGTTACACCGCAAATTTGTGGATACGGCACTTGCGCCTCTACATTGCGCCGGTCTAACGTAAAGGAGGTGCGCTACGCCAGTCAATATATGCACCAATGTACGTGAATCTGGCCCTATATTTTTAGTGTCCTGTATTTGTAAACTGGCACAGTGTTACACATAAAAACATAGGGCCAGATCCACAAAGCATTACTACGGCCACCATAATTTCAAATTTGCACCGGCGTATCTTTGTTTTGTATCCACAAAACAAGATACGCCAGAATTACACTAAAATACGACTGGCGTAAGTCTATTACACCGTCGTATCTTAGTTGCATATTTACGCTGGACTCTAGGGGCACTTCCGTTGTTGTTCCACGTAAAATATGCAAATAAGCAAGATACGCCGATCCACGAACGTACATACGGCCGGCACACTGTTTTTACGTTGTTTGCGTTAGCGTAGGTCCGGCATAAAGTTACCCCTGCTGTATAGAGGCGTACGTAATGTTAAGTGTCGAATTTTCCCTCGTTCACGTTGTTTGCGTAAAACCGTTCGCGAATAGGGATTTGTGTAAGTTACGTTCACGTCGTTTTCATTGACTATTTTCGACGTGATTTCGCGCATGCGCACTGGGATATCTCCACGGACGGCGCATGCGCTGTTCAAAAAAAACGTCCTTTACGTGGGTTCAAGCTGATTTACATTAAATCACTCCCACATCTTTCTGATTTGAATTGCGCGGCCTTACGCCGCAACAATTACACTACGCCGCCGTAACTTACAGCGGAAATTGTTTGTGGATAAGGATACGCCGCTGTAACTTACATCGGCGTAGTGTAACTTAGATCAGCTATGCCAGCAGAACTTCTTTGTGGATCTGGTCCATATAGGGGTGCAAATAACTAACAGAAGAAATATGTAGATAAGCGTGACACATCCTTTCTTCACAACCAAGGACATTTACAGTCTATTGCCTGAGACTAACAAAAAATGTGTTTGTACTCGCCTCCTCCATTGCTTAATGCAGATTAACATCACAGCGTACCCAGTGCATAATGGGTGAAGCTCCTACAGAAGCTGGGGCAGACCCACCTAAATAGTGCTCACTGAGGAGGATGACTACCCACAGGTCCTATTTTTTATTTTTTAACTTATCCACATATGGCTAGGAGCTTTCAGATTCTGTAATCACTAACCATTGAGTTTTTATTTTGTTTTTTATTTTTGTTTTTAGATTCTAATGGAATGTTGTATTGTTATTCTCTAACAGCACACGTCAGCTCTAAGATAAATGTGGATTTGGATGAATAAGACATTTTCCAGGATCAAGTGTCAGAGACTGGGTTTAATGACTCATTTGACAGATGTTCTTATTTTCTAACGATGTCTAGCCGTTTTTCTCTTTATTTTAAACACCATACTGAAACCAGTCAAGTCCCAGTCTCCTTGTAGTTTTAGTATACAGAATGCGTGGCATCCACCTATGAACCCTTTAATCAGTGCCACCATTCCACACTGACAGATCGTTGGGAGTCATTAGTGACTGACCTAATTCAGCACAGTGTCCTATTTATAATCTGCCTGTTGTTGCATCAGCTCAATCTACAGATGTCATGGGGAAGATATTAGAGCTGAAAAGAAAAGTACTTGTGGTGTGCATTTCGTAAAGAAAGATGCAGTGTACACAAAATACTAGAGTAAAGCACAGTCATACAGTGTTGTTATAAAATATTAATATTTCGATTCAATTTCTGAATATTTTATAAGGCAGGGAAGCTCTTTACTCCTCTTGTAGACATTAGAAATAAGTTGTGTTTGTTTTCTAGCAATGGTTATTTATTAATGAATAAAGCATAAAAGACAATAAGTAAATAAGGTCCCACATAACCCTATTATGTCAAAGTAACTGCTACTGCTATTTTTCATTGCAGAAAGTCAAAGACACGAATTTATCCCTGATTTCCAACATGGTGGAAAGTCTAAAGCTCAGCATACACTATGGGCCAGATTCAGGTAGAGTTACTCTGGAGTATCAGTGATACTCCAGCCTAACTTAGGGTGACCAGACATCCCCGGTTTCAGGGGACAGTCCCCTGATTGAGGACACTGTCCCTGGAATAAATCTGTCCCCGGTTTTGTCCCCGGATTTGGATTTGAACAGGGACTGGGGCAATTTCATAGACAGTCAGTGCTCCTACTAGCTTAGGGGGGTGGATTTTCCCATTATCTGTCCCCCTTTCTGATGATCATGTGCTGGCCGGAGCGGAGGGAATATTTCTTCAGTTTCGGGAGCATGCCCATTCCGCACCGCTCGTATCTTCTTCTGCCTTGGCTCAAGTCCCGGCCAGCCGCCTGACTTCTTATCTCCTTGCCTTTCCTGGCGGAGTGATCTTCCATCGCTCCCCACCCAGTAGTAGCCAGGGCCCAGAGAGTAAGACTTGACAGGCTGTGAGGCGGGCGACGGTCAGAGAGTCACTGATTGCTGCCATTACTAGTAAAAAAAAAAATGTCCCCGGATTTCATTAAAAAAATCTGGTCACCTTAGCCTAACTCTCACTTTGAGCCGGCGTTTCTGTTTTCAGTAAGCAGAAAACAAGAAACGCCGGGTTGGAGTTCCTATACGAGCGACGTAATTGTATTTCGCCGTCGTATCGGAACTGCAATTTTAAAAATGCCGCTCGGGGCGTTCCCGCTGATTAACGCCAAGAATATGTTAATCAGCGAGAATCGGCAATTCACGATCGTATTCGGGCCCGACGCAGTGACTTTCCGACGTTTCCGTAAGAGATACGCGGCACAAAGAAAAACCAGCCCCCTAGTGGAGTATACTATGTTAAGTATGGGCATCATCATCGCGTCAGAATTTTTTTTTTTTGAGTCGTTTGCGTAAAACGTCCGTGAATGGGGATTGACGTCATTGACGTTCATTGACAGAATTTGGAGCATGCGCACTGACAGTCGACGCATGCGCAGTACGTTTGCCGCGGGATCGCGCCTAGTTTAAATAATACACGCCCCCTACCCGCCCAATTTGAATTCCACCGGCTCATTTTCGCTACGCCGCCGCAACTTTAGGAGCAAGTGCTGTGTGAATACAGTACTTGCTCCTAAAGTTTCGGCGGAGTAACGCAAATGAGAAAAGTTACTCCAAAATAAAGATGCGCCCATCTACCTGATTCTGGCCCTATATATATATATTTAATTTGTAATCTCTTTAGAATCTTGAAGACAAACATGTGTATTGCGGCTACTGCCAGAGGAAGAAGGGTGCCAGATGTGGGGGATTCCCTCCAGGCTTATAGAAAAAGATCAGTGTACCAGCCCACTACAGGTACTGTGTGATCGCTGTGACCAATCACAGCAGATCACATGACAATTGTAAGCAATAGATGGCTTCCATTCATGCCGTTCATTGTGTACTATTGTGTTAATCTCTGTGATTGGTCACAGTGATCACATGGTACAGACAGGGCTAGGCTGAGCCATCACACGAGAAAGACCTTTATGCTGCAGACTCCCCTTCTGCTGTGTTACCTCCCACTTAAAAAATAAGTGCGATGGCCCAGCTTGGCCCCCTTATGATGTCAAAACGATGAAAGGCCTAGGGACGTGGTCGAGACATGGTTTCACAAAACTGAGAGAGAGAGCAAGCTGACAGTAGAAGTTTTCATTGAAGGATTCAGTCCATTGCCATCACTCCTGACAGCTAAATGTAAAAAAAAAAAAGGAATTGCCTGGCAATGAAAAATAAAATGGCATGAGGTCCCCCAATCTATACGAGGCCCTTTTCCAAGAATGCAGCCTGGCAGGCCAGGAAAGGGGACGGATGAGCTTATGCCTTCCATCCTGAACCGTACAAAGCTACATGCCCTCAACATGGGGGGGTGTTTTGGGGCATTTAAACTGCACCACAGTGCTCACTGCTGCACCACAGTTATGTGAACCGGCTCCATAGAAAGCCGGTTTGGTTCACATGTCATGCGTATGGGTGCAGTTAAAAACGTATCCCATTCGCATATACTTTATATGTCAATGGATCCTAAGAAGCAATGGAGTCAGTTTAATGTTGGAGTGCATATTGACCCTTGTCGAGGGGATCAACACAGTGAGGTGAGAATTTGCCCAAAAGGGAATCACAGTGGTGTTTTCTACTTGCATGTTTTTGCATCCTTACCTAAGAGTGAGTGCTATATATCACATGGGGCTACCATATTCACAATTATATGGACTTTTACATTTTTTTTGTTCATAATTCATTGTGTAGCACAGGTCTACTACCAAAGTTATCATTTAAGAAATGTATTGTTCTTTAGAAAGGGTGTGGCCATTGAAACTTTATCAGGATATTTCATTCGGGTTAAGAAAAACAGTTATGCATTGTGGGATATATAGGACAATAAGGAAGTACTCATGTTGTTAAATCAGACTGGGAACTACAAACCCACAATACCAAGCTACAAACTCACAATGCCAAGTTCAGAGAACCGCCTGCTGGGTAAGCAAATAAAAGGACAGGCGTGGCCTGCTTTCTCTCTCTTTGGACGCCATTCAACAACCAGCAAAATGCCTGTGTGTGTGCCCAGGGCTGGGAAAGCCTGCGGCCTACAGCAGAGAGCGGATTGCCTGCCCAGAGGGATCCTTGTGAGGAGCCCTGCTGATCAATCAGGAGAACTAGCCAGCGCTTGGGAGCTCTTGAAGCCACCGGCCTTCCAGCATACCGGGATGAGCAGCACGGCGTGGAGGTGCCATATACACAGACAGAGTCCACAGCCAGCGGGGATCAAGGTGAGAAGGCATTTGCCTATCCATGTAGTGACTGTACTATTGTTAAGTGATTGCCTGCTATACAGACTGCCACTGAGACCTGTAGTTCCACAGCTGTGGATCTATTGCACCTTAGTATTCTATAGCTGGATCCTGGGGTTTTTGGTTTCCTTTTCCCCCATGCTGCAAGTTACAGTTTCCTTTGCTATTTTGGATTACAAGTACGCGCACCACCTCACACTGCAGTATAATTAAGCTAGCTGAAGACAAGAAAACTGGAACTGGAGGAACTTTCAATACTTTATTCTTTTACAAGGCTTTACTGCTATACAATTGTGTATCACTCTGAACTGGCCTCAGTGGGGAGGTGCTTCAATACAGTTATTAAAGTATTGAGGATCTATTCCACTGTGCACCTGTTCACATTTACCCTTATAAGGTTGCTATTGGAAACAGCGGTGTGACGTTATTGCTTTGAACAAATATCTCTGCCAATCAATACTTGTGTTATTTATCTGTTACTCGCACCATTTCTTTATGTTATTCTTCACTATTTTTTATCATAGTAAACTTTTGCAAGTTGTTCATTGATATCTTTTGTGAGTCTCTATTTACTGCCACAACTGATGAAGTGACGGAACCCAGGGTCTCGGTAAATATACTATATACTCTTTCATTACTGTGTCACTTTCTGTTGCTGGGTTCTACACATTGTTAAGCAGATGTGCCAGAGGGGTTGAGACAGTTCTTTGGGTTGAGCGGCAGAGTGCAAAATCAAACAAATATTAAGCGGCAGCGCTACACATAGGGGCTCATCTGGGATTCCTGATACTCTGAAATCAACCCCCCCCCAAAGGGCACCCCTATTAGCCTATTAGCACTAAAATGGACCCCTCCACTGCGATTCAGTGGAGAAAAGAAGAAGGCGCCCGCTGAGAAGTTAGCGTGGTTCGAGTTCCCTGGGGAGGCTTGGCCAGAAGGACAAGTTAGTCAAGCTGTGAAGGCGCTGTCCCCAGACAGAAAAGCGTGGGTGATTGCTGTCAAAACAAACCATGGGACCTCCCACACCTATGCACTGTTAAAATGGAGGTAAGAAGTTCCTAAAAATTTCAGAGGTGTCAGTGTGCAGTTGACTGACAAAAACGGAAATTCGCATAATTTAGCTGAAAGTTCCAGAGGAGGGCCCAACAAGCTCCACCCAAGCAAAGGTAGTTGAAGAAGTAGCACCCTCCTTGGCACCCCTAGCCATAATCGGGCCGGAGTTCTTTGCAGCCATGGGAGACTTTGTGTGTTTTGAGGCTGGATACCGAAAGCTGAGGATCTTCTCTGGAAAACAGCCTGTGCCAAATGGAGAGGAAGAATTTGAAGTATGGATGGAACAGGCTATGCAGGCCATAGAAGAGTGGGATCTGCCGGAGGCCCAAAAGAAGCAACGCATCAGTGAGAGTTTGCGAGGAGCTGCTGCTGAGGCTATCAGGAACTTGAGATTTAGTAACACAACATGTACAGCTTATGATTACCTAGCCATGTTACAGGAGGAGTTTGGGCGGACAGAGAAAGCAGCTGACCTGATCTATCAGTTTGAACATGCCCTTCAACGTGAAGGTGAACGATTGTCTGAATACATCAGATGGCTAAATAAGATGCTATACCAGATTGTGCGGAAAAAAAGGGATGATGCCCCCCGCCATAGACCAGGCTCTACGCTCTGACCCAGTCTGGCTCCAGCTGAAGAACTCTGTGGGTGTTATGTCCCTGAAATACCCTGACCCCATCAGAGTCATGAGAGATGAAGAAGCCATGTTCGATGACAAGCAAGCAGCTGTTCGTCCAGCCTCCACATTTTTAGTTGGAGTCGGGTCCCTAGGAACAGTGGATCGAGATGCTGAAATAGCCACCCTGAAGTCTCAAATGGCACAGATGATGGAGATGATGACCTTGTTGATAGCAAAAGTCACCAAGACAACTAATGAAGGTAACACAGAGACACGAGTTCCTCAGACATCATCTACTACCTTGGGCCAGAGACCAATGAGTAAAGTTTGCTTCAACTGCGGAGGAACTGGACATTATCTACGAGTGTGCCCAAGCCCAGGAAAACCTGAGTCACAGCACCAAAAGCTGGAAGGAAACTCCAGAGGAAGTGAAGGAGTCAACCTGGTGCCCTGTTTTATCAGCTAGCTCCAAAAAAAACAATGATGCAAAGAGTGCACAGCGGAAGTCCAAACCCTCACAGAGGGCTTCCGTTGTTGCCTCTGAGCGACCCATTGTCCCACTCCCTTTGACCCAGGCTACCCGGCAGCGGGGAGTCAGTGCACACCAGATGCCCAGAGCTTAACAGAGACTTAAAGTGCTTGTAAACCCCCACCCGGAAGTTACACCTACAGGTAAGTCTAGATTAAGGCTTACCTGTAGGTGTTTGCAATATCTCTTAAACCTATACTGTACTGTTTTGGAGCTATTTGCCAGTAGGTATACATTGTTGTCTACAGCGCATACGCGCCATAGACAACGGCACAGGCGCAGTAAAAACCCCATTCATAAAAACGGCAATGCCGTATTTAGTGGCTCCCGTGCGCATGTGTGGGAGTGACATCATCCCCGCTCCGGCCAATCACAGCGCCAGAGCGGCGATACCCGGAAGTAAACTTCTGGGTATCTGTTAAGAGATGTCTGCGGCCGGAGGGGGAGACCAGGACGGCTTTGGGGGCTTTCGATTTTAAGGTAAGTAATGCATAATGAGCCAGATCAGAATTTCCACAAGAAAGGAGTGCAGATACAGGACACTGAACAGGCCCAACTTGTCACCTCTCACAAATTCCCTCCCACGTTAGTGGGACCTTCCCCAGTTGTCTCCATCCAAGTGGAAGGAATATGCTTTTATGACAAGCACCTCAAACACCTGCCCCTACAGAAGCTAGAAGAGCTAGAGATATGGGGTATTGGGACTCAGAATTACCCCTATGATGGCTATCTACCAGTCAAACTGACCTTAGACCCCTCTGTAGCTGGTAAGGCTTGTTGGGAAAAGTTACCTTGGCCACCCCAGTCTCACCGTCTGATTTACTAAGAGACGCAGAAAATTTCAATCCCTGTAGAGGAGTTCTATCCGAAGAATACTCCTCTCTCACCTGCCTGGAGGGAAAGGGCCAAGACTCAACTCCTAAGATAGCGAGCTGCATTCTCCAAGAGCAAGTTTGATGTGGGATGTGCAAAAAGCGCTCAACACCAGATCTGTCTTCAAGAGGATAAGCTGGTCCGAGAAAGAGTCAGACGGATTCCTTTAGGGGACTTGGAAGACCTGCGCGAATAGCTGGCAGAGTTAAAGTGAGCAGGTGTCATCAGAGAGTCTCAGAGTCCATATACGCTTCCCCAATAGTGGTGGTACGGAAGAAGAATGGGTCTCTGCAATTGTGTATCGACTACAGGATGCTAAACCGGAGGACCATTCCTGACCAATATACCACCCCAAGCCTGTTGGGGGCGAAATGGTTTAGTGTGCTAGATTTGAAGACCAAATCCCAATGCACCCTGAAGATCCTGAGAAGACCACTTTCATTACCCCAGTGGGATTCTTTGAATTTGATCGCATGCCTCAAGGCCTGTCCGGCTCCCCGGCCACCTTCCAAAGGCTAATGGAGAAGACTGTGGGTGACATGAACCTGATTGAAGTGTTGGTGTACTTAGATGACATCATCCTGTTTGGCAGGACTTTGGAGGAGCATGAAGAGCGTCTGGAAAAGGTCCTGAAGAGTGTCACAAACTACGGTGAACGAGAGTGAACCACAACTGCGGTGAGGGAAAGATTTCAATGCACCTCACTATGCTATGTGAAATTTCAGTACTGGACCCCAGGCATCACTCCAATCAGAGAAAAGGAGTTTGGGGGTTCACTACATCATCTCTCTCACATATAGGAATGCGTTGAGCTTCTGAGGGTGGAGGTATTACAACATGCCTCCAACCTCTAGCGTTGAAAGGTTACAATAAATGTGAATGAAGCACAACTACATTAAAGGATCACTAAAGGAAAACATTTTTTTAGCTAAATAGCTTCCTTTACCTTACTGCAGTACTGATTTCATGT
The DNA here is from genome assembly GCA_029574335.1 of Rana kukunoris. Classification (NCBI taxonomy): domain Eukaryota; kingdom Metazoa; phylum Chordata; class Amphibia; order Anura; family Ranidae; genus Rana; species Rana kukunoris. The sequence continues at coordinate 210,603,370 of CM056052.1, forward strand.
CCTTATTGTTTGTTTTTGCTTTGAAGTTGCTGTAATCCTGCTCTGTTCTCCACACTTCCTGCTTGTCTGTTTCCTTATAACCACAGTGCTGGGAGTTTTCTCACAGTGTTCTAAGCTGTCATTACTGTGTGTCTAAAACTTCCCAGAACCAATCAGATTCACTTAAAAAACAAAACACTGCCCTGGATTTGTTTGTTTTTGTTCTGTGTTTCTATTTCTACTTCACAGAAACATGAAGCCAGTTCAAAAGTGAAACTAACCTGCAGGCACATTATATGATTGATTTTGATGTATTTTTAATCATTTTGAAAAGGAATCAGTTAACTTTTATATCTCTATACCCTGTAAACAGTAATTTCAGCAAAACATTTTTTTTCCTTTAGTGACCTTTTAAGGATTTCAATGCACTACTCAATGTATAGTGATTATCAGTCCCGGACCCCAGGTGTCACTCTAATCAGAGAAAAAATTGTTTGGGGGTTCTCTACATCATATCACACACATAGGGCCAGATTCAGGTAGAGTTGCGCTGGAGTATTTCGATATGCGCCGCGTAACTGTGAATATGCGCCGTCGTTTCTATGTGGCCGTACCCACCAAACTAGATGCAACAGAAAACGGGCCATTTCCGATCGGCTTAACTTTCCGACGCCAGAGTCTCGTCAGCGCATAATTTCGCTTGGCGCATCAGTCGCGCCTATTGATTTCCCCTGCAAATATGCAAATGAGGGAGATTTCCCGATTCGCGAACGGATTAGCACCATACGCTGGCTACATGCGCCGCGCGTATCTCGTCCGTCCGGCGCAGTTATTTCTACAAATAGCTGCTTTATCTTTACTCCAGACGGCCTCAGGTCAGCAGGAGAGCAGCTACAGCAGCAGCGTTACCGACGAAACTAGCAAGCTGAACAACCACACGTGCAAGGACAACACCTCTGTGTGCCAACATGCCAGGGGCAGTCGCGGTCCTAGCACTAGTACTGGGTCCCCCGGAACGAAGGAGGCGGGCAAGTGAGAGGATATACCGCACGCGCATGAGCCTCTTTGGCATGGGGGATGAGGAGGTGTATGGCCTCTTCAGATTCAGCCCAGATGCAATACTTGAACTAACCACAACCCTGCAGGATGACATCACCAGCAAGACACACCGCTCACAAGCAGTGCAGCCACTGGTGAAGGTACTGGCAACACTTCATTTCCTTGCCAGTGGATCATTCCAGCGTACAAGTGGAGTGGTGGCTGGGATGTCACAGTCCACCATGAGCAGATGTGTGCACCAGGTTGTCCCTGCAATCCTCAGACACATGTCCCACCACTTCATCAGACCCACCACTGAGGAGCTGCGGCTAAAGGCAATGACAGATTTCTACAGCATTGACAGATTCCCACGCACTGTGGGGGCCATTGATTGCACACATGTGGCCCTTCAGCCCCCCAGTGCCACAGAGCACATATACCGCAATCGGAAGCATTGGCATTCCATCAACGTACAGGTGATAGCCGATGCCCAACGCCTCATATGGCACGTCCGTGCCAAACACCCAGGGTCCAGCCATGACAGCTTCATATACCGTCAGAGCCCCATCCCAGCAGAATTCGAGCAGAACATGTATGGGGACAGCTGGCTGGTTGGTGAGTGACATGGGTGGCAGGCATGACTATCCCCTCCCATGATGCACACCTCACAAGTGGCACATGCATGACTAACATCCTCCTGTCTTTTCCCTTACAGGTGACTCTGCATATGCACTGGGACCCCATCTCATGACTCCTTTCCGGAACCCCCAAACCAGAGGAGAGAGAAAATACCACGAAGCACACATCAAAACCTGTGCAGTGGTGGAGCAAACATTTGGGCTCCTGAAGTCCCGTTTCCGCTGCCTGGATAAGTCCGGGGGGCCCTATTGTATTCCCCTACCTTTGTGTGTCAGATCATCGGTGCATGTTGCATTCTGCACAACTTTGCCATGAGAAAAAGCCTGCAGATTGACATGCGTGATGACCTGACCCCCCAACCAGACCATCCCCCCCTGCCAGAGGAGAACCAGTCTGCTGATGGAAGAGCAGTCAGGAGGGTCCTCGCCGTAGGCATCTTTGGACACTAAACCAAAACATTGATCACACGGACAATGCACGCATGCACACCACTGATGTCCCTAGATCACACACACCACATGCACATCACATTGGATTAGCCCAAGTCCAGCATGTAGGACTTGGGAGCAGCAACGCCAGCGTCAAGGCCCCAATGATGTCGCTGTCCATTCATACACCTTTCACACGTCATTCATACAGCCGTGGGGTTAACTTCACCACCACGGCCGAGGGTGACACCCCTTACTGGCAGGAGTGCCACCCCCTCACATTCACACACCATTCACACTGCAACGTGTGCAGTATCAAAAAATAAAAATCTCATATCGAGAGTATAATCACAAAATAAAAATCTCATATCCAGAGCATTCCAAAATAAAAATCAAAAAAACTCATATCCTGAGCATTCCAAAAAAAAAATATAAAAATCTCATAACCTGAGCATACAAAAAAAAAGAAAAAAAAAATCATTTGGGATGCCGGGGGCTCCTTCTGGTGGCCTCTCTCTGGCTCCTCAGCTGCCTGGATGGAGTGGGTGGGGGTGGGGGGGCATCTGGAGGTGGCTGATCCCCGGATGGGCCACTCCTGGCAGGTGTGGCCTGCATGCCCTCCAAGGCCACGGCAATCCGGCCGAGGTATGAATTGGTCTGGGCCTGCACCCTGAGCTGCTGGGCCTGCATCCTGAGCTGCCGGGTGACTTGGTAATGCTGGGCCTGCTGACTCTGCCTCCCCTGGTCCCGGATGGCAGCACTGTTTCCCTGGATGGCAGCAGTGTTTGCCTGGACGGCTGCAGTGAGGTCCCTTATCTCACCCTGCACCTCCCCCAGGCTGGTCACCACTGCAGCGCAGTTGCAGCTCACATCCTGCACTGCCGAAGATATCTTGGCCACGGAGCACAGGCTGTCAGCCACTCTGTCCAGGTGCCCAAATATGTCCCCCATTTGCTGGGTCTGCCTGGCGTGATCCCTCGCCACCTGGTCCTGGACCAGATCAGACACCCCCCTGGTCTTACGGGTGGCCTTCCTGGGGCCAGTAGATGGTTGTCCCCGGGGGGATAGAGTCGCCCTTGAGGGGCTTCCTATAATGGGGGAGGGGATCTGAGAGGGCCCTGCAGAAGAGGACGACTCGTCCAAATATAAAATTATGTCCTGCTCTGCCCCAACAGGCTCCTCCTCAACGACCTCTGCAGGTGAGGTGTGGGCACTCTCCTCCTCCACCCCGGTCTCTTCACCACACAGGGGCACGGGCACTGGATGTCGTTGGGGGGATGGGGTAAGACTGGCCGCCGACAGATGATGTCCCAGCTCCGTCATCTGTGGATGACACAAAGCAGACACATGTTGGTGGTCCCACACACTTGGCACATGCACCCTCCCCCCCACATGCAACACACCAAATAGGGGTTAAAAAACACTTACCTGTCCTGGAGCCTTCCTCCACGGAATCATATCCAGGGACCCCCTCCAACTGCTCCCTCTCCAGGCAGCGGGCGACCACCTCCTCCTCTGTGGTCAGGCTGACCGGACATGGGGGTCCACCACCTGTGCCCCGCTCATGGCTCCGAATGGTGGCCACCTTGCCACGGACCTTGCGCCACAGGTCATTTATCTTTTTCTGAATATCACCAGCAGTCCGGGTGGAGTACCCCAACACATTCACCCTGCCAGCAATGGTGTCCAGGATGGCCTGCTTCCTCTCCCTGCTGGTCTTCCTACTTTTCTTCCCATGCAGGAAATCATTGTAAGTCTCCATAGCAGAGATGACCACAGAGACCTCCTGGGCATTAAAATTGAGGTTCCTCCTCTCTTTGGGTGTAGCAGGAGCAGCCATAACAGAGCAAAAGTAAATTCCCTGGGGTGGGGGGAAACGGAAGTACTTTTGCGCCGGAATGGCCCTTCCGCTGGCGCTTTTATACGCTCAACGGAACACATTGCGCTGGCGTTTCCCGTGAAGTGGTGCCGACGGAAGTTGTGAGCATGCGCACAGGGGGCCGAGTGAAGCCCCACTTACTGCGCATGCTCCGTGGATAATGCGCTGAACGTAAGCCTCTGCGCTGGGCTCCGCCCATCATTTACATATGATCACACCCACTTCCACTTGCGTCGGGTTACGCCAGCGCATTTTCGTTACTCCGGCGCAAGTTTAGGAGCAAGTGCTATGTGAATTACAGTACTTGCGCCGAAAGTGTCGGCGGAGTAACGTAAATGAGAAACGTTACTCCAAAGTAAAGAAGCGCCCATCTACCTGAATCTGGCCCATAGAGGAATGCATTGAGCTACTAAGGGAGCGGGTATAACATACCTTCAACCCTTAGCCTAAAAAGATTAAGCGAACATGTTCAATATTTCAGGCCGCAAGACCATATACTTTTAACAACAAATGTCAAGCACGTAGCATATGAGAATACTGTATGCAATTAGCATATACTTGAGAGAGGCAACTATAGTTCAGATGGTTTCAGAGTGTATGTCCCTTTAAGATATTGAACAGCTGTCAGCTGGAAGCACGCTATGTAATCCCAAGCAGTACTGTAGTATAAAGCAGACCTCGACAAAATCCGGGCGCCCGGACGCAATTGCGACAAGAAATTGTGACCTGGCATGTGGGGAAGCTTAAGCCTGCAGAAGGCAGCAAAGCCACGGCCTCAATTACCAGCCGGTGCGGGGCGCGGGCCGGCTGGTAATTGAGGCCGCGACTTTGCGGCCTTCTACAGGCCTAAGCTTCCTTCTGTTATATGGCGCCATCTTGTGGTGGCTGTTGGAATTACATGTTACATTACAAGTAGCAAAACAGCAGTTCTAATATGGTTTTCACTGTTTTCACTGCCATCTCCTTCCCTCTAATTAGAACCCCCAAACAATATTTAATTAGTTGAGCGGCTTTGCTTTTTTTGTTTATGTTTCTGGTGCTATCCCACGACAGCTGCAGCCTTTTGTTAGTGATTTTCCAACCCATTTAGCGCAGTTTTCTCGTTTGTTATATTATATATATATATATAACACCGTTTTTGTGCAGCGGTCTTACAAGCGCACTTTTTTGGGGGAAAAATACACTTTTAATAAAAAAATAAAAACATTTTTTTTCAAGGGCTAGAATTATTGCTTTCGCTCTACCGATCACGGCGATACCTCACATGTGTGGTTTGAATACTGTTCACATATGCGGGCGCTACTCACGTATGCACTCGATTCTGTGAGCGATCTTGGCGGGACGGAGTGCGTTTTTGGCTCCTAACTTTTTTAGCTGGCTCCTAGATTCCAAGCAAATTTGTCAAACCCTGGTATAAAGTAGAGGCAGATTCAAATACAGTACTTAGTAAATGCTATATGTGAACCTGGTAATTCTAAAGTAGTAAATGCAACGTAGTAATGGTACTTATCCGTTTGCAGAGGATGAGAGTACTTCAGTAAGCAAGGTATTGTGGCAGCAATGGGTTTCTGTCATGGAGGAACTTCTGGTGCACGATCTCTTAGGGTGTCCCCAGCAACAGCAATATGCTTGGCAGCGTGGATGCAGGTAATGGGTGACTCAGAGGTAGCATGGATTTGGGTTGCGCTGCTGGTTAGTTGAGGGGATATTGCCAGTAGAATGTATGTAGAGTGGTCTGGCTACGGCCGACAATAATAGAACAGCGTGTACTCTAGATATGTGCATTCCCGTTCGTACGAATGTTATTTTCGTACGAAAATGTTCATTTTCGTACCCGCAGCATAATGTGTACATACGAAAAAATTAAAGCACCAAAATATGAAAACTACGAGATTACGAATGAGCCGCATAACGAACAACCGCAAATACGAACGAATGATCCGACGAAAAAAAAACGACAAAACGAAAACGGCAAAAGAACAAAAATGACCTCTATAACAAAAGATTTGCATTCTGTATTTTGTTTTAATCCTTTTTCTGTTTGTTTTCAGTCCTATGTTCATTGTTCATATGACATCTATAACAAAAGATTTGCATGCTGTATTTTGTTTCAATCCTTTTTCTGTTTGTTTTCAGTCCTATGTTCATTGTTCATATGACATCTATAACAAAAGATTTGCATGCTGTATTTTGAATCCAAAATACGAACAGAAAAAAGGAATTTAAAATACAGAATGCAAATCTTTTGTTATAAATGTCATATGAACATACGACTGAAAATAGCAAAAGAAAAGGGTTTCAAGATACTGCAAATCATTGACGAAAATTCACGAAAATTATTGTCTAACAAGTAACGAACATGAATTAAACAGAATAACGAACCATCCCGCATGTACGAAAATAAAACAGTAACGAAAATACGAAACGATCGGAATACGAAAAAATCGCGTCATACGAAAAACGAACGGGAACAAACAGGAAAACGGGCGTCTTACGAAAAACGAACGAAAACGAAAAAACGGAACGATACGAAACAGAACAAAAAAAAAAAAATTTTTTTCTGTGCACATGTCTAGTGTACTCTACTCTGCACGCTGTTCTGTTTATAGCAGAGAGGCATGTGTGCCGAATAGAGCGTTGATTACGCTCTGCACTTCCGCATTCCACGCTGGAAAGCATGCGGTGGCAGGCTAAGACGTCATTAGGCGGCCACCGTATGTGTTCCAGCGTGGAACGCAATATGGCGACGAGAAGCGCAGATTACAAAGAGACTCTGTGACGAAGGCTTGAAGTTCTCCATAGAGAGGTGCCAGTTTTACTAGCCTTCAGCCAACTACCTTGGCCACATAGTGTCTGCTGATGGAGTGGCCACAGACCCTAAGAAGCAGGAAGCCATCACCTCTTGGCCTTGACCCACTAATGTAACTGAGCTTAGGTAATTTCTGGAATTCTGCTCATATTATCAGAGATTTGTTGAGGGATTTGCTAAAATAGCTTGCCCACTCAATGAGCTACTGAAAAGTGAAGAGGAAGACGATGATCCAGATTTAGTCGGGTCTGTAAGACCAGTTGGAGGACCCAGGAAGCCTAAAGAGTCCATTCAATAACAGTGGACCACCCAGTGTGAATAGAGTTTTAAAAAATTTGGGCCTTACAACTGCTCCAGTCTTGGCCTATGCAGACCCAGCTAAGTCATAGAAACTACATGTGGATGCCAGCCGAGAAGAGCTGGGCGGAGTGCTGTATCAAAAACATGACGGGCACCTCGGGCCTGTCGTATATGTGAGAAGAACTACCCCACACACAAACTGAAGTTCCTGGCCTTGAAGTGGGCAGTAGTGGATAAACTGAGGGATTATCTATATGGAACAGAGTTCGTAATTAAGACTGACAATAATCCCCTCACATACCTACTCATTGCTGCAAAGTTGGATGCCACGAGTCACAGATAGTTGGCTGCCCTATCAGGCTTTACCTTCAGCCTGAAATACCGGTCAGGGGTCGGGAACAAGGATGAAGATGCTCTGTCGAGAAGGCCCTACTGTTCCTGAGACTTCTGAGAAGAATGGACTCAGCTGACCCCCGAGGGGATGAGAGCCCTTTGTCAAGGAGCGGAACAGCAAGCTAGAGGTGGAGCCAGGGCTGAGGAAGTCGGAGTGTCAGCCGCTGGGGTACCCAGATGCTATTGCGACATCACTCAACTTATGGATGAAGGTCTGCCAAAACGTTCTAAGAAGGACCTGCAAAGTTGGAAGATCCCCTCTGTAGTCTGTCATTAAAGGCCTTGGAGAGCCAATGCCCTGACCTGCTCCTCACTAATTCTCCAAAGGAAGCCTGTTTACTGCACAAGGAGTGGGATCGGTTGAAGCAGCAACAAGGAGTGGTCTACCGAAGGGTCCCCTCTGCTGATCCTGAAGAGAAATGGCAGTAATTTCTACCAGAAAAGCATTGAGAGATGGTGTTAACTGCTTTAAATGACCATCAAGGCCATCTAGGGTCCAAAAGGACATTCCAACTGGTGAGGGACCGATTCTATTGTTCTTGCATGAGGGCTGAAGTCGAGGGCTACTGCCACTCTTGCCTTAGATGTATCCAAAGGAAGACTTTGCCTCACCGAGCCGCCCCAATGGGCCACCTTCAGAGTCAGGGACCACTTGACAATCAGAAGAAGAGGTTTTGGACAGCCGCACTCAAAAATAGGTAAAATTCAGCATACAGTGGGAACAAAAAACAGCTGACGCGTTTCGCATTGAGCTTCAATGCTTAGTCATAGCTAGGGTTGTCCCGATACCACTTTTTTAGGACCGAGTACAAGTACCGATACTTTTTTTCATGTACTCGCCGATACCGAATACCGATACTTTTTTTAAATGTCATGTGACAGTTTTCAAACCACAATACAGACTAGGGATATTTTCTTTAGAATTATGAAGAACTCTAACTCAAGACAGTAAAAATAAATAAAAATGTTTTATTTGCTTGTCACTCAGTAGTAAAAAACTCAAAGAATTTTTTACAGAACATGTTGATAAATACAAAAAAAGTATTCGGCCAGGCATCGGGAGCATTTGCACGAGTACATGTACTCCCGCAAATACTTGGTATCGGTACTAGTATCGGTATCTGGACAACCCTAGTCATAGCTATATACACTCTAAATAAAACAATACCTATATATCTGTGTATGTGCAAGATTTGCCCAAGCCAATCATTACTCCACCCACATGTGATTGGTCCTCTCATGATGACAATGATTATGAGCATGTGTGAACATTTAGGTGGAAGAGAATGTGGCATAACCAACATAGATAAAAATAAATAAAGTGAAAAAAGTATGTGTTGAGAAATTAGATAATTGAGTAACAAAGTGAAAGAAGAGAATAATGGGACCATATAAGGCCAGTATGTTAGGTGAAGTGGCACGAGGTGTCTGTGTATATATACCGTGCCTGGTGTGAAAGTGCCGAGTGCCAACAATTAGGGTTGCCACCTTTTCTTCAAGCCAAACCCGAACACTTTAGCAGCGCATGGCAAAAAAAAATATTTTGTAGTACGTTAAATTCATTACCTCTGTACAATGCAATTAACGGCATTTTTTTTATGTCGTATACACTATGCATATAGCTTTGTGATTACGGTAAATACAATTTCTGGAGGGTATGATAGGGGCAGTATGTATGGGAGAGGAGTGCAGAGGGTATGATGGGGGGCAGTATGTATGGGAGAGGAGTGCAGAGGGTATGATGTGGGGCAGTATGTATGGGAAAGGAGTGCAGAGGGTATGATGGGGGGCAGTATGTATGGGAGAGGAGTGCAGAGGGTATGATGGGGGGCAGTATGTATGGGAGAGGAGTGCAGAGGGTATGATGGGGGGCAGTATGTATGGGAGAGGAGTACAGAGGGTGTGATGGGGGCTGTATGTATGGGAGAGGAGTGCAGAGGGTATGATGGGGGGCAGTATGTATGGGAGAGGAGTGCAGAGGGTATGATGTGGGGCAGTATGTATGGGAGAGGAGTGCAGAGGGTATGATGTGGGGCAGTATGTATGGGAGAGGAGTGCAGAGGGTATGATGTGGGGCAGTATGTATGGGAGAGGAGTGCAGAGGGTATGATGGGGGGCAGTATGTATGGGAGAGGAGTACAGAGGGTGTGATGGGGGCTGTATGTATGGGAGAGGAGTGCAGAGGGTATGATGGGGGGCAGTATGTATGGGAGAGGAGTGCAGAGGGTATGATGTGGGGCAGTATGTATGGGAGAGGAGTGCAGAGGGTATGATGTGGGGCAGTATGTATGGGAGAGGAGTGCAGAGGGTATGATGTGGGGCAGTATGTATGGGAGGGACATACTTTTTTCACTTTATTTATTTTTATCTATGTTGGTTATGCCACATTCTCTTCCACCTAAATGTTCACACATGCTCATAATCGTTGTCATCATGAGAGGACCAATCACATGTGGGGTGGAGTAATGATTGGCTTGGGCAAATCTTGCACATACACATATATATAGGTATTGTTTTATTTAGAGTGTATATAGCTATGACTAAGCATTGAAGCTCAATGCGAAACGCGTCAGCTGTTTTTTGTTCCCACTGTATGCTTTCTTTGTAGTGCATCCATTTATTTTACCACAATAAAGGGCTATTTTTGAATTTTACCTATTTTTGAGTGCGGCTGTCCAAAACCTCTTCTTCTGATTGCCTAGTGCATTGCCGGCACCTGCCTGGGTTCTAAACGGACATTGATTGCCTGGAGCTCACCTGGAGCGTTATCTTTCCCATCAGGGACCACTTGAGCTGGCGTGCATTGACTTCCTGTGCTTGGAGCCTGATCTGAGTTGGCAGGGAAGTATCCTGGTGATAACCGACCACTTCACTCGTTATGCCCACAAAGGACCAACAGGCATCCACGGTAGCCAAAATCTTAGTAGAGAAGTTCTTTGTACATTATGGCCTACCTCAGGGCATCCACTCAGACCAAGGGGGAGACTTTGAGAGCAATCTCATTAAGATTATTTTAGACTTACTGGGCATCAAGAAATCTAGAACCACTATGTATGTGGCAGGCACAGCACTATGAAGTGCCTCATGCGCTGTGACATTAGAAGAATTGTGATATCTCTGACTTTTCAGTCCAACAAGACTGTCTATTATTCTGAAATTCCTTTATTGCCGTTCTATGGAAGCAGTAGGTTTAAAGAGCACACTAAATGCTTAAAATAACTTTTTTATTAACTTCACTTATTAACTTCACTTTTCTTCATATAAGATACTGCTGCTTTGCAGCAGACAGTCCATGTACAAAAACACGTGATGAATAAGTATAACAGAAAATGGTGGTTCAAATATTCAATCTTGTCATTTAACATAAGATGGTAGATATATTTATTTCTTCAGTATTTATACTCTCTCTCTCTCTCTCTCTCTCTCTCTCTCTCTCTCTCTCTCTCTCTCTCTCTCTCTCTGTAAGTTATTAAAGCATTCTCTGATTTCTCTGAAAGGTATAACTGTGGTTTGCAACTTGGTTTGCAGGGTTGCTTTTGCAGGGTTAGCTTAGTTGGGTTTGGTTTGTTTGAAGGTATGATATGATATGGTTTTTAAGGTATGAAGGTATGATGAGTAGATCAGTATTCAGTTCTAATCACACTATTTACAATAAGAATACATATATAACTGTGTACCACACCTAATTTGCCCTGTTGCTTCCATAAAACTGCTCTGCTGTCTGCATGTGGAAAAGAATTTGCAGACCATGTGCTGGAAACTTCCTGACAGCATAGAATGCAAAGCTGGCTGTGATTGGTCAAAACTCTGCTCAATGTGAGATTGGCTGTGATTGGGCCAAGGCTTATGATGAGTCACAAAAGCTTAACTCTATGCTTTCTGGCATGAATTTTACTGTGAATTGCTTACCTACTGCTGCCATACAAACAAATGACTCTTAGGCCTCGTACACACGATCAAATCTGTCTGCTGAAACCCGTCTGCCGGGCCGTTTCAGCAGACAGATTCGATCGTGTGTACGGGCGAGCAGACAGATTTGTCCACCCGACAGATTTCAAAGCATGCTTTGAAATCTGTCTGCTGCAAACCCGTCTGTCCGACATGTTCGATGGTTAGTACACAAAACCATCGGACCAAAATCGCACGCATGCTCAGACAAAAGGAGGGTATGGGAGCTCTCGTTCAGGTAAACCTTGTGTTTGTTTGTGAGTTGGCACATTCGTCATTTTAACTATCTATAGTGTATCGTTTATTGCCTTTTTTTTTCTTCGTTCTCTTGCTAGAATCAAGCCGTTCTATTGCTGATGCTATTTAGACTAAGTTGTCCCAATATAGCAAAGTTTGATTGTAGGATTTGGCGTTGTCTTTTTGTAATTATTTTGTTGCCGTATGTCCTAATTTTTGAGCTTTCCTCCACATGAATAGATTTATATTTTTTTACTTAATGTTGTTCTAATTTATTTTTACGTTGTCATCTGCTGTTTATTTTGTGCTTGCATTATTTCGTTTTATTTTTGTTTGTTTTCAAAGCTTTTTTTTTTTATTTTTTTGCACCTTTTTTTTACAATGCATTTTTTTATTTTTTTGCACCTTTTTTTTACAATGCATTTTTTGATTTTTTTGCAACTTTTTTTACAATGCATTTTTTGATTTTTTTGCACCTTTTTTTAACAATGCATTTTTTGATTTTTTTGCACCTTTTTTTTACAATGCATTTTTTGATTCTTTTGCACCTTTTTTTTACAATGCATTTTTTTAATTTTTTTTGCACCTTTTTTTTACAATGCATTTTTTGATTTTTTTGCACTTTTTTTTACAATGCATTTTTTGATTTTTTTGCACCTTTTTTTAACAATGCATTTTTTGATTTTTTTGCACATTTTTTTTACAATGCATTTTTTGATTTTTTTGCACCTTTTTTTTACAATACATTTTTTGATTTTTTTGCACCTTTTTTTTACAATGCATTTTTTGATTTTTTTGCACCTTTTTTTTACAATGCATTTTTTGATTTTTTTTGCACCTTTTTTTTACAATGCATTTTATGATTTTTTTGCACCTTTTTTTTACAATGCATTTTTTGATTTTTTTTGCGCCTTTTTTTTACAATGCATTTTTTGATTTTTTTGCACCTTTTTTTTTACAATGCATTTTTTGATTTTTTTGCACCTTTTTTTACAATGCATTTTTTGATTTTTTTGCACCTTTTTTTACAATGCATTTTTTGATTTTTTGGCTTTGCAAATGATGTAAACTTTTTGTCTTTTGGGGTTTCCATGGTTTACCAAGTTGTCACTCCAAACCTACCCCCCCACCCAGGAGTTTGTGTCCTTACAAAATTCCACCTTGTATTTGTAGAATGTTTGGGGCCTAATCACCACAGTAGAAAACACAATAGGCAAGGTTTGAACGTAAATACAAAAAGCCATTTATTTAGGCACTAAACCAAATTATAAAAAACCTGATTTGCACCACTTGATCAGATAGCAACCTACATGCAGACTTGTGCATTCCACAACATGATGAAGGATAAAATGAACAACCTCAGGAGACACGAAACAAAAAAAATCTGAATCAGCAGCACATGAGCAAACGAACACAAGCTGTGGTACTCCAACAACCTCACATTTTTGGATAATGAACTGGAAGGCAGGTAATCACCTTCTCTTCTTACTTCCAGCCTTCCTTCCTGGCTGCCTTGCAGCGGAACGTCCACGGGCCCATCCATGGCCCCTTGCAGGTGCGCATGATGTGGCAGCAGGAGGCAGAAGATGGGGAGCTAACTGGGCTGGGTCACTCAGGTTTGTGTCCCTGGTCAGCATGCCCCTGTGCATCCAGAAAATGACCTTGTTGATCAAGTCATTTGCCAGGTCCCTTTGCTCCTCCTCCACTCGGCTCAGTTCATGCGCCACGGAGGCACTGAAGGCTTCAATGGGGTTGAGGGGGGCCCTCATTATTTCCGCAGCCTCCCTCATCCATCTGCCTCATGCGCCTCCTTTGGCCTGGTCGCCTCATCTGGAGGGGAGGAACCTGGCTTATGGTGCTGAGCCTGGGGACATGCTGACTTCCACTCGGCCCAGCCTCCTCCTGGCTGCCACTCACCCCTTCCGCCTGGCTGACATGGTCCTCAGGAGCTGCCACCTCCTGGCTGGGCTCTTCCTGTGTCAAAAAAAGGGACATGTTGTAATATTTAGCAAAATCAAGCACACACACATTTTTTGGCTCTATACTCTTTTGGTTTTCTTCATTAAAATAGAACTGACTGTCCTTCAGACCCCTCAGTTGGCATCCCTGAGATTCCTAGTTTTATGCACACGCCTTTTTTTGTTGGTCCAAACTTTATAATTTTTACAATAGTAACTCAAGAATCAAACCCAAATGAGCAGCTAAGAAATATTTAGGAAACTACTATACCTCTTCACTGAAGACCAGCAGATCTGGGTCCATGTCAGCCAGGCCCTCCGCTGGCTCTGCAGGGGCGTGGGGATCCTGGGAATTTCCGCTGCAAGGAAGCGTGGGAGGAAGGCTGGGAGGAAGATTGGAAAGTAATGGCCGGCCCTCCAGTTCATCATCCAAAAATGCAAGCTTGCGGAAGTACCAGAGCCTGGGCTCCTTTTGCGCATGTGCTGCTGATGCAGATCTTTGGCTTTTAAGCTCTTTATATACTTTTCGAAAGGTGGTCCTGAGATTGCTCATTTTATCCTTCACCATGGTCGCTGTGCAGGCTGGAACCCACGTCTGCATGTAGGTTGCTATCTGTTGGAGTGTTTGCGCTCTCAGGGGCTTATTTGGGTAGCCTGGGTGCCTGCTATCCCAAAGGTTTTGTTTTTCCCGATAGATTTCAATTAATCTCAAGGTGCTCTCTTGGATCGCCAACTGGTCCATCTTGCCTAGTTTATGTCGAGATTAATGGTCTAGAATATACAAAAATAAATATCTAAAAACCCACATCAAAAATGGCTCAGCTTTGTCATTGTTTGAATATGTATGTGTACAATCATTGTGGAGCTAGTATACAAACACATTGGGGGTTATTTACTAAAGAAACAATCACTTTAGCACTGCAAAAGCACTTGAAAGTACACTGCCTGAAAGTGCACTTGGAAATGCAATCGCTGTAGACCCGAAGGGGACATGCAAGGAAAACAAAATATTTCACTTTTAGCCTCCACCTGATTGGATGATAAAATAAGCAGAGCTTCCCTTCATTTCAGATCTTCCCCTCAGATCTATGGAGAATGCCCTTCCAAGTGCACTTGCATTGCACTTGCACTGCAAAGTGGATTTCCCTTTATTAAATAAGCCCCAATGTGTCCTGCTGCTACAATGCTGGCCAGCTCCGCTCCATTGTTGTGCAACTCATTTTTGGAACATGCAGACCCTTTGGTAACATGAAAATAAATACATGCCATCTCTAATCATCCACAATTTTTTTATTTTACCAATCATCAAGGCACTATTTCATGTGTAGATATCATGACCCTCACACAGCATTGATGAGCTAATACACTACCTAATTACCTCTGTCCAACCAATACAGAACAATACATGCATGATGTGAATACACAAGACAAAAATAAAGAGGTAGAGCATTGTCATATATATATGTAGTGATGTGTCCAAGCAGTTTTGGCCAAAACTCGCATTGGGGGCCCCAAGCTACCTAAATAGCGCAAACGGTCCTAACAACATCCCAAACCCCCACCCCCCCATGGGGCTTCAAAGTTTAGAGGCCTCTGCTGATCCCATGTTGTCATTTACCTTTGTCTCTGTAGCTCCTCGCGTACGCTCGAGTAATCTCCGCGTAACCGACGTAATCACGTCGATATCCTTATATAGGCCGCGCAAACATATACCGCCGCCCTCTTCGTTCGCAAAGTCTCTGCCCGCTTTTAACTCCCCAATTACATGTTTCAACATCCAGGGCCTCATATTGCAAGTTACCGGCATATGTGTATGTCATCGTTTTACCACGCGAGTAAGCTCCGCGTAAACACGACGTATTCATCCGCGCATGCGTGAAACGCCGCCTTCGTCCACGCCCATGATGGAACTTTTCCTCTTTTCCACGCCCCTTATCACTGTGAAATGAAAAGATGGCGATGTCACACGAGCGAGCATCATCCTCTCATGAGGATCAGGAAGGGACACAGCCAGGAACGTCCCGCTCAAGGAGCAAACGGTACAAGGCCACGAATATGAGTTTTGAGGAGATGGTGGAGATGGTACACATCCTGCGCAGGAAGGATTATGATGGGGATTATGGCCCATACAGCACCCCAAACCGCCGTAAGGCCAAAATTATGGACAAGGTGGCGAAGAGGCTTACTGAGATCTTTGGGGTGAGCAGGTCCAAAGAGCAGCTACGCAAGCGCTGGTCCGATTTGAAGTTGCGTGAGCCACACCAGTTTCGGAAGATAAAGAAAATCCTGGATAAAAGTAGGTGTTTTTCTGGGGGGGTGGTTTGCAATTGTGTGATCTCATTGTTTGCTATGTATATTTCTGCATGTGCCTTGTTGGACTGGTTGTACTTTGGAACACCTTTTTTTTTATATTTCCTGTAAAAGCAAAAAATATGAAGTTTTGCACGATCGGTCTTTAGAAACATCGTTCCATCACCTCGTTTCACACAAATACTATGTCCTAGGAACAGCACACCAGGACATGGCTATTTGGCTTTTATAGAAAAGTTAATACACATTGTGGATAACATAATGTAGATTTCCTAACTTATTAGAATGTGAAAAGACAAACAGGATTCATTCACACAGTGATAATAAGCAGCTGGATTCACATCTGGACTCAAGAGCACCTGTGTCTCCCCCATAATGAGATTCATTTTTAACAGTCTCTGACACATAATTTTTAGGGAGGGGCATCCATGCAGGGGCAGACTGACCACTGAGGAACTCGGGCACTGCTCGAGGGCCCCATGCCCCTAGGGGGCCCCATCAGAGATGCCAGGCTCATTAAAACCAGGGACAGTATGTAAAAATCAGATTATTTTTCTCAACTGTCTCTGATATGTCCAAAGCCTACATGCTTTTGATGTGAAACTACTGTGATTTTAGCTGCCCCGCCTCTATACTGCCACCTGGCTTAGTGGGCATTTGTAAGCCTGGGGGCCCCTAATATTCTATTGCCCGGGGGACCCATGAGTTGTCAGTCCGCCCCTGCTTCCATGTGTGTCCCTTCGCTAAAAAGGGTCATTATCACAGCTTGAGAGAAGTCATTATAAAAACAAAGGTAAGGTTTGGTGGCTGAAGCCAATAATCAAAAGTTTTTTCACACACTTTGACGCAATGATTATGATTTAGTAATGCCCTCCTCCAATATCTGTGTGCTGATAAGTATACCTTTTGTTTCCTGATATTTATAGGGGAAAGAACAGGACAGCAATTTGAGGAGGCAAGGAGGCCCAAACTCTCTCATAAGAAAAAATCTCGGCATGTGGAGGAGGAGGACCAGGTAGAAGAAGAAGTGGTGGAAGGGAGAGATGAGGAAGACGAAAATGTGGAAGGAGTATTTAGTGAAGAAGAAGGAGTTATGGAAGAAGAAGGAGTTGTTGAAGAAGAAAGAGTTGTTGAAGAAGAAGGAGTTGTTGAAGAAGAAGGAGTTGGTGAAGAAGAAGGAGTTGGTGAAGAAGAAGGAGTTGGTGAAGAAGGAGGAGGTATTGAACAAGAAGGAGTTGGTGAAGAAGAAGGAGTTGGTGAAGAAGAAGGAGTTGGTGAAGAAGAAGAAGGAGTTGTTGAAGAAGGAGGAGTTGTAGAAGAAGGAGGAGTTATTGAAGAAGGAGGAGTTATTGAAGAAGGAGGAGTTGTTGAAGAAGGAGGGGTTATTGAAGAAGGAGGAGTTGTTGAAGAAGGAGGAGTTGTTGAAGAAGGAGGAGTTGTTGAAGAAGGAGGAGTTGTTGAAGAAGGAGGAGTTGTAGAAGAAGGATTTATTGTGGAAGAAGGCGAAGTTGTGGATGATGGGGAGGTGGAGATTAGTAGCACAACAGGTCAGTGTCACCGCAGGTTCACAGGGATAAAGAGATGTAGATAGGCCTGCACATTACTAATTTTTAATTTTTTTTATAGGGGATGAAGATGCTGCGAGCACATCCAGTTTTTTCACGTGCAAGTGCACAAATTGTCATACAACAAATTATGGAGTGTAGCACAGAGATGGATAATATGAGGCAAAGAATGGTTGTAATTGAGCAAAATGTTAAAAATATTATAGATATGATGGGCCGTATCAAAGACTAAATCCCCCTGCCCCACCCCCCCCCCCCATCACCCATCCGTCTTGAAAAGCAAGTGTGTCCACATGTGCTATCTGCCATCACAGGTTATCGATTGTCTTTGCTTTGTGGGTACACCCCCTTCCTCCCTTCTCAAGCAGGTGAGAGGGAAGGGTTTGCACCCACAAACCACATACATTGATCACCCATGATGCCAGATAGCACATGTGGACATTTGTCATGGGAGGTCAGGATATAATCCCCATTTGGGCCCTCTCACTCACACACAGAATGTGTGCATCTTCCAAATTTGGCGTGTTCCGGGGTGACATTGGGAGACAGTTGTAGTAGTAATTACAATGTTGTACTTTGTAATTTGTTATTTTGTACTATTTTTTCTATATTTTGGTAAAAAAAAGTTTTTGATAATCCATAATAGTTTTTATAAAAGAAAAAAAAAAGTTTTTTTACTGTAAAAATGAAACATTTTGGCAAACCCAAAAAGTTTATAGTAAAATATTTAAACGCTAAAATGAGTGGCTTGTTCTTTATATATGCTCAATACACAGTTTGTAGATGAGTGACTTGTAACTACAGGCATAACCCGCTTTTAAGTACACACTAGGGTTTATTTATTACCGCTGCAAATCGCAATATCAGGCTCACTTCTGCATAAAAACCAATATTCTTCCAACACCAGCTTGTTCAGTTAAGCCAGGTTAGAAATCCTGGAAGCTCATTGGTTTGTGTGCAGAAGTGACCCTTCTATTGTGTACTTAAAAGTCGGGTATGCCTGTAATGTACAATTGTGGTTATTTACTAAAACATGACAACTACATTTGGCACTAGAAGTGCACTAGTTTGAGAACCAAGAAGACAGAGAAAAATAGAAAAAGCAATAATGACAAACAACTGTATATAGAGTCCAATGGTCAAATTATTTATTATATTTTGTAATATTTCTTTCTTTTGGGGGCCGAATTAGAAAGAAATATGATCTGGCATAGCTATGGCCCCCCGACCCATGAAGTACTCAACATATTTGTCGCGTACCTCACAAGCAGATTGGGTGGCCGAGCCAGCGCGACCAGTGTCCAGCCCAGGAAGGGTATCTGAGGGTAGTCCTGCCTCAGCACCAATGTTGGGTAGGTACGTCTGGGAATGCCTGCGTAAAAAATTGTGCAATATGCAACAGGCAAAAACAACATGGTTCAATTTATATTCCGCCAGGTGTATCGCTGTCTGAAACAGGTGGAACCGGCTGGCGAGTATCCCAAAGGCATTCTCGACTACCCTCCGGGCCCTGGCTAGCCTAAAATTGAACACCCTCCTCTCCGGGTTAAGAGTCCTCTGGGGAAAAGGCCGCATGAGGTGAGGTCCAAGCCCGAAAGCTTCGTCCGCTAAAAAAACAAACGGAAGTCCTTTCACATTGTCTTCATCCGGTGGCAGTTCAAGACCACCAGTTTGTAGACGGGTGTAAAATTCAGTCCGCGCGAACACTCCCCCATCAGACAGCCGGCCGTTCTTCCCCACGTCCACATACAAAAATTCGTAGTGTGCCGACACCACCGCCATCAACACGATACTATGAAAACCTTTGTAGTTAAAATAGTAGGACCCCGAACGGGGTGGTGGCACTATGCGGACGTGTTTCCCATCTATTGCTCCTCCGCAGTTCGGAGAATCACAACGAAGGGCAAATTGGGAAGCCACAGTCTGCCATTCCTGTGGCGTGGAGGGAAACTGTGGGGACAAAAAAAAAAAAAAATTAGTACTTAGGCACATAAACATTGCAAACACAATACAAAAACCATCCTTGTGCAACATCACAGTATTAACAATTTTATATTATTATTGTGGTGGAGTTGTGGCCACAAAAATATCCCACTTATTATCACACTCCCCACCCCTCTGATGGGGCAACATTTTAGGGGGGGTTGGGGTTGAACTACAATGTAGCAAAGAAAAATATGCCACACACACAAAAAAACAAAAAGGCTAGGTGTGTTTGTCCCTAGGATAGCATGCTGGACAGGTTAATAGTGATGCAGGGAAAAAATATGTAGGTAGGCCAACAAAAAGATCATGGAAAGCTTATCACCATGCATGCATGGGGAGAAAAGGGAACATTCAACACACAGCATCGAAAAATCATGGTCATTAGGGAACAAATGCCAAAAAAAGAAACAATTGCTACAATTTATAAAGACAGAGATTGTGAGCTTCATAAAAGAGGAAACTTACCTTCAGATACTCCTCCTGCATGACTTGTATGACAGCAGAACACGTCTCCGGTATGATGATCCCAAGCGCCTGGGGAGAGATGCCTGTTGAGAACTTGAGGTCCTGCAGGCTCCTCCCAGTCGCCAGGTACCGCAACGTGGCAATAAGCCTCTGCTTGGCCGTGATCGCTTGGCGCATCACAGTGTCCTGCCTCGTGATATAGGGGGACAGAAGATCCAGCAGACGGTTGAAAACGGGGTCCGTCATACGGAGAAAGTTCCTGAAGTCATCAGGATTATTCTCCTGGATTTCCCTAAGCAGAGGCATATGAGAGAATTGGTCACGCTGGCGCAACCAATTCTTGGCCCAGGAACTCCTCCTGCCCCTGTTCCTGGCCAAAGGTCTGGAATAATAATAACATCCAGAAGCAAGCCCATATCCAGCACGAACTCTAGCAAAGTTACGCTGCTGCTACATAATGGCTTCAAACCGGCCGGCTGGTCAGTCAAGAACACAATCAAACAGAAAGCACCCCCAAATCCAGCAATACCTGCAAAGTACGCTCGACAAACAGATACCCGCGGACAGGACGCCACTGCAAAGCAGAAACGACCTGACAGCCAGCACTGACTGCCAAATACGCACCCACAAGCACACACTGAACCCGAGAATACGACCTGTAAAGCGCGGAGACCGAAAAGCGCGAATCGGCTCTAACCAAACCTTTGCTAACACGTTACTAGCAAAATAGGAACAGAGGGCGGCGCCGTAAGCTTTGGTCTTCCCCTTTATAGTGACGTCGTACGTGGTTTACGTGCACGCGTTCTGGTCCGGGGAGATTTCTATTTGATCGTGTGTACGCACAGCAGACCAACAGACAGATTTGCCGCGTCTGCTGGAAACGGTCGGGCCGACACATTTGCGCAAATCTGTCTGCTCGTGTGTACGAGGCCTTAAAGGCATATTTTTTCTTTTGCTTCTGTGAACACAACATACAACTATTATACAACATACAAGCATAAAAACACAGTGAATAACTCTGCCTTTGTCTCTCACATATAAACATGTGCACTACATTAGGTTCTTAGCAGGTTTAGCTGTATATACATGTAGGTTATATTAGCTACCTAGGACAGGTTCCAGCTGGCCAGCTACACTGTACCATCCTCAAGGAGATCCTCAACCAGAGAGGTTCAACAATACTCTTCTGAATATGGTCGGTACTCTATCTTCAGAGCAAAAGCAACACTGGAGCAAGCACATAGCGGCTATTGTGCATGCTTATAACAGCACTGCAAATGATGCCACAGGATACTCTCCCTATTGCTTGATGTTTGGGCTGGAGGCCAGGCTGCCAGTAGATGTAGCTTTGGCACGTCCACAGACCACACCTCAGCAACTTCCCACAGAGAGTATGTGGACCGACTGCGGAGAAGCCTGAAGACTGACTATGATAAGGCTTTTAGATGCCCAAGGTCAGAGGAACAAAAGACATTTCGACCTCAAGTGCGAGTACAGGACTTACAACCAGGTGATAGAGTGCTGCTGAGAAATCTAGGTACTGTATACCTGGGAAACACAAATTGGCTGATCGTTGGAAGTCACAGCCCTATATTATCTGCAAACAACTTCCAGGACTGCCAGTGTACCAGATCAGGCGAGAAGGATGCAAGGGCCCACTAAAGACTTGGCATCGCAATCATCTCTTGCCTCTGTCGGAGGTTGTTCGTGTACCACCACAGAAAGATTCACCCTCCACATCCACCACCTCTCAGAGATCCCAACCAGTGACTAGATCTCAGTTTGTGCCTCTTGCTGAAGATGATGCAGACAGCGAAGATGAAGAGTTGGGGATAGACTGGTTGTGGCCATCTCATACGCCAGAGAATGCTACCAAACCCTTTTCTCATCCCACGGTGACAGACAGTGGGATTCTCCGACCAGAAGCCCCCGAGTTTGTGCCAAAGGACAAACCTCATGAAGATTTGAAAGGCTCTCAATCTTCCTTGATGGAAACAGATTCTGAGGATTCCACTTCATTCTTTGAAGCTGAGATGCAGGAAGCCAAGGTGTATGTGCAGGAATCCATGATGGAAGCAGGCTCTGAAGATTCTTCTTCATTCATTAAAGCTGAAACACAGAAAGTCGAAGTGGATGTGCAGGAGGAAATAGTGGCCGACAATGAAGACGATACCAGTGTGCGTGTAACACCGAAACCTAAAGAACAGAGAGCGAAGAGAGTTATTCACCCACCCAAGAGTCTAACCTATTACACTCTGGGTGAAAGCTCAGAGGAGATTTGCTTTTCTTCAAAAAGGATTCCACCGCTGATTTGGTGGAGGACAACCCGATCTCACCCACTGGCACATCTATACAAGACACTTCGGTGTCAGTAGCAAGTGGACAGAACAGCCTCCCTTCCTATGATAATTGGTGGGATGCTCCTCTGTCAGCTCTGTGTTATGATATGAGCTGTTTGAGTTTGAATTCTTTTTATGCAGATGCAAATTGTTTGTTTTCCTGTGTATATTAACCTGTTTTACTCTGCATGTATTCTAAAAGCATGTAACAGGTCACAATCTTCTACTGTCTTTGAGGACCAAAGATTTCAAATGGTGGGAGTGTGCAGCACAGGTCTACTACCAAAGTTATCATTTAAGAAATGTATTATTCTTTTGAAAGTGTGTAGCTCCCTCTAGTGGCCATTGGAACTTTATCAGGATATTTCCTTCTGGTTAAGAAAAGCAGTTATGCATTGTGGGATGTATGACAATGAGGAAGTACTCATGTTGTTAAATCAGACTGGAAACTACAAACCCACAATACAAAAGCTACAAACCCACAATGCCAAGCTCAGAGAACAGCCTGCTGGGTAAGTAGATAAAAGGACAAGCGTGGCCTGCTTTCTCTCTCTTTGGATGCCATTCAACAACCAGCAAAAGGCCTGTGTGTACCCAGGGCTGGGAGATCCTGCGGCCTACAGCAGAGAGCAGATCGCCTGCCCAGAGGGATCCTTGTGAGCAGCCCTGCTGATCAAGTAGGAGAACGAGCCAGCGCTTGGGAGCTCTTGAAGCCACCAACCTTTCAGCATACCGGGAGGAGCAGCACATCACTGAGGTGCCATCTACACAGAGGAAGTCCACAGCCAGCGGGGATCCAGAGTGGTGAGAAGGCATTTGCCTATCCATGTAGTGACTGTACTATTGTTAAGTGATTGCCTGCTATACAGACTGCCATTGAGACCTGTAGTTCCACAGCTGTGGATCTATTGCACCTTAGTATTCTATAGCTGAATCCTGGGGATTTCTGTTTCCTTTTCACCAATGCTGCAAGTTACCATTTCCTTTGCTATTTTGGATTACAAGTACGTGCACCACCTCACACTGCAGTATAATTAAGCTAGCTGAAGACAAGAAAACTGGAACTGGAGGAGCTTTCAATACTTTATTCTTACACAAGGCTTTACTGCTATACAATTGTGTATCACTCTGAACTGCACTCTATAGGAAGCCACAATTTAGAAACATTCAGTTGGAACTTGTACTTTTATTACTGTGTTCACTGTTGTGCATTCTGTGTGTGGTGGTCTGTGTGCTGAGGCCTCAGTAGGGAGGTGCTTCAATACAGTTATTAAAGTATTGAGGATTTATTTCACTGTGCACCTGTTCACATATACCCTTATCAGGTTGCTATTGGATACAGCAGTGTGACGTTATTGCTTTGAACAAATATCTCTGCCAATCAATACTTGTGTTATTTATCTGTTACTCACACCATTTCTTTATGTTATTCTTCACTATTTTTCATCATAGTAAACTTTTACAAGTTGTTTTAATGTGTCACATTCTGTTGCTGGGCTCTACACTAACATTGTTAAGCACGTGTGCCATAGGGGTTGATGAGACAGTTCTTGGGGTTGAGCAGCAGAATGTAGAACCAAACAAAGATTAAGCGGCTCCTACGGGGATAAAGCTACAATTGATTGCTTTTTTCATTTTTTTTCTGATTATTTGAGACAGTGGTTATTACTAACAGATATACTTTTGGTGATAGTGCAGCAGTCATTTATTTTGTATACACATTCAATAGATTTTTTTCACTTCATGCTTGCTGCTTCATTTATTCACACGCTTGTGAGCAGATAATCTCATACACAAATTTAGTTATATATGTAGCGCCCCCTTGTTTTTTTATGGGGGCGTTATGCTAAAGTTAGTGGGGAATGGGAGAGTTACATGGCTCCCATTCGCAATTTGTAAAATTGGGCTGCTGCCAATTCCAGAACTATCCTGTGGGCTGGTCTGCACTCCAGGGGTGTGTTTTCAGTTGGCGCTAGAGGGGTTCTGGTGGACTCGTTTTCCTCAGCAGCCAATCAGAGGGGTTGGTTCCCTCGCCAGGGCATGCTGAGGGAGGCTACTGTATATCTGGGGCAGCCGCCTTGGCATGAGGGCCGTTCTTGTTTCCTGTGGGGTCCGAGTTCCAGGTGCGGCATCCACCTTCAGGGTGCGCGCATCCATGGACCCCGCAGCCATGGCCTACATGGTCGAAGTTGCGCACCATGCGGAGCTTTACTCTAACGTGGAGAGGGTTCCCAGATGCTGCTGGGTCCCAGACCTTTTCTAAAAGGATCCCAGGTTGGAAGCTGTAAGGTGGGGGATCGGCTTGAGGAGAACCCAGAGGCAGGTGATCCAAAAGGGCTTGAACGAACCATTGGGGATCCAGTGACTCTAACTAAATTTATTGGGAGGACTCGCTCACATCAATTTCATGCTCATTCAACTACTAGGCCTGTGGCAGAGGCCTGGTCCTCCCAGCATTTGCAAGTGGCGTTCGGCTGCCAGGCCTGTGGCAGAGACCTGTCCAGGAGCACTTTACCCACTCCAATTGGAGTGGCGACAAACTGAGTTCATTACTACTGAGAGTAAGATTGCTCTCTCACTTTGCAAAATCCAAGGCCTGATACACAAGCTCTCTCTTTCTCTTCATCAACCTGTTCCTATCCTATACTATGTTGATAAAGGCCATGTTGGGCCTTGGAATAAAGCATTGAAGAAAATCCAACTAAAGACTGGACATTCGCTCTCTTCTCTCCAACTCACAAGTATCACTCCTAGACACCTGCCAGGTAACACAGCACGCCCATCCCACTTATACCCAGCGGCTCCTGAATGGGGTAGCGCTACATATGTATATACTGGGCCTATAGACTCACTATGCAAGCCGCTTAGGGACCCGAAAAGCTGCAGAGGGCCACCCAAATTACTAGAGGTCCCACCTGGTGAGAAGAAATTTTCGGCCCCTCATCCCACTTCTCAACTGGCTTTTGGCTGCATGGGAGGAGATGTAAGAACTCAGCCCCCCCCCCCCCACTTCTCACTTAAATCTAAGATGTAATTTCCGACAGCAGAACACCCCCCGCCTCCCCTCCTTCCCTCCTCCCCCTTCTCAGCTTTAACTTTAACTTTAATGTGACATGTCATATTAGGCAAGCCCCCCCGCTTATCAATTTTTAATGTCACATGTCATTTTGCTTAGGGCCCCAGGGAGGTCAGGATCGGCACTGTATATATATATATATATATATATATATATATATATATATTTCCAAAATTGTGCAGAGCTTTGCTGCACACCCCTGTAGGAGCCACTGGTTTAGATTTGGGCCTTGCACGTTACCTCAACATTCGTTGTCTAGGGGAAGAAAGTCTGTAAAGAACTCCAATGTCCACACAAGCTGCAAAACCTTTAGCTGTTTTTTTTCTCATAACTTGTAAAAAGTAGAAGAAAGGAGGAGTAGGGGAAGGTTCAGGCACATAGTACAGATCACTGGGGAAAAACTTCTAAGTCCCAAATAGGTCACTCACCACTTCCTCTCGAGTGGGTATTGCTCACCCGGATAGGCCCCCCTTACCTGGCCTAGCAGCTGGAATGATGCACGAACAATGATCAGTAACCGTCTCTGCCACAGACTAGTTTCAAGCAAAAGTGAACAGTCTGGAATCCTCTGCCACAAGATTTGGTACCCGAACTTCCAACCTTAAGGTTTTGTAGACTATGGTGCATCCTTCAATAAGGTTACCAGGCCTCTCCCAAAGTACCAGCCTTCCGCTCGGTTCTTTCCAGGACAGGTCCTCCCCTGGTTTCCTCCATTGAGCAGATTCTTCCCTCAGGACAGACAGCACAGGATCACCCTCAGAGCGTAGGCCCCAGTCAGGACAACTGGGCCTACCTGGTAGGAACGCAGCTTTGGGCCAGCATGGCCCCGAGGCCAGAAATAATGCAGCACATACCTCGTGCTAAGAGGGCCACGAGGCGGAAAAGCACCCCAAAAAATGGCGTCTGTCCCTTAAGTATCCTTCCCCAGCATTCCCAGCAGGGAGACCACTCCCACTGGGCTGTTTCCAGAAAAAGACACCCAATACACCCTGACCTGCTTGAGTTCCAAAATTTGTCTATGGTGGTAACGCAACCTATACGCAAACAAAGGGAAATATCTCCAAGCACAGCCAAAGCCAGAATAGAGGCTGATTTAGCCTTAATTAACAAAGTTTGAGCTAACTATCAGCTCAGACAACCACTAAATTTAAACATGGCGCCTGGTCATACACCAATAAAAAAATTACCATTAAAAAAATCATATGTGTATGTGTACAATAAATGTTAATAACAAAAGGCTGGGAGAATAGAAACTTCTTTTCAGTTGTTGGGCTTTTCACCACTGTTTCTATTATATTTAATGTGAACATACCAGGTGCAACTTTCTGGTACATGGTCCTGTCTTGTTTACATGTTTGTGTTTCATTTGCTAGCACTTTACTGTATATGTAAGAGCATTTTATTGTAATAAGTGTTGAAGAAAGTGATCAATGCCATCTCTGACCTTGTTTTATTACGCCAATAACCTCTTCACAAGCAAGTTGATTTTGTTTTGTCTCAAAACTTCCCCTGTGCTGGGATTAAAGATCTGTGATTAAATTCTTGTGCCTTTACAACACCGTTCATTTGATTATTTTGCAATCCTAAAAGCTCTGGGAATATTCTATGTCCTAGATTTATCAAGCCGTGGTTAACAGTTTAATAACTTCTCAACACAGACAATATTTTTTAAGATGTAGTTACATCACTGCTTACATATTGGTGCAGGTCTGTTTTGCCTATGCATCTGCTGATAGTAAGGAAGCATGCTGCCTCAGAAAACCATTGCTTCAAAATTCAGGACTGTTTAAATTACTCAAAGCGTCAAAGCAAGTCAGGGAGCTGCATTGAAGAACAGCTCCAGACAATAGGTACAATTATGTGATGAACTGCTAATGCTCTTCAGAACATTTGTTAATGTTCAAAAGCCTACTTATGTTTTTTAAAGTAAATATTGCACAGTCCCAGAAGTGGCCACAAAAACTTAGTTGTCATGATAAATATAAGGTAATTGTGTTCCATGCACTTCCTGGTCAAAAGATGCATGGGCTGCCCAGATGCATCTAAGGAAATTGATGTCATGTTACTCCCGTCCACCAATATGTCCACTTAATACAGCTTTGCCTAAATTCGGCCCTGAAACAGGCCAGAAGACGCACAGGTCTCCTATGCAGCCGCAACGGAGATAAGTGAA
The DNA here is from genome assembly GCA_029574335.1 of Rana kukunoris. Taxonomy (NCBI): domain Eukaryota; kingdom Metazoa; phylum Chordata; class Amphibia; order Anura; family Ranidae; genus Rana; species Rana kukunoris. Next base: position 210,630,892 of record CM056052.1, read on the forward strand.
CTGGCTCCATAGAGAGCTGTTCACAATCTCCTGTCATGCGAACTCGCACTAGTGTGAACCCAGCCTAAAAATAAATTAGATATAAAGCTAGCAGAAAATTGGAAAGTTTAAACAGATATTAAAGATGTCATTATAAAAGGTCAAACATACTGTATGGCCTCGTACACACAATCAAATCTATCTGCTGAAAACGGTCTGACAGACCGTTTCAGCAGACAGATTCGATCGTGTGTACGGGCGGACAGACAGATTTGGCCAGCCAAATTTTTTTTAAAGCATGCTTTAAAATCTGTCTTCTGGGAATCCGTCCGTCCGACATGTCTGCTGGTTAGTACGCTAACCAGCAGACATATCTGCTCGCACATGCGTCGAATGGATTTGACGCATGCGCGGAAGTGTTTTACTTCCTGGTGCGGTGATGTGGCGGCGTCAACGTCATCGCCACGTCACCGCGCTGTCTAACGGCGGGGATTTTGGTTTGATCGTGTGTACAGCGATCAAACCAAAACAGCCCAGCAGACATATCTGTTCAAATCGGTCTGTCAGACCGATTTGAACAGATGTATTTGGTCGTGTGTACGCGGCCTATTAAATAGAAACTAAATTGTATATAGAAAACCATCAAACATATGATTTGACACTTTTTGGATGACTGCGGTTAGTAGTTATTATAGGTACCCTAAAACTGAGAGGCTCTGAAGAACTTTTTTTGGTGGTATTACTTTAATTCTGAGGAGGTTCAAATGAGCATTGGTTTGTACTAGTTTGTTTATACTAGTAAAGAATAGGGATGAGCTGAACACCCCCGTGTTCGGTTCGCACCAGAACACTCGAACGGGACTCCCGTTCGCGCAAACATTTAGAACCCCATTGAAGTCTATGGGAGTCGAGCGTTCGAATTCAAAAGTGCTCATTTTAAAGCCCAATATACAAGTTATTGGCGGAAAACAGGTTTGGGGACCTGGGTCTTGCCCCAGGGAACATGTAGCAATAGAAAAAAAAGTTTTAAAAACTGTAGTTTTTTTCGGGAGCAGCAATTTTAATGATGCTTAAAGTGAAAAAAATAAAATTAAAAATTCCTTAAAATATTGTACCTGCTGGGTGTCTATAGTAGTGGCACGTGTTTAGAACTGTTCCTGCACAAAATGAGATTACTATAAGAAAAAAGTAATTTAAGACTTTAATGCTTGCGGCTTTAATGTAATGTTTGGTCCCTGCAATATGGATGAAAATCACTGAAAAAAATAGCATGGGTTTCCCCGCTACCACTTCCCCCAGGTCACTACAAGCCCCTTTGGCCCTATATACTTTGAACAGCAGTATAAAGGCGGTGCAAAAAAGACAGGGACTGTAGGTTTGTTGTTAAGTAGAATCTGTTTGTAATTTTCAACTGGTACTTCTTTAACCACTTTAGCCCGGACCATATTGCTGTCCAAAGACCAGAGCACTTTTCGTGATTCGGCACTGCGTCGCTTTAACTGACAGTTGCACGGTCGTGCGACGTGGCTCCCAAACAAAATTGGCATCCTTTTTTTACCACAAATAGAGATTTCTTTTGGTGGTATTTGATCATCTCTGCGGTTTTTATTTTTTGCGCTATAAACAAAAATAGAGCGACTATTTTGAAAAAAATTCAATATTTTTTACATTTTGCTATAATAAAAATCCCCAAAAAGATATAAAAAAACATATTTTTTCCTCAGTTTAGGCCGATACGTATTCTTCTACATATTTTTCTTTAAAAAAAATCGCAATTAGCGTTTATTAATTGGTTTGCGCAAAATTTATAGCGTTTACAAAAAAGGGGGTCGTTTTATGGCATTTTTATTATTATTTTTTTTTACTAGTAATGGCGGCGATCAGCGTTTTTTTTCGGTACTGCGATATTATGGCGGACACATCGGACACTTTTGACACATTTTTGGGACCATTGGCATTTTTATAGCGATCAATGCTATAAAAATGCATTGTATTACTATAAAAATGCCATTGGCAGTGAAGGGGTTAACACTAGGGGGCAGGGAATGGGTTAAGTGTGGTCCTGGTGTGTTCTAACTGTATGGGGGGGGTATCCTCACTAGGGGAAGTCACTGATCTTCTGTCCATACATTGTATGGACAGAAGATCAGCGTTTCCCCCGCTGACAGGAACGAAAGGTATGTGTTTACACACATACCTCCCGTTTCCCGCTCTGTAACGAGCAATCGCGGGTGCCCGGCGGCGATCGTACCCGCCGGGCACGCGCGCGGGACTCGCGGGACGTGCACGGACGCGCGCGCGAGAAGCTGCTAAAGGGAGGACGTAGAGCTACGTGCTCCCGCGTAGCAGTGCCACCGTCCCGCAGTAATATGACGGCGGGCGGTCGGCAATCAGTTAAAGTGTAGCATCAGCCATAAAATATTTTTTTAAGCTTTACTGAAAACATAGAGAAGGGTTATCACCCCTGTAACACTTGTTTTGCTGTCTGTGTGCAGCTGTTCAGAAGATTGCACCTTACTTTCTCTCCCAATGTCAAATGATTTTTTTAAATAGTTTTTTTTTTTTTTTGGTGAAACAAGGATTGGTGATAAAGCATCAGTGGACAGGAGACACCTTTTACAGAAGAGAATTTCCCTTCCTAGGGGTAGATTTCCTCTCACTTCCTGTTGTCTCCTTCTGTTTGCAAGTAGGAGTCATTTGTAATTTGGATGTTTGAAAGTAGGGGCCTGATGTATATACTCTGCAGAAATTTGGGCCCTAGGTGTTGGTGTTGCCACAATACTGTAAGCCCTCACAGTTAGTCTTGGTGGGCGCTGGAACGCCCTGCTGTGAAATATTAGATCAAGAATTGTAATTACACGCCCCTGTTGAACAGGGGCAGAAAAATTGGGCACTGGTGCTGGTGCCACAACACTGCAACCCCTCACAGTTACTGTAATTGGAGCGCAGCAAAGAGCCACATGCAAAGTATTGCATCAAAAATTGTTATTACACTCCCTTGTTAAACAGGGGCAGAAAAATTGGGCCTTAGCCACTAGTGGCGATGCCCAAAACCAACAATGTTCATACTATCAGCAAGATCATTGAGGAGGATAAGGATATTCAGTCAGCATAACAGTATAGTCTCTCGGCATTAGCATAAGCAGTCTCCAAGGGATCTGACACTTCCAAAAAATTATTCAGTTACATCAGCATCAGGTGCTTGGTAGCTGGTGTTGATCCAAGCCTGATTCATTTTTATGAAGGTCAATCGATCGACGGAGTCGGTGGAGAGGCGCACCCTGTGATCGGTCACAAAGCCTTCAGCAGCACTGAATGTACGTTCTGAAAGAACGCTGGATGCAGGACAAGCCAGTAGCTCAATTGCCTACTGTGCGAGCTCTGGCCAGTGATCCATCCTCAAGACCCAGTAAGCCAGAGGATTTTCGGTGGGGAAGTGTCAGGGCACCACCTCCGCCCGTATTGCGCGCATGTGTGGTAGATCACCGCTATTGCGCTCGTCTGTGCGCACAGGCTCGCTCCTCTCAGGACCAATCAGAGGCCTGACCGGCCTACTTAAAGCAGCCTCTCCCTCCTGTCAGGTTGCTGGTTTGTCATCAGCTCCTGTGTACTTCCTGTTGAAGCTCCTGTCTTGTTTACCTGGATTACCTGACCTTTGGCTGACGTCCCTGGATTGCTGCTGTCTCCTGCCCTCTGACCTCTGGCCTGAACCTACGGACTTCCTGCTCTCTCCAATCCAAGACCACGGCTTGTCTCCCGGATCTGTCTTCAGTCTTGCTCCCAGCTTAAAGTACCTTAAGTACCCGGACTGTCTTTGCCTAACTCTCTGCTGTCCCCAGTGGACTCCTTCTTGCTCAGTTTCTGTCCAGCACTTCAAGTCTTCACCCTACGACTGGTACCGGTGCCTCCTGGCGCTTCCTTCCCTGTGTCGCAACCCCAGGGGCGGATCGCGCCGGGTCGCAAAGGTTAGCAGCCCTCAGCATCTCGGCCTTGGTAAGTACACCCGTGACAGTAAGGTGTCCAAGTCTGATCTTGCCCCTAGGTATTCCCGCACCATGTAAACCAGACGCTGGCTATGGTTGCTGGAACAGGTCATACCTTGGGGCAGCGGACTAAAAAATTGTCTGAACGCATCGGTCAGACTGCCACCTTCTCCACCGCTCCTTCTGTGACTCACCGAAGCCTCAGCAACACATTGCCCAGGACCAGGATTTGGTAATCCCCCAGGTTCCGGGAACGCGTTGCACAGAACTTTCTGCAAGGCCTCCCAAAGATTTTTCATCTTCTGCTCCCTCTGCGACGGCAAGATAAGGTCCGCAACCTTACTCTTGTAACATGGATCAAGGAGAGTTGCCAGCCAGTAATGATCCCTCTCCTTGATACCACGAATACAAGGATCCTTACGCAGGCTTTGCAGGATCAGGGAGACCATGCAGCGTAGGTTTGCTGAGGCATTCGTGGCACAGTCCTCTGGGTCACTGAGGACGAGAGGATCTGCAGCCACCTCATCCCAGTCACGTAAAAGTCCATGGGTTCCTTGGGACTGTAAGTGATCCCTTGAAGACTGCTGGTGCTGATGCTGAGTGCTAGGCTCCACCTCCATGCTGATGATACAATCATCCTCCTCCTCCTCCTCCTCGTCCTCTTTCTGTGTGCTAGGCGGGCAAGCAGGACCAGTGTCTGGATAAAGGGGGCCTTGAGAGGTAAGGAAGTCCTCCCTCTGTTCTGCCTCAAGGGCCCTGTCCATTATTCCAAGTAGAGTGTGCTCCAACATGTGAATAAGAGGGACAGTCTCACTGATGCATGCACTGTCACTGCTCATCATTCTCGTGGCCTAATCAAATGGTGACAGGACAGTGCATGCATCCCTGATCAAGGCCCACTGGCGTGGTGAAAAAAAACAAGCTCCCCTGACGTAGTTCTGCTGCCATATTGGCACAGGTACTCATTGATGGCCCTCTGCTGCGTGTGCAGCCGCTGCAGCATGGCCAATGTAGAGTTCCATCTGGTGGGCATGTCACAGATTAGGTGGTTCTTGGGCAGGTTGTATTCCCTTTGGAGGTCTGTCAGCCGAGCACTGGCATTATATGACCTTCGGAAATCCACACAGACTTTCCTGGCCTGCTTCATGACATCCTGTAAACCTGGGTACCTGCCTAAGAACCGCTGCAGCACCAAATTCAGGACATGAGCAAAACAGGGCACATGGGTCAGTTGTCCCTGTCACAGGGCAGAGAGGAGGTTAGTGCCATTGTCGCTAACCACCATTCCTGGCTTATGCTGGCGTGGCAGCAACCACCTCAGAGCCTGCCCCTTCAGAGCTGACAGAACCTCTGCCCCAGTGTGGCTCCTGTCTCCCAAGCACACCAGCTCTAGCACTGCATGGCATCTCTTTGCCTGCATTCCTGCATAGCCCCTCGTACGCCTACGGAGCACGGCTGGTTCAGAGGAGACATCAGCACAGGAAGAGGCCACAGAGAAAGAAGAGGAGGAGGTGGAGGTGTGTCACAACCAGTAGTGGTGTTTTGGAGGTGTGGTGGTGGAACAACCTCCAACACTACTGTACCTTGCCCTGCGTCCTTTCCAGCTGCCAGCAGAGTCACCCAATGCGCCGTGAAAGAGAGGTAACATCCCTGTCCATGCCTGCTGGACAATGAGTCAGCGGTAATATGCACCTTACCACTGACCGCCCTGTCCAGCGAGGCATGGACATTGCCTTCCACATGGTGGTAGAGAGCAGGAATCGCCTTCCGTGAGAAAAAGTGGCGTTTGGGAACTTTCCACTGAGGTACTGCACATTCCACAAACTCACTGAAGGGGGCAGAATCTACCAACTGAAAAGGCAGCAGTTGAAGTGCTAGCAATTTTGCTAAGCTAGCATTCAACCGCTGGGCATGTTGATGGCTGGGAGAGTACTTCTTTTGGTGCTACAGCACCTGGGGCAGGGAAATTTGGCTGGTACAATCTGACATTGGTGTACTGATAGTAGATTGCCCGCATGTACTACTAGGTTGTGACACACCTAATTCTACACCTTCAGTCCTATCAGTGCAGGCTTCAGAGAGGACTGAGTGTATAGTGAGGTTGGAGATCACAGCTAATGAGGGGCAAGGGGAGGTCCGCTTTGTTCTTTGGTGTGGGTCTTTGAGGTATGCTTGCCAACGAACTGCATGGCAGGTCGTCATATGTCTGGTCAAGCATGTGGTGCCCAAGCGGGTGATGTTATGGCCACGCGAGATACACTTGAGACATATGTTGCAAATAGCAATGGTGCGATCTGATGCACATGTCTCAAAATAGGCCCACACCAAAGAACTTTTGCAGTAATGCTGAGACACATCAGGGCCCTGCACAGGCGTAGCTCTGCAAAGTAATGCAGTTGGTGTGCTGCCCTTAAGCTGTGCCCTGCAGGGCATCCTGCCTCTTTGGAGATGTGCCTGTGTCTCCTCCTCCTTGTCCTCCTCCTCCTCTCTCCTATCAGGCACCCATGTAGAGTCAGTGACCTCATCATCCCTTCCCTCCTCATCACTGTCGAAAACCTGACAGTATGCTCCAGCTGGGGGAACACGACTGCCAGATTGCTGTCCCTCTCGGGCACTCCCTTTCTCTGGGCTCACATTACTGCCTTCCTGTGTTCTATCATCGGAGCCTTCAAAACGCTGCGCATCTTCAGGCAGGATGTACCCAATGCTGTGTTGAAACAGTTCGGGGGACTCCTCAGGAGGACATGGTGGAACTAGGGAATGAGTAAGTGATGCCATTAAGCAGAGGGAAGAGGACGCCTTGGCAGCTAATTTGCCAGACAAAGTACCCTGAGCCTGGGTGACAGAGGATGAGGAGCATGATGATGGCTTGGTCATCCACTCTACAAATTTGTCTGCATGTTGAGGCTCAAAAAGGTTAGCTTGCGAAAAGAAGGACGAACGTGTGCAACGGTCACGTGCTGAAGAGGATGCACCATGTCAACCACCAGCATTGTTGCCTCTAGATGCAGAGCCTGCTTGCCCTTGTGACTCTCTGCCTGTCTTTGTTGTCCTTCCACACATTATAATAGCCTGCAGAGGACAAAATTAGTACACACACCTCGTAGCTTTAGGTGCAAACTGCAGAGGAATCGTGAAGTACACACCAAGTAGCTTTATGTGCAAACTAATGAGCACACTTGCAGTAACAGCAAGTACGTTTAGGTGCAAACTATACGGCCCAAATGCAGTAAACACCAAGTAGGTTTAGGTAAAACCTATACGGCCCAAGTGCAGTAAACACCAAGTACGTCTATGTGCAAACTATACGGCCCAAGTGCAGTAAACACCAAGTACGTTTAGGTGATACCTATACGGGCCAAGTGCAGTAAACACCAAGTACGTCTATGTGCAAACTATACGGCCCAAGTGCAGTAAACACCAAGTACGTTTAGGTGAAACCTATACGGGCCAAGTGCAGTAAACACCAAGTAAGTCTATGTGCAAACTATACGGCCCAAGTGCAGTAAACACCAAGTACGTTTAGGTGCAAAGTATACGGCCCAAGTGCAGTAATAACAAGTATGTTTAGGTGCAAATTTTACGCCCCAAGTGCAGTAACACCAAGTACATTTAGGTGCAAAGTATACGGCCGAAGTTCAGTAACAACAAGTACGTTTAGGTGAAAAGTATACGGCCCAAGTGCAGTAACACCAAGTACGTCTATGTGCAAACTGTACGGCCCAAGTGCAGTAAACACCAAGTACGTCTATGTGCAAACTATACGGCCCAAGTGCAGTAAACACCAAGTACGTTTAGGTGCAAAGTATACGGCCCAAGTGCAGTAATAACAAGTACGTTTAGGTGCAAATTTTACGCCCCAAGTGCAGTAACACCAAGTACGTTTAGGTGCAAAGTATACGGCCGAAGTTCAGTAACAACAAGTACGTTTAGGTGCAAAGTATACGGCCCAAGTGCAGTAACACCAAGTACATTTAGGTGCAAACTATATGGCACAAGTGTAGTACACACCAAGTACGTTTAGGTGCAAACTATACGGCCCAAGTGCAGTAACAACAAGTACGTTTAGGTGCAAACTATACGGCTCAAGTGCTGTAACACAAAGTACATTCAGGTGCAAAATTTACGGCCCAAGTGCAGTAACACCAAGTACGTTTAGGTGCAAACTATACGGCCCAAGTGCAGTAAACACCAAGTACATCTATGTGCAAACTATACAGCCCAAGTGCAGTAAACACCAAGTACGTTTAGGTGAAAACTATGTGCTAGATTCAGGTAGGACCTAAGCCGGTCTATCTCGAGATGTGCCGCCTAAGTCTAAATTTGCGCCGTACCCTGCACATCCTAGGCGCACATTTAGTCCGTCCGCACCATTGATTTAATATGCAAATGAGGGAGAAACGCAGATTCCTCATAAAGCAGGGATAACTTTGCACCAGACTTGCTCAAGTCAGCTGGAGAGTAGCTTCAGCAGCACCGTTACAGACAAGCTGAGCAGCCACACTTGCAGGACAACACATGGCAGCAGTGGTCCTAGCACTACTAAGGGGTCCCCCGCCACGTAGGAGGAGGAGGGCACGGGAGAGGATATACCGCACGCGCATAAACGTCTTTGGCATGGGTGATTCGGAGGTGTTTTGCATTTTCAGATTCAGCCCTGGCAACACTCCATTTCCTTGCCAGTGGCTCGTTCCAGCGTATAATAGACATGTGCATTCGTTTTCGTTAGAATGCATTTTCGTCCGAAAATCATTTTTTAGCGCAAGAAACGAATGCCGAAAGATCCAACATAAAAAATGCTTTATTTTCGTTTTCGTTGCAGTAAAAATTCGATATAGAGAGATTCGACATTATAGGGAAAAGATTCGACAGCATAGAGAAAAGATTCAACATTATAGAGAAAAGGTTCAACACTATAGAAATAATAGATTCGACATTACAGAGAATAGATTTCGATTTATGAGAAAATAGATTCGTATTTATCATTATAGAGAATAGATTCGACATTATTACTAGTCATACAACATTAGAATTCTTGTAGGCGGAATATTCAAATGGAAATGTACGATCCACCGTAAAGATTCGACGTTCCGTCGAATATTCTTTTGACCATTCGACAGAAACCAAGTATTATTGGATTTTCGGACGAAAGCTATTCCCCAATGAAAAACAAAATAAATCAAAAACGATTTTCGGGAGTAACCAAATAAATTTATTTTCCAAACGAAAACGAAAAAACAAAACAAAATATTCCAGTCTGCACATTTTTAGCGTATAAGTGGAGTCGTGGCTGGGATGTCACAATCCAGTATGAGCAGATGTGTGCACCAGGTTGTCCCCGCAATCCTCAGACGCATGTCCCACCACATCATGAAACCCACCCAGGAACATTAGCGGCAGAAAGCAATGCAGGATTTCTACGAAATTGCAGGATTCCCACGCACCATCGGGGCCATTGATTGCACACATGTGGCACTACGCCCCCCCCCCCCCCGTGACACAGAGCACATATTTCGCAATCGTAAGCATTGGGATTCCATCAACGTACAGGTGATAGCCGATGGCCAATGCCTCATATGGCACGTCCGTGACAAACACCCCAGGTCCAGCCACGACAGCTACATATACCGTCAAAGCAACAGAATTCGAACAGAACGTGTATGGAGACAGCTGGCTGGTTGGTGAGTGACATGGGTGTCAGGCATGACTGTCCGACCCCATGATGCAGACATCACGAGGGGCACATGCATGACTAACATCCTCCTGTCTTTTCCCTTCCAGGTGACACGGCATATGCACTTGGACCCCATCTCATGATTCCATTCCGGGATCCCCAAACCAGAGGAGAGAGAAGATACAATGAAGCACATATAAGTACCTGTGCAGTGGTGGAGCGCGCATTTGGCCTCCTGAAGTCCCGTTTCCGATGCCTGGATAAGTCCGGGGGTACCCTGTTGTATTCCTGGTGCATGTTGCATTCTGCACAACTATGCCATGAGAAAGGGCCTGCAGATTGACATACGTGATGACCTGACCCCCCAACCACACAGTCCCCCCCTGAACGGGGCTCACCCATCTGCTGAGGGAAGAGAAGTCAGGAGGGTCCTCGTGGTAGGCTTCTTTGCCAGTTAAACACACACATTCATCATGGCACATGGACAATGCACGCATGCACACCAGTGTGGTCCCTAGATCACACACACCACATCCACATCATTGGATTAGCCCAAGTCCAACATGCAGGACTTGGGAGCAGCAACGACGGCGTCAAGGCCCCAATGATGTCGCTGTCCATTCATACGTCATTCACACGGTCGTGAGGAGAACTTATCCCCAACGACCGAGGGTGACGCGCTTACTGGCAGGAGTGCCACCCTCACATTCACACACCATTCACACTGTAGCCTACACTCCTCACCGTGTGCACATACTACCAAAATAAAAAAACTCATAACCTGAGTAGATAATAAATAAAAAAACTCATAACCAATAACCAAAAAAAAAACACACTCAAGAAAAAAAAATGTCACTCATCTGCCCTGTTGTGGACTTCTCCGAGTGCCATGGCCCGGCTCCTTAACTGCCTGGGGGGAGTCACAGGAGGGGGGGTTGGGCATCAGGAGGGGGGGTTGGGCATCCCCTGGAGGCTCCCTGGCTGGATGCCTGCCCTCCAAATCCAGAGCAATGCGGGTGAGGATGGCATTGGTCTGGGCAAGCATCAGCCTGGTCTGCCTCCCCTCCTCCACGACGGCCTCTGCCAGGCTCTAAACCTCCAACGCGAGGCCTGCTGTGGTGGCCTGCACCTCCCCCAGGCTGGTGACAATCGCTGCTGAATTGCAGGTCATATCTTGCAGGCCGTCCAGCAGCTGCGAGGACGGTGCCAGGCTGTCAGCCAAATGCCTTATATGGACAGACACGTCCCCCACATGGCGGGTCTGCCAGGCCTGATCCCTGGCAAGGGTTTCCTGGAGGGCCTCAGGAACACCCCTGGTTTTCTGGGTTGCCTTTCGGGGACCAGGAGAGGCTGGGGGCCGTGGGTACGGGGAGGCCCTTGAGGGGCTTTCTCTGATGGGGGAGACCCTTGAGGGAGTTCCCTGATGGGGGAGGAGGGTGGTGAGGGTCCCCTGATGGGGAAGGAGGGTGAGGGAGTTCCCCTGATGGGGGAGGAGGATTGGGAGTGTACAGGGATGGTGGGATCCTCCACGAGGTAGACCGCTCCCTCGAGGTCCCCGTGCTCCTCCACTACTTCCTCCATAGGAGAGGTGTGGGCACTCCTCTCTGGCGATGGCGGGAGTCGCCCAGCAGCAGCCGACGACGGCCCAGCTCCCTATTGCACATCTGTGGATGACACAAAAGATGCACATGTTGGTGGACCCACACACTTGTCACATGTTCCCTTCCCCTCCCCCCACATGCTAAATACCAGATAGTAGGTAAAACACACTTACCTGTCCTCAAGGACTGGTCGTCCGAGTCGTACCCCTCCATGCCCTCCACCTGTTCACGCTGCAGGCATTGGGCGATGGCCTCCTCCTCCGGGGTCCACTCCACAGGACATGCTGGCCCTCCTCCTGTGCCCCTGACATGCCAACTAATCTGGGCCAGCTTCTCCTTCACCCTCCGCCGCATGTCATTCATTTTTTTTGTATATCCTATGGGCGCCTCTCCGCAATGCCCACAGCACTGACCCGCACACTCAGCTCCCTCAGGATCTCTTGCTTTCGGAACTTGCTGGTCTGCAGACTGAGGGCACCATGGAGGTATTTGTCGTAATGAACTATGCCATCCACAAGGATCTCCCTCTCCCGAATGGAGACATTTTTCTTTCTTCTGTCTTTTGGGACAGCAGCCATCGCAAAACAAAAGTACCTTCCCTAGGGGGGGGGGGGGGAACAGGATGTACTTTTGCGCAGGACGGGCGCATATCTGGGCCTATTTATAGGCTGCGGTTAAGCCGGTTGGGCGTAGTTTCTCTGGAAGCTGGGCCGGCGTTAGTTGTGAGCATGCGCACAAGGGAACGAACGTACTGTGCATGCTCCGTTCATGATACGCTGCCCGGAAATCAGTAATCCACGTTCTGGACATCATTTGCATACGGCCGACAAAAATAAGTTACACCGCCACAAAGTTAAGGGCAAGTGCGGCATGAATACTGTACTTGCCTCTCTGAGTTATGTCGGCATAGCGTTAATGGGATGCGCTACGCCGGCATAAGTATGCGCCAATCTACCTGAATCTAGCCCTATATGGCCAAAGTGCAGTAAACACCAAGGGCCAGATTCTCAAAAGAGATACGACGGTGTATCGCATAAAACACTGTCGTATCTCTGTTTTTTTTACTGGGTATCTATGCGTGTGATTCATAGAATCACTTACGCATAGATACAGTGAAGATCCGACAGGTGTAAAACACTTACACCGTCGGATCGTAGATGTAATTACTTCCCTGGCCGCTAGGTGGCCTGTACGTTGATTTCTCATTTGCCTATGCAAATGAGCCTAATACGCCGATTCCCGAACATTTTTACGCCGCCCCGTTGTCGTTTCCGTCGTTTCCGGAAGCGTAAACCTACCCCTGCTATATGAGGGGTAGGTTTAGGAAGTTCCGTCGTTGCCATGTTAAGTATGGGCTATTTTTTCGGCCAGCACATGCGCAGTTCGATCGATGCGGGGGCACGCTTAATTTAAATACAAGCCGCCCCCTTTGAATTACGCGGCCTTACGTCGGGCCATTTACACTACACAGCCGCAACTTACGGAGCAAGTGCTTGGAGAATACGGCACTTGCTCTGTTAAGTTGCGGCGGCGTAATGTAAATGGCTTACGCTACGCCGCCGCACAATGTACCAGAATCTGGCCCCAAGTACGTATAAGTGCAGTAAACACCAAGTACGTTTAGGTGCAAACAGCACAAGTGCACTGAACTACAAGTAGGTTCCAGTGCAAACTATACAGCACAAGTGCGCTGAACTACAAGTAGGTTCAAGTGCAAACTATACAGCACAAGTGCACTGAACTACAAGTAGGTTCTAGTGCAAACTATACAGCACAAGTGCGCTGAACTACAAGTATGTTCAAGTGCAAACTATACAGCACAAGTGCACTGAACTACAAGTAGGTTCAAGTGCAAACTATACAGCACAAGTGCACTGAACTACAAGTAGGTTCTAGTGCAAACTATACAGCACAAGTGGAGTAAACACCTGGTACGCTTAGGTGCAAACAGCACAAGTGCACTGAACTACAAGTAGGTAAAAGTACAAACTATACAGCACAAGTGCAGTAAACACCTGGTACGTTTAGGTGCAAACAGCACAAGTGCACTGAACTACAAGTAGGTTCAAGTGCAAACTATACAGCACAAGTGCACTGAACTAGAAGTAGGTTCCAGTGCAAACTATACAGCACAAGTGCACTGAACTACAAGTCGGTTCCAGTGCAAACTATACAGCACACGGGTAATACAACACATTAGAAGACTGCAGCTACCACAATCAACTGCCTGACAAATAGGAATAGCTGATCTAGCTAAACTATACAGTGTATAAATATATGTACAACTCCTAGGGATGTATATATATCCTCTACACACTGTAAATTTAACTGAACTGACTAGCCTGCCTGCTCTACGGTATCTATCTATCTAGTAATAAAGACACGGGCCAGACCCACAAAGCCCGTCCTATCTTTCTGCCGGCGTAGCGTATCTTGTTTACGCTACACCGCCATACACTAGGAAGGCAAGTTCCGTATCCACAAAGGACTTGCGTCCTAAGTTACGGCGGCGTAGCGTAAATGGGCCAGCGTAAGCCCGCACAATTCAAACGGGGAAGAGGTGGGCGTGTTTTATTTAAATCAATAGTGACCCAACGTAAATTACGTTTTTTTTAAACTGTGAATGCGCCGGCCATGGACGTATCCCAGTGCGCATGCTCCAAATCACGTCGCAAAATTTCAATGAAAACAACGTGAACATAATTTACGCAAATCCCTATTCGCGAACGGTTTACGCAAACGACGTGAACGACGGAAAATTCGACGCTGGCCCGACGTCCATACTTAACATTACGTACGCCTCTATACAGCAGGGGTAACTTACGCTTACGCAAACGACGTAAAAACGTATGTACGTTCGTGGATCGGCGTATCTAGCTCATTTGCATATTCAATGTGGAAAATATACGGAAGCGCCCCTAGCGTCCAGCGTAAGTTGGAAACTTTAAGACAACGGCGTAAGACAGCGTATCTACGCAAAAAACAGCGTATCTTGTTTTGTGGATACAAAACAATGATACATCGGCGCAGATTTGAGCTTGTCTGGAGATACGCCGCTGTAATTGTTTGTGGATCTGGCCCACTGTCTCTCTATCTCTCTCTATAGGACTGCTCTCATTAACAACGCCACAACACACTACACACGGCCGCCTTGCAGGCAGCCTTTTATAGTGTGGGGCGTGTGCTAAAGCTCTGAACCATAATTGGCCAAAACCACCCTGGCTTTGGCCAATTATGGCTCTCCGTTTTTTGCATGCTGTGATTGGCCAAGCATGCGGGTCATAGTGCATGCTTGGCCAATCATCAGTGCGCAATGCCGCAGTGAATTATGGGCCATGACGCGTCATTTGAATTTGGCGCGAACGGCCCGTTTTGTTTGAATTTCGACGAACAAGCAAACAGCTAATGTTCGAGTCGAACATTTGTTCGACTAGAACACAAAGCTCATCCCTAGTAAAGAAGATATACAATCCATTCAATTTTATTCACATTTGTTTCATGCTGTTCTTTACTGAACTGTAGTCACATTTATAGTAACATTTTCCTTTACTCCCCTATCAAGTCTAGAGGATCTTCATATCTCAAAACCCATGCTATTTCTTAGGAATTGATAGTCCTGATCCTCTGCTACTAATATCTAGGGCTTTATTTGGAAGTTGTAATGTGAAATCCAACCTAAGTCAGCAGATAACATAGATCAGTTAGCAGCCGTAGCCATGCTGTGTTGGACAACATTAAACTGCTGAATCGTGGAAATAAACGCAGTGGAAAAGATGTTACAAAGAAGTAAAAGTACTTTGTGCTTACTCAGAAACCTTAATTAACAGACACATCCATTTACTACAGAACCACTCTCCAGAGGATGTTTCCATGATGGAATTGGCAAAATGAGCTTGTATTGGTTACCACAAAGGGAAGTGCTATGCTTTTTTATTATTTGGAGGTTCTGGGATTTACAGACACCTGCAATTCACAGATGCAAATTCAAGGCCTTTGGAAAGTTAAGAAAATAGCCAGCTTGTGTAGTTTTGCAATGATAGAAGATGACAGGATAAAATTTAGAGCGTCTGTAAGGATGTCTTCCTTAAAATGTAGACCCAGCCTGGAGAAAAAATAAATAAAAGTCAGCAGCTACAAATACTGTAGCTGCTGACTTTTACTATATGGACACTTATCCAGGGAGCCCACAATGTCGGCACCCCAGCCAATCTTCGGATTGGCTGTTGGGTGCTGCCACCACTATCTCCACTAAGTGAAACTGTCAGTGAAGCCTTTTGGCTTCACAGCCAGTTCCCCACTGTGCATGTGCGAAGCACGCTGCGCTTTCTAATTGGCGCGACGGTGGGCCCAACTTCCAAGGGACGGCTCCATGGTCTCCCAGAAGTGGGAAAAGGGACCTGTCAAAAACAGTTCCCCGTTTCCCCCTCCCCTTGAAAGGTGCCAAATGTGGCACCGGAGGGGTGGACGAAACAAATAAGCTGAAGTTTTACTTTTGGGTGGAAAATCAGTCTGTATATGCAGTAAAGCATGCTTGTTATACTCACTTTGTGACCTAAGGGGTTAATCCTCATTGGGTAAAAAGGCTGTTTTGATTCTGACTTCTCTGTTCCTCCCCTTCTTCCATAGTCCCCAATTCATCTCCTGATAAAACTGAGTCTATGGAGTCAGACTGTACATGCTCAGTTTGGTGTGTATTGCTAGAGAGGTTTTTTTCTTGGGAGAGTGCATGTGATCAGCACAGGGCCAATCATTACTGTTCAGACAGAGGATCAGGGGTCTTGCAGTCTCATAGGACAATCAGAAAACTCTTCCTACAAGCTTTAACCAGTGCTTGGCTGGACACTGATAGAAGTCACAAGACTGCTCTTACTGCTGATGAGAAAATCTATTTAGCAGTTTATATTTACTAAATAATTGCATTTTCATGTTCTGTGTACTGTGGGAGACCGTAAATAGTGAATGCAGGGTCCTGGGTTTAGTAACACTTTAAGTCAGTCTAAATGTCCATCTTCATGTTGACGTATGTTAAAGCAATTCTGTACTTTGACTGTACAAGGGAAAGTAAATAGTATGATAGTAGGCTTCACAAGTAATCTATACTTAAAGCGGAGTTCCACCCAAAATTGTCGCACCAGGAAGTAAAACACTTCCGCGCATACGCCGAATCCATTCGGCGGCGGTGCGGGACGACATGTCTGCTGGTAAGTGTACTAACCAGCAGACATGTCGGGCGGACGGATTCCCACCCGATAGATTTCAAAGCATGCTTTATAATCTGTCGGGTGGCCAAATCCGTCGGCTCGGCCGTACACACGATCGAATCTGTCTGCTGGGACGGTCTAGCAGACCGTTTTCAGCAGACAGATTTGATCGTGTGTATGAGGCCTTACATGCCACATTTGGCATGTAATTTTCTTTGGGGGGGAGTGGGGGCTTCAGGAGGAGTGGGACTACCTGTCCCACTTCCTGCTTCCGCCGAGGGGCTAGTTAGGCGATTAAGCTTAATCGCCTACAGCAGCCCCTCCCTGGAGACGATCGCATGGGACACTGACAGGTCCCATGCGATCGCCTGTCCAATCAGCGGTGGGCCGCGCCGCTTGCGCATGCGCAGTGCCGCTCGCGCATGCGCAGTGGGTGCCCGGCCATGAAGCCGAAGGCTGTCACGGTCGGGTGCCCACACTTAGGATGAAGACGCCCCGGCCGGCGCGTTGTTGGATCGTAGAGCAGGTGAGTGTGTGTTTATTAAAAGCCAGCAGCTACACTTTTTGTAGCTGCTGACTTTTAATAAACACTAAATTTGTCTGGAACACCCCTTTAAAGCTGAGGTCTGCCCACCCCTGCAAGAATTAAAAGCCAGTAGCTACACATACTGTAGTTGATGACTTTTAATAATAGGACACTTACCTGTCCTGGAGTCCAGCGATGTTGGCACCACATATGATGTTTTCATCAGCTGTCAGGTGCTGCCGCCACCATTGCAGGTAAGGGAACCCGGTAGTGAAGCATTACACCGGGTCCCTACTGCCAATGCACGAGGCACCGCTGAGCTCTCCTACTGACCCGGCAGCAGGGGAAGGAACAGGTAGCCGAGCTGTGATGTACTTTGCCACAGCCCGGACTCCTGGAAGTGAGGATAGGGTTCCTGTCTAAGACATGTATCCGCTCCCCCCGAAAGGTGCCAAATGTTGCACCGGAGGGGGGAGGAGACAAATGACCAGAAGTTCCACTTTTGGGTGGAACTCCGCTTTAACTTTCCTGCATTTTTCCCCTGCCCTGAGGGCTATGCAACCTCCCTCTCCCCATTCCCCTCAATCTTCGCTTGGCAATCAGCCATTCAAGCACTAGACTGTCACATTTTCATCAAAATCCAGAAGTACTTAGTTTTTGAAACTGAGAATGAAAGAAGTTCTATCATAATTTTTATTTCACAGTTCTGTCCCCATAGGACAAAGTACATGTAGTACTATGTCAAATTTTTCCAAGTGCGTTCTAACCTTAGTTAACAGTGCCAACCTATCCCTCTCTTCTCCCTCTTTGGTTTATCCATCAACAGCTTTGAAGAAGATCGTTGCTTCATAGCTGGCCCTTGTCTTGGCTGTGAAGACTTTTCTAAGATAAACAACGGCAAGAGGAATGCAGAGGGAGGAGGACATGTCAGCCTCAGCATTCCTGTTGCTGTTTTCTTTTCTACTTTTCTAAGGTGTCTCCTCTTAAATAAATACAAACAGATTGGGTATCTGATGCTCACCCATGGAGAATACGGATTGGACCTTTTCTCTTCTTGGGTAAAGTGAAACAGCACCCAAGTAAAGGAGTCCTCAGACCTGCATAAACAGGAGCTTTCATGAGTCAAGTAAATCGGATCTGAGGTATGTTCATACACACATTATCTGAACAGGAAATTCAGTTGGGCATATAAGAAGTGGTACTCTAAAAGAGTAATAATCCTTTCAGTTTATGTATACCCCTTGCAAATCTATGTACTAGTCAGTAAGACAATCAGATTTTTGTTTACATTTTCTGAAGCCCCCTTAAGGCCCAAAATATAGATTGAACTGTTGAACAGTTGAACTACAAACAGAGGCACTAGATTTTTCCATATTGGTATCCAGTGTTGTCAACTATGATCTTATTGATCAAGCTAACTTACCTTGATTAGGCTGCTCACAAATACAAAAAAACAGCAAAAAACAAACAAACAAGAATAAACCTATTTTAAAAACATACATTTGTGTCATATTGTAACCATATGAATACTTTCATATGAATATTTTCATTGTAATTTCTCAAATGACCCAATAAAATAAATATGACTGAATTTGGGCAATAAAATATTTATATTTGTATATGTCATGAATAACAAAACGATATCATATACAGTGCAGAAAATAAGTATTTGAACACCCTGCTATTTTGCAAGTTCTCCCACTTGGAAATCATGGAGGGGTCTGAAATTGTCATCGTAGGTGCATGTCCACTGTGAGAGACATAATCCAAAAAAAAAAATCCAGAAATCACAATTTATGATTTTTTAACTATTTATTTGTATGATACAGCTGCAAAGAAGTATTTGAACACCTGTCTATCAGCTAGAATTCTGACCCTCAAAGACCTGTTAGTCTGCCTTTAAAATGTCCACCTCCACTCCATTTATTATCCTAAATTAGATGCACCTGTTTGAGGTCATTAGCTGCATAAAGACACCTGTCCACCCCATACAATCAGTAAGAATCCAACTACTAACATTGCCAAGACCAAAGAGCTGTCCAAAGACACTAGAGACAAAATTGTACACCTCCACAAGGCTGGAAAGGGCTACGGGGAAATTGCCAAGCAGCTTGGTGAAAAAAGGTCCACTGTTGGAGCAATCATTAGAAAATGGGAGAAGCTAAACATGACTGTCAATCTCCCTCGGACTGGTGCTCCATGCAAAATCTCACCTCGTGGGGTCTCAATGATCCTAAGAAAGGTGAGAAATCAGCCCAGGACTACACGGAAGGAGCTGGTCAATGACCTGAAAAGAGCTGGGACCACTGTTTCCAAGGTTACTGTTGGTAATACACTAAGACGTCATGGTTTGAAATCATGCATGGCACGGAAGGTTCCCCTGCTTAAACCAGCACATGTCAAGGCCCGTCTTAAGTTTGCCAATGACCATTTGGATGATCCAGAGGAGTCATGGGAGAAAGTCATGTGGTCAGATGAGACCAAAATAGAACTTTTTGGTCATAATTCCACTAACCGTGTTTGGAGGAAGAAGAATGATGAGTACCATCCCAAGAACACCATCCCTACTGTGAAGCATGGGGGTGGTAGCATCATGCTTTGGGGGTGTTTTTCTGCACATGGGACAGGGCGACTGCACTGTATTAAGGAGAGGATGACCGGGGCCATGTATTGCGAGATTTTGGGCAACAACCTCCTTCCCTCAGTTGGAGCTTTGAAGATGGGTCGAGGCTGGGTCTTCCAACATGACAATGACCCAAAGCACACAGCCAGGATAACCAAGGAGTGGCTCTGTAAGAAGCATATCAAGGTTCTGGCGTGGCCTAGCCAGTCTCCAGACCTAAACCCAATAGAGAATCTTTGGAGGGAGCTCAAACTCTGTGTTTCTCAGCGACAGCCCAGAAACCTGACTGATCTAGAAAAGATCTGTGTGGAGGAGTGGGCCAAAAACCCTCCTCCAGTGTGTGCAAACCTGGTGAAAAACTGCAAGAAACGTTTGACCTCTGTAATTGCAAACAAAGGCTACTGTACCAAATATTAACATTGATTTTCTCAGGTGTTCAAATACTTCTTTGCAGCTGTATCATACAAATAAATAGTTAAAAAAATCATACATTGTGATTTCTGGATTTTTTTTTTGATTATGTCTCTCACAGTGGACATGCACCTATGATAACAATTTCAGACCCCTCCATGATTTCCAAGTGGGAGAACTTGCAAAATAGCAGGGTGTTCAAATACTTATTTTCTGCACTGTATCTATAAAGAGTATCCTAAAAATGATCAAAAATAAAACAGAACAGCAGAATGCAAAACAGATAAGCTTAGAGTTAAAAATCTATGTAGAGAGTGCCATAAAAGAAATAAAGTAGAATAGTGTCAATTTTAAAACTGCTATAATGAAAAAATAAAAGTAACCTGCTGGCAGCCTGGCGGAAAGCAGGGTACTATACATTGTTCATGGGACTGGCAGAATACTTATGATTTGGATTCATCATATTGACATACCACCTCCCTAATTAGCACCAACCAATGTTCGGTTCCTTTATGATGGGCCCAAGTGGATATCCCTGTTTTATATAGGTTTTTTCTCTGGGAGGTTATGTCATCTACTTTATTATGACCCATGCCTGTTTAAAACTGTGTAATCCTATCCTAGAGCCCTAATCCCTGCTGTCCTCTGCTGCCCCTGGCAGGGTTCCGCCTTGCAGCAGTGGGCGTTAGTGCCCCTGTGCCCGCCCCTGGCTTTACTAATGAGTGCCCCCTGATCTGCCACAGTGATTGCTGCCCTAACGCTATTTTGGGTCCTAAGAAACCTTAAATCTGCAAAACGTTGACCTGACTACCAGAAATATATAGATTCCTATATGTACAACCATATTTTGCTGTATATACAAATCATTTATTATTTCCAGGAGGCGATAGCTTTAATGGGTCACAATGTTTTGATTTTGTAAACATCTGAATCTGGTGAATGCAGTTTATGCCTATACTTTATTGATTTATTTTAATACTTTTTTAAATAACTATATATTTTTATATGGAAAAACCCTATCCTGCAGGATTGATCTAGTCCTGGGGTGTTGGCTGCCACTTATGTGTCTATGTGGGTAGCACGGTGATCCATATACATACTTTGTATATTTTTATATATTTTTATATAATATAAATGTGTGGTCTCCCATATTGAGCCTATAAAGTCTGATTTATATAGTAGGTGTTTGAATAATTTTAGCCCGCAATATTAATTTAACAAATTGTTATGTCTCCAGGATACCTTTTTCTCAGGTTCAAAAAAGACAATTAATTCACTGTGTGTTTAATGTGTACAATGTGTTATTGAGTTAGTAAGCTATAATTGTGTTTATTTTAGGTTAGATGTTACGTTTCCGCCATCTACTGGCCAAACATTAATATGGGAGTAAATATTCCTATCCAGCTCTTAAAGGATGTGACATCAAAATCGTCATATCCTCTTTAGTCAGGAAGTGAATGTCCTTAGAGATCTCCATGTTCAAGATTAAGGCAGCAGGCCTAGGTGTTATCTCTCCCCATCCATGGCATCGGAGGTAAGCAATCTTCTTCTTCCTCCTCCACAGGCTGTTAGGGAGGTAGTTAGTCATCTCAGTTAGTATTTGTATGATGTTGTTTATTATCGTATGGTAATGTCATACTATCCTTGTTATTTCCAGTTTTACCGCATATCATGCTATATGAGGGGTAACCTTGCGTAGGTCCGGCGTAAGCAATGTTAAGTATGGACGTCGGGACAGCGCCGCGTTTTTCCGTCGTTTACGTCGTTTGCGTAACTAGTCACGAATAGGCCTGTACGTTAATTACGCTGCCGTCATAATCACTGTATATGCGGCGTACTATGGAGCATGCGCAGTGGCCTACGTTTAAGGCCGGCACACAGTTTGTTCGTCGCGGGGGCGCGCTTAATTTAAATACAGCACGCCCCCCTCCTTCCCTATTTGGGCCTTACGTCGTCCCATTTACGCTACGCCCACGCAAATTACGGAGCAAGTGCTTTGAGAATACAGCACTTGCCCGTAAAAACTGCGTAGGCGTAGCGTAAGTATGCTACGCTGCGTGGAAAATACGCAATTCTATGAGAATCTGGCCCCAGGAGTACGGGAAGCGAGTCCAGGACACAAATAGTTTTGTATCAATGCCACCATTCTAAGTGATATACCTAATATAACTGGTATAATCAATTAGCCCAGTGCTTACAACAATGAGAATTTTAGGCCTCATAGTTGATTACCACTACTTTTAAAGGCCATCTGACAAAGCCAAGTGCATACATATGTATATTGCTGAAATTAGGAGTTTACTGGTGAGTGTACAGCTCACTATGCCACAGTGAAGCTGTAAAGGCTATTCTGAGGCAAATCATGAAGTCATGTCTATATACTCCCAATATGCTTCACTCCAGGTTCCCATATGAGGCCACCTCCTTAACAAGATAACAGCACAGATCCAGAATACCCAGCTAGCTTCCATATACATAAAATAATTTTTTTGTGCATTGCAATCTCTTCCACAATAAACTTTGACAAGTTGTCCCACTGATGCATTTCACTCCTTGTAGAATGAGGAGGAGACTGGGGGAGGATTATTACACATAAGGTAATTACAAGATTATAAAAAACATGTTACTCATATATACATTGCTTAACCATTCACTTTCCATTCCGATTTATTAGAACACTACAGCACCATGCAAAAGATACATGCATTCACATAACGTTGTTACCCAGTGATTAATTCTATATACCTTTACAACCATCTTTCTTCTATTTCAGTGTTCCTAAATTGCAAGTCTAGGTAAGGCATATAGATCAGAATATCTTACAGGGACAAACTATAGCAACTGAAAAGATTTTATAACCTGTCTGACTTATGAACATGAGGATTCTACATCTGCCATGTCAATATACCAAAACAGTTAGGCCGCGTACACACGAGGAGACATGTCCGATGAAAACGGTCTGCGGACCGTTTTTTATCAGACATGTCTCCTGGGATATTTTGGTCTGATGTGTGTACACACGATCAGACCAAAATCCCTGCGGACAGACAACGCGGTGACGTGGCGGTGATGGTGACGCCACGACGTCCTCAAACCAGTAAGTAAAATGCTTTCACGCATGCGTCGAATCCATTCGACGCATGCGGGGGATTTCGGTCCGCTGGTTAGGTGTACTAACCAGCGGACATGTCCGACGGACAGGTTTCCAGCGGACAAGTTTCTTAGCATGCTGTCCGCTTTAAACCTGTCCGCTAGGCCGTACACACGATCGAACATGTCCGCGGAAACTGGTCTGCGGGCCAATCGTGTGTACACGGCCTTAGGCAGAGCTTACTATGGGGCAATGTCCTCTCTGGAAGTGGAACTCCAGGTTCCAGGCTAAATTCAAATGTTGCAGATTGCACAGCTGTAATTGTGTGAAATCTTTTGCTTGCTATTGTATTTGTATAACAGAAAGTAAAAAATATTTATATATTTTTTTTTTTATTACAGAAAAAATATATAAAAACATAGGGCCAGATTCAGGAACACTTGCGCTGGAGTATTTCGATATGCGCTGCGTAACTGTGATGATGCGCCGTCGTTTCTATGTGCCCGTACCCACCAAACTAGATGCGCCCAATAACGGGTCATTTGCGACCGGCGGAACGTTCCGACGCCAGAGTATCGTCAGCGCTTAATTTCGCTGGGCGCATCAGTCGCGCCTATTGATTTCCTCTGCAAATATGCAAATGAGGGATTTTTCCCAATTCACGAACGGATTAGCACCATACGCTGGCTACATGCGCCGCGCGTATCTCGTCCGTCCGGCGCAAAGTTATTTCTACAAAAGGCTGCTTTATCTTTACTCCAGATGGCCACAGGTCAGCAGGAGAGCAGCTACAGCAGCGTTACCGACGATAAGAGCTAGTTGAGCACCCCCACTTGCAGGACAACACCTCTGTCCATGCTTGTCTGTCAAATTTTACAGCCATGGAGGAAGACATCATAGGTCTCCATAGCCGAGATGATGGCTGACAGCTCCTGGCCATTAAAGTTCAGCTTTCTCCTGTGTGTTTGCGGGGAACGGGAGCAGCCATCTCAAAACAAAAGTAACATCACTGCGGGGAGGGGGAGCAGGATATACTTTAGTGCCGAAATGGCGCTTCTACGGGCGCATTTAAACGCCCAACAGATGGCATTGCGCTGACGTTTCCCGTGAAGTGGTGCCGACGGAAGTTGTGAGCATGCGCACAAAGGGGGCGAGTGGAGCCTCACTCACTGCGCATGCTCCGTGGTTGATGCACTGAACGTAAGCCTCTGCGCTGGGCTCCGCCCATCATTTACATATGATCACACCCACTTCCCCTTGCGTCGGGTTACGCCAGCGCATTATCGTTACTCTGGCGCAAGTTTACGCGCAACTGCTATGTGAATAACAGTACTTGCGCTGAAAGGGTCGTCAGAGTAACGTAAATGAGAAGCGTTACTCTGGAGCAAAGATGCTCTCATCTACCTGAATCTGGCCCATAGTGGTGATCAAATACCACCAAAAGAAAGCTCTATTTGTGTGGGAAA
Source organism: Rana kukunoris (assembly GCA_029574335.1). Lineage (NCBI taxonomy): Eukaryota > Metazoa > Chordata > Amphibia > Anura > Ranidae > Rana > Rana kukunoris. The sequence goes on from CM056052.1 coordinate 210,655,447, forward strand.
AAAATTACATAACATTAATTTGGGTACAGTGTTGCTTGACTTTGCAATTGCCAATTAAAGTAGCGCAGTGCTGAATAGCAAAAAATAGCCTGGTCATGAAGGGCGTAAAACTTTACAGAGCTTAAGTGGTTAAAGTGTACCTGAACTCAAAGAGTGAAGCTTTGCCATTTTATATGGAACATCTAGAAGTGCTGTTTGCACCTAAGCTATTTTCTGTCTTGAAAAATAGCAATGCACTTTCTAGTATGTGACTGTGCCTAGTTTACAGCCTTGTAGTAGCTGTATATCTGGAGTGTATAATCAAAGACACTGCTGCCTCTGACTGCTTGTCTCACAAGATTTGGAATAAGATTGGATGATGTAACCATTGTGTTCCTCACTGTTCTACTTGCTGGAAGGCTCTGGCATTATAAAAGCAAAGCCCAGCACCAAGATGGCCACTTCCACAAAGAGAGACAATGCAGAACACGGCACTGAAATGTAATATAAATTGAGGGGACTCAGGGATTCCCCACAAGCCCTGAGGCTCCAACTGGAAAAAGTGGGCGGGGAGGACTATACCGGTCAGGGATTGACTGGCCATAGGGACTACAGGGAGTTTCCCGGTGGGCCGATGGCTCAGTGGGCCGTTTAAAAAAAAATATATATTTTATTTTTAAACTGAGACTCTCTCAGTCCCCCCCTCTGTCTCTCAGTCCCCCCCTCTTTTAGCCCCCACTATCTCTCAAACCCCCCCTCTGTCTCTCATCTCCCCCCCCCCCTCTCTCTGTCTCTCAGCTCCCCCCCCTCTGTCTCTCAGCTCCACCCCCTTCTGTCTCTCAGCTCCACCCCCTTCTGCCTTTCAGCTCCCCCCCCTTCTGTCTCTCAGCTCCCCCCCCTTCTGTCTCATTCACTCCCTGACTCTTAGGATGTTTTCACACTGGGGCAGGCATTGACGGTAAAACACTGCTAGTTTTAGCAGCACTTTACTGTTGTTTTAGTTGCACTATTCTGTGTCTAGCAGGCGCTTTGAAACCCCGCTAGCAGCCAAATTCAAGGTTAAATGCGCCAGTGTAGCGCTGCTGGCCCATGCAGCAGTGACTATTCATTTAAATGGGCAGTAGCGGTTTATACACCGCTCCTCCACCACCCCAAAGAAGCTGCTTGGAGGACTTTTTTTTAACGCCCTGGCAGCGCCCCAGACCCTCACTCTCTCAAGCTCATTCTCCTCTCATGATCTACAATGATGGATGTAGGGGCCTTTTGGTGGGCATGATTTTTCGTGGGGAGGGGGGCAGCATTTTATTGAATTAAAGTGGGCCGGTCTGGATGAAGTCCAGGGCCAAATTTTTGTTCCAGTCCAGCCCTGATACCGGTACTATGTAGGTTGGTTGCAAACAACCAGAATAATTCACATTGGGTACATTTTAGAAAATGTATTCACATAAAGACATCAAACACGATAAAAAAATACATTACATTAAAATACAATACAAACACATTTGACCACAATCAGGTCACCGGTCGTGCAATTCCTTCTATTGAAAAGGGGGAATATCGGTGAGGGAATTGGAGTCATGAGACAGGCAGTCTCTAGTCTCTACTAGTTTCGCAAATGTTGTTTTCGCTTCGTCAGGAGACAGTCTAAAATGTAATACAAGACAGAGATAAAACATAAAAAAAACACAATACATCATTTACTACCAGGGGGTGTATGGGAGACAACCCCTGGATGCCAATATTAATCATAACGGGGGAATTTGTCGAAACAATGGCGCCTACCTAAAGGCACAGCGTCCTCTGACCCCAAGAAGGTCCAAGGCAGGCAGTGGGTGAGTACCTCACAGATAGGCCAAGATGATTTCTTGGGACGGACCTAGTGATAAGGATATGTATCACTGATGTATGAAATATATATCAAAGGGGAGGGGGGGGGAATCCATGCATGTGAGATACTATGTGTGCAAAGAAGGGGGGGAGGGAGGAAGTAGTGAGTAACTGGGGGACGGGTTAGGGGGGGGGAAACAAGGAAAAATAGGGGCCGGGAGGCAGAGCGAAGGTAATGGGGAATAGGAGGAAAGAGAGGGGCAAGGCCCAGGCGGGGGAACAAGAGGAATATGGGGGAGGGGATAGAACAGAGGGAGAGGGAGGGGGGGAAACCGGAGGGGGGGCATGGAAAAAGAAAGGAGGGGAAAAAGGAAAAAACGAGGAAGGAAGAAAAGAAGGGGAGGGAAAGAAAAAGGGAAAGGGGGGGGGAAGGAGGAATAGAGGGGAGAAAAGAATAATAAGTAGGAGGGAAGGGCAAAGGGAAGGGGATCAAAGAGTGTAGAAGGAGAAAAGGGCCATGGGAAGGGGGGAGGGGAGGGGGGGCAGCCACAAACACAATACAGTGAATAAAAGGTGTGGTAAAGGAAAATGTAAAGTAGGGACCACAAGATCATCGTGAGGGGATCGTGGGTGAGTACCAGTGTGGGTGTGATGAACAAGTGGTTAAGGAGTAGTTGACACCTTAAAGCCATGCAAATCTGTGACTTAGTGAACACGTATATGGAAATATGATATTACCTATGTGCCCGAACGGGCATAAGAAGATAGGGAGGGTAGGGGTCCCAGGACACAAAGGTCCCGTTGAATGGGGTTGCTCAGGTGACAGAGTGATTAGACCTGAATGACAAATACATCCAGGTCTGTGCAAAACAAGTGGTAAGTAAGTTACAAATCTCCTGCTGGTAGCAGCGCTGGTTCCTAATAAACAAACAATGAGGATAAGGTAAATGAAGTGCAAAACAGTACTGAGGAAGGAAAAGAGGGGATGCAGCAACACAGGAAGAAAAGGTCTATGTGAAGATATCACGGTAAGACATTTGATAGAGGACTGGATGACAAAGAGTTATCTTAAACTCAACGGAGCGAAAACAGAACTTCTCCTGTTTCACGCCAAGCGCAGGAATCAACCTTCAACAGCATGGACACCCCCGCCTATTCTGGGCAAAATCATCACCCCGAGCACCAAAGTCAAAAGCCTAGGGGTCATTTTTGACTGCTTTATGACAATGGACGCACAAATAGGGTCAGTAGTCAGCGGATCTCACCATCTGCTGCGCCTACTACGCAGACTCACTCCGTTCATCCCTAAAGAAGATTTAGCGGTCATGGTGGGAGCACTTGTAAACTCCAGGCTGGATTATGCAAATGCCCTTTACCTCGGACTCCCCAAGTACCAAATCGCTCGTCTGCAAGTCGTTCAGAATACGGCCGCCAGACTTGTGACTGGGAAAAAACCCTGGGAATCCATCTCACCTTCACTGAGATCCCTCCACTGGTTACCAGTTAAAGACAGAATTGCTTTCAAAGCACTCTGTCTTACGCATAGATGTGTCCATGGGAATGCCCCCCTTTATTTATGCGAAATATTAAAAGCTCATAACCCCAATCGCTCTTTGCGATCTACCAATCAGAACCTGCTCCAGGTTCCAAAAGCCAACTTCAAGTCCAAAGGAGAAAGAAGATTCGCGATCCAGGGTCCAGACTATGGAACGCTTTACCAACCAGCATTCGGTTGGAGGAGAACACACCTAGCATTCAGGAAAAAGGTCAAGACTTTTCTCTTTTGATATCAAAGGAGACAGGAACAACAAGCGCCCAGAGGCGATTCAGTTCGCATGTGCAGCGCTATATAAGTTTTCATTCATTCATTCATTCAAGACCCAGTGTACTCACTTTTTTGTGTATGGTAATACACATGTCCTGAGACCCAGCTCCGGTGCGGACAGCATTCGGGGGACTGGATTTAAATACCCCCATGGCCTGCTATGTGTCCATGGGAACCACCATTAATGAATGGGCGTGTAGGTGCCAGACACGAGGGGCATGGCTGCCGGTATCGTGCCCCCATTGGTCCAGAAGTGCTGGACCAAAGTGATAGGACAAGCGGGGGGCGACGAGCGGCACCTGCGTCTGACGTGTAGGTGTGCACGCTGACGCGGCAGGGGATTGGCCGATCAGTGCGTCAGTCACAGCGCGCGTCATATGTGGGCGGTAACCCCAGGATCTTTACAGAACGGCGTGAGTAGTGCCAATTGGCCAATCAAGGCCTGTCCATAGTAGAGCTATGGATTGAGGCCAATATGAGCGCAGCCATAACTACGGGCAAGCTAGGGCCAAGCCCGTCTATGTGCCAGTAAATCCCTGGTAGGGAAATAATTACATGAATGTCTGGTAGACAGAACAGGGAGTCGGAAGAGAAAACAGACAATGAAAAAGAGAGGAGAGAAGGGAACAGTATAGAAGAAGGAAAATTGAATAATAAAATGAATGGTGAAAGTGCAAATGTTGGATGAGTGTTACTACAAGGAAAGTGAAAGTGTGGGGCAAACAGGAGGTGTATAATGTTACACAGCACACAAATATGATAGTAAGGGGGGGGGGGGGAATATCAGTAGGTGAAGTGGGGGGGAAAAAAAGGAATGTGTGTGTGATGTATTGAGGGGTCGAGGATGGAGGAAGGGACAAGAGACAGCCAAGGGTATGGGGTCAGCTGGACAATTCAGGTCGGGAGACATGATCGACAAGATAGTAACAGGTGCTTAGTACATAAAAGACAAGTACATAAAGGATATGTAAATACACATTGCAATCGGTACATATACAAATATTATAAGTCAATTAAGTATGTAAAAAGAGCAAGCGTCCTGTGTTACAGGAGGCTAGTAGCAAGACTTGTACACAGTACATCTAACAGAATGGTGCCTAGGTGACACCAAGAGAATCGGGAGATGTGGCCTACACACCAGGAACCCCGGTAGGGGTAATTGGGGAGGACCAACCTGAGTATACCTATAAGGGGTCAACCTCATGGGGGGGGGGAAAGGGGAACAGAGAGGGTACCTTCGTCAGGGTACCAGATGGATTATAAAAAGGGCTTAAAGGAGTTCATCTCACTGAGACCGGGGGGTATGGTGGCCCCCAGTCGTTCAATCCATAGACATTCACGTTGTAGCAGTATTCTGTCTCTGTGCCCACCTCGTGGGTCAAGAGGCAGAACCTCTAGAACAAAAAACTTGACGGCGCAAGGGTTGAACTTGTGGTACAACCCTATATGTCGACCGATGGTCGTAAGTTTGCCATTCATGGAACAGTAAAGATGATCCCCTATCCGTTGACGCAATTCCCTAATAGTCTTCCCCACGTAAAAGGCATGGCATTTTAATCATGGCAAATCATGAGGTAAATGACTCCGGTGGTGCCGCAGTCTACTGAAAAGTGTGGGGCAAACTCCTCACCATTGGGCAGAATGTGTCTATGGCCGGGAAGGATCCAGGGGCATCGAGGGCAAGAGCCACATCTAGATGTGCCCTTAGGTCCATCCATTCTTCGTTGGACAGGTTTGTAATGACTACTAGTCAGCCGACTTTTTAGGGCGTTTGCTCTGCGAAACACCAGCTCGGGAGTGGCGCGTACATGTTTTTGGAGTATATGATGGTCATTTAATAAGTGCCAATGTTTCCCGAGAATGAACCGTAATTGATTGTGATGTGCAGAATATTTTGTGATGACTTTAGCCGTAGGGGGTCTGACCACCCGTGGTTGTGAAAATAGTAATGAAGGTCTACTCCGCGCCTTGGCCTTGTTGAAGGCCCTTAAAGGGTCGATCGAGTATACCCTCTTAGGAGTAGGCGTTCACGTAAGGCATTCGCCTGTTTACAGAAGTCTGTCTCAAGAGTGCAGTTCCTACGTAGGCGCAAGTATAGCGCGTATGGAATGCTCTGTATGAGGGAATGTGGATGGGTGCTCGAAGCGTGTAGTAAGGTGTTTCCTGCCGTGGGCTTACGAAATAGGTTGGTGTCTATCATGCCATCACTATTTTTCATGATTCTCAGATCCAAATACGGAATCTGAGAATCATCAAAAGTATAAGTGAAAAACAGATTATCAGTATTGTGATTAAGTTTGTGAATGAATTCCTGGAGCAGCAGGCTAGGACCTGTCCATATCATAAAAATATCGTCTATAAAACGATACCAACACGTAATATGCTGGAGGTATACATCATAATTCTCATTGGAAAAAACTTTCCCATGCACCCAAAAAAAAATTGGCATATGAGGGTGCACATGAAGTGCCCATAGCCACTCCCTGGCTTTGTAAAAAGTGTTGATTTTCAAATAAAAAATTGTTTCTGGTGAGAATGAATGACAATAGTTTGAGAATAAACTCATTACGGGGCCATAAAGTATGTTCCTCCTCCATAAGGAAGGATCTGGCCGTCAGGACTCCCTGCTCGTGGGGGATGCTTGAGTACAAAGCCTCTACATCGATGGCCACGAGCAGGGAGTCCGGAAGGGACCTGGATCCCCTCCAGATGACGCAGGAGATCGGAAGTGTCGCGAATGTAGGAGGGTAGACTTTGAACATGTGAGATCAGGAAGTGGTCAACGAATTTACTAGTGTGGTCTGTCAGAGATCCTATTCCCGAAACAATGAGGCGACCGGGTGGTCGTGCCAGCTGTTTATGGGTTTTGGGTAGCATGTAAAACGTAGGGGTACGGGGATGTTTTGGGATCAGGTAGTTAAGTGTGTCTTGGTCTATATATCCGCTCCTAAAGGCCTCAGTACACATCTCAATAAATTAATTGATATACTGTACAGTTGGATATGTGTAGACGGAATCGGTTGATACCAGGTTGGGTTGTCTAATACAGTATAACACATTGAAAGGTACTGATCATGCGTCATGATGACAATGTTTCCGCCTTTGTTGGCTGGTTTGATAACAATGTCATTACGTCGCTGCAAAGAAGATAGAGCTTTTTGTTGGTTGGAGGTTAAATTAGGATGAAAGGATTGCCAGCGGCTTCGTTTTAGATCTTTAATAGTCTGTTGTAAAAATGCCCAAATGGCCGGGCAGGTCATTAAGTCAGGGAATCTACGAGAGCTGGGTTTAAATTTCCTGGGTTTGATGGAGCCAGGAGGAGTGGTCTCTAAAGACGCTTCAAGGGGTACGCTGGTAACCCCAATAGCTCCGACATTGGAGGATGTCGGGGGGTCATCAGTGCAACCCTCATCATAGAGCAACATGAGGTCCCTCAGAGCCCTAAATTCGTCCATAGTAAAATCTTTGGTACGTTCGGTAAGCTCACGCTCCAAGGAGATACTATGGCGATCCTTGTCAAAAATAAATTTAAAGGTTAAATTGCGCACGAAAACATAAAGATCCTTAATGGTCTCTGTTACATGTATGGGGTCAGTTGGACAGAAGCCCAGGCCCAATTGTAACACTGATATTTCATCAGTGGACAGTGTGGTTGATGTCAAATTGATAATATTTAGATTGGTTGGAGTAGAGGTTGATTGGGTAGGGGTGTGGCGAGCAGAGGGGTGGGGGGCACCTTGTGTATGAATGTGTCTATCTTGAGTTGTTTGGTCAGATCTAAAAAATCCAGATCCAGCAAAGCTTTTTTAGGATTAATTAGCGTAGAGTCCAATACTTTTGGGATTACATGATGCAATGTTGTCGCAGGGGTGGTTGTCCCTACAGTGGGGTTGGCCTGAGGTTGGCCTCAGGTGAGGGCTTACCTTTTATTCACTGTATTGTGTTTGGTACTCACCCACTGCCTGCCTTGGACCTTCTTGGGGTCAGAGGACGCTGTGCCTTTAGGTAGGCGCCATTGTTTCGACAAATTCCCCCGTTATGATTAATATTGGCATCCAGGGGTTGTCTCCCATACACCCCCTGGTAGTAAATGATGTATTGTGTTTTTTTTAATGTTTTATCTCTGTCTTGTATTACATTTTAGACTGTCTCCTGACGAAACGAAAACAAACTTTGCGAAATTAGTAGAGACTAGAGACTGCCTGTCTCATGACTCCAATTCCCTCACCGATATTCCCCCTTTTCAATGGAAGGGATTGCACGACTGGTGACCTGATTGTGGTCAAATGTGTTTGTATTGTATTTTAATGTTATGTATTTTTTATCTTGTTTGATGTCTTTATGTGAATACATTTTCTAAAATGTACCCAATGTGAATTATTCTGGTTGTTTGCAACCAACCTACATAGTACCGGTATAGTCCTCCCCGCCCACTTTTTCCTGTTGGAGCCTCAGGGCTTGTGGGGAATCCCTGAGTCCCTTCAATTTATATTAAAATACTAGGACGATGGTACACCACCTATTGGATTGTATTTCCTCAATTATAAAAGGTTAAATCATATATTGGCACTGTAATGTAGTAATTCTGAAAGAGTAGCTGAGAGGTGTACAAGGCAGTAGTAATGTCTATCCTGTTGCCCTCTGCGTTCATTTCTTTGCATGCAGCTTCCAGAGTTCAATTCCTCTTTAAAGTTGCCCAGCTATTCATAAAATGCAGTTCATGGGGCCCAATTTAGTCCAAAAGCATTAAGCATGTGACATAACTAATAAGGGAATGCTGAATTATGCCACTTTGATCAGTACTAAATGCTGATGCTTCTAATTGAAAGTAGCAGCAGTCAAGGAGTTAAGTTTCAATAAAAGGTTCTTTCTTTTTTTCTACCTCCCCAGAAGGAGAATTCTCACAGTTCCAGGCTGGTTTCCATTCAACACCCACATTCCAATGTGTGAAGAGTGTTTTCTACAAGGAGGCAGATTCTTTGTTTCTTGCTGTTGAGAATTCACTTGGCTGATGTTTCTTCAGGAATGTCGTCATACAAACTGCGCAGAAGAGAAGCCACTGACACACTCATCTGTCTTTTTATCCTGGTCCTTTAAACAAGGATTTGGCTTTCAGTTTCCTCCGTCCCCAGGCAGATGCAGGTGGGAGACAGAAGGAAAAAGAGGAATGTGATCAAATTTTAGCTCTATTATACAGGATAATCTGTCGATAAACTGGGAAAATGTGCAAACTAATTATCATATGTGATTACATTTTTATGGTATAATAAGGCATTATAATAATTATAAATATGACCCTGCCACATCCATTGCAGTTATCACTGGCAATATATATATGTTTCATAATTCATTTTGAAAAACAGATGTTACTTCAACCATGGGCATACTTTATGGTTCAAAACAGAACAACCCATAATTATTCTAAATATGTTTTCTTAATGATTATAAGTTTGTGTTAGTCGGTTCACACTGGGGCGACTTGGGATCCGACTTGAAGTCGTCTCAAGTCGTCCCAAGTCGTGCTGTCCAGAAAAGCAATGTAAGTGAATGGGAGCGGTGTTAATACACACTACTCATGTCGCTCCGACTTCAGAAGAGGTTCCTGTACTACTTCAATCAGACTTCTAGGCGATTTGTACCCATTGATTTTAATGGAAGTCGCTTCCAAGTCTGATCACTGTTTTAATTGAAGCGACCTTTCAGCAAGATAACATACATTTCTCAGGCAAACCCCTCCCTCCCCTTCCCTCTCCCAGAGCTGATTGTTGTTTTATTGGCCACTGGAATGTCTCCTGACCTGAAAAGGACTTCAAGTCATGTTGTAAATCGCCCCAGATCGCCCTGTGGTTCATGCTCATGTCGTGTTGAAGTTGCTTCTGAAAGTCGTGCTGGAAGTCGTGTTGCCCCAGTGTGAACCGACTCTAAAGTGTTTGTTTATATTTAATTGAAACATTAAAGTGAAGCTCCAGACACATTTAAATTGTGTTTTTATTGATGCTCATGTCCCTGTTGAGGAAAGTTTATATCACTTCCTGTCCGGTTGATTTCTGTTTTCAGACCACAGCACTAAAATCCAGACAAAAGTTCCACATCCTGCACATTTTTCTAGAAAAAAAAATGATTGTTATCTGTTTCTGTGGTAGAGATATGTCCCGTCTTACTATCTTGAAGACTACTTTCAATGGAATAGAAAGTAAGAACTAAACAACATCAAAAGCATAGGCTACATCAGCGGTTCTCAACCCTGGCCTCAAGTACCCCCAACAGGCCATGTTTGCATGTTCTCCTTTATCTTGCACAGGTGCTTTAAATCAGAGTCAATGGCTTGGTATTATGGACAGCTTTGTTATCTAAGAGAAATTCCCAAAACATGGACAGTTGGGGGTACCGGTTGAGAACCACTGTCCTACATTATGTTGTATTCTTGTAATTTTACTCAACTATAGGTGAAATATGGACTTGTGATCCCTTTATTTTTGTTTTAGGTATTTGCATTTGCACCATGCCCTCTGCACCCAACTCAGATATTAACTACATTAAATTTCTGACTCCCCATGATATTTATTATTAAATCACAAGGCCCTGGATTACACTAAAAAGGCAAAAGCACGTTGAACCTATGACTTTGGGAATATGGAAAAGAATAATGGGGGTGGATCAGTTGGTATTTTTAGTTATTGATACTTAAATGACTCAACTCTACAATATTTACCAGACAAACTTCACTTCCTAGAAAACAAGACCCAAACGACATATATAATTTGCATAAATTATCGTATGCGGTAAAAAAAAGTCCAATTCACCAATAAAAAAATAAAGATTAAGCAATATTTACCACAAAATGAAAAATGTGCTGGTAAATATCACCAAAAAAAACATTTGGTAAGCTCTTAAGTCCAATTCACAAACGGAAAAGAGTAAAACAACATGCAATATTTATCACTAGAGTTTTGCTGGTGGTATCACATGCAGTATACTGTCTTCATACACGTTAGCACGGTGTGTAATCTGACATGTAGCTAAACCTTCTGTATTGAAGAAGAGAAAACTGCACTGCTTTAACTTTCTCTCTCTTTTTTTTTAAAATTGTTAATTTATTCAAAAGTGAGAAACTGGTCCACACGAACCATAACAGTAACAATATCAAAACAGCACCATCAGAAACAATGATACAGAGAAAGGTTAAATAGATCAAGTTTACCTGGGGCCCCCAAATGGCCCAGGAACAACTTGGAAAGGAGGGAGTAGGCGAGTGGACTATAGCGGTACTGGGTATAAGAAAATACAATGGAAAGATGAAATAAGGTAAAAAATTATTACATTAGTTTATTATACATAATAATGGGCAAATTGAACACACATTATTGGATTATAAAAACAACATTAAAAACGTGACACAGTGCATGACCAACCAAACAGGTCACCGAGATGTTAAAGGGCACTACACAAAGGAGGGCGGTGAGAAGAGTGGGGTCATGCCAGTTGAATCTCGACTAGTTTCGCAACAATAGTTGCTTCGTCAGGAGAGGTGGTACAAAGGAGGGCGGTGAGAAGAGTGGGGTCATGCCAGTTGAATCTCGACTAGTTTCGCAACAATAGTTTCTTCGTCAGGAGAGGTGGTCTGCGCAGCTAGAGATGACCACCTGGAGCTACAAGCCGCAAATGGAGGAAGGTAACCTCTCTAAAACGGGTAGATGGAACCGCACATGGTTCAAAACTGAAGCATGACTGACATGGGTTGTTGGTAGCAATCCCAAGGTGAGTATACAAAGTAAGAGACCCGTGGTCGGTAGAACGCGCTGGACACCGGACTCTGTGAACCATACAGTGCGTTCTACCGACCACTGGTCTCTTACTTTGTATACTTACCTTGGGATTGCTACCAACAACCCATGTCAGTCATGCTTCAGTTTTGAACCATGAATATGGTTCACAGGTCCCTATCTTTCCTTTTTCCTACACAGGGATAAGCGCCTAGTGCGGTTCCATCTTCCATCTACCCGTTTTAGAGAGGTTACCTTCCTCCATTTGCGGCTTGTAGCTCCAGGTGGTCATCTCTAGCTGCGCAGACCACCTCTCCTGACGAAGCAACTATTGTTGCGAAACTAGTCGAGATTCAACTGGCATGACCCCACTCATCTCACCGCTCTCCTTTGTACCACCTCTCCTGACGAAGCAACTATTGTTGCGAAACTAGTCGAGATTCAACTGGCATGACCCCACTCTTCTCACTGCCCTCCTTTGTGTAGGGCCCTTTAACATCTCGGTGACCTGTTTGGTTGGTCATGCACTGTGTCACGTTTTTAATGTTGTTTTTGTTTTTATAATCCAATAATGTGTGTTCAATTTGCCCATTATTATGTATAATAAACTAATGTAATAATTTTTTACCTTATTTCATCTTTCCATTGTATTTTCTTATACCCAGTACCGCTATAGTCCACTCGCCCACTCCCTCCTTTCCAAGTTGTTCCTGGGCCATTTGGAGGCCCCAGGTAAACTTGATCTATTTAATCGATATTTGGGATGATGGTACTTTTATGTTTATTGTTTCTGTGTTTACTTTAAGAGGCTCCAATTCAATCATACAGAGAAAGGTATAAGTTCCCGGAGCAACATCCGGCTCAGGTAGGAGGATGGGCAGCCCAGGGGCTCCCCCAGAATGCTCTATTTCCCCCCTTTTGATCGGCAAATTCCCTTCAAATCTTTTCTCAGCAGATTATAGATCTGAGAGTGTGGGGTGACAAAAGCGGTCCGCGGAACCAACTCCCCTTGTTTTCCTTTTTCTAATAGAGGTGAAACGGTGAGAGAAGAACAAAAATGAGAGAGCAAGTGCTGCAAAAGTAGGCAGCGAGATGAGAGCAGAGAAGAGGGACTATAGAGTGGGGGAGGGGAAGGAGGGGGGAGAAAAAGGAGGGGGGGTAGGGGGAGAGGGGAAGAGCCACGAGCATGGACAACAGCTGGCAGACGACGGTCCGCCCCAGGAGAACAATCCGAGCAAACAGTTCATGGGTTAAGTGTCAACAATCTTCTGTGTATAGTGTCTAATTACCACCCCTGAGGGCTTGGCCCTCCTCCGAGTACTTAAAAATATTCCATAAGGTCCACGTTTGGGAGTACAGTTCGTTTCTGTCTTGCTTTTTCTGGATCAGGTCTTCCATTTTCTGGACGTCATCCACCTTTCGCAGCCACATGGCCACTGTCGGCGGGTCTGGGGACTTCCAGCAGAGCGGTATACACGTCTTTGCTGCGTCTAACAGATGGCAAACAACCGACTTTTTGTAAACGCGCACCGGGGTATCGTTCGCATGCAGAAGGAAATATGCCGGGTCGTTCGGGACGGTTCTATCTGAGAACTTTTGGGTTATGCACCTGACTTCCCCCCCAAAACGTCTGTAAGCGGGGGAAGGACCAAAAGACGTGGAGTAAGGTGCCCCTGTCACTCTGGCATCTCCAACAGCGGTCCGACACCGTCGGGAACAGTCGGTTAAGTAGGTCTGGGGTCCTATACCACCTAGTCAGTATCTTGTAATTAGTCTCCTGGATTTTAGCGCATATCGAAGACTTGTGAACGAACTGGAGTATTCGGCCCTTCTGGGCGGCCGGGAACTGACATTCCAGGTCCCTTTCCCACTTATCAAGGCAGGGTATCTGGGCGTCCTCCCTCGGTGTGATCAGCATCGCGTACAGTAACGACAGGGCATGTGGCAGTGGATCCGAGCCCATGCACATCTCCTCCAGAGACGTGAGGGGTCGGCCGGTGCTAGGGGGGGCGCTAGCGCCCGCAGAAAATGTCCCAGCTGATAGGCTCTCATAAGGTCCAGTCTGTACTGACCCAATGGATCCATCAGCTCAGCTGTAGTCCTCCAGCGTCCTGCGTGGCTAAAGTGTGAAGCTTGAAACAGACCCGAGCCCCGAAGGGCACGACATTTGGTATCCTTTAGGCCCAGCGCAAAAAGTGGGTTGCCCAGGATCGGGGGAGGCGTCCGACGACAGGTGGAATCGTGGCAGCAGTTTCGTGCAGACCTCAATGGTGTTACTGATTAGGGGGTGATTATTCACGTCCTTCGACCGAATGTTTTGGCTCAATGGGGCATAACGCAGCGAGACATCGCATTGTTCCTGTTCCAATTGGGGCCACAGTTTGGTCTGCCCATGGCGGCACCAATCTATCAATCGATTCAACTGCGCTGCATAGTAATACGTGCGTACATTGGGTGCGGCGAGGCCGCCGTAGGCTTTAGGCAGGCAAAGGACATTCCTGTGCAGTCTAGGTTGCTTGCCTGCCCACAGGAAAGTCCCAAATATCGATTGAACTCGTCTAAAGTAATCAGCAGGGATGCGCACCGGGAGGGCTTGTATAAGATAAGTGAATTTGGGGAGCACTGACATCTTGAGGATACTGCAATGCCCAAACCACGAATGTAAACCTGTGGTCCATTGGTCCAGCAACTTCTGCACTGTCTGGAGCAGGGGGGGGGGGGAGTTGAGTCTAAAAATGAAAAATGTCGGAAAGTCTCGGTGACAAGCGGGTCCCCAGATATGTAAGAGCTGTGTCCGTCCACTTCAGACGGAAACTTTGTTTGAGATCGTTCAGTCGTGGCAGGGGAACTCCCACTCCCATCGCCTCAGATTTGGTCAGGTTAATTTTCATGTTGGATAGCATACCGTATGAGTCGAATTCCTGCATCAGATTCGGTAGGGAGGTCGAGGGGTTTGTCAGGGAGAACTTCATGTCATCGGCATAGGCTGAGACCTTGCATTATTGGGTGCCCACCGCCACTCCCGTAATACCCGGATTCAGTCTGACATGTCGTAGGAAAGGTTCCAAGGTCAAGGCAAAGAGCAGGGGCGACAGTGGGCAACCCTGTCTGGCCCCGTTAGTGATCGGGAGTCATGACGACATCGTACCATTCGCCCGCACTCTAGCCGTCGGGCCCGTGTAAACTGAGGCTATCCAACTCATCATCCTATGTCTCAGGCCTATGTGGCGAAGGGTCGCAAACATGAATTGCCAATCCACGCGGTCAAACGCCTTTTCGGCGTCCGTCCCCACGAAGACAGCTGGTGTTTTGGTGGCGTTGACGACCTGCAGCAGATTCAGTACTTTGGTCGTATTGTCTCTAGCCTCCCTGGTTGGCACACAGCCTACCTGGTCAAGATGTATTAAGTCGTGGAGCTGTGGTGGCTCAACGTGATTGGCACTGCGCTGACAAGCCATTCACCTCTGCAGCCAAGGGTTCGGATCCCGGTCTCGGCTACATGTGAATTGAGTTTGGTGGTCTCAGCCCGGCTCCCGGTGGGTGTGCTATGCAAGGTACGCCTGTGCTTAGTACGCCCACCCCCCCCCCAAAAAAAAAAAAAAACACCACACTTGCACGCACACTAAAATTGGTTTAAAACACACGCACTTTGGCCATGCGGTCTCCTAAAATAAAGAGAGGCAAAGGACCTATGGGGCTGGCTGGGTGGGCTAGGCCCCCTCACTCCCTCATAGGGGGAGTCCCTCTGCCCCATTGGGGTCCCGTTGGGCCCCAGTTGGGCTCCCAAGAGGAGCAGGTAGGGCGGGGTGAGTGGGAGGCCCCCTTTCACACCCGCCATTGCCACCAGGGGCATGGAGAAGGATGGCGATTGCCTCCGGGGGGAGGGTCTGCCTACTCCCAACTCCTGCAGTCCGGCTCCTCTCTCTCGAGTTCACGCACAAAAATACACTTTAAAAAAAAAAAACAAAAAAAGAAAAAAAAAAAGATGTATTAAGTCAGGGAGGTGGCTTTGGATTCTCGTGGCAATAATCTTTGTGAACAATTTTATGTCCGAATTTAGCAGAGATATAGGGCGGTAACTACCGCACTGATCCGGGTCCTTCCCGTCCTTGTGGATCACCGCTATTTGTGCCTGTAGGGTCGAGGGATGAAAGTGTCCCCCCGCGCCTAGAGTATTAAAAAGTTGTAACAGGCGATCTCCCAAGGACGGGAATAGAGCTCTATAGCAGGGGGCAGTAAGACCATCCGGGCCTGGGGCCTTGCCTGGCTTAGAGGATTTCAATGCCGCCTGAATCTCAGGCAGGGTAATTGGTTCCTCCATCATCTCCACCACTTCAGGCCTGAGTATCGGCATTTGCGAGGCAGATATGTAGTTCGCGGATCGCTCTACGTCGTGGTTCAGGGAAGAGGGGGAAAATTGTATAACTTTTGGTAGAAGTCTCTGAATTCATTGGAGATTTGTTGAGGGATGGATACCTTGCGTCCTTCGCGTGTGACAATGTGCGGTATGAACGACAACGATTGCTGAGAGCGGAGCACCTGAGCTAACAGTTTCCCACACTTATTGCCGGACTCGTAGACTCTACGTCTACAGATCTGCATCGCGGCCTTAGCTTTGTACTGCAATAAGTCTGTGATTTGTCTACGGATGGAGTTTAGTTTAGAGGTCACTTGTGTCGATTGGGTCTGTTTGTGTTTGGCTTCAAGGGTCTGCAGCTTCAAAAGCATGAAGCTAAGCTGTTCGCTCCTCTGCCTTTTCAGACGGGCCCCATGTTTGATAAGGATTCCCCTCACCACAGCCTTATGGGCTTCCCAGACTAACTTTCTCTTTTATTGATAGTAGATTGACAGGAAAGGTGAAACTATAGAATAAAACAATTTTAGCATTTAGAACATAAAATCCATGTTACATGGCCTAAGACACAGAATTATCTGCTATACATGTAGTACATGGGGTAATACAAATGATAGTAATGAGCTATGAAACAAGTAACACATATAAGCTATGGTAAATGTCACAAGATAGTGCTCTTACCGACTATGCTTGAAAACAGGCTAAATAGTAGATGATGGGGCAGGAACCCAGTGAGAATGTTTGGCTCCTGAGACACAAGATGGTGACTGCTTGCTGTACAGCACAAGACTAGCAAGGACCAGGAACTACCCAGAATACACTGGGACTCCCATAATGCTGAATGAATTACATTAATTGGTCAGTAGATGGTGCTGTTACCACACAATGAATTACAAGACAGGTGAAAAATGCAATGTCAACTGATAAACACACAAACAACTGGACCTATATCTAGGGACAGAACATGCAGTATTTCTCAAAAACAGTGTGGGGGTCCCCCCAATCGCTGGTTGCTAAGGAGCGGCTGGGAAGCAGACCACCATGTCCTTAACAGATGTCTCATCAACTATCAGCAGGTTACCTGCTGACAGCCGAATGTACAGAAAACATTCTTTTTTTTTTAAACAACGTGGGGGTCCCCCATGATCCATACCAAACCCTTATCTGAGCTTGCAGTCCAGCAGGTCAGGAAAGGGAAAGGATGAGCTAGCACCCCCCCTGAACCATACCAGGCCACATGTTCTCAACTAGGGGGGTTGCTCTGTCCCCCTACCCCAAAGCATCTTGTTGATGGGGACAAGGGTCTCTTTCCCACAACTCTGGGCGGTGGTTGTGGGAGCCTGTGGCAGAGTACTTATCGGAATCTGGAAGCCCCCTTTAACAAGAGGGCCCCCAGATCCCAGCCCCCCCCCCCGTGTGACTGAGTATGGGGTACATTGTACCCCTACTCAGTAATCAAAAAGAGATTAAAACATACATACAGTCTTTGACAATACCTTTTATTTAAAAAAAAAAAAAACAATGTCAATCATAACGCCCGCCACACACCGTCGAACCCCCTGAAAAAAAAAAAAAAAACAGAAAAAAAAAACCTCCGACCCCAACAAAGGCTCCCGCCAACTGCCTTCTCTGCTGTCTGACAGTTCTTAAATAGCCAAGGGGAAGAGTCATCTGGTGAAGTCACCAAGTGGCTCCGCCCCTTCTAATGTAACTGGTCAGGAGCATGCTGGGGGTGACAGCACAAGTGGGCGGGGCCACTGGGTGATGTCACCAGGTGACTTTTCCTCTTGGCTTTTTTAAGAACTATCAGACAGTGGAGCAGGCAGTCGGCGCGAGCCTTCGTCGGGGCCTGAGGTTATTTTTTCTTACTTTCCGGGTCCAGCAGTGCGGCAGGCAGCGTGATTGATGATGGATCCACTTCTGGGAATTTTTTTGTCAAAAACTGTGTATGTGTGTGTTTTTATTGGGGATTGTCTTCTCTAATGACGTTAAAACAAATAGCCTAAACCTAAACCACAAGCTGAGTATGACTAGCCACATTCAAGAGAGAAACTTTACATTGTTGACTCATTAGTATAGATTACCACAGGGATTAGATTTTAAATTTTAAACTTCAATTTTCCCAAATAAATCAAGCCTAAGTTGGTGGTGCATGCAAAAAATGAGCATGATCATGCACATATGGGGCCAGATTCAGACAGGACTTATGCCGGAGTATCTCGAGATGTGCCACCTAAGTCTAAATTTGTGCCGGAATATCTATGCACCGTACCCACAGAACTAGATACGCACCAAAATAGGCTAATCCCGACCGGCCTAACTTGCCTACGCCTGCACATCCTAGGTGCATATTTATGCCGGACGCATCTGGCAAACCCATTGATTTCCTATGCAAATATGCAAATGAGGGAGATACGCCGATTCCCGAACATAGGCCCGTTCGGCACAGGCTACGCGCGGTGTGCCTAAGCTGTTTGGCCGGCCTAAAGTTACCCCTCATAAAGCAGGGGTAACTTTGCACCAGACTTGCTCAAGTCAGCTGGAGAGCAGCTTCAGCAGCAACGTTACAGACAAGCTGAGCAACCACACTTGCAGGACAACACATTAGCACTACCAATGGGTCCCCCATCAGGGGGGTACAGGCAGTACACCTGTAAGAGGCCCGGGGGTCCCCAGGGGCCCGGATGGGAACCCCCTTAAAAAAAAAAAATGGCAACCTCCCTTTTTTTATATAAAAAGAAATGACCAAATAATGGGGGCTTTCCATCCGGGACCTCTGGGCCCTTTAATAATAATTATATATATTTTTGTCCGAAAGGCACTGGCCGTGAACTTGTTCTGCATACAGACGGCAGCACTTTTTCAGCCAACATTCACGAAACTACATCGTTTTTCTGCTCTTTTGTCCGATGGAGCGTATAGACGGTTTGATTATACGACAAAACACGTCCATCGGAATATTCGATCGTGTGTGCGATCCTTTAGCATGTAGGGTTCAATATTGGGTTGGCTCACCCTTTGCAGCTATAAAATCTTCAAATCTTCTGGGAAGGCCGTCCACAAGGTTTAGGAGTGTGTCTATGGGAATGTTTGATCATTCTTCCAGAAGTGTACAGTATTTGTGAGGTCTGGAACTGATGTTGGACAAGAAGGCCCGGCTCACAGTCTCCGCTCTAATTCATTCCAAAGGTGTTCTATCGGGTTGAGGTCAGGACTCTGTGCAGGCCAGTCCAGTTCCTCCACCCCAAACTCACTCATTTATGTCTTTATGGTCCTTGATTTGTGGACTGATCCAAATCATTTGATAAAAGGGGGGTTATGGTCTGGGGTTGTTTTTCTGGGGTTGGGTTTGGCCCCTTACTTCCATTGAAGGGAACTCTTAAGGCGTCAGCATACCAAGACATTTTGGACAATTTTATGCTCCCAACTTTGTAGAAACAGTTTGGGGACGGCCCCTTCCTGTTCCAACATGACTGCTCACCAGTGCACAAAGCAAGGTCCATAAAGACATGGATGAGCAAGTTTGGAGTGGAGGAACTTGACTGGCCTGCACAGAGTCCTGACCTCAACTCGATAGAACACCTTAGAAATGAATTAGAGCAGAGACTGCAAGCCAGGCCTTCTTGTCCATCAAAAAAATATAAATAAAAATATATTAAAAAAAAATATTTTTTATAAAAATAAAATAAAAAAAGGGGGGTTCCCATCCAGGCCCCTGGGGACCCCTGGGCCCCTTACAGGTGTACTGCCTGTACCCCCCTGATGGTGGCCCTGGTCATAAGTCTCCATTGCTGTTTTGAGGGCTGACATCTCCTGGGTGTTAAAGTTTTTTTTCCTCCTCTGCCTGTGGGGAACGGGAGCAGCCATCTCACAGCAAAAGTACCTTCTCTGGGGGCGGGGGGGGGATAAAACTGGATGTACTTTTGCATCGGCGGGGTGTAAGTTGGACTGGCGTATCTCTGTAAGTTGGGCCGGCATAGTTGTGAGCATGCTCACAAGGGAACGAACGTACTGAGCATGCTCCGTCCAAGATATACCGGGCGTAAATCACTAGACCATCATTTGCATAACGTCACACCCACTTGCAGTTGCACCGGCTTACGCCGAATAAATTAAGTTACGCCGGCGCAAAGTTAGGTGCAAGTGCTTAATGAATACTGTAGTTGCCTCTCTGAGTTACATCAGCGTAGTGTATCTGAGATACGCTACGCCCTCCTAAAGATAGGCAATTCTATCTGAATCTGGCCCATGGTCTTCATGCCCTTTGATTAAACCTAAAGGGCCAGATTCTCGTAGATCTGCCCTTTTTTTGAGTAGCGTAACGTATCCCCTTTACGCTACGCCTCCGCACTATTTACGGGCAAGTGCTGTATTCTCAAAGCACTTGCTCCGTAATTTGCGGCGGCGTAGCGTAAAGGGGACGGCATAAGGCCGCGTAATTCAAATAGGGAATAAGGGGGGCGTGTTGTATTTAAATTGAGCGCGTCCCCACGCCGAACGAACTGCGCATGTGTCGGCCCTAAACGTAGCCCACTGCGCATGCTCCATAGTACGCCGCAAATACATTCATTTCGACGGCAACGTAATTAATGTACAGGCCTATTCGCGACGAGTTACGCCGGACCTACGCAAGGTTACCCCTCATATAGCAGGGGTAACCTTAAGCGTACGCAAACTACGTAAACTACGTCAACGGCGCGCAACTTCGTTCGGTAATCGACGTATCATGCTCATTTGCATATTAGACTCTGAAATCGACGGGAACGCCACCTAGTGGCCAGCATATAATTACATCTAAGATCCGACGGTGTAAGTGACTTACGCCAGTCGGATCTACGCCAAATCTATGCGTAACTGGTTCTAAGAATCAGTCGCATAGATACACAGGGCAAGAAACAGAGATACGGCGGTGTATCTGGAGATACACTGTCGTATCTCTTTTGAGAATCTGGCCCACAATCTCTCAAATCTATGCCAAAATATTTATTAGTCTAATTTAAATTGACACCAGAATTAGCACTGCAGTCAATATTTCTTGGTTCAGTAGCCATAGTCAAGACGTTTATGTGCTTTCACACAGTTTTCCTATGTGCAGCTCATGCTGCTATTCTGAGCTACTGGAATAGTAGTCCCCTCCTATAAAGAGAACACATATTTACATTTTGTGTATAAGGGGCAGAGTTTTGATTCACACCCTTCCTAATTGATAGTATTTTGCAATTAGGGCTTTATATGTTACACTTGATGATTGAAAAACTAGCTGCACAGTGAATTTCTATAAAAAAATGTTTTAGATTAACGTATCTTTGTATTCCTTTGTTTATTCTGAATAAAACCAATTGTGTAAAAAAAAAAATAATAATAATTAACTCAATATTATTTTGAGGCTTGCAGTTGGAGAGCTTTCTACTGGGCCCTGTGTCTTATCATATCAGAAATTATTAATATATGTTTACTCTAAACAGAACAATCCAGGATTTTAATACCTATAAAATGCTCAGTGTCTACTGCATTGTGTAGCTCAGTTTATACTCCATTTGCCTGGCAGGAGGCCTGTAAATTTATGACTACATGTATGTAAAGTAGGCCAGCTTTGACAGAATAAGCCTTAAGCTGTTTTAGGGGTGATGATATCAATAACACTGGAGCTGAGCACATTCTACACACTTCCAGAAGTAGCAAGAGGCTGACTCAGCTAAGTTTATGTGACAAGGACATCACACCCCTTTGCGAAGGTAGAGGGTTACGTGAGAGCAAACTAGGCTTCTACTAAGTGAATATTAGACTAGGTGCTCAAAGAAGTGACTGGTTCTCTTCAAAGGTAGCCAAGTGCTCTTACATTTTGAATGACAATTACTTAGTCAAACCCATATGAAATGTTTGTCTTTTTTTCACACAAATAGAGCTTTCTTTGCTTTGTTTCTGTAATACAATTTTTACAATTTTTCTTTAGAAATCGTGGCCAAAATTCATACTGATACATATCTTTGGTAAAAATAACCCAAATAAGTGCATATTATTTGGTCTTTGGGAAAGTTATAGAGTCTACAAGCTATGGTGCCAATAATTGAAAATTATTTCTCTCACATGGCATGTGCATACCACAAATTACACCCCAAAAAACATTCTGCTGATCCTCCTGAGTATGGGTTAAACACATGCGTGAGACTTTTTTACAGCCTGGCCACATACACGCCGCAACGTACTAGAGCAAGTGCTTTATTCTCAAAGCACTTACCTGTAAAGTTGCGGGGGCGTAGCGAAAATCCCCCGGCGCAAGCCCGCGTAATTCAAATGAGCCGGGTACGGGGCGTAGAGCATTTAAATTAGGCGCGTTCACGCGCCGAACGTACTGCGCATGCGCCGTCCCAAAAACTTCCCGAAGTGCATTGCGCAAAATGAGGTCGCAAGGACGTCAGTGTTTTAGACGTGTACGTTAATGGCGTCCAGCCCCATTCACGGACGTCTTACGCAAACGACGTAAAATTTTCAAATGGCGACGCGGGAACGACGGCAATACTTAACATAGGATGCGCCACCTTCGGGCTGCTTTATCTTTACGCTGCGCAAACCTTACGGAAACGACATAAACTTCGACGGGGCGACGTAAAATCGTTCGGGAATCGGCGTATTAGGCTCATTTGCATAGGCAAATGAGAAAACAACATTATGGCCACCTAGCGGCCAGCGTTGTCATTACATCTACGATCCGACGGTGTAATTCTTTTACACCTGTCGGATTTTTAGTGTATCTATGCGTAAGTGATTCTAATAATCACACGCATAGATACCCATTGAGATACGACGGTGTATCTGAGATACACTGTCGTATCGCCTCTGAGAATCTGGCCCACAGAGGCCCAACATGTAGGGAGCAAGGTCAATTACACAATTAATTTCTTGCCTATCTCTTGCACTTTTGAAGGCCTTGGAGCACCAGGACAGCAGAAACACCCACAAAATGACCCCTTTCAGGAAAGAAAACACCCCAACCCATAATCTATGAGGCATTTTGAGTCTTTTGAACATGTCATTGTTTTCCACAAGTTTTTGGAAAACGTGGAAAGAAAGTGAAAAACATTATTTTTTTTACATAAAGATGTCCATTTATAAGATTTTCTAACACATAGCATGTACAAAGGACAAATTGCACCCCAAAAAATACATTCTGCTACTCTTCCTGAGTATGGCGATACCACATATGTGGGACTTTTTCACAGCCTGGCCACATACAGAGGCCCAACATGCAGGGAGCACCATCAGGTTTTCGAAGAGACATAAATTTCAAATCCAAGTTCCTACCTATTAGACTTTTCTGAGGCACTGTTAGGGCACTATAGTGGCATGGACGTGGCACAGATGAGCAATGATTTGGCATGGATGAGCAATGATGTGGCATGGATTTAGTACGGATGAGTATTGATGTGGCACGGATGACCACTGATGTGGCATGGAGGGGCACTGATGTAGCATGGATGTGGCATGGATGAGCACTGATGTGGCATGGATGTGGCACGGACGAGTACTGATGTGGCATGGACATGGCATGGACTAGTACTGATGTGGAATGTCATCATAAATTTGGTGGCCATTATCTCTCGTACAGTGAGTGATGGAAAAAACTCAACATTTTTGTGTTTACACAGGAACATGATATGAAGGATATTTTCCAATGGGGGATTAGTGTTCTTTGTGTCCCTGTTTGGGAGAGTTCCTTTACATTCTCTAGGGAGCATATTAAACACTTAACGCCCGCCCACTGTATATATATATACATCCTATTTTTAAAGATAGATATCTCGGTAACGGCAGCAGCTGCTGCCACAACCGAGATATCCATCTTTACAGTGGGCGGGCCTGCACACAATAATCGTTATCGGTGGCGGGAGAGGGACTCCCCCTCCCACCGCTCTCCCGCGCCCTCCGCCGCTTACTGTAGCCGCCGGCAGCGGCGGATGCGATCGGGTCTGCTCGTCTGCTGTCCAGGGATGCGAGTGAGGGAAAAATGTCCCTCACCCATCCCTATAGCTCTGCTAGGCGGAAGTGACGTCAAAACGTTAGTCCCGCCCAGCGTCTTGAAGAGACAATTTTTTTGTTTACCTTTTTTTCTTTTTCTTTTTTCTTTTTCATTTTAGCCTAAATATGAGATCTGAGGTCTTTTTGACCCCAGATCTTATATTCAAGAGGACCTGTCATGCTTTTTTCTATTACAAGGGATGTTTACATTCCTTGTAATGGGAATAAAAGTGATAATTATTATTTTTTTATTTCAGTGTTAAAAATGATAAAATAAATAAAAATAAATATGAAACCCCTCAAAAAATTTTTTTTAAGCGCCCCATCCCGACAAGCTCGCGCGCAGAAGCGAACGCATACGCGAGTAGCGCCCGCATATGAAAACCACACAAGTGAGGTATCAACGTGATCGTTAGAGCGAGAGCAATCATTCTAGCCCTAGACATCCTCTGCCACTCAAAAAATGCAACCTATAGAATTTTTTTTAAACGTCGCCGTTTAAGATTTTTAAGGGTAAAAGTTTGACGCCATGCCACGAGCGGGCGCAATTTTTAAGCATGACATGTTGGGTATCATTTTACTCGGCGTAACATTATCTTTCACAATATGTAAAAAAATTGGGCCAAATTAATTGTTGTCTTAATTTTTAATTCAAAAAAGTGAATTTTTTCCAAAAAAAAGTGCGCTTGTAAGACCGCTGCGCAAATACGGTGTGACAAAAAGTATTGCAATGACTGCCATTTTATTCTCTAGGGTGTTAGAAAAAAATATATATAATGTTTGGGGGTTTTAAGTAAATTTCTAGCAAAAAAAAAAATGTTTTAGTCTCGTAAACACGAAATCTGAAAAACACCCTCGGTCCTTAAGTGGTTAATAGCACAGATATAAAGCAATAAAGGTCTTCCCACTTCATTGTCTTTGTCATTGTTGGAAAGATTCTCTTACCTTCCTGTCCCTATGACCGCACAGCAAATAACAAATCTCCCCAGTGGGTAAAAGATGGCAAGACACCCCTAATGCCCTATACACACGATAGGTTAGTCTGATGAAAATGGTCTGATGGATTTTTCCATCAGTTATCTGATGAAGCTGGCTGATGATCAGTCATGCCTACACACCATCAGTTAAAAACAGATCGTGTCAGAACACGGTGAAGTAAAACACAACGACGTGCTGAAAAAAATGAAGTTCAATGCTTCCAAGCATGCGTCGACTTGATTCTGGCTTTCCATTGAAGATTGGAATCCCTTCCACTGTGTTGGAGTGAGCCCAGCTGATTGTGCCACAGGAGTCCATAGGCCTTATTGATCTGCTGTTTACGACAGACAGGTCCTACATTTCCGGTAAGAGCATTTTATTTTCATTTTGACATAAGGGCCACCCTGTCTGAGGATCCATGAAGTCATCCTACATCTACTTATTCCACAATTTTGGATGGACTTTAATTTATGTTTTGTTTTGATTGGTGTATCACAACACCTTTTCTTATAAGGACTTCACTTTCACTCTTGTGGATTTTGGATTTCATTATTTTATTGATTGTATATTATCCTAGATATCACCTTTTTTTGTTTCATAGCGCTACATTTATTTTCACATTTCTATTCAATTTTTGTCACATTGTAGTGTAGCTGCTTTAGTTTTTGTTGTTCACTTTGGTTAGCGCAATATTTTCTTTATTTGACTATACAGTACCCGTTTAGAACCTGTACATAAGACTCTTTTGCAAAATCAGTTTGAGACAGTTTTTCTCTCTGTATGCCAAAACAAAGATGGTCTTAATTAGCTCCACTTTTACATTTGGCACATTCAATGTGAAACAATGTAAAAGTGGCGCATTTTAGAACTACCTTAATTCGCTGTCAGAACCAAATGTGTCGCAAATACGTTAACAAGAGGGATTAACCACACAAAAGTGGAGCAGCAGCTTTATTGACTTCCCCTCTATGGTCTGGCTTAAGTTAACATTTCATAATAATTAAATGTTATCTAAGAAGCATGCATGTCTAAGTATTTATTTAGGAGCAGTAGATTGTAGACTACAGTAAAATAATGCAGTTAATGTAACACAAGCAATTAATTCACAAGAAGAATGCGAAAGGAAATTTCTCATGAGTCAGGGAAAGTGAAGGAGTTTTGAAAACAAAACGGAGTTACAGTGGGGCAGAACAAAGGTTTGCTTCATGACTTTTGAAGAGAATGGATGTTTTGTGGGGGGGAATGCAGTGCCATTGTGTACCAGAACAAGTTAGAATGTCAGGCTTAGTGTTGCGATGCTACTCAACAAATACTTCTCAGGCCTCGTACACACGACCAAGAAACTTGTCGTAAATGAAACATCGTTTTCCTCGACGATTTCATTGTTAGGCTTGTCGAGAATCTTGACAAGCTTTCTTTGCGTGCACACTGTCAAGACCAAATCTCATCGTTCTCAAACGTGGTGACGTACAACACATACGACTGCACTATAAAGGGGAAGTTCGATTTCACTGGCACAACCCTTGGGGCTGCTTTTGCTGATATCATGTTACTGCGTGTTAAGTAAAAGATTGGTAAGAGACGATTCACGCTTTTCAGTCTGTTACAGCGTGACGAATGTGCTATCTCCATTACAAACGCTACATTTACCGAAGGTGCGCTCCCTCTCATACTTTATTCTGAGCATGCGTGGGGTTTCTAAGCATACACATAAACGTGTTTCTTGCTGTAAACCAGCCCGACGAGAAACACGACGAGGAAATTGAGACTCCCAATGAGGAAAAAGAGAACTTGTCTCTTTTTTTCTCGTCGAGTTCCACGAAAAACATACACACAACCGTTTTCCTCTGCAAAAAAGCTCTGCCACCAAGTTTCTTGATGGATTCTGTCAAGAAAAACGGTCGCGTGTATGAGGCCTTACTGTCTTAAATCACTCTGGGTACACTCTGGGTCTTACAAATTCATATTGTAAGTTTCCTCCATGCACATTGGGGGATGCATCTACTACATCCACCCTCCCACTGGAGGTAAACTCTACTAACCCTCCTACCAATTTCAGCAGCTTACATGCGTTTTTGACCTGTCTGTCATTAATCTATTAAATGGCGACTGGACTGCACCTGCTGTATGTTTTGGGTCTGGTCTGACAAATGATCAATTACAATACAATTGACCAAAATAGTAACGGCATTTCATACAATAATACCAGTAACAAAATATATATATATATATATATATATATATATATATATATATATATGTATTGGGGGGGGGGCAGAGCTGCTTACCAATAACCCTGGCAGGCACAGGACACAGGACGTCTTACCCAATCTATTTAGATACCAGTCCATTGATTTGTAAGGCCCACTCTAGTTGCTGCGGGGGACCTTTTTTGGTGACGTCCTGTGTCCTGTGCCTGCTAGGGTTATAAGTAAGCAGCTCTGCTCTCCCCCCCCATATATATATATATTGTTACTGGTATTATTGTATAAAATGCTGTTACTATTTTAGCTAATTGTATTGTTATTGATCATTTATCAAATTTCAGATATCCTGCTGACGAAGCAGCATTAAACCGCAAAACTAATTAAGATGTTATACATGACCAACTATGCCACTTTGATCTTCCCCGTTTGGGGACCATTATTTTGGTGATATACATGGATTGTTACCATGCTTTTAGTCTGTAATTGAGTATTTGTTATGTTTTGATATTTTTTGTATTAATAAACCTTTATATATTTTTTTACATATCTGTTCATATATTTGAATTCACCTTAGTTTACCTGGCATGAGATAGTCCAATTGTCCCTGTTCTTTAAGGAGGCTTGGTTGGGGACCAAGCTCCTGACCTTTCTATTTCTACGTTTCTAGATGATGGTACTACTGTATGATCTACGTTCGCTTTATTACTATATCTTTCCTGGTTGAGGACACAATCAAGTCAAACAGTTTTTTAAACTGGTAAATCAATGGGTTTAGTTCCACTTTATGATTCACAGCAGGGGCTTTGGGCTTCAGCAAAATGGCAGCCTCCAGGAAGAAGAAACAGGAGCAATGCTGAAGGCAATTTACAGCACACACTAATTTTGGTAGCATAATTAACCACTTAAGACCCGGACACTTACGCTGCTAAATGACCCAAGGTGTTTTTACAATTCGGCGCTGCGTCGCTTTAACAGACAATTGCGCGGTCGTGCGACGTGGCTCCCAAACAAAATTTGCGTCCTTTTCTTCCCACAAATAGAGCTTTCTTTCGGTGGTATTTGATCGCCTCTGCGATTTTTATTTTTTGCGCTATAAACTAAAATAGAGCGACAATTTTGAAAAAAATCACTATTTTTTTAATATTTGTTATAAAAAAAATCAAATAAACTAAATTTTAGTAAAACATTTAGGCCAAAATTTATTTAGCCACATGTCTTTAGTAAAAAAAAAAAATCGTAATAAAAAAAATAGCTACCTAGCGGGAACAGCGACACTAATACAGCGATCAGAAAAATGATCGCTTAGTGACGCTGGCAATAGGGAGTGAAAGGGTTAACTAGGGCGGTGATCAGGGGGTTAAAACTTTATTAGGGGGGGTGGGGGGGCTATCCTGAACCTAACACTAACTGTTTTTTACAGTGCCTGTCACACTGACACTAAATGCAGTGATTAAATCACTGCATTCAGTAACACTGTGACAGGGGGGTGGGGGGGGGGGCGATCACAAGGGGTTAATATGCCTATGTGAGTGTGTGTCAGTGTTGTGTTGGTGCACACTTACTTGGCATGTCTTCTCTCATCAGCAGCGCTGGGAAACAGCGCTGCGATGAGAGATTACATCATTTCCTCCTTCCTGTGTAAACACAGGAGGAGGAAGTGACAGGCTGGGAGCGCGCTCCCATTGGCTGGGAGCGATCGCGGGGGGGGGCGGAAAACACGGACATCCGCCCGCTCGTCGGCGATCGCTCCCAGAGCCAGGGGGACCGCCGCACGCCGCGGAGGGGGTCCCGATGGGACCCCCGAACCGCACTAAGGCGAGGACGTAAATTTACGCCCTTGTGCCTGTACGAGCCATGTTGTGGACGTACATAGGCGTGCGGGGGTCCTTAACTGGTTAATATGGAATGTATGTTCCTTGCTAAAGAATATTATTTGTTATCACGTTGTTATGGGTAAAGTTCCACTTTAACAGGAGCTCAGACTTTTATAAGCTTTACTGGATATACAGTATCTCACAAAAGTGAGTACACCCCTGAAATTTTTGTAAATATTCTATTATACCTTTTCATGTGACAACACTGTAGAAATTACACGTTTCTACAATGTAATGTAGTGAGTGTACAGCTTGAATAACAGTGTAAATTTGCTCTCCCCTCAAAATAACTCAACACACAGCCATTAATGTCTAAACCGATGGCAACAAGTGAGTACACTCCTAAGTGAAAATGTCAAAATTGTGCCCAATTAGCCATTTTCCCTCCTGGTGTCATGTGACTCGTTAGTGTTACAAGTCTCGGGTGTGAATGGGGAGCAGGCGTGTTAAATTTGGTGTTATCGCTCTTACTCACTTGCACTGGTCACTGGAAGTTCAACATGGCACCTCATGACAAAGAACTCTCTAAGGATCTGAAAAAAAGAATGGTAGCTCTACATAAAGATGGCCTAGGCTATAAGAAGATTTCCAAGACCCTGAAACTGAGCTGCAGCACGGTGGCCAAGACCATGCAGCGGTTTAAAAGGACAGGTTCTTCCACTCAGAACAGGCCTCGCCATGGTCGACCAAAAGAGTTGAGTACACATGCTCAGCATCATATCCATAGGTTGTCTTTGAGACGTAGATGTATGAGTGCTGCCAGCATTGCTGCAGACATTGAAGGAGTGGGGTCAGCCTGTAAGAGCTCAGACCATACGCCGCACACTGCATCAAATTGGACTGCATGGCTGTCATCCCAGAAGGAAGCCTCTTCTAAAGATAATACAAAAGAAAGCCTGCAAACAGTTTGCTGAAAACAAGCAGACTAAGGACATGGATTACGGGAACCATGTCCTGTGGTCTGATGAGACCAAAATAAACTTCTTTGGTTCAGATGGTGTCAAGCGTGTTTGGGGGCAACCAGGTGAGGAGTACAAAAACAGGTGTGTCTTGCCTACAGTCAAGCATGGTGGTGTGAGTGTCATGGTCTGGGGCTACATAAGTGCTGCCGGCATTGGGGAGCTACAGTTCATTGAAGGAACCATGAATGTCAACATGTACTGTGATATACTGAAGCAGAGCATGATCCCCTCCATTCGGAGACTGGGCCGCAGGCAGGGGTGTATTTAGGTTTTGTGCTGCCCTAGGCCCGACTAAACTTGTGCACCCCTAATTTAAATATGACCCACCCCTTCCTGTCAAGGCCACACCCCTCGCGGGTTAAGACCCACCCTGAAATTTTCAAGTAGGGACACTAGTTCTGATGGCCTGGGGGGGGGGCAATGATTCCCTTAATTTGCATAGATTTCCTCTCACTTCCTGTTTAGCTATGGGACAGGAAGTGAAAGGAAATCTCTGCAATGGGACAGGGATGGTAAAAAATTAGAAGTGACCCCCCCCCCCACAGTTGCAGAATGCCAACCGCCCACATACTGGAAGCAGTGCGGCCGATTCATGGGGGCGCACTAATTTGCCTAACAGTGTAGCGCAAGCCGGTGGGGACACTGTCCGTGCTACCCCCCTGCAAAGTGCTGCCTTAGGCCTGGGCCTTGTTGGCCTAGGCCAGGATACAGTATTGGGCCCGCAGGGCAATATTCCAACATGATAACGACCCCAAACACACCTCCAAGATGACCACTGCCTTACTAAAGAAGCTGAGGGTAAAGGTGATGGACTGATCAAGCATGTCTCCAGACCTAAACCCTATTAAGCATCTGTGGGGCATCCTTAGTTGGAGGAGCGCAAGATCTCTAACATCCACCATCTCTGTGATGTTGTCATGGAGGTGTGGAAGAGGACTCCGGTGGCAACCTTTGAAGCTCTGGTGAACTCCATGCTTTTCACTTAAGGATGTACTCACTTTTGTTGTGAGTGGTTTAGACATTAACGGCTGCGTGTTGAGTTATTTTGAGGGGACAGAAAATGTACACTGTTATACAAGCTGTACTTGTACTACTAAAAATTTTAAATCAGCAGCTACAAATACTTCAGCTGTTGACTTTTAATGTAAGGACACTTACCTGTTGGGGTCCCTCGGCTCCGGGTGCAGGCGCCGGCATCCTAACTAAGAAAAACAGGAAGTGCAGCTGTGTCCTAATTGGGATGAATGGGAGTGCGACCCGTCAGATTTTGTAACGGAAATTACGTTTCGCCGCCGCCATCCTGCTACACCCCGCACTCGTCCACAGTAAGGATACAGTGAGAAGGTGGCAAGCAGACATCTTGTTATACCAACAGGATTCTTGCATTTCACACTTATTTTTACCAGTAAATCAAGCTTTTTTTCAGTATTTTCAAATCCCTCAGACTGTTTTGATTTTTCAAAGCAGCGGTGTTCTGTCAGATTAGCACACCTGTAAGATCAGCATCAGCTTGCCGCTGCTTTTAAAATCCAGCATCTAAATCACAGGTCGAATCCAGCCCTCCCAGCCATTTCATGTGGCCCTCTCGAGTCGCACCTCTCCTGCAGCTTCCGTAGAGCTCCAGCCCTCCTCTGGTCCTCCACCAGACCCTTACTTTCTGATTTCAAGTAATGCATCCAGCTTCTTCCCAGCAGCAGCATAAGGAAATAGGGGTGCACTGTGATGTAAGGGAGAGTGGGGGACTCAACTTCTGATGGTGGTGTGGCTCTTGACATCTAATTTCAAGCGGAGTTCCACCCAAAAATGGAACTTCCGCTTAATCCACTCCTCACCCCCTTACATGCCACATTTGGCATGTCATTTTTTTGGGGGGGGAGTGGGGGCTTCAGGAGGAGTGGGACTTCCTGTCCCACTTCCTCCTTCCACCGAGGGGCTGGTAAGGCGATTAAGCTTAATCGCCTTATTGCAGCCCATCCCTGTAGGCGATGCCCTAGGACACTGACAGGTCCTAGGTGATCGCCTGTCCAATAGGATGGCACAGCGCCGGGCAGCGCCTCGCACGCATGCGCAGTGCTGCTCGCGCATGCGCAGTGGGTGCCCGGCCGTAAAGCCGAAGGCTGTCACGGCCGGGTGCCCACAGTAGCAATGAGGATGCCGGCTGGGGAGGGGGGGGGCGGAACGGAGCCCTGGCCGGCCCGTCGCTGGAACGCTGGAGCAGGTAAGTGTATGTTTATTAAAAGCCAGCAGCTACACTGCACTACACAGCTACATTTGGCTGGAACACCCCTTTAAAGGGGAGGGGATGGGCTGGACATCTAATTTTACAGATACAACCGGACATTTTTTTTGAGCAATCACGATTAAATTGAGTTTGACGGATTTGTAAATACTGTGTGCCACTATATAAGCTCAGTTTGCTGTTAAAAATAAGTCTGAAATGCAAGACTCGGGTGGGTGTAACAAGATGTCTGCTTGCCACCTTCTCACTGTATCCTTACTGTGGACAAGTTCGGGGTGTAGCAAGACGCCGGCGATAGAATGTCACTTCCGTTACAAATTCTGACAGGTCGCCTAATCTGACAAAACACCGGCAAACATGGCCCTTTATAGAAGTGTACCCTAAGGTACAACAGTGTGAATGAGGCTTTAAGCCCCGTACACATAATTGGATCTTTGTCCGACCAAAATCACATCGGAATTCCAACGGAATTCCATCGGAGTAAAAGAGAACATGTTCTCTATCTGGAATTCATCGGAATTTCGATCAGTCTTACTTTTTCCATCGGAAATTTCGATCGCGTGTACAGGGCTTAAGAGTTATCAGGCTCGCTGTTGCCTCTCAAAGAGCAGATATAAAACCGGGTCATAGCTCTGTTTTATTTTTTATTTTTTTGTTTTTGCAAATTCTTTTTATTGAAGTTTTTTCCAATGAACATTAGTTAAAGCAACATTCAATAGGACACAACAGATCCAACAGCTGTGGCTAATACATTAGACAATCTTGCTGAAAAGACAAATGATAAAATGGTCCCTAAAGGTCCAGTAGAGTCCAACTGTGCACATCTAATCTCTTGGTGTAATGTTCCACGTAGTCTAGTATCTCTCTTTTTAATGCTGCAATACATTTCATTTTCAAACCCACGTATCCATTTACAGGAACATTCATACATTAGATTGTCTACGTTACTGTGTAACCAGCATGCAGATTATCACAGATGACGTTTAGATTGATTAGTTAGTCAGAAATATAACATGAACAGCAGGAAATCCCACACCTTCCCTATTCATTCTGTAGCCCACGTTCTTTAAAAGAAGCACGTCTGACTTTTCACAGCCTTAGCAAACCCCACACAGGATCGGGGGAAATGTACCGAGAGAGTACTGAGAAAGTGGACGCAAGGGTGCCATCTGCTGTGCAACTGGTAAAGTAACTGGAAGAAAGTCAAACTCAAAGAAAAATGCCCATTATAGTAAAACTTCCGTCTTTGTATGACCAGAACCTGTCTGAGTTCCCTTCATCTCCCAATGTTTATGTGACCTCTATCATATTCACGTCCTAATTTTTTCGTCAGCAGAATGTATTGACTGTGTTAAATCCTTTGCACTTACTGACGTGTGTTATAATTAAACCTGTAGTGAGAGTTTGCCTTCAGATCTTTGTCATTATGGGTTTAAAGTGGAACTTTAGTTATAAAAATGCTGTCAAGGAGGCTTTTATTGCAGAAGAGACATATTACAACATATGGAAAAAATAAAAATAATGAATGAATGAATGAATGAATGAAAAACTTATATGCGAACTACACATGCAAACTACACATGCGAACTAAATCGCCTCTGGGCGCTTGTTGTTTCTGTCTCTCTTGACATCAAAAGAGCAGAGTTTTAATCTGTCTTCTGAAGGTCAGGTGGTTTTCCTCCAACTGAATGTTGGTTGGTAAAGCGTTCCATAGTCTGGGACCTTGGAAAGCAAACCTTCTTTCTCCTTTGGACTTGTATCTGGCTTTGGGTACCTTGACCAGATTTTGGTCGGTGGATCGCAGAACGCGATTGGAATTGTGGGCTTCTGTCTTTTCGCATAGATATTGCGGGGCCTTCCCATGGATGCACTTATGTGTCAGACAGAGTGCTTTGAAAGCAATTCTGTCCTTTACTGGCAACCAATGAAGGGATCTCAGTGAAGGTGAGATGGATTCCCAGGGTTTTTTCCCAGTCACAAGTCTGGCGGCCGTATTTTAAACGACTTGCAGACGAGCGATTTGGTACTTAGGGAGTCCGAGGTAAAGGGCATTTGCATAGTCCAATCTGGAGTTTACAATTGTTCCTACCACGACTGCTACGTCTTCTTTGGGAATAAATGGAGTAAGTCTGCGTAGTAGGCGCAGAAGATGGTGAGATCCGCTGACTACTGACCCTATTTGTGCGTCCATAGTCATGTAGGTGTCGAAGATGACGCCTAGACTTTTGACTTTGGCGCTAGGGGTGATGATCTGGCCCAAAATGGGCGGGGGTTTCCAAGTAGTTGCCAGTTGACTCTTGCGACTGGCATGAAACAGAAGAAGTTCTGTTTTGGAACTGTTGAGTTTAAGATAACTCTTAGGCCTCGTACACACGAGCAGACAGATTTGTTCAGATCTGTCTGTCCGACAGATTTGAACAAATCTGTCTGCTGGGATTTTGGTTTGCTCGCGTGTACACACGAGCAAACCAAAATCCCCGCCAGCAGACGGCGCGCTGACGTGTCGGTGACGTGGCGGTGACGTTGACGCCGCCACGTCACCGCACCAGGAAGTAAAACACTTCCGCGCATGCGCCGAATCCATTCGGCGGCGGTGCGGCGGCGGTGCGGGACGACATGTCTGCTGGTAAGTGTACTAACCAGCAGACATGTCGGGCGGACGGATTCCCACCCGATAGATTTCAAAGCATGCTTTGAAATCTGTCGGGTGGCCAAATCCGTCGGCTCGGCCGTACACACGATCGAATCTGTCTGCTGAAACGGTCCAGCAGACCGTTTCCAGCGGACAGATTTGATCGTGTGTACGAGGCCTTAGTCATCCAGTTTTCTATCAAAGAGAGACAATTCTCTAAACTGAGATGATGATCCTTTTTGTTGCAGATGCGAAAATACAGTTGCGTGTCGTCTGCATATGAGTGATAAAGTAGGTCTTGGCTACTGATAATTTCAAAGAGAGGGCGAAGATAGATGTTGAAGAGCACCGGTGACAAAGGGGATCAACTAAACTAAAATTTGCCATTTTCTCTAGACATGGTTAAAAGCATATCATATGAACATCCTTCTAATAGATAATGCGATTTAAGGTAAGGATTTCTCCCCTTGGCATTTGGTAATTTCTATTAAAAAAATGTTTTATTTCTTACAAAAATAAATCTTACAGACATGGTTAATAGTTAATAGTAAAACTGTACTTGGCTAATGGAAAAGGTTTAAATAAAATCAGAGGGATCAATGGAAGAATCATCATTTGATTTTTAGATTTATCTTTGATCATGTAAAAAATGACATATGAATAATTCATATGTATATAACTTGAGGCAATAAGTGGTGAGGTCTGTAGAAATGTAGGATCTCTCTGGAGCCTCAAATTACAACTGCTGTGATAAAAATATATCTAAATGATTGAGAGAAGGAACATCCCCCATCCCCTTCTGCTAGCAATGACAGGACCATCGTAATCTACTTGTTAATAAGGGAAGTTGCTAAGTTTATGAAAGACCTGAGGAAACATTAGGCACCCTGAGGAGAGTAATCATGTGGCGTGCTGAAAGTGGAACTACGCCGCATCTGAGCACCACAAACCAAAATAGCTATTTAATTCAGTTCTAATATTCAAAACAAACTGACCTATCCATCCATGTCTCCATGCTTTATTTTTCTGAGAGTTCACTTTGAAAAATACCCTCCTAGCATTTCTGGCTATGGCCATCGTGAGTAAGGGCAGATGATCCCTGTAACATTTATCATATTTACCCCCTGTATAAGATGACCCCCCCACTTTTCCAACCCAAATTTAGGAAATCAATATTTTAAACATAAAACAGGACACATTTTTATTTAGTAATTAGGTAACATTTACTTACCAGTATCATGATTTTATACATCCTACTTAGCTTAGAGCACGTAACTTTTTTTAGCCTATTCTTTTTTTGGCATCTTAAGGATTTTTTCTTCCTGTTTTCTCCACTGTCTGATCATATACTCATTGGGAGAGGTCCAAACTGTCTCTCTGCAGCTCTTTTTCCATGCTCTTCTGCATAACTGATTACATTCAGTTTGAATTTTGCAGAGTAAGACATTTG
The DNA here is from genome assembly GCA_029574335.1 of Rana kukunoris. Classification (NCBI taxonomy): domain Eukaryota; kingdom Metazoa; phylum Chordata; class Amphibia; order Anura; family Ranidae; genus Rana; species Rana kukunoris. The sequence goes on from CM056052.1 coordinate 210,691,553, forward strand.
CTTATTTATTTTTTTCTGACATCTTTATGGGCTCAAAACGCTCCGACATTATCGGTCCCTGTCGCATCTGCGCACTGCCGCCACTATCACGTCTTTACAAACTCGCTCTTCCCGCAGGCCCCCCTGGGGAGTGCACATGGACCGTGCATATCAGGGATCGGGGTAAAGGGCCGATGTCTGCAGCCCTTTACCACATGATCGCTCTGTCCAATGATGGAGCAATCACTTGTCAACAAACCGGCGCATGTCCGGTTCAGCTCTTTCCTCTCCTTACATGAGATCAGTACAGTGCGTGAGGAGAGGAGGGAGCAAGTGCAGCAGCGCTTGTGGGTTGTATCTGAAGTGCCCACAGTGCTGATCTGTGCCCATTCTGGCTCATTCCTGCCTTATTCATGCCCATGCATGCCTTATTGTAGCCCATCCATTCCTCATTTATGCCCATCCATGCCTCATTCATGGCCATCAATGCCTGATCATCCATGCCCATCAATGCCTCACCCATGCCTCAATTATGGCTCATCCATGCCTCCATCATGCTTATCAATGGCTCATTCATGCTCATCCATGCCTCATCCATGCCTCATTCATGCTCATCCATGCCTCATTAATGCTCATCCATACCTCATCCCTGCCTATCCTCGCCTCATCCATGCCCATCTATACCCATCCATGCCCATCCATGCCTCATTTATGCTCATCCGTGCTCATCCATGCCTCATCCATGCCACATTAGTGCTCATCCTTGCCACATCAGTGCTCATCTGTGCCTCTTTCATGCCATATCAGTGCTCATCCTTGCCACATCAGTGCTCATCCATGCCACATCAGTGCTCATCCATGCCACATCTGTGCCAGATCAAAAATCATCCTTGCCACATTCATGCCACACCAGTGCTCATCTGTGCCACATCCATGCAACATTAGTGCTAATCTGTGCAACATTCATGCCACATCAGTGCTCATCCGTGCCTCATTTATGCTCATCTGTGCCCATCCATGCCTCATCCATGCCACATCAGTGCTCATCTGTGCCTCATCCTTGCCACATCAGTGCTCATTCATGCCACATCAGTGCTCATCCATGCCACATCTGTGCCACATCAGGGCTCATCCATGTCTCATCCATGCAACATCAGTGCTCATCTGTGCCACATCTTTGCCACATCAGTGCTAATTCATGCCAAATCAATGCCACATCAGTGCTTATCCATGCCACATAAGTGCTCATTCGTGCCACATCAGTGCTCATCCATACCACATCAGTACTCATCAGTGCCACATCAGTACTCATCCGTGCCACATCCATGCCACTACAGTGTCACTACAGTGCCTCACAAAAGTGTAATAGGTAGTCAGAAAATTTGATTTGAAATTTATGTCCCTAGATCATCTGACGGTACTTCCAGTCCCTGCATGTTGGGTCTCTGTATGTGGCTAGGCTCAGTAACAGTCTTACACATGTGGTATTGCCATACTCAGGAGGAGTAGAAGAATGTATTTTGAGGTGGAATCAAGACCCTATCTGCGGAAGAAATCACAAAAGACCTTTATTTATCACCACTGGGGAACTCATTAAAATGGAAAGGAGGGTACATCATGACGTGTTTTTTGTAAAATGGAAATATAAGCCAAATGTTTTGTGGGTTTTTGAAGGTGCATATTACTCTGAAAAAGAGCACCTCTTGTATTTTTTTTTGTCTTAAATCTACCTCCAAAATTAATGATAATTTTAAATATATGTAAATAAAAAAACTGAAAAAATGTGGGTAACTTCTCAAAAAATGTTCTTCTATAGTTCCCTCTGGTATATAACACCAAGCTCCCCAGTGGATGTCACTTTTAAAATTATGCGGTATAATAGCTTACTTCATAGCACATTCAGCGCTCAACTGACTGCCCCCTGGTCTCCTGTCCCAATCTGATGCGGGGGGAGGTGCTGGGAAATTCACGCTGACATTGGCTGAGATGAGGAGAGGAGGGTAGGAAACCGGCGGGCAGTCACAGGAGCGCTAAATGGTCCTCTGAAGTAAGCTATTATACAGCATATTTAAAAAAATTACATCTACTGGGAGAAGAAAAACAATTTTTTTTTTAATGCAGATGGGGAGGTTCGGGAAGCTGACATGCAGAGAGGGGGAGGAGGACAGAGGAGACACAGACATAGAGAGCAAGGCTGCGGCTGACGAAGGCGTGTACGCTGCCAATGGTGTCAGGGCTCAGCAGCCATGATATATCGAAGTCAGCATACAGAGACTGACTGCCCCCTGGTCTCCTGTCCCAATCTGATAGCTGCGGGGGGAGGTGCTGGGAAATTCACGCTGACATTGGCTGAGATGAGGAGAGGAGGGTAGGAAACCGGCGGGCAGTCACAGGAGCGCTAAATGGTCCTCTGAAGTAAGCTATTATACAGCATATTTAAAAAAATTACATCTACTGGGAGAAGAAAAACATTTTTTTTTTAATGCAGATGGGGAGGTTCGGGAAGCTGACATGCAGAGAGGGGGAGGAGGACAGAGGAGACACAGACATAGAGAGCAAGGCTGCGGCTGACGAAGGCGTGTACGCTGCCAATGGTGTCAGGGCTCAGCAGCCATGATATATCGAAGTCAGCATACAGAGAGGAAACTGGCAGGATCAGCCAGGTATTTCAGCTGATACAGGGGGACAAATTGCACAGCACACGCACTGTACTGTACAGCATGCTTTAAAGAAAAAGGATCAATATTAAACTGAAAAAAATGTGAGTAACTTTTCAGCTGAAATTTAAGCCCAAAATTTCCAGTATTGTTATTATACAGGATCTATATAGCGCCAACAGTTTGTGCGCCGCTTTACAACATTAGAACAAACAGTATAGTTACAATACAATTCAATACTTTCATGGAAATGTCTAAAAAAATAATAGCCATTTTTAGCAAATAAAATATATCACTGAATTTCATACAACGTTTTTAACAAGTTGACTAATGAAAAAGATAATTCACGCATAATTCCGTTCCTCCCGCAATGTTGTAGCTTTAGAAAACTCTTTCCAAGTTCTGTCCCGTAGGTATTTTACTCCAGTTAGAAATGCAAATTGCCTCCCTTCTCTGCATGATTTAGTGGATGTTCAGACCTAGGAGACATAAAGTATTGATGATGGACATGGTCTAAGGCTAAACGACTGTGGATAAGGGTCTATAACACGGTCAATACGGTCAAAACCTGCGAAAAGACCCCTGGGAGGCACTCTTAGGTCGCGTACACACGATCAAATCCGATCGTGTGTATGGGCTAGCGGACATGTCTGACCGGCGGACAAATTTTAAAGCATGCTTTAAAATTTGTCCGCCGGACACATGTCCGTCGGATATGTCCGCTGGTTAGTACACTAACCAGCGGACATATCTGCCCACACATGCGCCAAATGGATTTGACGCATGCGTGGAAGTTTTTTACTTCCAGGTGCGGTGACGTGGCGGCGTCAATGTCACCGCCACGTCACCGCGCTGTCTGCCGGCGGGGATTTTGATCCGATGGTGTGTACACGCCATCGGACCAAAATCAGATGAGACATGTCCGCACTAAACGGTCCGTCGGACAAGTTTGAGCGGACATGTCTCATCGTGTGTACGCGGCCTTACACAAACCGACAAAAGGAGCTACCAACAGTGGCGGTTCGTCTATAGAGGGCGCAGGCGCACCGCCCCCTCTGGCTCTCACACCGCCACTGATTACAATAACATGCATTGCATGAATCTATGTTATTGTTGCCGCTGCCACCGACTATTCAGATGGCCGGATGGTGAGCGCCGGCCACCTGAATAACGGCAGCTGGTTGGCTATGTGGAAGTGCCTATCAGAGCCAGCAGCTTTCCGAGTACAGCCCTCAGGCAGTATTCGGCTTCCGGAAACGTATCTAAGGGACGTACGGGGGGTGCGTTCCTTGGATTAGACTGACAGGCGTCTTACCGGTAACCCGATTGGCTGAAGCGTCATCGAGGGCAGGAGAAGACATCGAGGGACGTGCAAGGAGCATGGATGACCCCCAGAAAGGTAAGTGCCGGGCGGGGGGAAGGGGCATTTTACAGGGCACATCGGCGACAATGGGAACAGTGGCGACAATGGGCACAGTGGCGACAATGGGCACAGTGGCGACAATTAAAGGGCACAGTAGCGACAGTTGATGGGCACAGTGGCTGCATTTGATGGCATGGCACAGTGGCTGCGTTTGATGGCATGGCACAGTGGTGACAATTGATGGCACAGTGGCTGTGTTTGATGGCATGGCACAGTTGTGACAATTGATGGCACAGTGGCTGTGTTTGATGGCATGGCACAGTGGTGACAATAGATGGCACAGTGGCTGCGTTTAATGGCATGGCACAGTGGTGAATGAATGAAAAACGTATATAGCGCGGCACATGCAAACTAAATCGCCTCTGGGCACTTGTTGTTCCTGTCTCCTTTGTTATCAAAAGAGATGAGTCTTGATCTTTCTCCTGAATGCTAAGTGGTTCTCCTCCAACCAAATGCTGGTTGGTAAAGCGTTCCATAGTCTGGGACCTTGGACCGCAAATCTACTATCTCCTTTGGACTTGTAGTTGGCTTTCGGTATCTGGAGTAGATTTTGATTGGTGGATCGCAGAACGCGATTGGGATTATGAGCTTTTATTTTTTCGCATAAATAATGGGGAGCATTCCCATGAATACATCTATGCATTAGACAGAGTGCTTTAAAAGTGATTCTGTCTTTTACTGGTAACCAATGAAGGGATCTCATTGAAGGTGAGATTGATTCCCAAGGTTTTTTCCCAGTCACAAATCTGGCGGCCGTATTTTGAACGACTTGTAGATGAGCGATTTGGTACTTGGGGAGTCCGAGGTAAAGGGCATTTGCATAGTCCAATCTTGAGTTTACAATTGCTCCCACCACGACCGCTATGTCTTCTTTGGGAATAAAAGGAATACGTCTGCGTAGTAGGCGCAGCAGATGGTGAGATCCGCTGAATACTGACCCTATTTGTGCGTCCATTGTCAAGTAGGAGTCGAAGATGTCCCCGAGACTTTTGACTTTGGCGCTAGGGGTGATGATTTTGCCCAGAATGGGCGGGGGTCCAAGTTGTTGCAGGTTGATTCATACGCTTGGCGTGAAACAGGAGAAGTTCTGTTTTCGCTCCGTTGAGTTTAAGATAACTCTTTGTCATCCAGTCCTCTATCAAAGAGAGGCATGTCTCTAGATTGAGGTGGTGATCCTTTTTATTGCAAATGCGGAAATACAGTTGCGTGTCGTCTGCATATGAGTGATAGAGCAGTTTTTGGCTGCTGATGATTTCAAAAAGAGGACGAAGATAGATGTTGAATAACACCGGCGACAGAGGAGATCCTTGAGGGACTCCGCACGATAATGTGCGTTTTTCAGAAGTGAAAGGTCCTAACTTCACTATTTGCGATCGGTTTTCCAAAAAACAGGAGAACCAAGATAAATCGCCTTCTGCGACTTTGGCTACTTCAGCTAGCCGAGTCAATAAAAGCTTGTGGTCTACTGTGTCGAAGGCTGCGCTTAGGTCCAACAGAACCAGAAGACAAGATTCTCCTTTGTCTGCGGCCTCGAGAGCGTCGTCCCATATCTTGAGCAATGCTGTTTCCGTCCCGTGTCCGGGCCGGAATCCCGATTAAATTGGATCAAGTAGGTTGTGGGTATCTAGATGCTGTTGCAGTTGTTGTACCACTACTTTCTCCATTACCTTGGAGAGAACGTTTAGGCCTGTTATGGGACGGCGGTGGAGTGGGTCCTTGGGGTCCAGGGTGGGTTTCTTTAAGATGGGTCGAATTATGCCCTCCTTCAACTGGGAGGGCACTATGCCCTCCCTGAAAGATTGGTTAATAAGCTGCGTGATAGGAGGTGCCAGGATGTTCCTTCAGCAGTTTGGTGGGGATGATATCATTCGGCGCAGTGCTGTTACGCAAAGTACCGATGACATTTTTAGTGGCATGGATAGAGATGGGTTCCAGCGTGAACTTACCTGGTTGTGGTGAATTACTGAAGGTGTTGTGTAAATAATTACAGGGAGGGCCAGGGGGGGAATTGTTTTGCTGAATGCTTTGCAAGATTCACTCGATTTTATTAATGAAGTAATCCGATAATTCATTGCAAAATTCTTGTGTGTCCGAAATGGGGGCTTCAAGACATCCTGGATTCATGGTCTGAGTGACCAGCTTGAAGAGTTCGCGGGGGCGGTTGAGGGCGCTGTTGATAGCCTCCGAAAAATAGTTTTTCTTGGCTTTGAAGATTTCTTTGTCGTATTTTCTTGTTATTGCCTTGTAGATGGAGAGGTTCTCATCTGAAGAGCTTCTTTTCCAGGCGGCTTCCGCCCTCCTGCGCTCTTGTGACAATTGATGGCACAGTGGCTGTGTTTGATAGCATGGCACAGTGACTGTGTTTTATGGCATGACACAGTGGTGACAATTGATGGCACAGTGGCTGCGTTTGATGGCATGGCACAGTGGCTGCATTTGATGGCATGGCACAGTGGTGACAATTGATGGCACAGTGGCTGCATTTGATGGGCCCAGTGGCTGCATTTGATGGGCACAGTGAGGCTGCAATTGTGTTTTTGGTTTTTTTTGTTTGCACCCCCCAAAAATTTGGAGCACCAGCCGCCACTGGCTACCAAACATCTAGTGATCCATATATTTTTGCCCACAAAACAGATGATTTCAAAAGCGTGGAAGATGCCAATTCTCAGCTTCGAAGAGGTAAAAAGCTGGTTAATGTGAAACTGACCATGATATTAACTGACACACACAATACATTTTTACATACTTGGCAGCCCTAGTTAGATTATTTACCACTAGCGCAACCACCTACACGATTTCTAGAACTGTAATCAAACACTACATAGTTACATAGTAGGTGAGGTTGAAAAAAGACACCAATCTATGTGTGTAATTATATGGCAGTATTACATTGTATATTTCTGTATGTTGTAGTCGTATAGGTGCTTATCTAATAGTTTTTTAAACTATCAATGCTCCCCGCTGAGACCACCGCCTGTGGAAGTCAATGTCACATCCTTGCCGCTCTTACATTAAAGAACCCTTTACGCAGTCTAAGGTTAAACCTCTTTTCTTCTAATCTTAATGAGTGGCCACGTGTCTTATTAAACTCCCTTCCACTGAAAAGTTTATCCCTATTGTGGGGTCACCAGCATATTATTTGTAAGTTAAAATCATATCCCCTCTTAAGTGTCTCCTCTCCAGAGAGCATATAGTTACATAGTAATAGTCAATATAACAGTAAACCTCTGGGACAAAGATCGCCTTCTTCTCTCCTTCCCCCCTTTTCCCGTCTTTTTACACTTTTCCTCTTACTTTTTTATTTTTCTCTCAATGTCCTCTCCAACTAAGCATTTTTTTTGCCCTTGAGGAAGAGCAGTACTCTGTTTTTTAGTCCTGTGGATGACTGTACTGCTCTTGCTAGTTCAAGAGCTCCTAGCCAAAAGGCCTTTTTATCAAAACAAAACATCTCCAGGCAGGGCTCTAACAATTGATTATCTAATGGTATGCTATTGCCTGGGACCAATGGTCCTTCATTTCTCTATCATTGTTTAATATTACCTATCTGCAGAGAGAAACTCCTCCTGCACTCGTTCATTTTTTTGCATAGTATTTTTGGCTACGCAACTGTCTATTGTTCTTGTCATTTCTAAAAATAATAAAATTCAAGTTGTAGCGGAGTACAATATTAAACTCCACGATCTCCACTGGTAACCAGGGTAAATCCACAGTCAGCATTGAAAAGTAAGGCAATGTCCCAAATCTTCCCAGTAACCAGACAACACACAGCTTTGAGAGTCAACTGACTTTTTATTCACAGGCTTCCATATTTATAGAATTCCCCATGCAAGGGGTTTCCAAACAGCCAAATAGATTTAACAGGGGTAATACAGGGAGGACCAGATGGGGAACTTAACATTTTAGATAATTCTCCCATCAGGCATTGCTGCATGAGGGAAAAGTCAGTTGATAGCTGGGGTCTGGGGATATGTGTTGTGGGAGTTCGGTTTAAAACTGCCGAACACCGATTGGGCAACATAAAACGAAGTACATGAATGCTAGTGGCTTACGGCTGCCAGCATACCAATTACTATGCCCACATAAGACCCAGCAGAATACATAGCCTATAATACAGACAACCTTTTAACATATTTAAAGCGGGGGTTCACCCTTAAAACAGCTCTGTGTCATCCCAACCAGCACACTGGCGTCAGCGCCAGTATGCTGTTTTTTTTTATTTTTTTTAATCTCTGTACTTACTGTTTAATTGATCATTTTATTTTGTCCCTACCCCGGCGTCACGGCTTCCGAAGATAGCCGACTAGCACTCGGGTCTTCCCGGCGCTATACGGCGAAAATAGCCGACTAACACTCGGGTCTTCCCGCTATACGGCGCCTGCGCACAGACCTAGCAGCTGCCTGCGCAGGCGCCGTATATATCCGAGTCCTATTTCGGCTTTTTTTGGAGGGCGTGAAGCGCCATAGCTTTTGGACTCGGATATATACGGCGCCTGCGCAGTCAGCTCCTAGGTCTGTGCGCAGGCGCCATATAGCGGGAAGACCCGAGTGTTAGTCGGCTATTTTCGGAAGCCGTGACGCTCCATAGCCGCGCCATTCCCCGCGGTAGGGACAAAATAAAATGATCAATTAAACAGTAAGTACAGAGATTAAAAAGAAAAAGCATACTGGCGCTGACGCCAGTATGCTGGATGGGATGACACAGAGTTGTTTTAAGGGTGAACCCCCGCTTTAACAAAAGACAAATCCTCAAGGGGGGAACTAAACACTGTAAACCAACATTAAAGTGGTATATTAAACCCAAAAGCAAACATTTATTATATTGCAGTGTACCATTTTCCTAGGTGTGATGGCTGCATTCGTTTTATTTTTTAGCCATTCTTTACTTAATTTTCACATGGCCATAGTGCCCTTATGTCTGTTATTTTTCAAGAGAACAAGTTCTTTTGCAAATGTAACAGTTAGAGCAGTGGCGGCTGCTTTTTTGGGGGGGAGGGGGGCTGCAAACAAACCCCCCCAGGTCCACACTCACCCCTCCACCACCACATATTCCCTGGCCACTCCTCCCAACCAACCTGGTCTTCTTCAGATCCGCCTCCTGCCCTGATTGGCCATGAGGAGAAGCCGAAAACAAATAGTGAATATTGATTGAATGATGGCGTCGGGGTGCAGTGCTCTGCATCCCGAGCCCAACCTTCTTCAAGCCAATTAGAGCCTCAGGCTCTAATCATGTGCTTATAGAAAGAAAATGTTTGGAAAGCCGCACTCGGGAAAAACCTTCTCGGTTGCCTTTATTTGGTAAAAGTAATCAAAACACTGCACATCACAGCAAAAATAGGGGCATACAGCTGACGTTTCGCACTATCAATCAGTGCTTTCTATGAGTAAGCACTGCACTGATTGATAGTGCGAAAGTCAGCTGTATGCCACTATTTTTGCTGTGATGTGCAGTGTTTTGATTACTTTTACCAAATAAAGGCAACCGAGAAGGTTTTTCCAGAGTGCGGCTGTCCAAACATTTTCTTTCTACAATTGCTTCGTGCATTGCCGGCACCTGGGTTTCTCTGAGAGGAAACGGATCCATCCCTATACCTTATTGGAGCGGTGACTATCATCTTTCTAATCATGTGCTTGCAAAAAAATAAAAATAATAGCACCCTGCATGCAAACCGCATGCAAAATAGGGGGGTGGCGCCCCTTATGAGTTAGAGTGTTGAGACAAACCATTTACCACTGACTGTGGTGCTTACAATGATCATCTTTTCTGTATTCATGTAAAACTTTTATGCCAAAAGACATACTGTTGCTGTAACTGCTTGTGTAACTGCAGTGTTAGCTGGAGTTTAGCTTCAATCTGTTTAGTGTATCTAAATCTTTTAATACATCTAATACTCCCCAGACTGACAATGCTGCTGTCTGCTGTGTCCCACACGCTACATCATCCAGAGTGAGGACACTCTAATACAGGAGGGGTGTTACTGTCCAGATCACCTAGTGAAAACAGAGGGAATAAGCCTAAAAATAAATAAAATTAATGCAGCCATCACATCTAACGTTTGGTAAGCTACAATATAATACATGGTTGGTTTTGGGTTTAATACCACTTTAATATTTTTTAATCTGTAAGGTGCTACGGTAGCATTAGTAAATAGATATGAAAGTATACTATTTACTTGCTTTAAATATTTTTTTTTAATTTCTTCATCTGCTTCCTGGTTTCTGGCCTAGGCCAAAAATATGTCATATATATCAGAAGTCTTCGTGGGCATTTTTTTTCTTTTATCTGGAGGAGGGGAGCAGGAGATTTCCCAGCTAGGCACACCCTTAGCCTGCATGCATGAGCTAAGGGTGGATGGATTCCAGGGATAAAATACTATATAAATCATTTGCCCTTACACAAGATGGCTGTGGCCAGAAATGCATGGGGCAGGTGTTGTACAAAGTGATTCCTCAACAAAATAAAGCATGAAGACATATATGGATAGGTGATTTTGATTTGAATATTAAAAATGAATTAAATTGCATTTTCAGTTTGTGGTGCTCAGGAGTCAGGTACAGTTAATTTCTGCTTTAAAGGGGTAGTTCCCCCAAAAACCTTTTTTTTTAACATTTATTCAGGCTCGTTATGTCAAGGGGAATCAGGTTTTTTTTTTTTAGAAATGAAGCAGTACTTACCGTTTTAGAGATGCATCGTCTCCGACGCTTCCGGGTATGGGCTCCGACTATAGGCGTGCCTATTTGATTGACAGGCTTCCGAGGTCGCATACATCGCGTCACGATTTTCCGAAAGTAGCCGAACGACGGTGCGCAGGTGCAGTATAGAGCCGCACCGTCGCTCGGCTTCTTTCGGCTACTCGTGACGCGATGTATGCGACCGTCGGAAGCCTGTCAATCAAATAGGCACGCCCAGACCAGACGATCATACCCGGAAGCGACGGAGACGATGCATCTGTAAAACGGTAAGTATTGCTTCGTTTCTAATAAAAAACCACCCGATTCCCCTTGACATAACGAGCCTCAATCAATGTTAAAAAAAGTTTTTTGGGGGAATTACCCCTTTAAGTCAGCCATTGGATGCTTGTTTATTATTAAGCTGCTTTGGGATCCACTCTTCTCCCTACACACCAATAGACTTGCCTACTTACGCTGCATAGTCTAATATGGACTGATCAAAACATAAATACAGTTTTGTAACAACAAATCACCAATCATTCTGGGCAAGAAGAGAAGTTGATGGAATATGTTGTATGCTGCCAACGAGCTGTGGCTTATGTGGGAAAGGCCACTAGACCAGGATAAAGAGATATCTGAACACAACATGTAATTCATGAGGTTTTATGAAATCCTTATTAGAGCACCACAGATTATCCTGCGGCTAGACAAGGAACAAAGCAAAGCAATTACATGTCACTGATGTTTCATCCAAGTGTTCAAGAGGTTTATTTAACAAAAAGAAAAAGGGAGTATCTGAACACTATTTAACTATTTTCTGGAACTGAGAATCAGATGCAATTTTACAGAAATACTGAAGTAATTAGTGTGCCAGCACTACAGTTTAAGGTGGTCCTGTCATTCAATGGCAATTCTAAGCTGTCATGTAGGGAAGCTAGGTATCCTATTTTTAATCACAGTTATAAATATATAATTGTATTTCTGTAGTCGGATATCCATTTTACGAACCTCATCTACTTAAAACTTTTGTTACCCCAACATTGCATATTCCTGATATGTGACTGCTGTACCAAGTTACTTGTATGAGAAAGTATTTTGTTCTCTTTGTATTGTTTTCTCTGTGTGAAATCCTTGGTGTTCCTACCAGTCTTTCTGCTTTCCTAATAAAGATGAACCACACTAAGCAGAAGAAGACACCATGGTCAGTTCTCTAACTGTTTAATATTACCTATCTGTGGAGAGAGAGGCCTCGAACACACGACCGTTTTCCTCGACAAAATCCATCAAGAAACTTGGTGGCAGAGCTTTTTTGCTGAGGAAAACGGTTGTGTGTATGTTTTTCGTTGAGAAAACTGTTGTGGATCTCGAGGAGAAAAAAAGTTCTCTTTTTTCTCGTCAGGAGTCTCAATTTCCTCGTCGTGTTTCTCGTCTGGCTGGTTTACGACGAGAAACAGGTTTGTGTGTATGCTTAGAAACGCGCACATGCTCAGAATAAAGTATGAGATGGGATAGCATATTCGTCAAGCTGTAACAGACAGAAAAGCGCGAATCATCTCTTACCAAACTTTTACTTAACACGCAGTAACATGAGATTAGCAAAAGCAGCCCCAATAGTTGTGCCAGTGGAATCGAACTTCCCCTTTATAGTGTCGTTGTACGTCACCACGTTTGAGAACGACGAGATTTTGTCTTGACTGTGTGTACGCAAAGAAAGCTTGACAAGATTCTCGACAAGCCTGATAAGAAACTCGCCGAGGAAAACAATGTTTCTTTTACAAAGAGATTTTCGGTCGTGTGTACGAGGCCAAACTCCTTCTGCACTTGTTCATTTTTTGGCATAGTAATTTTGGCTATGCAACTGTCTATTGTTCTTGTCATTTCTAAAAATAATAGAATTTAAGTGAAAAAACAACAATTCTTTGAGAGAGATGGTTGGTCTTGCCCTCACCTGGACAGAGTTTGCTCTCAATAGGGGTGTCTGGATATCCTGGGTGCACAGCCAACATCACCAGTAAATTACAGAGCTCCTCATACTCATTGTTCTTATTGTTATGTTTTGCTGTGAGATCTGAGATCGTGTGTACGCGGCATTACACTTAAACCTGACCAAATTCAATATCTTAAAGATACTTTTCCCTTTTTTAGGTGTCTTCCCAATTCTTCTATCTTAAAATCTTTATTTTTTGTTTTCTATTAAGAAACTTTTTATGCAGCTAACTATGCATCTTTTTTGTGGCAAACAACATCCACCATTGAATCCTGGAAGAAGTACCAGATATCCTGACTAGGAAAGATAGCAGCCCTGAAGATGACCCAGTTTCCCAAACTATTGTACCCATTCAGGGATCTCTCCCTTATACATTCTATGGGCAGATCAACAGGCATGCATGCGGTTTATCTGGCAGGATTCTAGACCGAGAGTCTCCAAAAAAGGATTGGAGATAACATATATTATCAAATACCTTCAAGCATCACAGATCTCTAATAGCTCTAAAACCAACCCCATTATAGGTCAGCTTTGAGGCATACCTGCTTACATCCTTGAAAATATAGGTCTCCAAAAATACTCAGGGAGATTAATATCACCCCGTATGCCCCTTTTAACTCTTGCTAATACTCCCTCTTTCCCCTGGGATATGGATTTCTCTAGTGTTCTAAAGCAGATTTCTAGGTATACAACTTGCTGAGTATGCACAGTATGTTAATCTTAATTTTGCAAAAATAATCTCACCACACTCCACCTGAAAATGTCTTCAAATTCGTAATTATGTCAAACTATTCCTCTTACTCCCTTAAAACACATATGTTTGAACGATCCTGTTTTTATAAAATATCCTTGATCTATAACCTCCTTCTTGAGGGCAACCTGGTTTTCCCTCTGCCTTATGTTTCCTGATGGGAAAAGGATCTAGGTGGCTTCCAGAATTGCTACAGTGGGCCCAGGCAGGGCCGGAGTGGGACTCATTTTCAGCCCTGGAGTTTCATGCCTTAGACCAGCCCACTTTAGTTCACGACTATTAAAATAATGTAATTAAAACCTCAAAATATAAGTTTGCAATGGCGTTCTCTACAGCCTGTAATTCATAGTATTTTTCAAAAAATATTTCCGATTAAGTGCAAATACAGTAACCTAAGTTTTGCTTCACAGTGAAAATTTATTAGGACAATAAATAACAGGACCCTCCCCGCACCTCTGTACTGGGGGCTGTAATATACTTCTGCTGTGGCAGATGAGGAAGTGTGTACAATGTGTTTGTGTGTCATGTGTGTGCCCTCTCCTGCAGGGATTGCAGACAGGTCAGAGACTGCAGCTATGGCACAGGGGACGGTCAGGGATTGCAGACATGGCACAGGGGGACGCGTCAGGGATTGCAGACATAATTGATTCAGGAGATAGTCAGAGACTGCATTTAAAGCTGAACTCGGTGTACAGGTCTATAGTATTGCAGTGTTGCTCCACTCTATTTAAACCATCTCTGAGGGATCAAGTCAGTCTGTTTCCTTTGAAAGTACAACCAAGTGACAGAAGAAATAATCGCATCCAATTTCTAAAATACAAATTTTCTTGCAAACACTGAACTGCTCAGGATTAGTGGAGGACAGTAACCAGTTAATTGGTCTGTGAAGCTTTTAGCCTGATCCAGTAGTAAATCCTCTAACAACAACAAAAACTCCTATCAAACAATCTGTGTAGGACACACAGAGCTCTGCCTAAATAGCTGATTAGAAGCTGAAATGGTTAACAGCCATGTATCCCCGGTCTCATAGAACACTGCTGCAGCTTCTTTCAGAGATCTTGCCAGTGTGATCAGACAATGTGCAGGTCAGGTTAGGCAGATAAAAAAAGTAACCAGGGAGACAAGAGGTGAGGAGGCTGATTGGTAACCTGCAGACACTGCCTGATCACATATCTGAAAGACACTGCAGCCGGACAGCAACACGTCACTGTTCTCCTAAATCCTGATGATTCTGTTTTCTTCCATTCAGACAGATTTGTGTGTCCTGAGGCTGCAGAAGATTGGTGTCAGCATACCTTTCCTGCATCTCACTCCTGGCGTCCCCCATTCATCCTCAATCCAGCACTTACAATCAAATGTGAGCGGGGAAGAGCTACACTGCCTGCTGATTGGCTGTGGATGGACTGGAGGAGGAGCAGGTCCTCTCTTGCACTCCTCTAAGAAGCAGCGCTATTGGCTGTGGTTTCCCTATTGGAGAAATCAGTCCACTGGCCATCACATCCATGCTCCCTCCCACCTGTATTATCCTCCTCCACACCGCAGCACAGACCTGCCAGTGCCTGCCGCACGATAGTCACATGCTCCTCCAGCCCTCCGCTCCGCCTCTGGTATCACATGCACCCGGTCTGGCCAATCACCGGCTGTTTAATGCTCCCTCCCCCTGGCCAAGTACGCCCCATCATGTACGTAACGCAAGTGTCAGGCTACAGGCCGCATCGCTGGGGGGTAAATTAATAAGGGAGCCGGAGGGGGCCGCGGGAGCCGAATAAATAAAAGGGGGGATTGAACCGGCCCACAACCCGAGCAGCCCACCGGGATACTTCCCGGTTCTCCCGATTGGCCACTCCGGGCCTGGGCCCAGGTTTGGGACACGTTAGCACATGGATTGCTTATCTAATTTTTTGATAAGACCATCTATAAACTAATGTTTACGGTAGATAGTATATGGGACCTAATAGTCTGGCCAAATTTGGCCACTGTGCATCAGACCTCTTTTTTAGGCTTGTGGAGCAGCTGGCACTTTAATACATTTCAACTGGAAATGCTCTAAAATCAAATCTTAACGGATGCCAAGCATACATTAGCTAGATCCTGGTGATTTCGAACTTCAACCATTACTCAGGGGAGCAAGAAATGTAATAGTATTTGTTTAATGAAAAACTGGCGACCACCTTACATGATAAAATAAAACATTTAAAAAGGTCTGGGATCCGTAAATCCCTCATTATTCTTGGGGAGATTTCAATCATAATGTATCGGCGATTTAACCCTCCATGGACTGAGAAACGAAGGGTCACCTTGTATGTAGACGTCTGTGCCAGCCCAACTTCAACTTATCGTGATCACCATGTTACCCTGCTTCCTTCTCCCTTAATCTCTTCACTTTGCATACTGTTTTTCCCCATCGTTTCTCTATATTTTGTGTCTTCTATCTTTGCAGTGCACATTTTTCTTGCCTTTGAAAAGGCTCCAGGGGTGCTACAAAACTAAAAATGTTCAAGGGGCGCTTAAACTTAGATTGTGACAGGTGCCTTACACATTCTCATTACCATGACACCTCAATGCACTTGCAACTGGATTTGTATTTTGTACCTTGTGTCAAGATGTGTACTCCCTTATCAAAGTGTTCTACCCTGGTTATATAAATCTATTTCAATAAAAATGTACTGAAACAGAAAAAGCAGGACTGGACTAAGACTGGAGTGTGGGGTTCCCACACCTCGGTTTTCAAAATTTCATTAGTTCTGACATTAATTCACACCTTCAGTCACGTAAATTGATGGATTAACATTTACCGGTATTATTCCTCCTTACTGACACCAAGAATAGGATTATGTAACTAGTGCGGGGTGGTTCTACAAATTTCACACCTTCAATTGTGTTCTTTGACAATAACACCTGCTTTCCATTGTAATTGGATTAAGGTGTTGGTGCTACCTGTTTGGACATAAATGCTGGAGTGTTTGCCTGACACCCATTAGACCTGAAGAAGAGGCTTGAAGAGGCTACAAAACATCTTCAATGTTACAGAACAAGACTAGTTGAATGTCACGTCACAGACATGTATCTAAAGCCATTTTCTTTCATTAGGATTTGGATAGAGTGGTAAGAGGTTGGAATTCCTATAACATTTTAATTGGTGCCTGTGTCTTTGCAAGGGAGATTTAGGCCACCCATAGGTGTTCCAACTTTCTTTCCTGCAACCACAGTCAATGTGGATGGGGGAATCCTGTCCAGGAGGGGGGGCGTGGGAAGCCATCCCTGCTGTGAGAACACAGTCATTTTTTTCTAGCAGGTATAGCTGCTGGCAATTTTCGCATGGACATCCTGTGGGCAAGCGGCGCGCTGTCGTCACCCAAGCTCCTAATGTTCCCCCACTGGACGAGTGCCTGAGAGTTTTGTGTACCGGCCGACAGATTAAGATTCAAGGCGTTTTTAAAACTGCATAACTGAAAATGCAATCTTAACTTTTTAAATATATTTCTACACATTTAACACACTATGTGGAGCTATCATTGTTTCTTGCATGGTGGGCATTGATACTGCTGAAATCTCTTGGGAAACGAGATCCATCAAGACTGCATATCTGAAACTGCAAGATTGGGACCTATTAAATGCTGTTTCTGATCCCCTGTCATAAGGGATTGTGGGATTTTGGTAAGTGGCCAATCCATAAGTCTGGTGGAGGACATGTCACTTTTTCTTTTGGACACGTTTATAACCAATCCGTAATGTGGCACAGATGCACGGGTGTTTGACATTTTTCCTGCTATTTATGGACTTTCTATTGTCAATATTTTGGACTGTTTATTAACTCATTCAGAGCCAAAGTTTATATTCAGTTGATGGTTTTGGATTTTGTTTTTTGTTAATCATTATCACTATTAGACATGTGCACAGAAAAAAAAATTGTTTTTTTTTGTTCTGTTTCGTATCGTTCCGTTTTTTTGTTTTCGTTCGTTTTTCGTAAGACGCCCGTTTTCCTGTTTGTTCCCGTTAGTTTTTCGTATGACGCGATTTTTTCGTATTCCGATCGTTTCGTATTTTCGTTACTGTTTTATTTTCGTACATGCGGGATGGTTCGTTATTCTGTTTAATTCATGTTCGTTACTTGTTAGACAATAATTTTCGTGAATTTTCGTCAATGATTTGCAGTATCTTGAAACCCTTTTCTTTTGCTATTTTCAGTCGTATGTTCATATGATATCTATAACAAACGATTTGCATTCTGTATTTTAAATTCCTTTTTTCTGTTCGTATTTTGGATTCAAAATACAGCATGCAAATCTTTTGTTATAGATGTCATATGAACAATGAACATAGGACTGAAAACAAACAGAAAAGGATTGAAACAAAATACAGCATGCAAATCTTTTGTTATAGATGTCATATGAACAATGAACATAGGACTGAAAACAAACAGAAAAAGGATTCAAACAAAATACAACATGCAAATCTTTTGTTATAGATGTCATTTTTGTTCTTTTGCCGTTTTCGTTTTGTCGTTTTTTTTCGTCGGATCATTCATTCGTATTTGCGGTTGTTCGTTATGCGGCTCATTCGTACTCTCGTAGTTTTCGTATTTTGGTGCTTTAATTTTTTCGTATGTACACATTATCCTGCGGGTACGAAAATGAACATTTTCGTACGAAAATAACATTCGTACGAACGGGAATGCACATATCTAATCACTATGATTGTTGAGGGTTTTTGAGGCGGCTGCATGTTGCACCTTAGTGGTCATCATAGGTCACATCTTTGATATAGCAGTTAGCCTTTCACACATATCACTTGTGACTACCCACTTGCATACGTGTGTGTTTGTCAATAGAGGGTGGTTGAGGTAGCGCGATTTATATTTTTCTTACATCCTGACATGCTGGTTGTACCCAAGTTGAAAGATTGATCAACTTGGGTACAATCATCCTGCCCATAAATGGTTTGAATCTCGGCCAGCTTTACTCTCTATCCTAGGCACCACTTTCACCAGAACTGAAAATTAGAGAAACTCAGAACAAATAATTCTGCGCTGGTGTTAATAAATGTATCCAACCACTTAGTCTCTCAATTCTCCTGTGTCAATATGAGTGCCATCATAATAACATGTGAATAAACAACAATATAATGCAATAATATAATACATTCATGTATATTTCTTCTCATATTAATATAAATTATGTGTTTAAGTGCAATTAAATAGTTAATGAATTGTCAGAAAAAAGTTGTAACTTGTTGAGTCTTCACAAATCTTCAAAAACGTTGAACTTCCTGACCCCTGCACTTTCTGAGTGGAGCTATGCAGAGTGGAGGTACTTCGGGATCCGCGGACACACTGTACTCATGAGAACTACCTGTCTGGACTACTATGATATTCCAGGGAGTGACTAACATCTGTGCCACTGATTGACAATCGGAGGACCCATTCAGTGCATTCAGGCCATTTTGGTCATATTAAGGAGGTGAGCGGCTGCTGATGTCTTTGGTGGATGGGCTGGAGTCTTTCTGACACTTGCATGCCTGTTTTGGACACACATCCTCACAGTGGCAGATATCCTGTTGACTATGAACTGCTTCATATAAATGGACATTTTAATAATTTTCTACTGATTAGGATTTGCACTGCACTGTTTTGTGTTATATTTATATTGAGGTGTTGTGTATTGACCTTGTAGAGTTTAGCCTGCAACCATATTTATTGTTTCTGTTAGGTGTCTGCACTAAATATTTATTTTGTCATTGTGTGTAGAAGGTGGCCAAAGTTTGTAGGTGACTATGAGAGTCGGTTCACACAGGAGGGACTCGTCAGGCGACTCAGCCGCCTGACAAGTCGCGGCTCATTCTCTTCAATGGAACCATTCTAATAGGAGTGACTCAAGGTTCTTTTTCTAAGAACGACTTTGGGGACGACTCGGGGCAACTTGCATTGACTTCAATACAGAAGTAATTTTGCAAGTCGCCTCTGAAGTCGTCTTGAGATCACCCCCAAAGTTGTGCTGCCCATGTGTTAACCTCCTCTGAGACTCTTGTTTGTGGCTAAACAGTTACAGGCATACCCCACTTTTAAGTACACAATGGGACCAGAGCATGTATGCTAAAACGAAAATGCACTTAAAGTGAAGTAATACCTTTTTTCATTTCAGGGGCTGTAGTGGGCGGTCAGGGCCTATAGTGGGGGAATCGGGCCTATAGTGGGGGGTCATGAGCTGAAGTGGGGGGTCAGATAGTGAAGTTTATAGTACTGTAGAGGACTGTATAGGAATCCACTTATGTTTAGGCAGTAAATCTGGGCTGGCTGGCAGGCAACTCTGGGTTGGCTGGTGGGTAACTCTGGGCTGGCTGGCGGGCATGGCTGGCATGGGCTGGCTGGCGGAAACTTTGCATCTTCACTTCTGGCCTCTTCACCTCTCCCACTGGCAGCAGCTCCATCTCTTCCAGGCCATACTGCGGCTGTGATATAACACTCAAATAATGTCAGCTAGAAACACATATTTTAAAGCATGACCCCCTCGTACGTCGTTACGTCCCTATGGGCGGGACTTCATCAGCATGATATTGCTTCTTTTCTCCCCATGCTGATGAAATCCCGCCCATAGGGACGTAACGAGGTACGAGGGGGAGGAGCTATGCGTGACCTCACCCGCGATCGTCAACCCAGGTGAGATCCAGCCGTTTTCCACGCTGTGATCTGGTTTATGCTGAATCGTTCTGTACAGCACAGAGTGTGCTTATTTGTCTATGCTGATTCGTTGCACTCACTGAAGAGTGCCTTTACATGTGAGTGTATCCTTGATATTTTTTTAATAAATTTTACATTGGTTCGCCTTAGAGAGCGCTAGATCTCCTCCTTCTTTTGTATTTCATATGCCTTGATTGCCTACCTTGCCTTTGAGTGAGTCTACCATATTTGAGCTGCTGCTGCTTGCTGTCCCTGTGTGAACCGGAGGTTCTGCATATATTTCATGCTGTGTGACCTAGGTGCAGGTCGAATAATTAAGAGGCCATTCCTGCTATTTGGTGGAGGTTCTCTGGACATCACTTTTTTGGATCTTTCTGCACCTGTTTGAATTTAATTTGCACTCAAGCACTATATGGACTCACTTCTGTGTTTTTTGCCTTCCGCTTTTTGCTTTATGCCATTTCTGTTGTCATGCTTTAAAATATGTGTTTCTAGCTGACATTATTTGAGTGTTATATCACTGTTATATGATGTTGTAGTTTATATTCACTGTTTTGCGCTGCACTAATATTTATTTATATGCTCTGTTGAGGTATTTTATTTGAATTTGACCTTTAAGTGCTGGCTTGCATCGTTTTTAGTTGTATTTTTAGTTGTAGATTCCAGCGCTGAATAACTCTTTTTATTAGCATACTGCGGCTGTGCAGAACTTTACGTACACTCGTGGGTATGTCTTGCGGGTGTACATAAAGTGAGTGTACTTAAAGCAGGCTATGCCTGTAAATTGTATTTTGAGGGTACAAAGACTGTGTCATATGTGTGCCATGTATACAGTGGGATAGATTTACTAAAAGCAAATAGGCTGTACACTTTGCATGGTAATTTTCCCTTAGCTTAGTGAATATGGTGAAAATTCACTTTGCAAAAAATATCTAATCATGTGCAAGAAAAAACAGCCTATCTGCCTTCAGTAATTAAACCCCAGTAAGTTCAGAATTTACCTAACTATTAACCGTTAAGCCCCTCATACTTTTAAATACAATTTGGCATACCTCAAACACAGTGTTACCTTTCTACTGTGGGTGCCTAAGGGACTTCATCAGCATGATTGCTTCTTTCTCCCCATGCTAGATAATCCCGCCCTAAAAACCTTAAGGCTTCATGCACACAGGGGGCCAGATTCAGATACACTTAATATTGCGCTGCGTAATCGAAATACTCTACGCTGCCGTATTTTACCAGGCTCTACACCGAATTCTGGTAGATTTTTGCCCGTACGCTACGGCGGCGTAGTCTATTTCTCGCCGCGTAATCGAAATACGCGATTAGGGGGCGTGAAGCATTTAAATTAAGCGCGTCCCCGCGGCGATCGAACTGCGCATGCTCCGTTCAGAAATTTCCCGCCGTGCATTGCGCGAAATCACATTGTTACGTCATTCGTTGTTTGAGTAGCGTCGTTTACGAGCATTCCTATTCCCGGACGACTTACGTAAAAAATAATAAAAGACGTCGGAAAACGTAGAAATTCGACGCGGGAACGACGGCCATACTTAACATGGGCTGTCTAATATTAGAGCAGCAAAAAGCTGGTATAGTATTACATAAAAAAAAGATGACTAAAGGTGCCGTAAGAGATTGCGATTGAAGATCGTCATTTCGGGGATCGCCGGCAAAAGCTAATTTGCATACCCCGACGCGGAAAACGACGGGAAGTCCACCCAGTGGCCGCAATTTTATTGCAGCGCAGATCCGAAGGCGTACGAACACGTAATCCTGTCGAATTGAAGCCCGCAGCTGTCTATTCATGGTTTGAGGTTTTCGACTAGCTAAAAAACGCGCGTAATTTGAAATTACTCCAGTCTAACACTAGTTAGACAGGCGTAATGGCTCTGTGAATCTGGCCCAGGATGTTTAAAAAATGACAGCGCTGCTGCCAGGAAAAAGCATTCTTAAAAACGCGCCGTTAGTCGCATTTTTGAATATCGTTTATGGCAGTTTTTCCGTGTTTTTTGGCGTTAGCATTTTTTGTTACTTTTTCAGTAAAAACACTCCCTATAATATAAAAACAGTTAAAAACTCCAAAAGTGGCAAAACACTTGTTACAGCATTTAGCAGCTTTTTTTGGGCATTTTTCATACAACACAACAGCCGCTGCTCCTGGACGCAGAGGCTGTGGTTTTTTTTTCTACTGCCCCTAAGGGCTCATGCACACAGGATGTTTTTACAGCTGCTGTTAGGGGCGTGTGATGTTTTTTTTTAACTGCCTCTAAATATCCCCCCCCCCCCCCCCCATGTTAGCCTATGTGTCCATGCACACATAAACTGTCAGAGGCGTTTGGAGTAGCAAAAGCGGTTGAGCTGTAAAAACGAAAAACGTCAAAAAACACTGCTAAACGCGGCAGCTAACAGCACGTTTTTAAGGCTTCATGTACGCTACTGCTGATAAACTGACGTTTAGGAGCAGTTGGGTGTTTTTTTCAGCTGCCCCGAACTCTCCTCAATGTTATCTTATCAGTACACAGGGTCGTTTATAGTCGTTTCTATGCAGTTGTGCTTAAAAGCATTTTTTGTAAAGCAAAAAAAATGCGTTCAGGACGGGTGTTCAGAGGCATTTTCAAAACGCCAAATGCCTATAACAGAGTGTAAACGCGATAACTCGCGCTTAGCCACATTTTGTTTACATGAATTTAGAGATACATTTTTGACTATTTAAAAAAAAAAAAACACGGCTAAATGAGGCTAAACGCGTCATGCAAACGTGGCAAAATGGATAGGAGAGGTTTTAAAACGTTGCGTGTACATTAAAAAGGAAGTAAACCCCCCTGAAAAATAAACCTGCAAGAGAAAGGCATAATGAGCTAGTATGCATAGCATACTAGCTCATTATGTGGCACTTACCTGAGATCGAAGCCCCCGAAGTCCTCCTTGTTCCCCTCCAACCGCCGCCGCCATGTTCCCTTGCATCTTCTTCCTGTTTTCACCGCTCCGGCGCTGTGATTGGCCGGAGCGGCGATGACGTAACTCCCGCACATGTGCGCGGGATGGTAGGTCCCCACGCATGCACGGAAATACGGCATTAACCCAAGTTATGCTATTCAGAAAAACGGCACACTCAGTGCGCCTGCACTGCGCCGTAGACATCAGCTATTGTCATTATTGGAAATATCTCCTAAACAGTGCAGCAGGTTTAGGAGATATTTCTTGCACTACAGGTAAGCCTTAATCTAGGCTTACCTGTAGGTGCAAGTTGTGTGGTTGAGTTTACAACCACTTTAAGCCTAACACTGCTTTTTTCTAGCAGCAGCACTGGCGTTTTTTGCATCATATGCAATTTACAGTTTATAGTCCATTCTCTCAAGGTTTTCAAGATTGAGATCTAGCTATTGTAACCATCTTAGGCCCCTATTCACACGTGTGGACCGTTTAGGTCCGCCTGTCAGTTTTATAGGTGGACCTGAACGGACGCTACATACAGGTCTATGGCGCGACAGATGTCAACGGTGACATATCCGCTGATATCCGACCCGCTCCGATCCGCTAAAGCAGGGATCCTCAAATTACGGCCCTCCAGCTGTTGCGGAACTACACATCCCATGAGGCATTGTACAACTCTGACATTCACAGACATGACTAGGCATGATGGGAATTTTAGTTCCTAAACAACTGGAGGGCCATAGTTTGAAGACCTATACGCTAAAGTGTGACAGATGGAAACCTTATTTTCCACCCGTCTGGCAGATGAGATCGAATGAATGTGGGCTCTACGGTCCGTCTTCATCTGATCCCTCATAGAGGAGAGCGGCGCTCTGACAGGTCAGTCCCTGCACAGTGTGCAGAGACAGACCTGTCATCTGCCTGCTCAGCGGGGATCAACAGAGCGATCCCTGCTGAGAAAAGCGGAGCCCGTACTCGGACATGTCCGTGTGAAAGGGCCCTTTTTCTGAAAACACGTTGCAGTGGTTTAAACTTATTGGGGTAGATTCACATAGAGATACGACAGTGTATCTACTGATACACCGTTGTATCTGTGAGATCCGACGCTCGGATCTATGCGGCTGATTCCTCGAATCAGGTTCCGCATAGATCTCCCTTAGAGTGTAAGTGAGTTACACTGTCGGATCTTAGGCTGCAATCTCCCGCCGTCCGCTAGGTGGCGCTTCTGTTATTATACGCGACGAATATGCAAATGAGGAGAACCGCCGATTTAGAAACGAATGCCCGGCCGTCGTTTTTTTTTTTACGTCGTTTGCGTCGTTTGCGTTCGGCTTTTTCCGGCGGATAGTTACCCCTGCTATATGCATATGCATATGTTAAGTATGGCCGTCGTTCCCGCGTCGAGTTTTGAATTTTTTACGGCGTTTACGTAAGTCGTTCGGGAATATGGCCATACGTTAATAGCGTTAACATCGAAAACAATGACGTCCTTGCGACGTCATTTGAGGCAATGCACGCTGGGAAATTTAGCCGGCGGCGCATGCGCAGTACGATCGGCGCGTGATTTAAATAGTAAACTCCGCCGGGGGATTTACGATCCGCCAGGGCAACTTACGAGGCAAGTGCTTTCTGAATACAGCACTTGCCTCAAAAACTGGCGCAGGCGGATTGTAAAAAAGATATGTGAATCTACCCCATTGTCTTTAGGATTTAGAGTATAATTTTATTGCTCTTTTTATGGCAAATGCCTTTTTAAAGGTCTTATCTTCTTAAATGGTTGCAGACACCCACTCACCTTCTGCTTCTTTGGTAAGAATAAAAGGGAAAAAAATCTGACTTTTTTTTTCAAATATTAGATTGTCCTCCCCACTCTAAACTATCAATAGCAATGCTGCAGAATAAGGGAAAATTTATATCAAATACTTACCGTAATTTTCCTTTCCTGATGGACTCCATGGCAGCCTACGTGTGGGTTAATCCCGCCTCTCATACCTCATAGGACCCTTCTCCCATAAATCTTTGCTCCTAGCCATAGCCAGTGTTCCGTAATATAGCCTACTCCAGCAAGGGAGGGAACTCCTGCTGCCATGGAGTCCATCAGGAAAGGAAAATTACGGTAAGTATTTGATATAAATTTTCCCTTTTCCTGACGGACTCCATGGCAGCCTAAGTGTGGGAAATGAATAGCCGAACACACCCGGGTGGGTAATTGCTGGATAAACAAAAAAGATTTTAATTGACATCGTCAACAGATAAAACATGTAAACCAAAATTAACCGACGATAAAGAAGCCGGTTCAACACAATAATGCGTCATGAAATGGTTTAGCGATGACCAAGAGGCCGCTTTGCAAATAACTTCTGGAGAAACATGCCGCGCAGCCGCCCATGAAGTAGACAAGCTTCGAGTCGAATGGGCAGTTACCGCTTCAGGAGGAGCCAACCCTTTTGCTTTATAAGCCCCTTGGATGGCTTGGACAATCCAAGCTGCAATAGTTCTGGAGGAAGCACGCATTCCTCTATTCTTTCCATGAAAACAAACAAAAAGATGGTCGGACTGACGAAAGGACGCTGTAGCCTCCAGATATTGTTTTATGACCTTTCCGACATCCAAGGGATGAATATCAGAGTTCTCAGAGGACCGGAAGGTAGGGAGGACGATTTCATGATTGTCATGAAACACAGATGAGACCTTTGGATTGGAACCAAGCATAGGGATCAATACTACACGGTCCGGGAAGAAAGTAAGGAATGGTTCTTTGGAACCCAGAGCACCAATCTCGGAGACCCTCTTAGCCGATGTTATGGCTACGAGGAAGACCGCTTTGAGGGATAGATCCTTGATCGACAACTGATCTGTGAGACGTTTTTCTGAGAAGAAATTCAAAACTAAGGGAAGATCCCATTTTGAGAATCTCGGTTTTCTTTGAGGTCTTATTCTCATTGCACCTTTAAAGAATTGCCTGACGAGGGGATGTCTAGCCCAGGATATGCCTGAGAAGGCCGAGATAGCCGAGACCTGAACCCTTAATGAGCTAACTGACAGAGGTAAATCAAGACCCGTCTGGAGAAAGCCTAGAACTTCTTGAATTCTTGGATCTTTCGGAGAACAGTCCATGGAGGAAGAGTACTCAGAGAACTTTGCCCATATTCTTTGATAGATTTTATTGGTGCTTGACCTTCTAGAATTCAACAAGGTAGGAATGACATCGCTCGGACATCCTAGTGCTTCTAGCCTTCCCCTCTCAAAAACCAGACCATCAGATGCAGATGGGTTGGACATGGGTGAGAGATCATTCCTTGCAACAGGAGATCTGGTCTGATTGGAAGCGGAACTGGTTCCCGGAAGCTCAGTTGAAACAACAGCGGAAACCACGGTCTGTTGGGCCAATACGGGATGATCGCCACTACCTCGGCATCCTCCCACCTGAGTCTTGACAGAAAGCGAAGGATGACCGGAGCTGGGGGAAAGGCGTAGGCCTTGCGAAACCTCCATCGATCTGTTAAGGCGTCCACCCCGAAGGCTTGGGGACATCGACCTCTCGTGTAAAACTTCTCTATCTTGAAGTTGGACGGGGATGCAAATAGGTCTACTTCCGGTACAAACCCCAAGGACAGAATCCAACCGAACACTTTGTTGTGAAGAGACCACTCGTTGTTGTCGAGGGCGTTCCTTGAGAGGAAATCTGCCTGCAGATTCTGTGCTCCGGGAAGATATACAGCTGTCAAGTCTAACAGATGAGTCTGTGCCCAGGACATGATCGGCTCTACTTTCCTCAATAAGGCGAGACTGCGAGTGCCTCCCTGTCTCTTGATATACGACACTGCTGTCGTATTGTCCATCCTCAGAAGGACTGAGGACCCCTTTATTAGATGGAGAAAAGCTTGAAGAGAGCAAAAGGCTGCACGGAGTTCTAGGACATTGGATACTATCTTCCGGGATGGAAAATCCCATTTCCCTTGAGCCACTTCCTTCAGGCAGAGAGCCCCCCAGCCACTGTTGCTGGCGTCCGACGTAATTGTTATCCAGGAGGTGGGGGCTAACGAGTGGCAGTTGAGAAGGTTCTTTCGTAGAAGCCACCAGAGCAGACTTTCCCGCATGGAGGGGGTTACCCGTATCAGGTGATCCCGAGAACTCGGATCCCATTGTAGGAGAAAACCTTTCTGAAAAGGCCGCATCCTCCATTGTGCCCACCTCACCATGGGAATCGTAGAAACCATGGTGCCTATTATTTTGAGACATTGCGAGACTTTGAGAAAAGGAGACTCCAAGGCAAGGCGAACTCTGTCCCGAACAACTGGGATCTTCTCCAGAGGTAAGGAGATGGAATTCTGGGCTGTGTTGAATTGGGCACCGAGAAAAACTAGAGATTGAGTTGGTTCCAGGTGACTCTTTTCTGTGTTTAGAAGCCAACCGAACTCGGTCAGAATGAGGATAACTTGGGCCCGATGTACCAATAGTTGTTCCCTGTTCTGTGAAAGTAACAGCAGGTCGTCCAGGTAATGATGCAAACGAATACCCTTGGTTCTGATTAAGGCTACGACTGCCAGTAAGAGCTTTGAAAATACCCGCGGCGATGTTGTGAGCCCGAACGGGAGACATGTAAATTGGAGATGAAGACTGCCTATGGCAAACCGAAGGTACTTCTGAAAATCTGCTGCAATGGGCACATGGAAATATGCATCTTTTAAGTCTATGGAGACAAGCCAGTCGCCTGGCTGAACCGTCTGACGTATTCTGAGAAGTGATTCCATCTTGAATTTTTCCTTTTTGATAAAGGTATTTAGGTGTGTCAAGTCTATTACTGGCCTCCATGAGCCGGTCTTTTTTTGAACCATGAACAAGGGGGAATACATCCCTTGGAATCTTTCGGTTGTTGGTACATGAATGGCGGCGCCCTGGGCCAGGAGGGAGTTGGTATACGATAGAAGAATTTGACTTTTCTCTTCTGAGCCGGGAAGTGCAGTGAGAACAAACTGAAGAACAGGAGGATTGACAAACGTCCAAGAGTGGCCTGAGGATACTGTCTTGACAGTCCAAAAATCCTTTATCGAAGCTGCCCAGACATGCCGGAACTGAAACAGTCGCGCTCCGACTCGTTCCGTCTGAGCAGACCCTACATCAAAAAGATTTAGGGGCATCACGTCCACCAGAAGGAACCCCTTTTGTGGATTTTTGACCAGAAGACTGGCCTCTTCTTCAGTTCTTCCTGAACTCCCGACCAGGTTTGTACCGACGAGCATCTCTTGTACGATCTTGGTCTTGTCTAGAAAAAAATCTTCTCTGCCCAAAAGGACGACGATCCTGGGGAAGAAACCCTGACTTACCCCCTGTGGCACGGGTGATGGCGCTATCCAGTTTATTCCCAAAGAGGGAAGAACCTTGAAAGGGGATCCTGCACCATGCCTGTTTTGAGGCAGGATCAGCTACCCAAGGACGTAGCCACAAGGCACGTTTAGCAGTAACAGAGGAAAGCATGATCCGTGCCACTAAGCGAATAATGTCAAGGGATGCCTCTCCCAGAAAGACCGAGGCCATTCTTAGTTCATGAATGGGCATGCACCTGGCTAAGTCTTCAGGAATACTTGTCAAGATTGTGTCCACTTCCCCAGTCCAGGCCTCCATTGCTTTGGACAGGGCTGCAAGGGCTAAGGCTGGTTTACAAGCCATACCCGCGGTAATGTAAATGCGTTTTAGATCTGTATCTATCTTCCTTTCCAAACCATCTTTGAATGAAACGGTATCCTCCAGGGGAAGGGTGACGTGTTTCACTAATCTCATCACGGCTGCATCGACCAGAGGGGCCGATTCTAGATGTTTCACCTCATCACTCTTGAATGGATACATCTTTGCCACTTTAGAGAGCAAGGAATTTTTCTTTTCTGAGTTAGCCCATTCATCAGTAATAATCTCCCCAAGTTCACCTATAAGGGGAAAACATGGGCGTTCCTTCTTAAGCTGCTTGAAATACTTCCTTTGCTTAGAAGGCGCTTCAACCGTCTCTTCCCATTTTAAGGCATCTTTGACTGCTTTAACCAGATTTGGGACGAGAGAAAAATCGAAACCAACTGTATCGATAGTACTTTCTGTTTCACTATCCGATGCCTCACTTGGGGGGTGGAAAAACTGAGATGGGCCTGGAGCCTCAGAGTTATCATGCAGAGAAACTGGTGCCGGATCCACAGGCGGGACGACTGCACGGCTGGAATCAGAGACACTCATGGATTCCTGGACCACTCTCCTGACTAGGGCTTCCACTTGCTGGTCTGCACCACCTCTTTCCTTTGCAGCCCGGGAATAGCATTTATCACAGAGGGATTTATCATCCGGGACTTGGGTTCTACACCCCCAGCAAGATTTTCTACCAGAGTGACTGGAATGGCGGTGGGAATGGTGTCCAGACGTGGACCTGGAGCCCTCTCTATGATGTCTAGAGGGAGACCTGGAACGTTACGTCTAGAACTTGATTTTGAATGTGAATATTGTGGTGTAGTAATCACATAATCTTCGCGTACTGACGTTTGAAGCTCTGACCTAGAAGGGCTGAGGGAAAGAAAAAAGGGGTTAATGTGCCCTAAGCACAAAAAAAACCCCATACAAACAGGCAGATGAAAATCATTCACCCTACCTGCAGCGTAAGGGTTGGCCACAGGGGGGCGGTGACAGATCCATGGCAGAGGTAAACAGTACTGCAATAACCAAGTAAGAGAAAGCCAAATATAACACAGGAAAAACACTAGAATGCATTTCAAAGTGAAAATAAAACAAATAAAAGGACCTCATACCTCCAGAACCATGCTAGGCTGTCTGGTGATCTGTGCAATAGGATCTGCCAAATCCAAAGTGAGCTGACAGATTTTTAAAAACTGCCGCTCAGCGATGACGTCACCGCGTTCGTTGCGCACGCCGTGCGCCTGCGCCGTGAACTGCGTGATCCCAGCCGATCTCACGCGCCTGCGCGATCATGGCGAACTAGACCGGACCGCGAATGCGCAACCAAGCCTCGTTTCCAAACGAGACTCGCGCATGCGCAGAACGGCGGGACGCCGCGAGACTGGAACGCAGATGCGTTCCAGCGGCCATAGCCCCAGCTAGCCTGAGAGATTACCAGACGGACAACATAAACAAGGCTGCCAAAAGGAAAAACTTTAAGACATACATTACCACCCAAAACGATTTCTTGACCACGCCTGGGAAAAAGAGCACAACCGCTCCCGCTGCACGACCTGGGCAGAGTAAAAGAAGGGCCTCCTGCTAATAGCTAGGACGTTTGGCCAAGGTGCTGCTTTGCCTGCCAATGGCTGGATAGAAAGCTCTTCGTGGCACCACCACTGCTGCCCTTGTCCATCCCGCTAATAGCCGAGAATGCTGGACTCCAGAAAACCGCCAACAACACGTGCATCCACCAGCACTTTGATCAAGATACATCTTCGTAAGGTAAGATTACATAGGTCCTAGGAGGAGGACAAAAAAGGAACACTGGCTATGGCTAGGAGCAAAGATTTATGGGAGAAGGGTCCTATGAGGTATGAGAGGCGGGATTAACCCACACGTAGGCTGTCATGGAGTCCGTCAGGAAAATGAACATTTCAGACCTTATTGTCATGATATTTTACGGGAATTCCAAAAATGATTAGAAAAATATAAAACTGCCAAGTTTAATTACAAGAGGCATGCTGCAAAAGTTCAGCTGTGCCAGGGATTTGGATACATGAATAAATTACCACTGCAATGTCATTGAATTCTAAACAGACTCTATCTCACACCTCATCTGTAAGTGTGCTGGCTGTCTCCTGTTTTAACCAAACTATCAAATCAAAACTTGGCAGAGTGAAGTGATATTTTACCCTTTCATTAACCACTTCAGCCTCAGAAGGATTTACCCTCCTAATGACCAGACCATTTTTTGCAATTCGGCACTGTGTTACTCTAACTTTCTTTCATTAGTTAAGGCTGATATGTATTCTTCTACATATTTCTGTTAAAAAAAAATCCCAATGAGTGTAAATTGATTGATAAAAAATAAGACATACAACCAATATACATAACCACAGAAAATTGTAGTTAAGTTCTTATTCATCTACAAAAAATCAAGTTCACTTTTAAGAGGAGTGAGTACATGTGGCATTGTCACACTTTCCAATGATAAAGAGAGAAAACCTACATCCATCACCTATTATATATATATTTTTTTTATCAATAACAGTTTTATTCAGAAGTTTTCAATACACGTATACATGTAGGATCATTCACGTAAGCAACATCTAGTGGAGTGGTCATTACTCTATTTGACAATCTCCAAGGCTCTATCTGACCAGTTATGTGTCCTCTCACCAGGCAACTAATAGTTCGTATTGAGCCACAACTACACAAACCGGTTAAGTGCAAGGTACGAGGTAAACATTTCAATGCAACATTATACTAGTGAACAATCTCGAATCACCCATGGGCTCACAGGAAGAGATAAGAAGAAGAGAAGAAAGAAAACAGCAAAAAGAAGAAGAAGTGGGAGGGGGAAAGAGGGAGGCAGGGAGGGGGGGGATGGGATGGGAAATCACCAGTGTGGTTTAGGTACCTGATCAGGATACCTCCTCCTGGCGGTGCCAAAGCTCCCAAACCTCGTCGTAGGCCTCCAGTCTGTCTAGCATTCTGTCCGTCATCCTCTCCATTAATTCCACATCCTTTATCCTTGCATATAGGGCCTCGGGGGGAGGGGCAGAGCGCTTCCAGTGTCAGTTTCTTGTAGGGTGCTGGGATGTGTGGTGGGGGCAATCCTAATAAATAAACTTTCGGGGTCAGGGGGAGCGTCCTGTCTAGAAATCGGCCCAATAATTGCTGGACCGAGTTCCAGAAGGAGACGATCAATGGGCAACTCCAGTAAACATGGATAAGCGTTCCCCTGTCCCGCTGACAGCGCCATCAGCGGTCCGAGGTGGTCAGGTAGATGGCGTGGAGAACATCATGTGTCATGTACCAGAAGTAGAGGATTTTATATATGTTCTCCTTGTATAAAGTACAGATCAAACTTTTTGCTGCTTGAGACCAGATCACCTGCCATTGCTTCATGGATATCTCCTCACCTAGGGCCTTTTCCCACCTAAGCATATATGCATGTTTGCCCACAGTATCTACAGGCCGAGAGTTTAATATTTTATATATGTTAGAGATCAAGCCCCTCTGCGCTGTGTCCGCACTCCATAAAAAGGTTGTTTGGATGTACCGGGGCCAGCCACAGCTTTTCGATTTGAGTCCATTTATTGTACAAACGTAGCGTGAACCAGGAGGCTACTGCCTTCAACTGGGTCGCTTGGTAGTACTTAACTAGATTAGGGTATGCCAGACCCCCCTCTGATCTCGCCGCCCACCTATTATATTTAATTCTCTGCAAATCTCTGGGGAATACTTCCAGACTGCCCATGTGTTTTTAAATGTATCTTGTTGGTTTCTGGTCTCATGTACCCATCTTTTGGCCTCCATTATTGCATTAACTTCTTTCTTCCATTCCGAAAGAGTGGGAGATGTGGCCTGTTTCCAGTATCTGGGTATTAACATTTTAGCTGCATTCAGTAGGTGTGGTATGACACTTTTTTTCATGGGCATCCCATGAAACAGGAAGTGTAAAGGTGATAATTCTATGGGTTTGATAGCCATCCTCTTAATCCATGGGGCTATTTCTTCCCAAAATGTTCTAATCTTTGAACAAGACCACCATATGTGAAGAAATGTACCTCTTTCTTTGCAGCTCCTCCAGCAACATTCATCAGCTGACGGATATATCTGTGCTAATCGGGCCGGATACCATCTAACCATAAACTTGACATTTCTTGAATATTATAACTTATAGAGGTAGAATACATTGATTCTATAATTTTTTTTTTACTTGTAATGAGGTGAATGTATAATTTTGTTCTCTTTCCCGTTCTTTAATAAAGTAAGGGGTTGTGATGTTTTGGCCACTGAGAACCAATTTATACATTTTGATAGCAGATGGTTAGGCTTTAGCATCTTCGCACACAGAGTCTCAAATGTAGTGCGAAAACTCAATGTCCTCACTCGAGGTTCTAACCTATTAAAAAAAATCAGACATTTGATAATATCTCCACTTAGCCATAGGCATGTCCCCCTGAGATGATACCAGCTCCGGTAGAGGGGATAAGGTTCCTTGTGGGGCATATCTTAAACACATTATATTCCCGTTCGATCCCCATGGGCCTAATGCTCCACCCTCCTCTCCCAGGGGGGACGGTAGATACCCTCCTAATGGGGCCATTGGGGAAGTACGGGGGGCATATTTCCCAGTGTTGTTTATTCTATCCTATACCGCTAAGGTATTCTGGGTTATTGGGGATGTCCAATTTGGAAATCCCCTCAACTTGGTCAGTATCTATGGTGCTACCTGCCATACTTTTCTCAACCGAGACCCACACTTTATTTGAAGAGTCATGACACCAGTTTAGGATGCGTACCAAAGACATTTCCCTATTATACAGGGCTATGTCTGGTAACCCAGTTCCCCCCTCCCTTTTACTTCTACATAGAATGTAATAGGCTATTCTAGAATTTCCATCATTCCATATAAAGGATATAAAGGCTTTACGTATTTGTTTAAAAAACATCCGTAGGAGTGATATAGGTACGGTATATAAGATGAAAATTATTCTAGGTATTATGTTCATTTTAATGGCATTTACTCTTCCAAACCATGTCAAAGAATGGCCTTTCCATCTCTGCAATCCCTTATTATCTCCATCATTAGAGAGCCATAATTAAGCGCATACTGTACAGTTTTGCATCTGCAGTAATATGTACTCCTAAATAATATAAAGATTCCACATTCCAAATGAACGGGAAGTTATTCTGCAGAGATGTGGCCATTGCTGATGGCACATGACTAGGTAATACTATGGATTTCTCAAAATGTATTTTAAAGTTGGATAGCGTTCCGTATCTCTGAACCTCCGACATCAGTGCAGGTATAGATTCCTGAGGTTTAGAAAGGTAAAATAGTAAGTCGTCCGCATATGCTGAGACTTTATGCTGAGACTTTATGCTCTCCAGAGCCAGTCCCAAAAGACTGCAGGGAGGGAGGGGAGAGTGCAACTGGGAAATTAGGTACCCACTCCCCCACAAAAAAAATGACATGCCAAATGTGGCAGGGGAAAGAGGGAGGATTGCTTAAAACGGAACCGCCCCTTTTGAGTGGAGCTCTGCTTTAACCACTTGCTTACTGGGCACATAACCCCCTTCGTGCCCAGGCGAAATTTCAGTTTCCGGCACTGCGTCGCTTTAACTGACAATTGCGCGGTCGTGCGACGTGGCTCCCAAACAAAATTGGCGTCCTTTTTTTCCCCACAGATAGAGCTTTCTTTTGGTGGTATTTGATCACCCCTGCGGTTTTTATTTTTTGTGTTATAAACAAAAAAAGAGCGACAATTTAAAAATATATATATATTTTTTACTTGTTGCTATAATAAATATCCCAATTTAAAAAAAATATATATATATTTTTTTTTTCTCAGTTAAGGCCGATACATATTCTTCTACGTATTTTTGTAAAAAAAAAAAAATCACAATAAGTGACTGCTTTGCATAAAATAGGGGACAGAATTATGATTTTTTTTTAAAAAAAATTTTTTTTTACTAGTAATGGCGGCGATCTGCGATTTTTATTGGGACTGCGATATTGCGGCGGACACATCGGACACTTTTGACACATTTTTGGCACCATTCACATTTATACAACAACCAGTGCTATAAATATGCACTAATTACTGTATAAATATGACTGGCATTGAAGGGGTTAACACTAGGGGATGAGGAAGGGGTTAAATGTATTGCCTGGGTGTGTTCTAACTGTAGGGGGATGGGGGTGACTGGGGGAGGTGACCGATGCTGTGTCTCTATGTACAAGAGACACAGATCGGTCTCCTCTTTCCCTGACAGGACGTGGAGCTCTGTGTTTACACACACAGCTCTACGTCCCTGCTCTGTCACCGCTGATCGCGTGTACCTGGCGGACACCGCGGCCGCCGGGTACACGCATCGAATCCTCGGTGATGCGACGGGACTGATTTTCCCCGCCGCGCGCCACCAAGTGGCGCGCGCGGGGAATTACAAATACATGACGTCCAAAGACGTGACCCCGGCGCCTCTGGTCCGCGCTGTTGACGTATTTTGTCAATAGCGCGGACCCGAAGTGGTTAAAGGAGAATTCAGTAATGACAGCCTCTATTAATCTCTGACAAGGTCCAGTTATGAGTATTTATTGCAGATGTTTAGAAACTACTGGTATCCAAGACCAATGTATAGAGATACATAACCTGGTCTAAAGAGTACAAAACATGTATATATGAATAATGTAAAAATGAAAATCACAATATATATATATATATATATATATATATATATATATATATATATATATAATTAGTAATATTGGGGGCCTGGGATCACCAACCAGCCACTTGTAAAAGTAAACAGCCTTCTGAAAAACGACGCAAACTAAAATGGCTTTCTTCAGCAAATTACACACAACAGTCTATAACTCTGGTATCCAAAATAGACTCACATCCAGAAAAACTTGTCCCATAACAGGTTTATGTCCTGGTCTGCCTCAGGGGCCTTAAAGGGCAAGGTCCTCAGCCTCTTAGCCTAGGTTCACACATATGCGATGTGAGAAACGCAGCCATCCTTGTGCGTTTCCAACACTGCATTGCAATCACACTGTGTTTGCCATCCGCTACAAGTGTCAATACACAGTTAACAACACCCAAAAACATCACACATGCAGTGCGGTTTGCGTGCACTGGATCACATGGTACAAAACGACCATGCAATGCAGTTTCGGTGCAACTCCAAAAAAAGTGAATAGGCGATGAATAGGCTCAAATTGCACAGCACTGGATCCCATGTGAATTGCACAGGAATTTGGTGCGGTTGAGGTGTGATTCACATTGGAGTTCTAGGGTGAAAATTCCAGATCCAACATACTGTGAGTACTTAACTGTCTTGGAAAACTGTAAGTCGGTTTTCCCCTTTGTAACCAAAACCCCTTACCCTCGGATGCGTACCAGAGTAAGCCAAACTGTACTTAAATTGTCTACCTTAAAGGGACTACAACCCAAATAATGGGAAACAGTACGCATCCCTGACATCCTGTAATCTATCTATCTATCTATCTATCTATCTATCTATCTATCTATCTATCTATCTATCTATCTATCTATCTATCTATCTATCCCGGGGGTCAGCAATCTACTAGTAGATCACAGACAGGGGACTGGTAGATTGAGGTCTCGGCTTGCTGACCCACCATCCAAGAGCATCAAACAGAGTGCAGTGCCCAGGGACTACTTGTAAAGTTGGAGCTGTAGTAGGGAGCAAGAGACACATATATCTATCTATCTATCTATCTATCCCGGGGGTCAGCAATCTACTAGTAGATCACAGACAGGGGACTGGTAGATTGAGGTCTCGGCTTGCTGACCCACCATCCAAGAGCATCAAACAGAGCGCAGTGCCCAGGGACTACTTGTAAAGTTGGAGCTGTAGTAGGGAGCAAGAGACACATATGCTGATGCCTCCTCTGCAGTACTGGCTCCTGTCCAATGCAGAGTACATACTCCACCTCTTATCCTGGCTAGTGGTCTCCAGAGTGGTGCCAGCTGGAAAGAAGAGTTTTTAAGGTTAGTGTGAAGCAATACACTGGGCATAATAGAATAGGGCTGCTTTCACACTGATGTGCTGCGGTTTACCCACATTGCGGGTGCAGTGCAGTGTATCTGCAGCCTTCCCTGTGGGTTTGGTGCACTTTCTGAAAGGGGTTTTAGCCCCTTCAACTTTTGTGAACTTGCTCATTCACAAGTAAAGCAGACATTGCTGCTCCTCGTGGTTATATATTTTATATATATATATATATATATACACACACACAGCAGTGTATAGATCAGGGGTAGACAACTTTAAAGAGGATGAAGATCTACCTGAACAACATGGAAGAAGTAAAAGATCACAAGAGATTTACCACCTGAATCAAACCCTTGACTGCCGCAATTAGGATACGGTTTTACGACAATTAGAGGTTTAAATCAGGTGTGAGGTGGCGACACTGTGCCCAGTGATCTTTGACTTCTTCCATGTTGTTCAGGTAGATCTCCACCTCTTTATGTTGTCTACCCCTGATCTATACACTGCTGTATATATAAAATATATAACCACAAGTGATGCCACGGAGGATACTTTACAAGAAGGATGCCTGATCTACAGATAGTTGTACCCCCTAGTGCAGGTGTCTCAAACTGGTGGCGCTCCAGCTGTTGCCAAAGTACCATCATGCCTCTGCCTGTGGAAGTCATGCTAAATAACTGTCAGCCTCATGGGACTTGTAGCTTCGCAACAGTTGGAGGGCCGCCAATTTGAGACCCCCTGCTCTAGTGGCTACAAACCTTTACATCATATTTGATCATGTGAAAATAAGAGAACTAATTTTTAGCAAAATAATAATTTGGTAACGAAAAACGAATTATGGAAATGTGGAAACATATTTAATGTATTATCTGCCTTTTATTGAAACATTTACGTACCTGCTAACAAACATGATAAAATTTAACACGAGAAATGGTTTCCAGGTTTGTTACTGGACCCTGCACAGCACTCTACAGCAAAAATCCCTGGTATTTGTATGACGAAGCTATAAAAGCATAATAAGTGCTTAATGGTTATAGGTCTGATAAGAGTATGGTCAATGAGGAGTACATTAATTGTAGTGGATGGAAAAAGAGAGAGTACCTTGGTAACTTGATTCAGTCAGGTCAAAGCTCTGTATGAGGGGTAACCTTACGCCGGTCCGCCGTACGCCATGTTAAGTATGAATTCTGAACAGCATTGTGTTTTTCCGTCATTTACGCAACTCGTTCGCGAATATGCCTGTACGTTAATTACGTTGCAAGTGCTTGGAGAATACGGCACTTGCTCCTGTAAATGACGGAAAAACACAATGCTGTTCAGAATTCATACTTAACATGGCGTACGGCGGACCGACGTAAGGTTACCCCTCATATAGCAGGGGTAACCTTACGGAAACTACGTAAACTACGGCGAAGCCGCGCAAAAATGTTCGGGAATCGGCATACCGCGCTCATTTGCATATTCGACGCAGAAATCGACAGAAACGCCACCTAGCGGCCAGCGTAACATTGTAACTTAGATCCGACGGTGTAAGTGACTTACGCCAGTCGGATCTACGCCGTACCTATGCGTAAATGATTCTAAGAATCAGACGCATAGATACCCGGGGAAAAAAACAGAGATACGACGGTGTATCTGGAGATACACCATCGTATCTCTTATGAGAATCTGGCCCAAAAGGTTTTAACTGCATAACTCACTTGACAATGCTGCCTGGCTGTCATGCTTTCCATTGACTTCAGTATTGACCTAAAACAATCATTTTATCAGGTATTCTGGCATTACTTGCTGCATGCTGATCAAATAGTACAGAAACCATGGACAGACATGTAGACAGGTTGCCTACCGTACTGTGTGTTTTAGTTAGTTACTTGGAGGCCCAGGTCAGGGAGAAGGGGTTAATATTTTTGCCATTTTGATCATGTTTGTGGGCTTTTTATGGGGTCCAGCCTCTTCTTCCTGTGTAATATAAAAGGGAAGGGGTTCGGGTCCCAGGGGGCTGGAAAGCGAGAACGAAAATGGGAACCTTGCTGGGAATTGTGGTCCACCATCAGATCACCTACTCATTGGTGTCCCCATACCCATGGACATCTTTACTTGAGTTCTTGCAAACATGGATTTTACCCAAAATGACTTTACCTATGCAGGTACGCTGAGGCAGCCACAGTTAGGTGTAGTTAGAAAAAGGACCTTTATTCATGTTATACATGTTCGGCTGAGTTTTCAGTAAAAGTTGTTTCAACTGCTTCTAACTTGGTCTTTAGTTCTTCAAGGGGTGGTGTTTTCCTAAAGAACCTGGGTCTAAAATAGCACTATGGGGTATGTGTAACAATGCTACAAAAGGTTGACTCGCAAGGCAAAGGAAAAGAGGTTATTGCCATGGGTAACCAAAGTGAAAAACAGCTACAGCAACCAGTCATTTGGCATGGTTAGTTGACAGGTCCTCCAGTGGTGAGGGAGCTGCGACTCCTAGCTGACCCCATCCACAGCCAGGCGATTTCAGAGAGAAGCTAAAAATGACAGCAAAAATATTCTCAGCGCATATTTCCACAAACATAAGATTTATGGATAGGCAACCTTTATGTGTCCATTTACAAGTTTTTATATGTCTTATACAATTATTTTACATGACTTCATGACCCAAACAGAGCTCAACTCCAATCCAGATGTAACGCAAATAGGAAGTAATTTAATCAATGCGATTTACTGCAGTTTACTGAGATCCCAGGGTTATATTCTCAAATAGGGCAAATTGGAGATTAGATAGTGCTCTTATCACCAAAAGCAGAGATAACTCACAGAATAGACCATATGCAAATACATTCCCTGTCTCACTTAAAGTTTATTATGGTTTTAAAATGGCTTGAGGCTCGAAATGGAATCTTCCATAAAAGCAACACTCACGTTTTTTTTTTTTTAATGAAACACTAATGAAATAAGTTGCTAAATACCTTTCCTGCTGCAACCACCATGGAACACAAGTCTGAAGTCCACTGGAAAATGGACAGACACTTCTGGGGTTCCAGTGTCCTGGGACCCCCACAACTGTCGCTGGTTCTTCCCTCTGACAAAATGCCATTGTAGGATACAGTAGGGCGATAAGGGCTCATGCACACATTTATGCACGCATGGATTTACTCAAGTAGCAGCAAATAGCTATGGTGGAGTGTGGACTATGCATCACATCCCGGTACAATACATCAATGGAAAACACAGAATGGGACTTTACAGGTTCCAACCAATTTAAGGAAAGAGAACTTAAATATAAAAGCAATACTTTATTGTATCAACATTAAGATGCATCTCAAGGTGCAATACATAAATGATATGTTCCCACAAGCACATTTTAACCTTACAGCTCAACAGCTTTTTCTAGCACAGCATAAATATAACAACTCACAATGTCTTCTAAAGTACCAGTGGGTTATTGAAGGATGTGAGGTTGTGCTTCAACACGTTTCGCAAAGAACAGCTTCATCAGGAGACAGGGAGAAAAAATAAATGTGAGATGGTGTTATACGCAGCAGAAATCACACCCCATCCCCACAAAACGCACAAGAGGATATGGAACACAGTGGGGAGGAGAGACCATATTGACCCAGAAGTAAAAGGGGCATCCAGGGTTGGGACAAACGCATGGAGCCCTAAAGCCTAACAGCCATCCAACAGACCAATACAGTGGACTCTCCAATTGCTTGGTATACAAACTAGTATCAAGATGAGATTCGTCTGGGCTTGGGAGGATTCTCGCAATGTATGACACTTTTCACATTTCTTTTTGCTGTCTCCAAGTCTACCTGTCCTCTGAAGCACGATCTGCATTTAAATCCCGCTTTAGAGGTGACAGATGGCAAGGAAGCGATGCAATGCCTTCATATCCCGCCCTTGTTTTAACCCCATTTGTGCAGATTAGAATGTTTGCAGTGCTTCCACATTCACCTGAATGTGTCACGTTCAGAGGGGCTGCTGCCTGTCAATCGCTACATATCAGGTCGATTTTTCTGCAGCCCAAAGCGAAGCATCAGGTTAATGGCATTTATACAGCTTCATTCTGTTTATTGCAGCTTAAGGAGGCTGGTGGTAAAAACACATCTCAATGGCGTATTTTTATACCTCCCCACCAACCACAGGTCTAAATGAGCCATTACTGTTGCAGAAAGCACCTGTAGTTCCTATTCAAACAGCATTTCTTCTGTACAGGCATATCTGGAAATGCTCAGGTCTACATAAGTCACCCAGGAACCAATGCCTGCATTGTGGGATTAGGTGTGCCTAAAACCCTCATTACCAGAAATCATAGATTTTCAGGAGGCTCTGGCAGCGCTAAGGATTATGGCGTCTCCTAGATAGCAGCAAAAAAAACAAAACAAAAACATGCAACACTATGTAACTTTTTATATAAAACATTTGAACCAGAGTGCTGTGCAATTTATGCTGGTTTCTGAACTAAAAGTACAGTATGTACTAGTATATTTTTTAATGTATATTTTTTTGGTTCCTCTGCAATACAGTTTACCTTATCTAAATGCAAAAATCAAAGCATTTTTAAAGTGCAAGATATTAAAATGTGATGGCTGCATTAGTTCTCATTGTTTAGCATTTCTTCCTTTTTTTTCATCTGATGATCAGGTCAGTAAGTCGGTTATTGTTTTATTTTTATTTCTTTTAAAACCAGACATGTCCAAAGTCCGGCCCGCGGACCGGTTTGATGTGACCCCCATTTTGGATTTACATATACATTATAATGTGGCCCCCCCAAGTATATCCGTGTGTTATTTTTTATTTTTTTTGGACACATCTTCAGCATGACAAATCCCGAGTGCCTCTCTCATTGTTAGGATATGTAGCTGGGCGTGTTCACAAGTCTATTTGCCAGAGCCACTATGAAGCTGACAGTGCGCAGAGCCAATTACAGACAATAAACTTTGTATAAAATATTTAATTTGCATTTCACTTCATAAAATCTGGCCCTCTTTGAAAAAAGTTTGGACACCCCTGTTTTAAAACAGACCAAGCTATCCAGCATAAGTGGCAGTTATTGGGTTGAGACAAAACATTTAAAATTGACAGTGGTGCTTACAGAGGGAGTGTGTAACAGACAAATACATACCTCATCACATTGATCTTAATTAAATGAATCTGTTCCATTACATAAGCTTTTCTACACACAGCCTAAAGCCTAGTGCACACTTTTTTTTTCTCTTTCGCTCAACCCAGTCCACCTCGCTGCAGGGGAGTCACTGTACTAACCATATTGTGTTCTGACAGGGGGATGGTTTCCCCCGCCAAAACACTCTGGTCAGCTCTCTCATTGGCCGAGTTGATCGGCAGACCTTTTTTCGGTCATGGCCCATCGACACAATCTGGCTTTTGTATAACCCAGCTGCATTACACACTGGTTGAATTTCAGACAGATTCTAATGAACTGGCCGATGCCGCCCGGCATTCACCCAGTGTATACTAGGCTTAAATTTACAAAATAATACAATGTACCTAGAGTGCAGTAGTCAGAAGTATGAAATGTAAACCACAGCTGTGCATGGAGAGATATATACATATATATATATATATATATATATATATATATATATATATATATATATATATATATATATATATATATATATATATATATATATACACACACACATACCCACACACACACACAAATAAAAATGTTAAACACTTCTGCTTACAAATACATTTTATTATAACATTCAGCTGTGCTACAGAAAAAGATTACTTCTGATGTACATGTTTCAACATTAATATATGGTTATAAAATGATATAAAATGTGTTAAGTTTTGTAGGAGCAACATGCAGCCAAGTAATACGTTTAAAACTACTTGATACTTTGAATGTAAAAATTTGAAATAAAAGGCAAATAGCCATGTTTCCCTGAGGAGCATAGCAGAAAAGACTGCACAACTCAGCAAGCATTTCATTAATATTCTGCAGTCACACATCCAGGAATGAGGTAGGTGTTCACATAGCGGGTGACGAATTTAGCATTGTACGTCAGCATTTAGAAAACAAAAAAAAATATATAATATAACTAGTGTTTTCTATTTCTTTTAGCATCATAAAGGTTGTTTAGTAACCTGAAGTTTTTCACAGCCTTCTCTAAATTCAGTTATTATTATAGCCCTTCTAATCAAAGGGGGAAAACGGTTACAGAGGTCTAAAGAACAGGAAAAATCCTTGTCTTGTCTATATGTTACAAGCTATACACAGACAATTAGAATAAATTTTCTTCCCATGACCAAAGGCACAGGACAAAGAAGTAGCACATTCTAAATGTTGGCAACGATGTGAAGCGAGGTAGTAAATGCCGCAGGCAAAATCAAGTTATTTGATTAGTAACTACCTAAACTTTATGATCATCCTCCTTAATGAATGTAAATCCTATCAGATATTGCGCCTGGCAGGTGGGTCATGACCTGCATTCTAAGCCACCAGTAATAATCCATAGGGTGGTAGCGAGTGTAAGGAGCTGTAGCAGTTAGGGCATGGGTGATAGCGTTAATGACAGGCGAGGTATCCGTTGAGCCGCTATTACAATAGGTGTTCATTCTGGCGATTTTCTCATCAAAGTATTTTCTCCCATAATCGTTCTTCACAGTTTCAGGTAATTCGGCCCACATTTTATCAGCAATAGCTTTGATCTTTTCTGGACTGTACAGGCTTGTGGCGGCAATGAAATTTCCAGGTTCAACCACACTGACCTTCACTCCCATTGGGTGCATCTCATAGCGCAGGCAATCAGAAAATGCTTCTACCCCAAACTTGGTGATACAATACGGGGAACGGGCTGGATTTGCCATGCGCCCCAACATGCTGCTAATATTCACCACACGTCCTGAAAAGAGACATCAAGGAAGACTACAATGAATTCATGGGCATAATTCAGGCATTACAAGTAAACATGTTAGACTTGGTCATCATATTTATACAGTAGTTCAACTACACCAATATGTATACCACTGTATAATATATGCAGTAGTCTGCTATGATAGAACTTAAAATATAGAAGGAATGGCAGTACAGTGGGGTTGATTTACTAAAACTGAGGCTTGCAAAATATAGTGCAGC
The DNA here is from genome assembly GCA_029574335.1 of Rana kukunoris. Taxonomy (NCBI): domain Eukaryota; kingdom Metazoa; phylum Chordata; class Amphibia; order Anura; family Ranidae; genus Rana; species Rana kukunoris. The sequence goes on from CM056052.1 coordinate 210,735,408, forward strand.
TGTGTATGGTAGCCAATCAACTTCTAACGTCTTTCAATTAAGCTTTGTCAAGAAAAAAAAAAAAGACACACACACACAGAACAAAACTGGAAGCTGGTTTCTATGCAGAGCTTCACCATATTTTGCATTCTCCAGTTTTAGAAAATCAACCCCACAGTGTCCGATTTTGTGTAGAATGTATATAAAGATCAGTGCTTTTTTTCTCCTCAGTGAATAGGTGCAGGAACTTCCCCTTTCTGAGTCACCCCTTTGACTCCACAACCTACCCACCTCCGAGCACCATTCTTTGGTTCCACCTCTACCCACCTTCCAGGAACAGCCCCATTTAGAAAATACAGAGCTAATAGTATCATTTTGTTGTGCTAAGTAATTAAGTATGGAATTTGGGAAAAACAAGAAAAGCAGTAAAAGTAGATCCCTGCAGCCAGCAACAATAGATCTCCCCACAGCCCTCCAACAGCCCTCAATAGCCCCTCCCTCAACAGCAGATCTCTCCCAGCAGCAACAACTGACCCCCCCCCCAGCAACAATAGATTAAGCACCAGAAACAATAGACCCCCCCCCCCCCCACATACAAAAATAGATCCCCTCCAGCAGCCCACATCAAAAGTCCCTGCCATTACATATATTTAGTGCTGGAGGTGTGTTCCCCCACGTTCCAAATAAAAAAAACCTGATAAGGAGGATCTACAAACCTCAAGCCATTATCTGACACCCATTAAACCTAGCTGAAGATGATCAGGAGGAAGCCATCTTAAAGTCTCTCTGAAACCTGTTTGACAATTATGTATTTTAGCATAAAATGTTTGGTTTGTTTTAAACATATACATGGTCCAGAACTACAAAAATAAAATAAAAAATAGTATTCAACGTATGGGGCATATACACTATCCTAAACTTCCACAATGTGGCACTTTCTGCCTAGATGGCCAAGCACCATAACATCAGGTTTCTGCCTAACCTATCAGAAAGCTTGTTTTTGCATGAGCTTCTCAGGGAACTGGGTCAGCAGATTAAAGTACAGGAGGAGCGACGCAAATGTAAGAGCAAGCACCTGCGACAAAGCTGTACTGTTACTTTATCACTTTCTTCTAAATACAGAATTGCATACCCCAGCCCAGTGCGACCTCAATCTTGAAAACAATGTTTCTGCTAGAAGCTGCTTTGCTACTTTATGTATAGTAGGCCTGATACATCAAGGTGTTCCTACCAAAAACCGGAGTCAGAACCCCTAAACTAACAGATTCAAACCTTCCCTAAATATCCTAAAATAATTGGTGGATGTGAATAATAAGTCCAATCTTATTAAGAGCATGCTGTACACTGTATACTATGGCTAGCCAGCTACTTCATTTCATTAGCGAATACTTTCCAATGTAATCATGTTTTACATGAGCCCGGATATAGAAGAAAGCACAATTGAATAGCTGTTACATCTGCTGTTCCAGTCGTCTGACAGCCGACAGTGCCGGCTGCAAGACTACAAATACCAGCACTGCAGTTTTTTTTTCTTCTGTGGAGGAGTAGGGTATTTTGGGCTCAATTTAGTAAAGACTATCTCATAAGATAGATGAATCACAATGCACATTTTTTTCCAATTATCTTATATGCTGCAATGCTAAAAATCTCAACTCACCAGTAATGGCACGTCCATAGGGCGGGCACAGGTGCCGCCCCCCCCAGCATTTACAAGAGAAAATATATAAGAAAAAAAGAAATGTCCTTTAAGTGCATTGCGTTTGGGCACCGGACACAGTGCTCTATGGGGAACGCCACGTCTATGCAATCATGAGATTGCAGACGAGACGCTTCATTTGTGAGACGCTTATATGCAGCCTTTTGAATAGGCTTGTGGCGCAGTCCATCGCGCCAGACAACTCCCGCCCACCCGTAGTATCACTCCGTAGTATCACTACAGCTGGGTGCTTTGTTATATGAGTTAGGACTTCACTTCCGATTTCCCTGTGCCAGTGGTAAACCGGAAGCGACGTCAGCCGCTCGGGGGAACGTACGGCCTGAGTGGAGCTAATGGTAAGTAATCATCACTCTTGCTCCTGCCCAGGCTGCTGTCTGCTCTCTAGTGAAATAGTGAAAGGCTCTTATCACGCCCAGCGAGCCTAAGTGTTGTCAGTCCCTGGGTGTAGTCAGGGCCGTCTCTACCATAGGGCAAACAGGGGAAGCTGCCCAGGGCCCTGTCACTGTTGGGGGCCCAAAGCAACCCCCTTTGAAAAGTTTTTTTTTTTTTGTTTTTTTTTTAGGGGTCCGGAGGTCCCCAGGGCCCAAGATGGCAACCCCCCCTTTTTTTATTTATTTCTAAATACAAAAATATATTTTATATATTTTTATTTGTATTAAAGGGCCAATTTTTTTAAATATATTTTTATTTTTTATTAAAGGGCCAATTTTTTTTAGGGGTCCCCAGGGACCCGGAGGCCCCCAGATGACAACCCCCTTTTTTTATTTATTTTTAAATAAAAAAATATATTTATTGTAACAGAATGGCCCGTGACACCCAGAGACGTTGGAAGGATGAGAGATACTCTTGTGCCAGCAGCACCAAAAACTCTTGGGTCGAAATCCACCCTGTGCCCTTTTGGGTATAGGGTGGCTAATAGTGAATCATAATTCATATTACATGAGATGGGACATTAATAATACTTCATATTGCAGGACTGAGATATCACAAGGAGTCATGATGACCTGACCAGGTCAGCCAGTGAGTCATACCTTTTGTTTAATAGGCTATTGAAATATCCTAAGGTGTTGGCTATTCAATGTAAAGACACCCACTCTCACTGCCATTGTGTGACAAAGCTGTATAGAGAACTTATTCAACAGATGTCTGTGTTACTATTCAAGGTTAATTGAACCCTATTGATAATACGGTGCCGTCATGTCTAGCTACCAATTAAGGAATTATCCTCAGTGAGTGAATAGGGGGGTGGCGATTGCATTGTCCTGTGATTAACTGTATTATGCTGTACTGGATATAAGAAGCTGAGAAAATACTAATAAATTGTCATATCTTTGGAAGCAAGAACGGAGCGCTTTCTCGTTTATTCTGGGAAATGGAATGGATCATGTCTGCCTGGTTGTTGGTGTGTCGGATAAGCTTGTCGTGGATGGATGGAAGGTTGTAAGCGGTGGTAACCGTTACATTTATTTTATATATTTTTATTTAATTTTTTATTAAAGGGCCAATTTTTTTTTAATATATGTTTATTTTTTATTAAAGGGCCAATTTTTTTTAGGGGTCCCCAGGGACCCGGAGGCCCCCAGATGACAACCCCCTTTTTTTATTTATTTTTAAATAAAAAAAAAATATATTTTATATATTTTTATTTTATTTTTTATTAAAGGGACAATTTTTTTTAGAGGTCTGGAGGTCCCCAGGGGCCCGTAGTTCCCCAGGGCCCCAGATGACAACCCCCCTTTTTTTATAAAAAAACTTGTTTTATAAAAAAAAACTAATAATGTTATTATTATTAAAGGACCCAGAGTTCCCCAGGGCCCTGGATGGCAACCCCCCTTTTTTTTATATTTTATTTAATAAAAAAAAAATATATATATATATATATATATATATATATATATATATATATATAAAATTAAGGGGCTCAGAGGTCCCCTGGATGGCAACCCCACTTTTTTTTTTATAAATGTTGATTTTTAATATATTTTTCTTATTTTATTTTTTATTAAAGGGTCCAGAGGTCCCGGATGGCAACCCCCTTTTTAAAAAAAAAAATAATATATTTTTTATTTCTTTTTATTAAAGGGCCCAGAGGTCCCCAGGGCCCCGGATGGCTACACCACTTTTTTAATATATATTTTTCTTTATTAAATCTTTTTTTTGTAAAGGGCCTCCCGCTTCTAAATTCGCAGCATTTAAGGGGGCAGCACCCCCCCGTTCTCTGCTCCAGGGGGCCCATGCCTGAAGCTGTGTAAGGGGCCCCATGATTCCTGATGGTGGCCCTGCCGCCCGTTAAGCCCCTGTGCTGCCCACAAATCAGGCTGAAAATCATCAGCGGCACGCAGCCAGATGACAGTACTGCTTCCCTTCCCAGTGTTTTAAAATGTACAGCACCGCTGGCTTCCCTTTAGACATGCACTTCTCCCTTCCTGCCACTGGGTGCTGCTTGTATATAAAAGTGAATTAGAATGTGATTTTATAACATCCCCAGTTTGCTCTTCCCGAGGCTGACTTCTTCATGTCCTGCTCCTCAAGGTATGTCACTGTTTGCTATATTGTAAATACAAGTTTTCTGTAGAGTGTGCCCAAAGTCTTTATAATATTTGATGATTCATTGCAGGTCTGGTCAGTGTTTTAAAAAGTTCCTGTATTTTACACATGGCATGGCATGGGGTCACAGCACCGTCTGTCCATTCTGCTTTAGCACCATGGGACCCCATGCCAAGCCATGTGTAAAATAAAGGAACTCTTTAAGTCACAGAGCAGCCCTGCAGTCCAGGCTGAGTGAGGCCTCAGAACACATGGCATTACTGTCTGTATTTAACTGCTTGATGGGCTTATTTTGGGCCTGACTGGTTCACATGTATGTGTTTTGGCGGCCCACATTTGAATGGGCCGCCATGCCTGCATTTCCTGCAAAGAAAAGCGCATGCCTCATGTAATAGGCTGCACACACACACACCTATGCCCATCAAGCACTGAAATACAGCACTGTCTGTCCATTCTGCTGTCTGATGTGAGTTATCTGCAGTTCCCGCACTGTCAAACTTGCTGCATTTTTAGACGTTTAGATCACGCTTTTAAAAACACAGTGCGTTTGTGTGTGCAAGAACTGCAGGTAAGTAGCATGGTGCAAAAGTAGAATGGATTTCAAGGTACCTGATTTTTAAAATGCTGAATGAACCTTTTTTCTGCAGGAAACAAAGGCATGGCAGCCCATTCAAATCAATGGGCTGCTGTGCCTGCACAAATGAGGGCCGCCAAAACACATACATGTGAACCAGCCAGGCCCAAAATAAGCTGGAGGGGGGGCCCAAAAAAAATGTTTGCCCAGGGCCCAAACCATATTAAAGACGACCCTGGGTGTAGTGGTCAGCTGTTCCTGGTTGTAGCAATTAAAATCCCTTCATCCTGCCAGCATTTATTTTGTTTCGTAGTTGGCTTTTTCTCCAACCTGTCCTTGTGACCAAAGGTGGCTGTAGCAGTTATCAAACCTTTAATTTAGTGGTCATCTATCCCTAGCTGTAGTGGTAACCACTCCCTGCAACCACTGGTAGCCAGTTCAAGGCTGTAGCAGTCATCAAATCCTGTATTTAGTGGTCACCTACCCCTGCCTGTAGCAGTAGCTCTTTCTGTATCCAGTTCAAGGTGATTGCAGTTCTCAAACCTTGCGTTTAATGATCACCTGTCTATGTGTATATACAGAAATACTGCACTACACAGGAGTTCCCGCCAACACACATATTGACTTCATAGTGTAAAACTAATAAGGCTGCTTTCACACTGAGGTGCTTTACAGGCGCTAGAACGCTAAAAATAGCACATGCATAGTGCCTGTAAAGAGCCTCTCCTCTTACTCCAATGTGAAAACCCACTCCTAAAACGCTCCTGCCCATTAAAATCAATAGGCAGCACCGCCAAACTGCTGCACGCTGCAGAACCGCTTTGTGGGCGATTTTAACCCTTTTTCGACCGCTAGATATGACTTGTGGGGTATACATTGTTTGTGAGGCTGTGCTATATATCACGATCTGTGAGGATGTGCTATATACCATGATCTGCAAGGCTGCGCTATATACCACTTTACTTTTATTCAAATTATTAATTTATTTTTGTTTTACATTGTTGCTTTACATTTTTAAGCCAGCTGGCGGACATGTCGGATGGTAGCTTGTGTCTCCCGGTGAATGAGGGAGCCGTGGAAGGCTATTACAAGAGAGCTAACCTGCAGCTGCAGGCATCATAATAACTTCAAAGGTGAGTCAGGAGGAGGTAAAGGGGAGACGTTACTGGAAGTGGCAGCAGAGGAGAGTATTGAGTGATTGGCGAGTATTGAGGAGAGCCTATGAGGTTTCTGGGGAGACCCAATTCTCTACCCTTGGTGAGACCACTTTTATCCATGGTCACGGATAGCTGGTACATCCCCCCATCTTCACTTCTAGCCCTTTCATCTGCACGGAGAACATGTTGGCTACTATACCCATTCTTCAATATATGGACTTGTGATATTGGACTTTTATTAGTTCTATCATTGTTTGACATTCTGTTATTTTATGCTACTGTTCTAGCGCTGCATTTTTTATTTTACTATTATCTGTGGAGTCTGTATTCTGATTTTAGATGCTGGCAGCTGAACTTCCATCCCTCTTTGTTTTAGCGCAGCATTAGCCTGGTTTTATATCATCCTGGTACAACCACTTGAAATCAAATGATGTACCAGGTATGGAATGTAGAAATACAATAGCCTTTCAGTCTACCTTTTTGGAGAACTTTCTTAACAGTAAGGCATAGAAACCTAAATACAGGCGGTCCCGGGTTACAAACATCCGACTTACAAATGACTCCTACTTACAAAACGTAGAGGGACAACAGGAAGCGAGAAATCTACCCCTAAGAAGGGACATTCACTCCTGTAAGGGTTATCATGGGAAAAACGTGTCTCCACTGAAGGTTTATTACTGTAACGGTCACCACCGTTTACGACCTTCCATCCACCCACGACAAGCTTATCCGACACACTGCGACAATCTTGCATACACGATCCATTCCATTTCCCATAATCAAGACGAGACTCTGCTCTGTACTTGTTTCCAAAATGTATGAACACTTTAATGGTTTCTTCTCAGCTTTTTATACAGTACAAGATGTTACAGTTAATCACAAGACAATGCAATCTCCACCCCCCTATTCACACTGGGGCTAATTCTCTAGCAGACATTTCGGCACCGATACTGAAGAGATCTATCACATTCCTTTATCCATAGAATTCAAATAAAATACAGTCACACAATGCATTTCCCTTCAATCCACAAAGGGACCCACACCTGAGCAGCAATACATTTCTTTGCTAAATTGGCATGCTAATTCATTACATCTGAAGAGAGACGGTAACACAGGGCTTTAAACACAATGAAAAGGTCTTCCAGGAGCGAATGCAATTAACACCTTTTCAACAGAATGAAATGTCTTTCACAAGGCGGGCCACTTACTATTTTAAAAGCCTATTATACAGAGGGATGAGTCACTGTCTTGTTGACCTGGTCTCAAGTCAACATGAACCACTTGTAATATTCCAGTATCCTGCCATATGAAGTATCAATAATGTCCCATCTCATGTAATACATTAATTATGATCCTATTAGCCACCCTACGCCAAAAGGGCACAGGGTGGACTTAGACCCAGGAGTTATTAGTGCCGCCGGCACAGGAGTATCTCTCATCCTTCCAAAGTCTTTGGTTGTCACGGGTCATTCCGTTACAATTACCAATCCTTGTTTCCAAAACAACCCAAAATTTTCAAAATCCAATTGTCATTGGGGCAGAAAGTGAGGTGAAATCTTCTGAATGGGGCAGACACAGCAAAACAAACCTTACAGGGGTGTTTACCCTTCCTTATGCTATCCAAAAAAACAAAAATTTATTGGCTGGAGCTACACTTACATTTTTTTACCTGTTCCGACTTACAAACAAATTCAATACAAGAACAAGCCTACAGACCCCATCTTGTTTGTAACCCGGGGGCTGCCTGTATGGATATAAATAGGATCATAGGGTTCCATTTACTTAAAAGTATAACTAAAGGCAAAACGTTTTTTTAGCTTTGGAAAGAGTTGAGATGGATTAGTGAGTGAGTGAGAGTGAGTGAGTAACTTATATAGCGCAGCACATGCAAACTAAATCGCCTCTGGGCGCTTGGTGTCCATTTCTCTTTTGTCCTCAGAAGAGATGGGTTTTGTTCTTTCTCCTAAAGGCGAAGTGGTTCTCCTCCAATCGAATGCTGGTTGGTAAAGCGTTCCATAGTCTGGGTCCTTGGACCGCAAATCTTCTTTCGCCTTTGGACTTGTATCTGGCTTTGGGTATCTGGAGTAGATTTTGGTTGGTGGATCGCAGAACGCGATTGGGGTTGAGGCTTTTCGTTTTTCGCATAGATACGTCAGACAGAGTGCTTTGAATGTAATTCTGTCTTTTACTGGCAACCAATGAAGGGATCTCAGTGAAGGTGAGATTGATTCCCATGTTTTTTTCCCAGTCTCCATTAGATCCCCCATCAAGTTTTTCTTGCTGTCTGTGCCCCCGTTACGGAGATTCACCCTCTCTATTTGTCACGTTTACCATTATAACGGAAAGTATAAAGCCTGGCACACACACAATCAAATTTCAAAGCGTAGGACTTGTGTCCAGAAGGGCGTTGGCCATGAACTTGTCTTGCATACAAAACGGCAAAGAACTGTCGGTCAACAAACACAAAATTTCATGTTTTTTCAGCTCTTTATCGGCACCCTTTGGGCAACTTCTGCTAATGTGTTATGGTTAGCATTGCTTCTGAGCATGTGTGTTTGTACGTTGGATTTTTTTACGAAGGATTTCTGTACACACGATCGGATAATCCGGCAGCACACATTTGTTGTAGGAGAATTTTGAAGCATGATATCCAACAACAATTGTTCGATGGAGCATACAAACGGTCGGATATTCTGACAACAGCCTGCCATCACAATTCCCATTGGAAAATTTTGGGTTGTCTTTAGAAAAGTAATAGAGGTGAATCTGGTGACCTAGGGTGCTTTTAAAGGGACACTAAAGTCAGGGCTTTTTTTTTTTTTTAAATAACAAACATGTTATACTTACCGTATTTATCGGCGTATACCGCGCACTTTTTTTCCCTGAAAATCATTTGAATACTGCGCCGGCATATACCGAGCACAGTACACTCGCGTATAGTCGGGCAGGATCGGCTCCTCTCGCGCTCACGTCCTGCTGTGAGATGTTTTTTTACCTTAATGCATAGGATGCATTAACCACTTGTCCTCTGCCCACCGTCAAATGACGTGATGTCCCTTTAAAGCCGCGGGCGGGCGCGCGTCGCCGGCGGCGCGTGCGCACCCGCCGCTCTGCGGGGATCCCGTGCGAGTGCCCGGCGGCAACGATCGCCGCCGGGCACACGCGATTGCTCAGTAACTGAGCGGGGACGTGGAGCTCTGTATGTAAACACAGAGCTCCACGTCCTGTCAGGGAGAGAGGAGATCGATTGTGTCCCTTGTACATAGGGACACAATCGGTCACCTCCCCCAGTCACCCCCCCCTCCCCCCACAGTTAGAACACTCATAGGACACACATTTAACCCCTTCCCCGCCCCCTAGTGGTTAACCCCTTCACTGCCAGTCACATTTATACAGTAATCAATGCATATTTATAGCATTGTTCACTGTATAAATGTAAATGGTCCCAAAAATGTCAGAAAAGTGTCCGAAATGTCCGCCATAACGTCGCAGTCCCAAAAAAATAAAAAAAATAAAAAATTTGGTCGCCATTAATAGTAAAAAAAAAAAAAATGCCATAAACTATCCCCTATTTTGTAAATACTATAAATTTTGCGCAAACCAATCGATAAACGCTTATTGCATTTTTTTTTACCAAAAATATGTAGAAGAATACGTATCGGTCTAAACTGAGGAAAAAAATATTTTTTTTATATATTTTTTGGGTTATTTATTACAGCAAAAAGTTAAAAATATTGCATTTTTTTTTTAAATTGACGCTCTATTTTTGTTTATAGCGCAAAAAATAAAAACCGCAGAGGTGATCAAATACCACCAAAAGAAAGCTCTATTTGTGGGAAAAAAAGGACGCCAATTTTGTTTGGGAGCCACGTCGCACGACCGCGCAATTGTCAGTTAAAGCGACGCAGTGCCGGAAGCTTAAATTTTGTCTGGGCAGGAAGGGGGTGTAGGTGCACAGTAGGCAAGTGGTTAAGGTAAAAAAACTTTTACCTTTACAACCCCTTTAATTTGCAGGGATTTCCTCCAACTTCCTGTTTTGTCTATAGGAAATGAAGTAAAGGTAAATCCCCCTAATGACAGTTGTCTTTTTTATTGGTGGAAGAAGGGTGTTTATATATGTGTGTAGTTTTTGATGATATTTTCATTCAATATTTGACATTTATAAAGATATTTGATATTTACTTAATTTAAAGTGGTTGCAAAGGCAGAAGGTTTTTTGCTTTTAATGCATTAAAGAGGAAGTAAACCCTCACAAATAATAAAATAACTAAAAAAAAAACACCTGCAAGAGAAAAGGCAAAATAAGCTGGTAAGCATAGCATACCTGCTTATTATGTGGCACTTACCTGGGATCGAAGTCTCGAAGTCCTCCTCGGTCCCGTGCACCCCCGCCACCATGTCCCCTGGAGCTTCTTCCTGTTTTTGCCGCTCCGGCGCTGTGCTTGGCCAGAGCGGCGATGACGTCACTCCCGCGCATGCGCATGGGACCAGCAGATCCCTGTGAATGCGCGGGAATACAGCATTAAAGCGGAGGTTCACAAAAAAGGTGAACCTTCGCTTTTTGGAACCCTCCCCCCCTCCGGTGTCACATTTGGCACCTTTCAGGGGGAGGGGGGTGCAGATACCTGTATAAAACAAGAATTTGCACCACTTCTGTGTTCTGACTCCCGTGGAAGCCCCGGCTGTCTTCTGGGAAACACTGTACCCAGGAGAGAGCGGGGATCAGTGACGGCGCACCGCGTATGCGCAGTAGGGAACCGGGCAGTGAGGCCGCAAACTGGAAGCTGATTGTTTTTATGCAGAGCTGCACAGATTTTCTAGTTTTAGTAAATCAACCCAATAGTTTCTGCTGGTGGTGCAGTCGGGATGAAAGATCTTACTACCTTAATATTTCCAAGACAGTCAATTTGAATATGCAACTTGAACTTCAGACAGACATTAACCACTTGCCACCCGCTGGCCTTCAAATGATGGCTGGGCGATGCGGCTCTTGTTCTGGCCGGCCGTCATATACTCTCTAGGTAACACATTTAACCCCTTGATCGCCCCCTAGCGTTAACCCCTTCCCTGTCAATGACATTTATACAATAATTAGTGCATTTTTCTAGCACCGATTGCTGTATAAATGTGAATGGTCCTAAAATAGTGTCAAAAGTGTTTGATATATCCGCCACAATATCGCAGTCATGATAATAAAAAAATAAAAAAATAAACGCAGATCACCGCCATTACTAGAAAAAAAAAGAAGAGATCAAAAAAAAAAAGTCAGAAATCTATCCCCTATTTGTAGACACTATGGGCCAGATTCACGTACATTGGCGCATATTTTGACCGGCGTAGCGCACCTCCTTTACGTTAGACCCGCGCAATGTAGAGGCGCAATCACTGTATCCTCGTAGTATTTGCGCAGAAATGTGCGCTGGTGTAACGTAAATTCCGAGGCGTAAGGCGGAGTAATTCAAATTGGGAAGGACGTGGGCGTGTTACATTGAAATGAGCCGTGACCCCATGCAAATGAAGGGCCGGCCGGATCGCGCATGAAGCAGACCATGGTCAGCACCTCTGTGCGCATGCTCACAACTCAGGAACGGCGCAATCAGTGAAATTGGAAGTGGACCCGGGCAACTTAGTGAGCTACGCAGAGTGCTTAAATAGACAGAGGCACTTCCTTTGCAAAAGTACATCCCTTTGTATCCCTCCCTATACAGCAAGGTGCTTTTGTTCTGTTGTTTATTAGCATTTGTTTGTTTGTTTGTGACGTGTCTGAGATATTTGGTGACTGTTTTGCAGAGTGATTTTTGTCTTTTCTGTGTTTTCTTTGTTGTGTTCTTTTTAAATTATATTTTTGCTGGGCTTTTTTTTTTTTTGCTGGGCATTTTTTTTTTTTGGTTCTGTTTGTGAATGATTTTGGAATGTGGGGGTGACATTCCTGCCGGAAAAGGGGTGTCACCCTCATTTGTGGTGGAGAAGTGATCCCCAGGTCCGTGTATGAATGTTCAGTGACATAATTGGAGCCGTGGCGTGGCGTTGCTGCTCACAAGTCCTGCATGGTGGGCTTGTGCCAATCCAATGTGATGAGGATGTGATGTGTCTGTGCTAGGGACCACAGTGGTGTGCATGCATGCATTCTCATTGTGCCATGATTAATGTGTGTGCTTAACGTGCAAAGATGCCTAATGTGAGCTGTCTCCTGGCTGCTCTTCTCTCAGAAGACGGGGTAGCCTCGGTTAGGGGGGATTGTCAGGTCATCAGGTATGTCAATCTCCAGGCCCTTTCTCACTGCGAAGTTGGGCAGCATGCAACATGCACCAATGATCTGGCATACAAAGTTTGGGGAATACAACAGGGTACCATGGGGGGTTCCGGATAGGAGTCATGAGATGGGGTCCCAGTGCATATGCAGAGTCACCCTGAAGGGATAAGACAGGAGGATGTTAGTAGTGCATATGCCCCTTGTGATGTGTGCATCATGGGGGGGACAGTCATGCCTGCCACCCATGTCACTCACCAACCAGCCAGCTGTCCCCATACATGTTCTGTTCGAAATCTGTGGGGATGGGGCTAGGATTGTATATGTAGCTGTCATGGGTGTCATGGGTGGTGTCATGTGTTGGGCTGGTGATGTCCTCCTGCAGGGTTGTGGTTAATTCCAGGATGGCATGAGGGGTGAATCTGAAGATGCGAGACACCTCAGAATCACCCATGCCAAAGATGTCTATGCGTGTGCGATATATCAAGTGAAGAATGAGGGGCTTGTATTAGATTAGATTATTATATCCATCAAGGTTTTAAAGGGCTATTGAAAGATAGTGAGACCGTGTTTGTAATTTGTATGTATGTTATGTAGTGATGTATATATGTATGTATATATTTTTTTTAATGTTTCTAATAGCAAATAAAAGTTTTTTGGAAAAAAAAAAAAAAAACCTCTCCCGTGCCCTCCTTCTTCTTTGCTCATCTAAAGTCAGTAGTATAGCTATGAGCATGGATGCCACTGGCATGTTGGCATACAGTTTGTTGTGCAGCAAGTGTGACTGCTCAGCTCCTCACTAACAGTGTTGCTTTAGCTAACATGTAGACGGATTGTCCAATTTTATTCCACCCTTTCTATGGTCTAATTTTGACGTGCAGCTGTTGCGCACAGCGCGTAGCCTGCGCTGCACCAACTTACTTTTGTGGATCCCTGTAACTCCCTCATTTGCATATTTGAATAGCAAATCAATGGTGTGTCTAGCGCAGTTTTGCGCGGACGGATACGCCGGTCTATCGAAATTACGCCGCTCCAAAAAAAGTAGATTTCATGCGTATATCGTTTTGGGGATGCGGCGCATCGATACGCATGCGCACATTTAGACTTACGCCGCGCATCTCCTAGAACGCCAGCGTAATGGCTCTGTGAATCTGGCCCTATAACCTTTTGCGCAAAACCAATCAATATACGCTTATTGCGATTTTTTTTTTACCAAAAATGTGTAGAAGAATACACATCGGCTTAAACTGAGGAAAAAATGTGTTAAAAAAAAATTGATATTCATTATAGCAAAAAATATTGTGTTTTTTTTAAAACTTGTCACTCTTCTTTTGTTTATAGCGCAATAAATAAAAAACGTAGAGGTGATCAAATACCACCACTGGGTTCAGCGTTGCATGACTGCGAAATTGTCATGCAAAGTGTGACTGTGGTTAAACAGATAAAATGCATATAACTGGAGGGTGAAGGAGCTGCAGCAGACTGATATTAGCTATCTGATCACTCTGCTCTCCCTTTATATATGCTTGTCATTGTCATTACTTTAGAATGCAGCACTCCTTATTTGGCTTATAGCACTGCTAGTCCTTCACCCATTCTGTCCCTCTTGTACAGGGGATTGCAATCAGATACAGTACTAGGACATGTACTTAGGTGATAACACAAGCTGCAGTTGGAAATTGCACTGAATAATATGTTGTTAATACATAGCTGTATTATTTAGGTCTTTCACATCTGCCTGAAATATAACTTTAAAGTGGACCTTCGATTAAAAGAGAAGTAAAAAATATTCCCCCCATCATACTTACCTAGGTGGATGCTGCATCTGTCCCCTGGCACCTCTGCACTGAGAACCGAGCGATCGAACATCAGCAATCACTCGGTTTTCAGAGCTCCGTGAGCAGAGAGCTGAAGACTGTCATTCACAGCTCTCTGCTCATCTCCTGCCTCCCTCACTGGATCGCTGAGCTGTGGAGGGGGCAGAGTGACCCTCTCAGGTACTCTTCGACCCCCTGAGAGGCTGAGACTGGCGTCAGTCCAGGTACCTGGCCAAACTGACTCCCATTGTCGGGATGACGTGCTGCCTGGACTTACAATGGTGACATCAGCAGAAAGTGGACTTCAGCCCGCTTTCTGCTAATAATGGGTCATAGGAGTGCAAAACGAATTGCACTCATGTGATCCATAGGAGAAGTCCAGCCTAACAAGCTATGGCTGGACTTCTCCTTTAAGTAAAAGTACACCCATTCCCCCTATCCTCTAACAAATATGTTTCTTTCATCTGGGAATGGGTACCATTATTTGTGACAGATACCTATTCCAACTACTGCTTGTAACCTCCTGGGACACTGCACACAGGACAAGTCACACAGCGCTGCGGTGCCTTGCACATGAGCAGTGGGTAGCAAGCCAGCTCCCATACCCAAGATGGCGGTGCCAGTGAGCCATACCCCAGCAGAGAATCAGCTCCAAGTAAGACAGCGCTGGACTCCATGAGCTGCAAGTGTCAATTCCTTAAAAGCCAGCAGCTACAATAATTGTAGCTACTTACTTTTAATATTTAAAAAACAAGTAAAGATCTTCTTTAAGGTCTTACAGTCTTTTACCTTTAGCTCTGCGGATAAGAGGGAGACAGGTCTTGGTAACTCTAACTGTGCCCCAAAGGTTCACTTCAGCTACTTCTTTATAAGTGTCCATGCTGGTGAATTCCACTTCTCCAAATGTTGATATTCCAGCATTGTTAATTACGCCCCATAAACCTAGGCAAGAGCAAAAATAATGTTACATTTACAACCATTGTGTTTGAGGCCATCAGAACAAATCATACAAGCAAATAAATAAAGAAATAACCCCCCCCCCCCCCCCCATCATTAAAAACGGCAAATGCCAAATAAATGAAAGTATATAAAAATGGAAAAGCTATGTTGTGCCTGTCTCCAGAAAGAATCCAATTATACAGTAGCTTTAAAGGATATCTTGTATACTGGGAGCTATAAAAAAGGCTATTAGACCCCTTTCACACTGAAGGCGTTTTACAGTCGTTTTTTGCGCTAAAAACAGTGCCCAAAATGCGCCTGTAAATTGCCTCTTCTGTGGCCCCAGTGTGAAAGCCTGAGTACTTTCGCACTGAGGCGGTGCGCTTGCAGAACAGGAAAAAAAAAAAGTCCTACAAGCAGCATCTTTGGGGCGGTGGAGGAGCGGTATATACACCGCTCCTCCACCGCCCAAGCCTATTGAAATGAACAATGTTAATGACATCCCCAGATCGGTTCATACATTACAGTTCAAACTGTGGATTCGGACAGGAATCGGATTGCATTGGTAAAAAGCACTCATGCGATCCGATTCCAGTGCGGGAAAAAAAAAACTGAATGGCTGAACTCGCAACGTATGCATGTGATCAGCACCTGCGGTGCAAATGCGAATCACATGCGATGTCTGAGATTGCACAAGTGTGAATCTGGGCTTAAACTTACCTGAGCCACTTGGTAAATCATATAAATAAATAATAGCAGAGTTTATTATTTTAGTAAAAGAAACACGAAGCACAGGCCTATGGAAATACATTTACCTTTGTCGGGGTCTTTCAAATTTTCTTTAATAATTTCCACAGCTCTGTCGATCTCTTCCTGTTTTACCACATTCAACTGAACAGTCTTCATTCTATCACTCTTCATATTGTCAAGTTCTTTCACACCAGCATCTCCCTTGTCCTGTAGTTGGAAAGTAGCAATTATACATTTTCCATATGCTGCAACAGAATATCATTGTTTACATTAAAGCTTAAAGCGTTCCAGCCTTAAAACCACTTGGTTTCATCCCATCCAGCATACTGGCGTCAGCGCCAGTATGCTGTTTTTTTTTTTTTTTTTTAATGCATGTACTTACTTTATAATAAATCATTTAATTTTGTGCGCACCGCGGTATGTCGCCGCTATAAGGCGTCACGCCTTCCGGAAACAGCCGATTAGCGTTCGGCTCTTCTCGGCGCCTGCGCACAGACCCAGAAGCTGACTGCGCAGGCGCCGTATATAGACGCGTCACGCCCTCCGAAAAAACCCGAACTAGGACCGGCTATTTACGGCGCCTGCGCAGTCAGCTCCTGGGTCTGTGCGCAGGCGCCGAGAAGAACCGAACGCTAATCGGCTGTTTCCGGAAGGCGTGACGCCTTATAGCGGCGACATACCGCGGTGAGCACAAAATTAAATGATTTATTATAAAGTAAGTACATGCATTAAAAAAAAAAAAAAAAAAAAAACAGCATACTGGCGCTGACGCCAGTATGCTGGATGGGATGAAACCAAGTGGTTTTAAGGGTGGAACTCCGCTTTAAAGAGCGACCTAACTGACCCCTAACTTTTCTTCCCCAACGTCACCACTTACCTGTTATGCTGGATTAGATTACAAATACACACTCCATGCATTGACTTGTAGTGATCCAATGCAGTGGTGTCCGTTTTGTCTTGCACCACCATCTTGGTCCTTTTAACCTGGACGCCTCTACTGGTTTCAGACAGCCCCTCCCCATCGATGTGAAAGCTGAGCTGATGAAACCATGGCACATGTGCACAATAGAAACCTATACAAACAGCGGGGGGAGACAGTAGTTCTTAGAGTAGTGCTCTGAGAACTATGGTCTCCCCTGCTGTTTGTACAGGTTTAAATTGTGCCTGTGAAATGGCATCTCCCATCGAGAGATACCTCCTACGGTGTGAGCATTCACGCCATGGTTACATCAGCCCTGCTGATCGGCAAATCAGCTGTTATGCTGTTCAGTACGGCGCATGCCTCACTTGCGGATATTGACGTCACAGCTTTGGTTCCCGCATGCGCAGTAGGGTTCCCGGCATGAAGCCGAAAGGCTACACTGCCAGGTTCCCTCACCCGCAATGGCAGCAGCAGCACCCAACAGCTGATGGAAACATCAGCTGCGGGTGCCGACCTTGCTGGACTCCAGGACAGGCAACTGTCCTATTAGCAGATGCAGTATATGTAGCTGCTGGCATTTAAATTTTAATTCTTTTTTTGGGGCGGAACACCGCTTTAAGTCTGAAATACATAAATGACAAAAACACAGCAAGGAGTCTGATAATGCTCGTAAGTGCTGAAGGGCCGTACTAAAAATAAAAAAGGATATTAAATGTATGCAGAAAAATCTGTAAGGTGAATGAACTTACACAGGATCCCCTCCTCACCATCCCAACCCCCTCTCCCCCATGGTCCCGCTGTACTGGACTGTGGCAACCTTCCGTTCTAAGCCCAGGTATATCAGGGGGGACGTTTTTGGAGCATTCTAATTGGTCAGCACCATCCATGTGATGGCGCTGACCAGTCAGCAGCTGCATAGTCCATCCTGTCAGCTATGGAGACGATGCGTGGATGCAGAGGGGATTACTAAGCCCCGGACTCCGGGCGTGGATATACTGGGTCTTAGAACGGGAGATTGCCGCCGTCCAGGTCAGCAGGACCATGGGGGAGAAATCGAAGAGGGTGATCCTGTGTAAGTTCTTAGAACAAAGCCTTCCAATGGCGAGCGGTTATCGCTGAAGGTGCTTTCATCTTCACCTGGTCTTCCTTCCTGGGTTTGCGAAATTTGGCTGTGAGAATGGCCAGATTCACAATGATGTTACACCTGTGCATGCAAGTGGGAGCCGCAGTTTGCGGCGCAGGACTCTGAACGATTGCCCCCCAGTCACTGGCTGCATCTTCAGTGAATATCTCCTAAACAGTGCACGTTTAGGAAATTTTTACAGTACCTATAGGTAGGACTATAATAAGGTTTACCTATGAGTCAAAATTATAGATGGCCGTTTACTCCCACTTTAAGTAGTTACAAAAAAACTTTAAAAGTTTAAAACCAATACATATTAGATGGGCTCCAAATGTAGACACAAATCAGTTGACTTGGCTCCTTCTCATGGTCAAACATAAAAAAGGTACCTATGAATATGAGATGATCAGCACCTAAATATGTTATACTTACCTTACAGTCCCTTGCCTGGAGTCCCCCGCTGGCACTCTCCGCTCCTCCTTCCTACAGGTGCCCCCACAACAAATCATCTAATGACAGGCACACATGCACTCAGGAGCTGGGCTGTGTGCGTCCATACACACACACAGTGTGGCTCAACCATGCCTCCAGCTCCCTCCTCACAGGATTGGACTGACAGCATCAGGCCAGACTAGGAATGCATTAAGGTAAAAAATAAAAAACAATAAAAAAAAAAAAACAATTAGACTTTAGGAGAACTTTAAATCCCTACAATGGCCCGGATTCACAGAGAGTGGGCGCAAATTTACACCGGCGTAGCGTGCACACATACGCTACGCCAGCGCAGCATGGAGAGGTATGCACTGTATTCAGCAAGCTATTGCTCACCAAGATACGCCAGCGTAGCGTATTTTCGATGGCGCAGGCCAGCGTAAGTGGAGTGACCCCATGCAAATGTAGGTCTGAGCATTATGCAGTGTTTTACGCCCGGCGTATCACAAACGCGCATGCGTCGTGACATAGTCGCGACGTGGACGCATGAAACTGCACCCTTATGTGCATGCTCACAACTACGCCGGCACAACTGCCTAAGCTACGCCAGATCACTACGTACGCCTAATACACTGGCCTGTGTTCTCTGGGGCAGACCTTTGCATGTCTATTGCTGGGTTGCGCCTCATCTATGGGGAATAACTTTACGCCGGTTTTACAACTTACGCAAACATCGCATAGATGCGTCGGGTGCACGTACATTCATGAATCGCCGTATTTCCCTCATTTGCATATTTAAATGCCTAATCAATGGGAGAAGCAACATGCGTCCAAACCATATTTGCGCCCACGCTACGCCGGCCTAAGCAAGATACGTCGGGGTAGGATGGCCTGTTTTTGGAAGTATGTTGGTTTGTGATTCTGGCGCACACATACGCCGGGCGCACATTTGCACTACGTTGGCGTAAAGTGATTTACATTGGCGTAAGTGCTTTGTGAATCCGGGCCAATGTGTTTAGAAATTCTCCAATACTGTTGAGAGGAAACAGAGGAATCTTTTATTAAATGATATACAAAAGTTTAAAAGGATTATTTAACCTCATACCTTGAACAGGCAACCAGCAAATACTGAGAATCCTTCATCATGTAGATGCTTAGCTATTGAAAATCCAAATCCTGAGTCACATCCTGTGACGAGCACAGCTTTATTGCCCTGTACAATACAAAAGTTTAGACTTATAACATGAGCAAGTAACACAAGTACACATAGTACATATTTAGGTACCAAATTTGACATACCCCATCTGTTTGCCTTGCATAAGAGCGACGTGCAGCTAGGGTAGCAGCTGAAGACAGCCTCTGCAGAAGCCTAAATCAAAAAAAATGTGTTGTTAGAGTAAAGCCGGCCATACGTTATACCATTTTCTTGTACAACGTTCCTTTAGAGATGTACCAAAACCATCTAATATGAAGTCTAATCTAAACACTTTCAATTTATGCAGTCAAGCAGGCCCTCACACTACATAGTTAAAAAGGTAAATGCAAAGAACATTGTATAATGTATGGGCAGCCTAAAGCTAAAGCTCACAGTATAATATTGCTATATACGCCACGTTATTTTTATTTCTGTGTCTTTATAAATAAAATAAATAATTTTAGAAATTAAAAATAAAAATTCAGGCAAGCATGCAGATAGATTGTTGTTAACCAAAAGGTATATTTTGAGATTTTATAGCTCTCAGATATGATTTTGGTTAATGAGAGTTCTTTGACCATAAGTGAAAGCTTTAAAAACACAAAACAAAAATGTATTGGTAAATAGTAAGGAGGCCTAAATTAATACACAGCCATTTATCTATTGTACAGGAAAAGGGTAAAAAAAAAAAAAAAAAAATTATCACAGATTACCTGAGGGAATACAGAGTATAATACTCAAAACATTAATCTACAAACAGCAACGACAGAAAGGACATAAGACAAACATTTAGATCCAAGTGCAAGGGAGATATTCCATAGTTACCATGCTACTGCACATGAGGGCTCCATTATTATTATTATTAAAAAATGCAGTCTTACCTATGGCCCTTCTTGTGACAGCTCTACCAGAGAGAATGTGTTCTCTCCCCTGGTGCATCATTGGTTGGCATGGCGTGGTTCTGATTGGTGGGCATTCCTAATCCTGTTTAAGGATTGGCTAAATCTTCAATCCCTATACTTTGCATAAGTCAGCCCCCTTTAATGCAAATCCTTGGCACAAACTATTTTGAGAGGGAAACTTAACTTGTAGTTACATGACATTTTCAGGAAAATTAAGTATTGATGGCGGGTCACTTTCATTTCAAATCTAAACGAAGGTTTCCTTTTGAAGCTTAGCCACCAAAGTGTCTGCAAAAAGTCTTTTCACCTACAAGATTAGTAATTAGAATATGGCCTCCTGGCAACTTAAAGTGTTTGTTAATCAAAAAAATAAATAAAGATCCTGTTCCTTTTTGAAGCATGTTATACAGCACAGTACTATATTCTGTAACACCTGAAATCACCCATTTCATCCTGCCAGGTTCTACCCTCTCCTCTGTACACTGACCACAATATATAATCAGGGCCGCTGAGCCCTGACACCGTGGTCAGTGTAGGTGCCTCCATCATACGCCGCTATCTGCAGCTCTCCTGTGTCTCCCTTTTTTTCTTCCTACCCCTCCCCTCCCTGCCATCTCTAACTATCACTAATCTGCTCCTCTCCCCACTGCTTCAAAACCAACTGATCGGTGTAATACCCCCTCTGTCAGATAAAAAGAGGAGTCCTAGTGCCTATGCTTTATATATAAAAAAAAAAAGCACACACACACACACACACGACACCCAAACCACAACAAATGATTTCTACTTGTTTTAAGAATCACATGACTCCAGGCTCTCTGCTCCTCTCCTCCCTGGCTGACATCAGCAGGGTGAATCTTAGCCCCGCCCACTGGAGATATCAGATGGGAGGAGCCAAGAGCCTGGAGTTGTCTTAGGATGCAGTTTTTTATCTGACAGATTGGATAATATAAAGATGAAAATAGTGGCTTAACAACCGATTTAACTCAACCTGTATAACAGGTTTATATAAAAAGGCATTACACACCCACACCTCTAACTGATATAAAATATTGAAATTCAGAATACAGTATAACTGTTTATGGAGATACTCATAAGGCAACATTGTGTAATACTACTACACATAACAGTATAATCATATCATTCTCTAAACTGAAAAAGGAAATGGACCAAGCGGAAATCTCCCAGAGAATGTCAGACAGCGAGATATCTGGCATTTTATGGATGGTGAGAGGTTATACATTTTTTTTATTTTATATATATATATATATATATATATATATATATATACACACACACACACACACACACACACACACAAAATTGTGGGCATGAAATTCAGGGCGTGTTCAGGGAGCAGCCAGCAATTGCCTCATACAGCCTGCCATACAAGTGAATAGTTAAATGTGGCTGTACTCATGTAAATGCAGTTTATCTGCGCATGTGTGTACAGCGTACTTTCTGGTCACAGTTTGCATTTAGGGAATATATCATATGCAGGCAAATGCTGATGCGCAGAAGCGTCACCATTTACGAGAGTGCAGCTATTCACTTGTAATTTTATGGCCGCCATAATTTCTTCATCTTACTGTCCATGAGGCCGAGTACAATGCATGAAAAGACAAGTGAAACCCCATGTCAGAACAATGACTTCTTGTAATGGGCCTCAGACCAAACAGGGGTAAAAAGGGGGTTAAACCAAGCTCAAGTTTTTTCATGAAAAGTCCAGATACAGATCACTCCAGATTAATGCGATATGCAGCTTTCATTGAAGGTGACCCCTGCTTATGTATTTTTCATTATATGTTCAGGATTGTGACAGATTTGATTTCTTTTGTCAGTTTTGCCCAGGCTTTTGAAATATTAATTCTCTTTTACTAGAGATGGAGATGTATATATTTTGCCTGAAACTATGAAGTTGTATCATGAATTATCATGTATTACAGTTATCCATAGAATTTGTATAGAAGTTAAACAACATACAGTTATGTCTCTTAAGTTAACTCCAATGGAAGTTTTTGATTGGGCGCAGAGGAAATAGCATTAAACCAAACTAGCTCAGTGCAACACAATGGGGTCATTTACACAAATAGGTGTGCACCCCAAAGCTCAAATACACATGCGTATTATTTATGTATGTATGTATATGGTGTCAGAGCAGTGGACGTGCCAGTAGTATATTGGATGGTGTCAGTCAGTAGAGCTGTGGGCATGTCAGTAGCAAAGTTGATGGTGTCAGGCAGGCAGAGGACTGTGTCAGTAGAGCAGTGAACACTGTTAGTACAGCAGAGATTGGTGTCGGTAGTTTTTTATTCTTATTATTTTAATTCCCCCCCCCCAGGAGTTGGCAAGGAAGATGCACGGTCTACTTGTCACCTGCCTGTTATTGACGGGTGGATCGTGATCAATGGGTTGTTGATCCCTGGATTAGGATATGCCCAGGAACACCCTGTACATATGCCTATGGACAGTGCACTTTTGGATGAGAGGTCACACTTTGCATGTGCAGTTGCTCCAGAGCTTAGTAAATATTGGAGAGCTCTGCTGACAGTTTCTTTGCCTTTAGTAAATCAACCCATTTTTGTATATAGTATTCATTACGTATAGGGGTTGATTTACTAAAGGCAAAGAAACTGTAAGCAGAGCTCTCCAATATTTACTAAGCTCTGGAGCAACTGCACATGCAGTTTCTTTGCCTTTAGTAAATCAACCCTCTATACGTAATGAATACTATATACAAAAAAGGGGTTGATTTACTAAAGGCAAAGAGACTGCACTTTTGTAAGTTCAGTTGCTTCAGAGCTTTGTAAATTAGGTAAAGCTTCACTTTACAAAGAACACCCAATCACATGGAAGGAAAAATAAATAAATAAATAAATAATAATAATTTGCTTGCACATGATTGGATGATGGTAGTCAGCAGAGCGCTCCAACATTTACTAAGGCCAGGAGCAACTGCACTTGCAGACCTACACGGTTTAGGAGATATTTGCAGAAAAGACTGCACCGAAGTCTACGGCGCATGCGCACCGCAGACAATGCGCAGGCGCACTGAGCGTGCCGTTAGTGAGGGCGATCCTGCCGTCACTGATGGCTTCCGCAGGTGACGCCATCGTGGCTCCGGCCAATCACATCGCTGGAGCTGTGATGCCGGGAAGTAACTCGGGTATCAATGGTGCCGGCGGAGTTGAGGAACGAGAGTCACTTCGGGGGCTTCGATCTCAGGTAAGTAATTCATAATGGCTTTCTCTTGCAGTTTTTTTTTAAAGAAATACTTTAGGAGGGTTTACTTCCTCTTTAATGCCGCGTTCACATGATCACTTTTTGTGATGTAAAAAAAACGTTTTTCAAACTTCATTTTAAAAAACGACGTTGCCTACACACCATTGTTTTCTGAAAATGCTCTTGTAAAGCGCGGTGACGTACACCGCGTTCGATGGCTTTTGTTCCATTGAAGCTCCTGTCTCATAACTTGCTTCTGAGCGTGCGTGGGTATAAAAACGTTGTTTTAAACGTCGTTTTGCCCACACACGATCATTTTTTATGACACAAAAAACGACATTCTGAAAAACGACATAAAAAATTGAAGCATGTTTGAATTTTTTTTTTTGATCGTTTTTTAGAAGACATAAAACAACATTTTGCCCACACACGATCATTTTAAATGACGTTTTTTAAAACGTCATTTTATTTCATCACAAAAAACGACCGTGTGTACGTGGCATAAGGGTACAACCGTGCAAGGTCTGCGTTTGTCCACACGAAAAGCACAGGTGTTCATTCATCCACATGCCGGCAGTCTCATTCATGTCTGCAGGGATTCAGCAGCTGCACAGACACAAGTGACATTACTGCTTTTTTGAATCCCCTGAAAGGGTTTTGGGATTCTGTTTGCCATATTCTAGTGTTAAACCCCTTTTACACATGCAAAATAAAATATAAAAAAGTTTTGGCTTTAGATTATATAAAGATATACATTTTCCCCCCCACATGGTGAAAAAGCACAGACTGACAAATGTCATGGTTGATGTAAATAAGATGTCATAAGAACTGTATCTGCTTGGTTATCCATTATCTGTTCCTTGGCTGCTGCAGTACTGAGGGTTGCCAAGTAAAGTGGACTTTGATTCATACATTTTGTTTTACCATAGGCAACAAGGATTCGGAGCGATGTCAGATTGGGATTTTTAAACATTGTATTTTTCTTCATTTAAAAATTCATTAAAAACTCCCCAAACTGCACTGAATAATCCAACAGGCTGAGATTTGTTTTCTATAGGATTAACCAACCCCGGGCATATAAAGCTGTGGTGCAGAGCAACCACTTCAGATAACAATGCACGTAGTAGTTATTAATGTAGATTGCTTTCCTCCATACCTGTTTGATGAGGAAGAGCAATTCCAACCTATGATAATATGACAAATTTACAGTGGCATTAAACCAACTTTTTTTTCTTTTTTAATTACTGACATGTAGGGCTTATAAATAAGAAAAGGGATAGTCGGCACTCAGAATGACATCCAAAAAAATGCAGTTTCTTTATTAAGTATGCTTTAATTCCAGTCACCCACCGCCCCAATTTAAATTAAGTTTTTTTTTATATACTATTTAAGGGTTATTCATTTTGTTTTTTTATCAGCCATGACTAAGGACTAACGTCCAAAACACATAGGCCGTTTATACAGCATTGTACATGTTTACTCATTAAAGAAATAACATTTTTTGGATATCATCCTGAGTGCCGACTATCCCTTTCCTTATTCTGGCACATTGGAAGTGTCAGCAGCCTCAAGGTCTGAGCACTGGAGCTGAAGGTTGCAGCGCCTATAGACCCGTTTTTTATTGAAGGCATATAAATGCTTCCCCTACCTGTCAGCTTTAATGTGCACTGAACTGCGTGTGCATAGCTCAGTGTGCATTACCAGAACCCCAACTATGCCACAATGCTGTGACTGTGCACATGCGTGAGAGCGACATCATTGTGGCACAGCCATTCAGAGACAGAACTCAGAAAAAAGACTGGGTGAAGATGGAAGTGCCAGGGTGCGATTAAAAAAACAATTTGCACAAAGTTTACTATGGGCCAGATTAAGAAGTTACGCGGCTTATCTCTAGATAAGCCGCGTAACTTCTTAGAAGCGCCGGCGTATCTTTTTTCTGTATTCAGAAAACAAGATACGCCGGGATTGAGTTAAGATACGAGCGACGTAATTGTATTACACCGTCCGTATCTTAGTTGCATATTTACACTGGCCGCTAGGTGGCGCTTCCGTTGATTTATGTGTTGAATATGTAAATTAGCTAGATACCCCGATTCACGAACGTACGCCTTTTTCAGGCATAAAGATAAACCACCAAAAACATGGCGGAGCCAATGTTAAGTATGGACGTCCAGACCGCGTCGAATTTGATAAATTTTAAGGCGTTTGCGTAAGCCGATTCAGAATGGGGCCAGGCGTAAGTTACGTTCACGTCGTTTTCATTGACTATTTGCGACGCCATTTGGAGCATGCACACTGGGATACGTCCACGGCCGGCGCATGCGCAGTTCGTTCGGCGCGTCATTTACGTGGGGTCACCGTTAATTTCAATACAACACGTCTCCTACCTGCCTAATTTGAATTACGCCGGCCAATTTACGCTACGCTGCCGCAACTTACGGAGCAAGTGCTTTGCGAATACAGCACTTGTCTGTAAAAGTTGCGGCAGCGTAACGTAAATAGGATACGTTATGCCCGCACAAAGATCGCGCCCCTACATGAATCTGGCCCTATGGCTTTAAGCTCCTGTGTTACGCCTTCAGGGGTTAATTTACCTTTACCAAAAAAACAGCCTTTGCAGGTAAGGGGTGTCTGTAAATAAAATATAAATATAAAAAAACTGTGCGGCTTTGCCCAAAGTTAAAGGAGTTGTAAAGGAAAAAAAAATGTTTTGCCTAAAATGAATGTCTGCAAGGTAGACAGACAGACAGAATAGTGTAATGATTCTGTTAACAAACGAGTAAATACTTATTAAATTCCTTCATCTATATCACCTCGTTCTAGTTTCTGTTCTCTCATTCACTTCCCGGTTTGCATCACTTGTTCAACTACATTTCCCAGTATGAATTGTGGCACGCCCAGTAATTCACACCTCCTTGAAGTCTCTAACACGTAGAGAGCGTCCTGCCACACAGATGTAGTTCCCAGGAGGGGGCGAGCACGTCACTGACCACTGCAGTAAAGTCTCCCGTCACGGTGGTGAGTTACAATCAGACAAGCAGGAAGTGAACAGAACAGAGAAGAAATAGAGCAACTTCTGAGCAAAAACGAACAATGAGGAAGTGAAAAGAGGAATGTCTGCAGGTAAAAGGTGCTTATTATGAAAAAAAATTTTTTTCCTTTACAACCCCTTTAAATAATACCCTTGCCATAGGTGTGTACCTGTGATGGTGGAGGTAAGCAGTGAGGGTTGGGAGTGCCTTAGCAACATCCTAGCAATATTGATGATGCCATCTTTGATTTTTTTGGCCATGCTTGGGAGGTAGATTTAACAGGGCAAAACTGCAGTTTTTTTCTCTACAGGTGCGCCTTACCTGCATAGGCAAGGTGAACTTTAAATAAAAAAAAATGTGTTGTCTAATGTTCATTTCATTCAGAACCTACCACATTCATTTACAAGAGCTTAAGCCCACATCATAACAAATTACATCAAAAGGTTGGCAACCCTTTTGTGGCCCATTCCATCTATTGTGTTGCTTTAATATGTATGTTGCCACAACATGCAGCAATGTGTGGGTAAGATGCCTCAAGTCTGAACAGTAAGTACCCCCAATGCACCTTGATGGCATACATGTTTTTTCGTACAGCACAATGCATGGCACTGCACTAATGTCACAATTGGTACATGCACTATGGCCTCCAAAGGCTTAACTCATGCTGCTCCAATGCCGTCATCCACCCACGAGGATCCGCGATAGCCTGAGCCATGTGAGTGGATGGTGGCAATGGAGCAGCATAAAGTAAGCCTTTGGAGGCCATAGTTGAAGCTCTGTTCTAGTGTGATTACATTGATCTGTGCAGTAGATACAGACACACCTCACAGATGGTAAGCCATTACCTACTGCGGAACTTCTCCAATTTAAACGCTGTGGATCCTTATAGCTGCAAGGGATCTGCCACCCATGTGTAGCTGTTATCTACTTTGTTTGACCTGGTCTTTTTGTGTTCTCCTGTGATCCCACTGAACTCCATAAGTTGGTTGGATGTGGTGAAGACTGGAAATTAAGACTGGTGTGCGAAGGTGGGGAAAAAGGGGAAGGGGAAAACTGAGGACTCCAATGTAAAATGAGGCGTGTAATGTAGTGGAGGGAAACAGTAGAGTAGCATGGGGGGGGGGGGGTATCTTCTTAGCAGCCTGGTCACATATCGATGTGTGATCTTCTGGGTGAGCAGATCTTTCAATTACAATGTTTGCTGTACAATTATGTTTAAATGTTCTTGACGCTGTAACTACTGTATATTTTATTGTATTTTCTGTTTTAAATAGAAAGTTCCTCCTGAAGAAGCGGTCCCAATCCGCGAAACTAGTATAGGATCAATTTGTCTATACCCCACATCAACAGTTATCTTTTGGGTGATCCCGTTAGTAGTGGTCTGTGGTTAAATTTTAAATGTATTTAAAAAAAAAATTTACATTAAGAATTTCTTTATCAGTACCGAGATAGTCCAGTACAACCTACTGGATGGGTGTATATCCATGGTCAGCCACAGCAACTGTCCTGATAAACCCCTCTCTTCCCATTTCAACAATCCAATGTTAGTATAGCGATCTCCCCACTGAGCTATTGTGTTCTCATATGGGGGTGGCTGATCAGGAGACATTTTACAGTCATGCCCCTTCGACAGAAGCCGGATGTTTGGCCGGCCTCTGTCAGACCGGCTGCCATACACACAGGCCCCTCGCAACAGGGCAAGCAAACCAATCAATTGCTTGGGGCCCCGAGCTAGCATGGGCCCCCCAAGCTGGCTCGTCTGTCTGCTGCTATGTTCACAGCATTGCAGGCGCGCCGCACACGAGTCCCTGCCTGTCTTATTCACACAAGATGAGAGCCTTGGCCTCTCTGGACAAAGCACCGGACTTTTTAAGTTAAGAAGTGGGTGATTGGCCGCTACTCAGCGGGGCGGTCCCATCAATCAATCACCTTTAACATGAAAAGTCCCGCCCGTTGTCCAGGGCTAACATGCTTCTCATCTTGTGTGAATAAGGTAATGCTCTGTGGGGAGGGGGAGTGCTGTGCTGTTATGGGACAGGAGTCTACTATCGAGGGGACAAGTCTGTGATGGGGGGGGGGTCAGTCTGATGGGGGACCAGTCTTTGAGTGTGGGTGAACTTAAACTGTATCGCTATGCTGTGGTTCCTGTAGGCTTTGTGTGCGTGCGGGGGGGGGGGGGCCTCTATGTCCATTTTGCTTGGGGCCCACAAATTCCTTTAAACGGCCCTGTATACACACAGTTATGTTGGCCAGTTATTGAACCTAACACTTTTTAATCAGTTACAGCAACATTTTCTTTTGGTATAAGAGTTTTACTTAAAAGCTGCCAATGTAAGCACCCCTGTCAGTGTTAAAGGGTTTGTCCCAACCTCCTAACTGCCACTTTCACTGGACAATTTGGTCAGTTACATAAAGTTGAAAAACAAACAGACAGACTGGCTAGATCTTAGACTTGCTGTATCTTAATAGCTTCCTTGACTTTAATTCTGTGCTGTTTTCATGTCCTCATTGTTCGTTTTTGCTCTCAAGTTGCTGTAATTCTTCTCTGATCTCCACACTTCCTGGTTGTCGGTTTCCTAATAACCACAGTGCTGGAAGCTTTCTCTCTGTGGTCACTAATCAAGGAGGCGTGATTACTGTATGTCTAAAACCCCTCAGCACCAATCAGTTGCGTTTTCCAAACCATCACTGCCCTGTATTGGCTCTGTGGCTCTGTACAGCACAGGCAGGAAACAGCAAAAACAAAACTAGAAACTGCAGGCACATTATATGATTGATTTTTATCTATTTTTAAAAGAAATCAGTTAACTATTGTGTCTCTATACCCTGTAAACAGTCATTTCAGCAAAAAAAAATGTTTTTTTATATACAACTCCTCTAAATCAGCAATGTCATGTACAACACACTGATATCAGCAATATCATATCCAGCACACCAATGCCATGCACAGCACACAACTGTTAACATTGTCATGTAGGACACACTGATATTGGCATCATCCTCCTGGTCCAGGCACCTACCCAGAGGCGTATCTAGTGAATATAGCGCCTATGGCAAGCACTGAAACTGCGCCCCTGTCAAAACATTTGAAACCCATCTTTCAGATAACCTTAAAGCGGTTGTAAACCCGCATCCAAAATTATTATTTTTTTTCTCCTGCAAGGCAAAAGTCATAATAAGCTAATATGCAGCGCATATTAGCTCATTATGAAATACTTACCTCGGAACGAGGTGTGTAGAACTTACCTGGTCTACGCCGAGCGAGATATCATCTTGACTCGGCGTGTCTTCCAGGTATCGCCGCTCCAGCGCTGTGATTGGCTGGATCGGCGATGACGTCACTCCAGAGTGAAAATTAAATTCAGCAAGGTCCGGCGGCGGCCGGTCCTTTCGCCGTGCAATCAGCGGCGCATTGCGAGGGGGATATCTCCTAAACCGTACAGGTTTAGGAGATATTCTCCTTACCTACAGGTAAGCCTTATTATAGGCTTACCTGTAGGTAAAAGTCAAAAAAAAGGGATTTTTAAATACAGCTTACCTGTAAAATCCTTTTCTTGGAGTACATCACGGGACACAGAGCGGCATATTCATTACTATGTGGGTTATATGGAGTACCTTCAGGTGTGGACACTGGCAATCTCAAACAGGAAGTCCCCTCCCTATATAACCCCCTCCCCTAGAGGGAGTCCCTCAGTTTTGTAGCAAGCAGTATGCCTCCCAAAATGGTCACCCAAAAGAGGGGTGGGAGCTCTGTGTCCCGTGATGTACTCCAAGAAAAGGATTTTACAGGTAAGCTGTATTTAAAAATACCTTTTTCTTTCTCGTACATCACGGGACACAGAGCGGCATATTCATTACTATGTGGGATGTCCGAAAGCAATGCTTTAATGAGGGGAGGGAGACATCTTCCAAAGAAGGATTCAATTTAGAGGTAAACTCAAATAATAATAATAATTCCAACTTAGTCAAGAAAAAACTTCTTTTTTTTTTTTTTTCTTTCTTTTTACAACCAAGGGTGCTTCTGATCCCGAGGATCTCAAACTGCAGCCTGTAGTACTGCCTGTCCAAAGGCAGAATCCGCATTCCTTCTCACGTCTAGTTGATAAAACCTTGTAAACGTGTGGACTGATGACCACGTCGCTGCCTTGCATATCTGAGCCATAGAGATCTGATGGTGTGCTGCCCAGGAGGCGCCCATGGCCCTGGTAGAATGGGCCTTTACCGACAAAGGAGGAGGCAACCTCTTCAAACCGTAGGCTTGAATGATTAATTGTCTAATCCATCTCGAGATGGTGGATTTTGCAGCTGCCTGCCCCTTCTTGGGGCCATCTGGTAGAACGAACAACACATCTGTTTTCCGGATCTTTTCTGTAGCTTTAAGATAGGCCTTCATGGCCCGGACAATATCCAAGGTATGCAGCAACCCCTCCTTTCTAGATGTGGGTTTTGGAAAGAAGGATGGAAGTACCAAATCCTGGTTCAAGTGAAATTTGGATATAACCTTTGGTAGAAAGGAAGGATGGGGCCGGAGAACTGCCCTGTCCTTATGCAGAACGAGATATGGTTCCTTACACGATAAGGCTGCTAATTCTGACACTCTCCTGGCCGAAACTATGGCGACCAAGAAAACCAACTTTCTTGTCAGTAAAACTAAAGGAATCTCAGCCAACGGCTCAAAGGGTTGTTTCTGTAAAGTGGACAGGACAAGATTTAAGTCCCATGGACAAATTGGTGACTTGACAGGAGGATTAATACGCAAGACCCCTTGTAAGAAGGTCTTTACCAGCGAGTGGGTGGCCAGCGGCCTCTGAAACCACACTGACAGAGCTGAGATCTGTCCCTTGATTGTGCTTAGTGCCAGGCCTTTATCCACTCCTAGCTGGAGAAAACTTAATACCCTATCAATAGTATATTTGCGGGAATTCCATCTTTTGGATTCACACCAGCCTACGTAGTTCCTCCACACCCTGTAATAAATCACCCTGGAGACCGGCTTTCTAGCCCTAATCAGGGTAGGAATTACCTGCCTAGACAGACCTCTACCCCTGAGAATCAGGGATTCAGCCTCCAGGCCGTCAAATTTAGACGCCGTAATGTAGGGTGGAGGATCGGGCCTTGTGAGAGTAGGTCTGGTTGTAGAGGAAGAGTCCAAGGGTCTCCCACTGCCATCTTCAGGACTAGTGAGTACCAAGTCCTCCGGGGCCAAGCCGGAGCTACTAGAATGACTGGCTTGTGCTCCACTCTGATCTTGCGCAACAGGCGAGGGAGTAACTGTAGTGGAGGGAATGCATATAGAAGTTTGAATTGATGCCAAGGGCAAACCAACGCATCGGTTCCGCAGGCCATAGGATCCCTCGCTCGAGACACGAACCTGTCTAGTTTCTTGTTGAACCTGGACGCCATTATATCTACGTCTGGCATTCCCCACCTCTGGCAGATTGTCTGAAAGACCTGGGGATGCAGAGACCACTCCCTTTTTAAATATATATTATATATATTTTCTCTTTTAAAACATACAGTGACCCCAAACTTAGTTTGCCAGCCTCCAACCTGCTGCAAAAAGGGGAATTTATTGGCTTAACAAAAAAGCCATTGGAACAAAGTCCAGCATGTACTACCCCTCTTCCGCCACCGGGAGTCACTGTTCTGCCGCTCTGCGTCCTCTCCTTCTGAAATCAGCCTCAGACTGAGCACTGACAATGCCTGCTGATCTATAACAGCACAAGGCGCGCCCCTGTATGACGCCGCAGGCACGCCCCCCCCCGCCCTCCTGTGTGAACGGCGCGAAAAACGTCTATAAGACGTGCACGCGCGCGCGCGTATGCCGGAAACAGGAGGAACATGGAGGAGCCGCGCTGCTGGAGATCCAGGACTGCAGAAACAGGCGGCAGATTCAAACCCCCGGCCAGGTAGGACTCTCCAAAAGGCCCCTAGGGATCCTTACTAGTCCTAGGAAGAAAGCAGCAGGTTAGCTAGCAATACATTCTTAGACAGGGGAACCTAGTGATGGGGGAGAAAAGGTGTCATCCTGTCTCTCTCAGACATAGTGAGCAAGGTTGCCCATGCAGAGCATACTTAGGCTATCCCCCCTTTTAGGTTACCCCGGAGAGCCTGCTGTCGAACCAAGTCCCGCAGGCTCCCCCTTACCTGCTCCATGCTGCAGGATGTTTGTCCAGCAAACTGATCCAATCTTCTCCCATCTCCGTGGGTAGCGTAGTAGACCTTCAGGCCCTGGGGTCCTATGAAGGTACCCACTGTCCTGGACCTATATAGCACCCTGGCAAACAGGAACTTATGGTTTTTACAAACTCCAAGTCCTGGGCCCAGGGTCCAGCCCTCCAAAGAGGAGCATTATAGGCAAAACCCCACGGTTTGGGGCCCGGGTACTGTCCACTTTGGCACTGAGGCTCCTTGGACAGATCCGGTTAGCCCGCCCTTAATCCCAAGGATGTGGAGCAAAGCTATTCCGTGACCAACACCTAAGACACTGGCGAAAAAACTGAGGGACTCCCTCTAGGGGAGGGGGTTATATAGGGAGGGGACTTCCTGTTTGAGATTGCCAGTGTCCACACCTGAAGGTACTCCATATAACCCACATAGTAATGAATATGCCGCTCTGTGTCCCGTGATGTACGAGAAAGAAAGTGGGTTTACAACCACTTTAACAAAAAAAACAGCTAACAAAACTAGTGATATTTATCGACAGATTTCTCACCGCTCCAGGTGAGCCCCGTGTGCAATCAAGGGTTGTTGAACCACCAAGGTGCTGGCAATGCTAATGATAGCAAATGGAAGGACGAAGACTGGACAGCCGCACTCCAAAATTACTTAAAATAAGTTGTCTTTTATTTTCAACTGTACACACAGTCACTGCAACCCACAAAATACAGTATGGCCGACGCGTTTCGCACTTACAGTCAGTGCTTAGCCATGACTATGAAAATAAAAGACAACTTATTTTAAGTAATTTTGGAGTGCGGCTGTCCAGTCTTCGTCCTTCCATTTGCTAGTGATATTTATCATCCCTTGTGATACCTTGGGTAGTGACATATACTCTTTGTGGAGAAACCCAGGGTTTATTAGACCCCTGATCCCTCCTCTGCCCTCCAAGGCCAGACAAATGCAGAACCAATACTGGAAGTGATGAAATCTTTATCTCTGATGTTCCTCTGTCTTCTTTGTGTGCTGCCAATCCAACCAGATGGAATGGGAGAGCCTGGGAGAACAGTGGATGGCTGTAGCTGAACGCAGCAGGGATAGTGCTGCCATTGTCTATTAGCAAAGGTTCTGAAAAGGAGATCCTGCCTATGCTTGGGAGAAGGGAAGGGAAGGAGTACCTTGCTGCCCAGCCACTCATCAGTGCCCCCTTCATATGGCGCCCATGGCACTTGCCATGGCTGCCATACCCTAGATACGCCACTGCACCTACCCCATGACTAAGGCAGTGGTGGGCAGGGCAAAACATATCAGGGGGCGTGGCCTCATGGCGGAGACATGTAGGCTGAAGCCATTCTTTACTGTGTGTCACACTGACTTGTCGGAAGAGCAGCACCTTCTTTCACTCACTGATATCAGCAATGTCATGCACAGCACACCGATATCAGCATTGTCATGTACAGCACAATAATGTCAGCAATACCATTTACAGCACACTGGTATTAATATGTTGCATGAAGGTAAATTGTTAGCAAGTACCAGATCAAAACTGCAGCTGACTTGGGAGCTATTTGACCACTTATTTTCAGTCACCTCTTTGACAACAAATTGTATTTAACCACTTAAGACCCGGACCAATACGCTGGCAAATGACCCAAGGGGTTTTTGCGATTCGGCACTGCGTCGCTTTAACAGACAATTGCGTGGTCGTGCGACATGGCTCCCAAACAAAATTCGCGTCCTTTTTTTCCCACAAATAGAGCTTTCTTTTGGTGGTATTTGATCGCCTCTGCGATTTTTATTTTTTGCGCTATATACAAAAATAGAGCGACATTTTTGAAAAAAAATCAATATTTTTTACTTTTTGTTATAATAAAAAACCAATAAACTAAATTTTAGTCAAACATTTAGGCCAAAATTTATTTAGCCACATGTCTTTAGTAAAAAAAAAAAAAAAAAAAAATCGCATTAAAAAAAAATTAGCTACCTAGCGGGAACAGCGACACTAATACAGCGATCAGAAAAATGATCGCTTAGTGATGCTGGCAATAGGGAGTGAAAGGGTTAACTAGGGCAGTGATCAAGGGGTTAAAACTTTATTGGGGGGGTGGGGGGGGCTACCCTGACACTAACACTGACTGACTGTCACACTGTCACACTGACACTAAATACAGTAATCATACATGTATGATTACTGCATTCAGTGACACTGTGACAGGGGGGAGGCGATCGCGGGGGTTAAATGTGTTTGTGTCTGTGTGTAAGTGTGCTGTTGGTGCACTTACTTGTAGTGTTGTGATCTCTCCTCAGCGGCGCTTGAAACAAACGCCGAGGGAGAGATCACGTCGCTTCCTCCTTCCTGTGTTTACACAGGAGGAGGAAGTGACAGGGCGGGCGGGCGCGCGCATTGGCTGGGAGCGATCCGGAGGGGGCGGGTGAAAACGGATAGCCGCCCCCACTTGTCGGATCGCTCCTGCAGCCGCGCGGACCGCCGCATGTACGGGGGGGGGGGTCCGATCGGACCCCCAATCCCCCCCAAGGCACCAACGTATATATACGTTGATGTGCCTGTCGGTGCCATTCTGCCGACGTAAATGTACATGCGGCGGTCCTTAAGTGGTTAAAGTATGGCAAAGAAGTACCAGCCAACAAGGGGTTAAAGTGCTCAGTGGTACAAAACAATCACTGAGAAGTGATACTTTGTATGTAAGAACATACTGTATAAACAGTTATTGTTTAATTTGCACAAAGGTTGTTGCAGTCAGAACACAAACACGTACACTGATCTATAAATGTGATATTTATTTTGTCACTTACAGCAAGCTACAGTATTTATTACATGAAGTCATGATCCACCATGGACACACAGCTCTCCATAAGTTTTTTAAAAATATATATATGTAGCATACCTCGCATGACTGGCATGATCCTTCAGTTGCAATGTCCTTGTTGGGAAATAAAAGCAGGTCCTGGCGGCCAGCATTCTTCTATGTCACTTCCAATTCACCTTGACTTCTACAACAGAACAGAACACGCCTCTATTTCAATCATCTGGAAACGCTTTCTACCGTTCTCATAGATAATATGCAATCTATGGAATATTCTATTCATTGATCCAAGATGCCCCAGATCATTAAGTAGCTAAAAAACAAATCACAGACTTTTTGTTCTCACCTTTGGATTTCAGTAGGGCATACAAATTTTTTGCGTACACTGCATATAACAGCCATTTAAATGTGGACTGCATAATTGTTACGCTGGCACTGGGTGGTAAACAGAAAACAGCTTGTGGTTTGTGTAGACGGGCAAGGGCAGCAAGCTTTCAGATACATTCAGCTTGCACTTGAAACTAGGGTTGTCCCGATACCACTTTTTTAGGACCGAGTACAAGTACCGATACTTTTTTTCATGTACTCGCCAATACCGAATACCGATACTTTTTTTTAAATGTGTCCCCAAATGCAGCCATGTCCCCCCACATATTGCAGCCATGTCCCCCCACATATATTGCAGCCATGTCCCCCACATATATCCAGCCCCACATATATCCAGCCCCACATATATCATAGAT
The DNA here is from genome assembly GCA_029574335.1 of Rana kukunoris. Classification (NCBI taxonomy): domain Eukaryota; kingdom Metazoa; phylum Chordata; class Amphibia; order Anura; family Ranidae; genus Rana; species Rana kukunoris. Next base: position 210,771,693 of record CM056052.1, read on the forward strand.
GCAGCCATGTCCTGTCCCCCATAGATGCAGCCATGTCCCCCATATATGCAGCCATGTCCTGTCCCCCATATGCCATATCCCCCATATATGCAGCCATGTCCTGTCCCCCATATATGCAGCCATGTCCTGTCCCCCATATATGCACTCATGTCCCCCATACCTAGTAGTAGATGATGATGCCACCACCGCCGCGTTAATCCCTGTGCATTACAGCGCGCATTACAGGCGCAGACCACCGAGGCTCTGAAGAAAGGGGTACGCCCCTGAAACGCGTCAGCCCTAAACTCAGATTTTGACTCAAGCAACTATCGTGTTCTGCTGGTGTTGCTGTATTTCTGCTGTGCTGTCTTTTAAGGTTTGATTTTAAACTCAATTTTGTGAGTATAATTATTGATTTTAACATTTTAATAAAAACCTTGTCAAACGATATCACACTAGGTCGGTGCGCTCTCCATTCTTTTTTCCTTTTTCTTAGCTCTATGAATTCCCACGATTCTGAGGAGGGCTGCAAGACTTTGGAAGATATCTTTTAATTGGATCACACTACCCCATAGCAAAAAATACCAGAGCGCAGGAGAATTGTTTCTGTTTGCTATCATCAGGAGTACCTGCCACCAGAGAACCCGTTTTCAAAACTGTAATAGGTGGTTGAAAAATGAGATTATAACGCCTGATGCTGCTACTTCAATGTTGGGCCTCTATGTGGCCAGGGTGTGTAAAAGTCTTACACATGTGGTATAACTATACTCAGGAGAAGTAGCAGAATGTATTTTGGGGTGTCATTGCAAGTATGCATGTGCTATGTGAGAGAAATAACTTGACAATTGTGTGCAAAAAAAAAACAAAAAAAAATGTTTTTTCCCCCCCAAGAATTATGGGGGAAAAAAAACTCACCATGCCTCTTACTAAATACATTGGAATGTCTGCTTTCCAAAAAGGGGTTATTTGTGGGGTATTTGTACTGTCCTGGCTTGTTGGGGTCTCAAGAAATGAGATGGGCCTTCAGTACATCAGGCGTGATCAGATGTGATAATTTTTCAATGATTTGCACCATAGCTTGTAGACTCTATAACTTTGACAGAGACCAAATAATATACACTTTTTTGGGTTATTTTTACTAAAGCTATGTAGTAGTCTACATTTTGGCCCAATTTTTTGAAGAAAAAAAAAAAAACGTATTTGCAAAATTTTACAATACAAACTAAAAAAGTGTTTGTTTTTCCAAAAAAAAAAAAAATCTCTCTTTTTTCGCTTATATTGCAAAAAAATAGAAAACCCAGCAGTGATTAAATACCACCAAAAGAAAGCTCCGTGAGAGGGCTGAAAGCTAAAAATTGGTCTGGTTAGGAAGGGTATATAAAAGCCCTGTATTGAAGTGGTTAAGCTTTACCAATAAAAACCTAGAAGCTGACTGGTTCCTATGCAGAATGGCACTAGATTTTGCAAGCTTAAATTTTAGTAAATCTCGAAGTGCAATTCCTGTCTGCTGCTTTATGCCTCCACTATCTATGTGAATTGCTTCTGACAGGTTTTCCGGACACCAAGAGAAAAAAAGGTGACGGGGAAGGGACCTCCAGCTGATTGACAGCCTTAGCTCTGTTCCTGTGTGAAGGGGGGGGGGGGTGTCCCTTCCCTCCCTGTGCATGGCAGAGGGTAGCTTTAGCACTCTGGACCCTTTTTCTGACAGCTCAGAAAAGCTTTATAAATTCTGGCCTTTGAATGTATGCAGAGAAGGAAAGCCTGCAGATAGACAGGTACAACTTAAGTAGGAGTATTTGTTTCATCTCTGTGTATCAGCTAAGGTCTGACACTTCACTGGGTATATGGAAGGGTTTACAACCACTTTAATGCAGAGAATGCCATTTAAAAAAAAAAAAAAAACGTATACGTTTTCAACCACCTTAATCCTGTATCGTACCTTTAGGAGGCTGGAGTGTGAGTGGTCACAGCTTACAGGGAAGCCGATGGGGACCTGAAACAGTGCTGGAGGGAGCCTACTGAAGCAATCAAGTGTATCAAATGATTCTCTTCTCCACGCCGACTCCTCCAGGGGACAGGGCTTGGCCTCTTTATTATACAGGTCCTCTGTTGGCGGTAGTGTAACCCCATGGAGGTCATTATTTTTTGAGTTACTGGGATATTTGGGCAGTTTACAAAAGAACTGGCCTGATATCTATCTTTATATTCTGTATTTATGTAATAATTATGAAGGTACCAGCCATATAAAAGACCTTTTAAGCTTATTGACAAAAATATATACATTTAAATACATGATGGGAAAGCTGTTTCATTGCAAAAGCTTAAAACATGTAATGGATGGATATTTGAAATATGTCAAGGGGGACAAAACTTATGGCTTTGAATGCTTTCTATTATGTGCTCATGAAATATGCATTTTTTTTTTTTTATCTTGGATAATATACTGATTACCGTATATACACGAGTATAAGCCGAGTTTTTCAGCACATTTTTTTGGTGCTGAAAATGCCCCCCCCATGGCTTATATTCGAGTCACCTTTTTGCACTTGATCTCCCGAACTTTGGGGACCCTTTACCGGCCATCCATAGGGCCCCTTGACCCCTTCCTCTACAAATGTGTAAAGTTTGTTGTCTGGGGGATCTACGGCCAGGGAGCACTGATTTTTCAAAGTCAGGCACCCCTTCCATAGACTCCCATGTTAAACAGTCATTTCTAGGTATTATCGAACAGAGATCCACACAGTTTGGACAGAGTCAAAACATCCACTTCTTTGCTTCTGCTATATCAACTTGCCATAGCAACGTTCTAGAAGGAAGCTACTACCAGCTAAGCCTGACACATTTGGTCAGTCTGATAAAGACTTCCTGGCCAACTGCTTCTGAGTAGGGATGAGCTCCGGCGTGTTCGCAAAGTCCACGTGCAGAGCCCGCCAGGAAGTCTGCACGGCGCTAATCACAGGCAGTGAGACATTGTCCCGATGCTCGGCTGCAGAGATGGGGAAATGTCTCCCTGCCTGTGGTTAGCGCAGCGCAGACTTCCTGGCGGGCTCTGCACGTGGACTGTGCGAACACGCCGGAGCTCATCCCTACTTCTAAGGTTGCCTTTAAATAAACGTAGCGGTTTTATTAGGCTTTGTTTAGAACTATAGACCTTCTCAGTCTCTGCTACTTTGCCGCTGCCCCTTGCGTGCAACTTGGCATCGCATTTTGGTTGGCACACCAGTCTACTATCACCCATGACGAATATTGTAGTGAGATTTAGTCTGCCTTTTCTGGCAGTTAAATACATAGTGGTTCCTTCAGGGCTAAAGAGGGCCTGTCCCTGTTACAGGAGCAGGTTGCTTCTCCACTTCCTGAGAAGTGGTGCTGGGGTTGATGGCTGGAGAGATCTGCAATCAAATATGCCCATAATGTGCACTCTTTTAGGATAAAATATACCTACCTGTCCTCACCTTCGTGAACATGGCTGGTCTCTAGGAAAAGCTGATTGCTACTGGCTCACAGGCGAGTTGAAAGACTAGAGACATATCAGTAGTAAACCACTACAAGCCGCAAACCACATATTCAACTGTGGTGTACCCCAAGTAGAAAACCACACATCTTCCTGAAGTCTACCCCAAATAGTGTACCACACAGTCATCTGCAGACTATTGCAGGGTTAGATCACCATTCACAACTGCCACCAGTCACCAAGGGCCCGCAACTAGGGTTGCCACCTCATCCCTTTAAACCCGAACACATATGAATTACACAGGTTCTGAGGCTAATTTAATACAGGTAAAGCACCAAGTGAGTTTAATTACCACCTTAATTAGCCACAGAACCTGTGTAATTAATATGTGTTCGGTTTTAAAGGGATGAGGTGGCAACTCTACCCGCAACCCAGCTATCCGCAGCGCCCAAAGCGCAACCCAGCTATCCGCAAACAGACCCCCTGCAAGAGTGAGTGAAGTCTGGGGCAATTCAGGCAGAAGCAAATGACTAAGGAAATGCAACTACACAGATGACTGAATTTCACTTTAGCATCAGAACTAGCATGTAAATGCATAGCAGGTAATAAACGCATAGCTGTCATTAGGACAGTTGGTGAAGTCAATATAATCACAGGCAGTAAGGGTTACTAGACATTATTATTATACAGGATTTATATAGGGCCAACAGTTTGCGCAGCGCTTTACATCAGGGAAGACAGTACATTCACAATACAAATCAATACAGGAGGGATCAGAGGGCCCTGCTCGTAGGAGCTTACAATCTAGAAGGGAGGGTCAAGTGGAACAAAGGGTAGTTAGCTGTGGGGGATGATCAGATGGACTCTAATGAAAAGTGCAGTTGCTAGGTGTGACATCAGACAATTATCACTAACAGGTAAACCTACCTTAGACAAATGTACTGCAAAGGCCAATCCCACAAACCACACAGGAAGTCAAGCCTACAGAGCCAGGTCTTGCTGAGTTAAATAGGAAAGGCTCAGCTTAGCAACAGCATCACCTGCTATCAGCCTAAGCATTAGCAGTACTGCAGACACAAAACCACAACCTGTGAGGCATTAAAGAAGTTGTAAACCCTTGAGGTGTGCCGCAGCTGCCCCCCTTTGGACCCCATACACACTATTCAATTTTCTGCAGATTTTTGTCTTTAGATTTACCTAAACTATATAATATGAGGTCAAACCTTAAGAGATTCCATTTGTATGCAATCAGGCAGACCCTTGTACTACATGGTTTTGGTAAATCTGAAGACAAATATCTGCAGAAGATCTAATAGTGTGTGTGGCGTCTTACTTACCTGAACCTGGTCTTTTCAGTGGCTAGGAGCACACCCACTCCAGCAGATGTCTCGGGTCCTGATTGGATAGATTAATAGCAGCGAAGCCATTGGCTACTGCTGCTGTCAATCAAATCCAATGACGCAGGGAACCACGGGGTGGGGCCGAGTCCTGCTGTCTGTGTCAACAGACACAGCAGCAGGGCACGGGAGTGCACCCCCATGAGTGCCACAAGGGAGAGCGGCTCTCCAACAGGACACTTAAGAACAAGAGAAGCGCTGCTGAGGGATCCCAGAAGAGGAGGAACAGGGCCACTCTGTGCAATCAACTGCACAGAGGCAGTATTTTTTTTTTAAACCTAATCTCTAGTTACCCTTTAATAAACAGACTGAAACCATGGACAAGCCAACCTGTGTGATATCTGCTTTCAGTGGTGCAGGTTAACAGCATATACCTGGAGAGAACTTCTAATCACATAACCATAACTGAATACAATGTGCACCATGTGGTGCCTCACCCACCCACATGCCTCAACAGGAAGTCCAATGAAGGTCCATCCGTGGAGTCATGATGAAGGAGCAATGCCTAGATGTCAGCCGCCTGCAGCACCCCATACCTGGAATATGGGGGGGAGAGGCCTTCCTCATATCATTGTCACAGGAGAGGTTTGAAAACATGCAGCTTGGCAAGGTCTGTGGGGGGGAATAGTCTTGCTTCAAACGGTAATCTAACCGGCTGAGCAGGGGGGAAAAAAAGAGAATGCTGCCTGGTGGGGAGGAGACATTTTAAGACCCCTTTCACACTGAGGAAATTTTTCAGGTGTTATAGCACTAAAAATAGCGCCTCTCATACCTCCCCAGTGTAACAGCCTTTTCTTAGGCCGCTAGTGGGGGTAAAAAATGCCCCACTAGCGGCCAAGAAGGGCTGCTAAAACGAGCTTTACCGTTAACGTGGTATGTGAAAGCAGCCTAATAGTATAACCGGTCCTGGAATTGGGCAGAGGGGGGTGGAGCCTACCCATACGTATATGCTGTCATGCTTGTTCAATAGTAACCAGACGAGTGTGTATGCTTTGGTGTCAGTGCTCTTGCTGGGAGGGGGTGTCCATATTCTGCACAGCAATGGCAGCAGTAACTGTTTGGCTTCCAGTTTCAACAGTTTTTTTTTTTTTTTTTGAAAAGATGGCGTGTGAAACACTCAAAAACTCCACCCGGTGCAGAAAAAATGGCACACACATAAAGAGTGTTCACAAAAACGTGCAGACGGGTGGTCAAGTGGTCCTTCTCCCGATCCCCGGGGCGTTACTCCAGACGGGGCTGAGTTCTGTGGTCCGAGCAACCGAAGCCGACTGGCCAACTTCCCTGGGACTGCCGAAACAGAACCCTCCAAGTACTAGGTGTCCATGAGAGCATGAACTAAGCCAAAAGGCCTGTCCACCCACTCCACGTTCAGGGCTGGCAGAGCACCCTACTAATCACACTGTACAAAACGTGCACAACAAAAAAAGACAAAAAGGGACAAACAGCTAATAAATTAAATAAAGTGTATGTGAAGAAGTGGTCATTGTGTCAACAATGACCAGGCCCTCCGGCCAGGAATAAAAAATTCCTCCTTCTGCAAGTTTCAATGTCAGACCCTCACTTACCAGATAAAATGCACCATGCTTTTCTGTATTAACCCCCCGACCGGCCAGTAGCCCTCCACCCCTGCCAGAAAGAGAGCCCTTCCGTTGAGCTGCCCTCAAAGCCTCCACCAATACTAACCCTTCCAATCTCAACCCAGCAGGATTTCACCTAGTTACACACACCTTACCAGATTCCGACAGGGACAGATGCACCAGCCAGCCAGAAGGCCATAGAACCGGCAAAAAGACCAGACCAGGCACAAAACCACCTTAGTGACACAACCATTGATCTGTCGGGCAACGGCGTAGTCCCTGCAAATGGCAAAAAGTGCATCCACCCTCCACATATTTAGCGCTCCTTACAAAGCTAAATTAGCCAAAAGGCCGACGTCTGACACCACGAAGCTCAGCCGGAATCGCCCTGGGAGAACCACCTTCACTTGTCTCCCCTGCGTTTCAATGTCAGTTACCAGATAAAATTGTGTATTTCGTACGTTGATCAAAGCAATCTCTCTCCTAGTTACACACACCTTTTCAGATCATAAAACCACCTTAGTGTTGAAAACAAATGGCAAAAAGTGACATATTTATTACAAAGCTAAATTACGTCTAAGGCCGGAATCGCACTTGTTCAGCAGATTCATTGCGTTTTAGCTGCGAATTTGGAGACCTGGGAGAAGTTCCGGGTGAGAGGAGAGTGGGGGAGAAGTGTATTGAGCTGAATGAGGGAAATTCCTGAAGAAAACTGAACACATCTGCGAATCAGCTGCGTACCCATAGAAGATAATGGGACTGAATTCGCACCTGAGCCGCACCGCAAGGCATAAAATCCGCACACGTTTTTTCTGCAATGCGCAGTGCGAATGCATCGCACATATGTGAACCAGCCTCATTGAAAACAATGTATTTAGAAATGTTCTGCGTATTAGATGCGGTTTAAGCCGCAACCAATTTGAATAGGTGTGAATCCGGCCTAAAGCAAAAGCAGGAATTGGGCAAAATCTGCTGACAGGTTTTTTTTTGCCATCTGTGTCTCGATAGGGAGATTTTCTTTTACTTCCTGTCCTGTAGACTCAACAGGAAGTGAAGGGATATCTTTCCAAAGCGAAGGTATCCCTTCTTAGTTGTCACAGGAACAAAGGGCCCCATTGGAAGATTTCTTCTATATTCCTGTTCTGGTGGCAACTCAAACTTTTGGATTTATTCACGTTTATTTCTGACATTGGTGATCAGTACAATTAGAGAGAGTAAAGCCTCGTAAACTGGATGGGATTTTCCACATACAAAGCCTTGGACTTTTGTCTGAAGGGCGTTGGCCAAAAACTTGTCTTGCATACAAACAGCACACAATTGTCAGCAAACAAACACAAACGTACGTGGTTTTTCAGCTCTTGAGCGCCACTTTTTGGGCCCCCTCTGCTAATGTCGTGTTTGGTGAGCATTACTTTCGAGCATGCGTGTTTGTACTTTGGACTTTTGTAAACAAAAAATCCGACAACAGACCGCTGTTCACAGAAAATTTTAAAGCCTGACAACAATTGTCCAATGGAGTATACAAACGGTCGGATTTTCTGCTAACAGCCTGTCAACACAAAATTCCTGTCATGAAATCCGATCGTGTGTACGAGGCTTAAGGCTGGCCATAGATGCCTCCAACCATGAGCTGTGGGTGAATCTGCAGGGCGAAAATCAAATTGACTGAGCCAGGTGAGAAATTATCGGCCGTTTCAGTGGCATCAATGAAATCTAGCAGCCATGGGTACTGAATGCAATAACCAGCAGTGGAGATTCCTGAATCTCTGCAGTTTAGTGTTGATGAGGGAATCAAATGTTTTGCTCCCATTCACCCTGCAGGAAAATCTGCTCATGTATGGCAAAGTACGGTATAACCTCCGTAACAGGGACACAGACAGCAATAAAAAGTGCTTCTAAACCCTCGCCACTCTAATAAACATGTTGGCTTTAGTTATACATTAATTCTTTTATAGGATTTTTTGGTGACTCCCTTTGGCAAGCATGCAGCTGATTTCTTGTGTTTGATGAAGGGTTCAGGCACACAGGTAATTTCAGGAGCAAATATATTCTAGTGTAAAATCCCAGTGTTTTTTAGCACCCGGGGAGCTGCAGATGGTATGTACAGCCAGCAATAAAAGTGAATGGCTCTACTCAGGTGAATGTGGTCTCCAAACTGAGGCCCGAGGGCCAAATGCGGCCCATTGCTAGCCTTTATCTGGGCCTTGGGGCACTATTCCTCCCACTGACACCAACAATGAGGCTAATTCCTCCCACTGACACCGATGGTGGGGTACTATTCCTCCCACTGACACCTATGGTGGGGCACTATCTCTCTCACTAACACCAATGATGGGCCACTATTCCTCCTACTGACACCAATAATGGGCCACTATTCCTCTAACTTACACCAATGAAGGGCCACTATTCCTTCAACTGACACCAACAATAAGGGATTCTTCCTCCCACTGCACCAACAATGGGGCACTATTCCTCTCAATGACGGGGCACTATTTCTCCCACTGAAACCAATGATGGCCCACTATTCCCCTCACTGACACCACCGATGGGGCACTATTCCCCTCACTGACACCACCGATGGGGCACTATTTTTCACACCGACACCAATGATGGGGCACTATTCTTCACACTGGCACCAACGATGGGGCATTATTAGATGTCACTAACCCCAAAGACGGGGGACTATTTTTCGCACTGACACCAACATGAGACACTATTCCTGTCACTGACACCAACATCAAGGCACTATTCCTCCCACTGTACACCCAGTACAACCACTTTTTCTTACAGGTAATTCTATAATAAGGCTTACCTGTACGTACTGGAAATACCGTCTAAACCTCTACGGTTGCCATATACGCCGGCACCGACATAATCGGCACATGCGCACTGAAAAAAGGGCACGATCTGTGCCGTTTCTATAGTGCTTGTGCCGTGACCGTCGGCTCCCGTGCGCATGTTTCTGCAGGCAAGTGGCACATAATGGGCTAGTATGCGATGCATACTAGCCCATTATGCTTTTACTTTGCAGGGAACAAAGAGGAAGTAAAACCCATCAGGGTTTACTTCCTCTTTAACCACTTGCTGACCTGCTGCCAGTTATACAGCGGCAGGTTGGCTCGGCTGCTATACGTCATCTCGTGATTCAGCCAATAGGGGCGCGTGTGCTCTGCCGGAGGCGTGCGCGCCCCCCCCCCCCCGCTCGCCCCTGGTCCCAACGCACGTGATCACCCTGGGGCGACCGCGATTGCTCGTTACAGAGCGAGAACCGGGAGCTGTGTGTGTAAAGAAACAGCTCCTAGTCCTGTCAGGGGGAGAAATGCCTGATCGTCTGTTCATACAATGTATGAACAACGATCTGTCATTTCCCCTAGTCAGTCCCACCCCCCTTCAGTTAAAACACACAGGTAACATAATTAACCCCTTCCCCGCCCCCTAGTGTTAACCCCTTCCCTGCCAGTGGCATTTTTATAGTAATCAATGCATTTTTATAGCACTGATCGCTATAAAAATGCCAATGGTCCCAAAAATGTGTCAAAAGTGTCCGCCATAAGGTCACAGTACCGATAAAAATCGTTGATCGCCGCCATTACTAGTAAAAAAAAATATTAATAAAAATGCCATAAAACTACCCCCTATTTTGTAGACGCTATGGGCCAGATTCAGATACAATTACATTGGCGCAGAGTATCAGAGATACACTACGCCGCCGTATTACCAGGCTCTACGCCGAATTCTGGTAGATTTTGTCCCTTACGGTACGGCGGCGTAGTGTATTTCTCTCCGCGTAATCGAAATACGCGATTAAGGGGCGAGAAGCATTTAAATTAGGCGCATCCCCGCGGCGATCGAACTGCGCATGCTCCGTTCGGAAATTTCCCGCCGTGCATTGCGCGAAATAACGTTGTTACGTCATTTTTTGTTTGAGTAGCGTCGTTTACGGACATTCCTATTCCCGTACGACTTACGTAAAAAATAAAAAAAGACGTCGGAAAACGTTGAAATTCGACACGGGAACGACGCCCATACTTAACATAGGCTGTCTAATATTAGACCAGCAAAAAGCTGGTATAACTTTACGCGGCAAAAAGATGACTAAAGATGCCGTAAGAGATTGCGATTGACGTTCGTAACTTCGTGGATCGTCGGCAAAAGCTCATTTGCATACCCCGACGCGAAAAACGACGGGAACTACACCCAGCGGCCGCAAATTTATTGAAACGTAGATCCGAAGGCGTACGAACACGTAAGCCAGTCGGATTGAAGCCTGCAGCCGTATTTTCATGGTTTGAGGTTTCAGAGTAGTGAAAAAACTAGCGTAATTTGAAAGTACTCCAGTCTAACGCAAGATAGACAGGAGTAATCGCTCTGTGAATCTGGCCGTATAACTTATGTGCAAACCAATCAATAAACGCTTATTGCGATTTTTTTCTATGAAAAATATGTAGAAAAATATGTATCGACCTAAACTGAGGGAAAAAACGTTTTTTTTATTATATATGTTTGGGGGATATTTATTATAGCAAAAAGTAAAAAAATATTGATTTTTTTTTTCAAAATTGTCGCTCTATTTTTGTTTATAGAGCAAAAAATAAAAATCGCAGAGGTGATCAAATACCACCAAAAGAAAGCTCTATTTGTGGGAAAAAAAGGGCGCCAATTTTGTTTGGGAGCCACGTCGCACGACAGCGCAATTGTCTGTTAAAGCAACGCAGTGCCGAATCGCAAAAAGTGGCCCGGTCATTACTATGGGGGCACCTGAGCCAAGCCTCAGCTCCCTGTATCCATTCAGACACGGAGCCCTAGCTAGACCCCGTCCCCTCTGTCTAATCATTGGCTCACTGACTTTGACAGCAGCGGGAGCCAATGGCGCTCCACTGCTGTCTCAGCCAATGAGGAGAAGCAGCCGAGTCCCTTGTACAACATCGCTGGATCAAGATGGGGCTCAGGTAAGTATTAGGAGGGCTGCTGTATACAGAATGCTTTTTATCTTAAGGCATAGAATGCATTAAGATAAAAAAACCTTCTATCTTCACAACCAATTTAAACAGTATGTCCCCTTTAGGGTTCATGCACATGGACATTTGGAGGTGCAAATATGCTTCTGCATAAAAATCCTGGTGTTTTTCCATGTCCAGGGAGTCACAGGTGGCAATATGCTTGCTTTCGTGGAATACATGTGCAAATGATACACACGAGCAGGGGTCTCCAAACTTTCTAAACAAAGGGCCAGTTTATTGTGGTTCAGACTTTAGGGAGGCTGGACCATGCCCATTTGGAGTAGAACATTTCCTGGCATCAGTGGGAGTAAACAATGCCCCATCATTTGTGTCAGTGCTCGGAGGAACAGTGCCTCATCGTTGGACACCAAACCTGATGGGTTTTACTTCCTCTTTGTTCCCTGCAAAGTGCAAAGTAAAAGCATATTGGGCTAGTATGCATTGCATACTAGCTCATTATGTGCCACTTGCCTGCAGAAACATGCGCACGGGAGCCGACGGTCACGGTATAAGCACGATAGAAATGGCACAGATCATGCCCTTTTTTCAGTGCGCAGTGCGCCGATTATGTCGGTGCCGGCGTATATATGGCGAATATCTCCTAAACCATAGAGGTTTAGAAGGTCTTTCCATTACGTACAGGTAAGCCTTATTAGAGGATTACCTGTAGGGAAAATTGGTTGTACGGGGTGTACTGGGTGTATAACCACTTTAAGGTAGAAGGGGTTCTGTGCAGAAGAGAGGTTATGAGGGTCCTGGTTTTAGGAATAGAAGATAATGTAGAGAGCCTGTTATCTGCAGGGAGATCATAGGAATGGGGTGTAAAGTATGGAGCAGTGAGAATGGGACTGAAACCTAGGGACCCCAGCTCATAGATCACACTGGAACCTAGGACTGAAACCTAGAGGGACCCCAGCTCATAGATCACACTGGAACCTAGGACTGAAACCTAGAGGGACCCTAGCTCATAGATCACACTGGAACCTAGGACTGAAACCTAGAGGGACCCCAGTTTTATAGATCACACTGGAACCTAGGACTGAAACCTAGAGGGACCCCAGCTCATAGATCACACTGGAACCTAGGACTGAAACCTAGACGGACCCCAGCTCATAGATCACACTGGAACCTAGGACTGAAACCTAGAGGGACCCTAGCTCATAGATCACACTGGAACCTAGGACTGAAACCTAGAGGGACCCCAGCTCATAGATCACACTGGAACCTAGGGACCCCAGCTCATAGATCACACTGGAACCTAGGACTGAAACCTAGAGGGACCCCAGCTCATAGATCACACTGGAACCTAGGACTGAAACCTAGAGGGACCCTAGCTCATAGATCACACTGGAACCTAGGACTGAAACCTAGAGGGACCCCAGCTCATAGATCACACTGGAACCTAGGGACCCCAGCTCATAGATCACACTGGAACCTAGGACTGAAACCTAGAGGGACCCCAGCTCATAGATCACACTGGAACCTAGGACTGAAACCTAGGGACCCCAGCTCATAGATCACACTGGAACCTAGGACTGAAACCTAGAGGGACCCCAGCTCATAGATCACACTGGAACCTAGGACTGAAACCTAGGGACCCCAGCTCATAGATCACACTGGAACCTAGAACTGAAACCTAGAGAGACCCCAGCTCATAGATCACACTGGAACCTAGGACTGAAACCTAGAGGGACCCCAGCTCATAGATCACACTGGAACCTAGGACTGAAACCTAGAGGGACCCCAGCTCATAGATCACACTGGAACCTAGGACTGAAACCTAGGGACCCCAGCTCATAGATCACACTGGAACCTAGGACTAAAACCTAGGGACCCCAGCTCATAGATCACACTGGAACCTAGGACTGAAACCTAGAGGGACCCCAGCTCATAGATCACACTGGAACCTAGGACTGAAACCTAGGGACCCCAGCTCATAGATCACACTGGAACCTAGGACTGAAACCTAGAGGGACCCCAGCTCATAGATCACACTGGAACCTAGGACTGAAACCTAGGGACCCCAGCTCATAGATCACACTGGAACCTAGAACTGAAACCTAGAGAGACCCCAGCTCATAGATCACACTGGAACCTAGGACTGAAACCTAGGGACCCCAGCTCATAGATCACACTGGAACCTAGGACTGAAACCTAGAGGGACCCCAGCTCATAGATCACACTGGAACCTAGGACTGAAACCTAGAGGGACCCCAGCTCATAGATCACACTGGAACCTAGGACTCAAACCTAGAGGGACCCCAGCTCATAGATCACACTGGAACCTAGGACTGAAACCTAGAGAGACCCCAGCTCATAGATCACACTGGAACCTAGGACTGAAACCTAGGGACCCCAGCTCATAGATCACACTGGAACCTAGGTTTCAAACTTAGGGAACCCAGCTCATAGATCACACTGGAACCTAGGTTTCAAACTTAGGGAACCCAGCTCATAGATCACACTGGAACCTAGGTTTGAAACTTAGGGACCCCAGCTCATAGATCACACTGGAACCTAGGTTTCAAACTTAGGGAACCCAGCTCAAAGATCACACTGGAACCTAGGTTTCAAACTTAGGGAACCCAGCTCATAGATCACACTGGAACCTAGGACTGAAACCTAGAGGGACCCTAGCTCATAGATCACACTGGAACCTAGGACTGAAACCTAGAGGGACCCCAGTTTTATAGATCACACTGGAACCTAGGACTGAAACCTAGAGGGACCCCAGCTCATAGATCACACTGGAACCTAGGACTGAAACCTAGGGACCCCAGCTCATAGATCACACTGGAACCTAGGACTAAAACCTAGGGACCCCAGCTCATAGATCACACTGGAACCTAGGACTGAAACCTAGAGGGACCCCAGCTCATAGATCACACTGGAACCTAGGACTGAAACCTAGGGACCCCAGCTCATAGATCACACTGGAACCTAGAACTGAAACCTAGAGAGACCCCAGCTCATAGATCACACTGGAACCTAGGACTGAAACCTAGGGACCCCAGCTCATAGATCACACTGGAACCTAGAACTGAAACCTAGAGAGACCCCAGCTCATAGATCACACTGGAACCTAGGACTGAAACCTAGGGACCCCAGCTCATAGATCACACTGGAACCTAGGACTGAAACCTAGAGGGACCCCAGCTCATAGTTCACACTGGAACCTAGGACTGAAACCTAGAGGGACCCCAGCTCATAGATCACACTGGAACCTAGGACTCAAACCTAGAGGGACCCCAGCTCATAGATCACACTGGAACCTAGGACTGAAACCTAGAGAGACCCCAGCTCATAGATCACACTGGAACCTAGGACTGAAACCTAGGGACCCCAGCTCATAGATCACACTGGAACCTAGGTTTCAAACTTAGGGAACCCAGCTCATAGATCACACTGGAACCTAGGTTTCAAACTTAGGGAACCCAGCTCATAGATCACACTGGAACCTAGGTTTGAAACTTAGGGACCCCAGCTCATAGATCACACTGGAACCTAGGTTTCAAACTTAGGGAACCCAGCTCAAAGATCACACTGGAACCTAGGTTTCAAACTTAGGGAACCCAGCTCATAGATCACACTGGAACCTAGGACTGAAACCTAGAGGGACCCCAGCTCATAGATCACATTGGAACCTAGGTTTGAAACTTAGGGACCCCAGCTCATAGCTTACACTGGCACCTAGGTGTGTCAGGCTAAAGCACGGATGCTGACAGTAATGCCCATTGTAGCCCATTGTGGAATCTGTGTTCTATTTTATAGTGTATTTCCACTTTTGCAGCCAAATTGGGATAACGCGTGTATATATATTTCTTACATGTTCATATTCACATAACACAACTTAAAGTTTCTCAGTTTTTTACTTACTTAAAATCCTACTTATCTTTCCTCTTCTATGTAATGTTAGAGAGGAGGCTGGGGATTTATGTTTCCCATAATTAACCCAGTCTGTACTGTGCTGGAAGATGGTCATTATTAGTTGTAAACTAGATGTGCACGTTGTCTAGTCTAACAAATGGTTGAAGATCTCAAAGCTTGGGTAATACAGTGTATATTAATATTTAGAAAACTATCCTTGCATCTGTCCCCTAATTACGCATTGCCATCAATTTTAAAGCAATAGAAGTTGCCTATAGAATCCTATGTGTAAACTTGCTCCTATGGCCTCTTTCATACGGCGATTCTGTTCCGATCAGAGTGGGTGGGTGACACATTAGTGTCCACATACTTTCTGCAGAGGGGACACAGACAGAGCCACTCTCCTCTATGGGTGGCCAGCAGAAAACATACCTTTCCATTTACACCTGCCTGATCCAAGTAAATGGAAGAGGACAAATCCTTTTTGTTTTTTATCAGATCTAATCTGACCTGGAGGTAGGCGGGTGTAAGTGGACACAAGTCAGTTTACACCAGTCTGTTCATAAAGATGAATAGACCTTCCGATCCAAAAAATAACAGGTGGACCTGATCGGAAGGCCTGAGTAAAAAGAGCTGTGTGAAACAACTAGTAGGATTTGTTTACACTTGTGGTTGTGGGGTGATACACAGCCCAGATCAGCGTATTTCTGTGGTGGGTACTGTTGGGTATCATTGATCAGCTGTGGACAGGAAGCCTGTACAAATCAATGACAGGTTGACACTGTCCATGTGTTATCTCTAATGGAGCACTTAGTGATCCCTAGCCAGAGGAACTACTGGCAACCTCTAGAGGAACCCTGCTTGAGAACATCTGTCCAGCCATACACAGCCCAGATAAGTGTATTTCTGCAGTGGGTATTGTTAGGTGTCACCGACAGAGGCGGTGCTACCACTAGACAAATTAGGCAGCCACCTAGGACACATTGCTGCCTAGGGCACCCGGCCACTGGTGTTCCTACTATCTTCTCTCAGCAGCAAGCAACTAAGTATTATCATCAGCAGGCAGCCGCCGCTCTATTCGCACATAGTGTCAGAGGTGCAGCAGAGGCGGAGGACTGTGGTGAGGCTGCACTGATGGGCGCTGGTGAGACTGCATTGATGGGTGCTGGTGAGACTGCATTGATGGGCGCTGGTGAGACTGCATTGATGGGCGCTGGTGAGACTGCATTGATGGGCGCTGGTGAGACTGCATTGATGGGCGCTGGTGAGGCTGCATTGATGGGCGCTGGTGAGGCTGCATTGATGGGCGCTGGTGAGGCTGCATTGATGGGCGCTGGTGAGACTGCATTGATGGGCGCTGGTGAGACTGCATTGATGAGCGCTGGTGAGACTGCATTGATGAGCGCTGGTGAGACTGCATTGATGAGCGCTGGTGAGACTGCATTGATGGGCGCTGGTGAGACTGCATTGATGAGCGCTGGTGAGACTGCATTGATGAGCGCTGGTGAGACTGCATTGATGAGCGCTGGTGAGACTGCTTTGATGAGCGCTGGTGAGACTGCATTGATGAGCGCTGGTGAGACTGCATTGATGAGCGCTGGTGAGACTGCATTGATGAGCGCTGGTGACACTGCATTGATGAGCGCTGGTGAGACTGCATTGATGAGCGCTGGTGAGACTGCATTGATGAGCGCTGGTGAGACTGCATTGATGAGCGCTGGTGAGACTGCTTTGATGAGCGCTGGTGAGACTGCATTGATGAGCGCTGGTGAGACTGCATTGATGAGCGCTGGTGAGACTGCATTGATGAGCGCTGGTGAGACTGCATTGATGAGCGCTGGTGAGACTGCATTGATGAGCGCTGGTGAGACTGCATTGATGAGCGCTGGTGAGACTGCATTGATGAGCGCTGGTGAGACTGCATTGATGAGCGCTGGTGAGACTGCATTGATGAGCGCTGGTGAGACTGCATTGATGAGCGCTGGTGAGACTGCATTGATGAGCGCTGGTGAGACTGCTTTGATGAGCGCTGGTGAGACTGCATTGATGAGCGCTGGTGAGACTGCATTGATGAGCGCTGGTGAGACTGCATTGATGAGCGCTGGTGAGACTGCATTGATGAGCGCTTGTGAGGCTGCATTGCTGGACGCTGGTGAGCAGGGCTGATCCTAGGCAGGGTGCACAGGGTTTCATTGCACCCAGGCGCCTGCAGAGGTGGGGGCGCCGTAGTGCCGGAGTTCTCACCTCCCTCCTTCTCTCTTGTTTGTGTCCGTCCAGAACTAGTGTTCTGAGCATAGGTATGTGTCCGTCCAAAACTGATGTGTGAGCATAGGGCAGCCCGTCCAGCCTGGCAGTGCTCGGGGGAGGGGCCGCTCCTCTTCCTGACATGAGAGTCCTAGTTTTCAGTGGCTGCTGAATGCCTCCCACTACCCTCTCTATCTCATGCTGCACAGAGTGAGAATCGAGGTGAGACAGTGTTCAGTGTGCTGTGTGCTGGCATCCCCAGCATCCCTTCACATGTGCTCTGGGCTGCCCCTGCTCTAGATGTTTTATGGCATGATAGATTGCATACACAGCCCCTGCCCATTCCTGCGCCTAGTCCATCTACAGAT
The DNA here is from genome assembly GCA_029574335.1 of Rana kukunoris. Classification (NCBI taxonomy): domain Eukaryota; kingdom Metazoa; phylum Chordata; class Amphibia; order Anura; family Ranidae; genus Rana; species Rana kukunoris. Next base: position 210,789,576 of record CM056052.1, read on the forward strand.
GTGATTTATAATGAGATGTAAAGGGGAGGAGTTAGTAAAATGACAACGCCCATGTGGGGGCGCCAGAAATATTTCTGCACCCAGGCGCCTATGACCCTAGGATCGGCCCTGCTGGTGAGGCTGCATTGCTGGACGCTGGTGAGGCTGCATTGCTGGGTGCTGGTAGGCTGCATTGATGGGCAGTGGTAGGCTGCATTTAATCAGCACTACATTAAAAAGTTGGGGTGGTGCAGGGGTGGAGCCAAGGGGGGGGGGGGCGCGGCAAAATGAGGTTTCACCTAGGGCAGGGGGCACTGGGGTCCTCCAGTGGCAAAACTACAAGCCAAGGGGGGCTAACAGTTACAAGGACTCCACAGGGCGGCATGATGGGACTTGTAGTTTCGGAAATGAGGGCCGGTTTGACACCCCACCTAGGGTGTCAAAAATCCTTGCACCAGCTGGTCACCGATCAGCTGTGGACAGGAAGCCTGTACAAATTAATGACAGGTGACACTGTCCATGTGTAATCTCTGCGGACTGCGGTTAGGGACAACTGTAGATGTGAATTGTTTGCGTACAAGGGTGCGTGTCCATCCCTAACCATGGATGATCACGCCATGTGCAATTCCATATGGACATTGTCACCTGGCCATTGATTAGTACAGGTGGCCGATCGGGAACACCTGATCGTACCCTCTTTAGAACTATAGCAGATGGTTATAATCGGTTATGTGAATGAGCCCCAAACATGAATTACTGACACCTGAAGCTGGATGTTGCCCATAGAAAAGCAGAGTATTCATTAATCTGTATCCAGGAGGACTGGTCACTTCACTGATCTCTGTGAATGATTGCCCTGACACTTGTCTCTGTCATCTCATACTAATTAATGAATGATCAGAGCCCGCCACGTGTGCAGCAGAGCTGACAGGTCGTGCCATGTATGGGCACTCACACCCACCCCGATATGTCTATACAATGGAGGGATAAGGGACTGTACACATTACATACATAGGAGAGAGAACACAAAGCTCACCGTCCCCCGGCTCCGCTCTCAGCTGCCCTTGACTTTAGTTGAGGATGAGAGTTTTGGAAGGAGGCGTCACTTTCTCCCTCGGAAGTGATATACAGTGTCCCCGGCTCCTCCCCTCTCCTCTCTATAACAGGCTGGTTACTGGTGTCACCCGGGGAGGATAGGAAGGATGGCGCTCCCTATAGCCAGTCGTAGTACGGTGGTGCTGGTTCTGCTCTCCATTGGACTGACCCTGGCTCTGGGTTTCGGACTCCCCGAGATCCTCAAGCTCCTCCTCAGGGTTCTGGGCATTCCTGCAGCCCATGCCTCACATGCCATTGTCGTGCTGTACTTTGTGTTTGTACTGTGTGTGGCCATGCCATCCATACCCAGGGGCACACTTCCAGTGAGTACTACTCCTTTACTAGGCACATCCCTATGCTTTCATTGTCCTCTCTTCATTTCCAAATGTTGGATCTCCAGTGCACAGCTAGTCAGGTACTACAGATGATAGGGATTGATGCCAGCTGTGTTGGCATAGAATATTCATGGAAATGGAGTTCTGTTACTGCTCATTGGTGGACCTGGGAGGGAGTTGGTGAAAACTACAAGTGGTTCCTTAAAGGTGCCATTAACCCTAGAACTTTGCCTTTCTCAACCTTTTAACCCTGGGTACAAAGAATGCCCCTTACATTGTTTGGTGGGAAAAATGCCCCCTTACATTGGTCGGTGAGAAGGATGTTCCCCTTAAATTGGTGGTCGGTAGGATGGATGTCCCCCTTACATTAGTGGTCGTGGAAGGATGTCCCTCTTACATTGGTGGTCGGTGGAAGGATGTCCCCCTTACATTGGTCGGTGAGAAGGATGTTCCCCTTAAATTGGTGGTCGGTAGGATGGATGTCCCCCTTACATTAGTGGTCGTGGAAGGATGTCCCTCTTACATTGGTGGTCGGTGGAAGGATGTCCCCCTTACATTGGTCGGTGAGAAGGATGTTCCCCTTAAATTGGTGGTCGGTAGCATGGATGTCCCTCTTACATTGGTGGTCGGTGGAAGGATGGCCCCCTTACATTGGTGGTCGGTGGAAGGATGTCCCTCCTACATTGGTCGGTAGGATGGATGTCCCACTTACATTGGTGGTCGGTGGAAGGATGGCCCCCTTACATTGGTAGTCAGTGGAAGGATGTCCCCCTTACATTGGTGGTCGGTGGAAGGATGTCCCCCTTACATTGGTAGTCAGTGGAAGGATGTCCCCCTTACATTGGTGGTCGGTGGGAAGGATGTCCCCCTTACATTGGTGGTCGGTGGGAAGGATGTCCCCCTTACATTGGTGGTCGGTGGGAAGGATGTCCCCCTTACATTGGTGGTCGGTGGGAAGGATGTCCCCCTTACATTGGTGGTCGGTGGGAAGGATGTCCCCCTTACATTGGTGGTCGGTGGGAAGGATGTCCCCCTTACATTGGTGGTCGGTGGGAAGGATGTCCCCCTTACATTGGTGGCAGAGTGGGAAGGATGCCCCTCTTACATTGGTGGCAGAGTGGGAAGGATGCCCCTCTTACATTGGTGGCAGAGTGGGAAGGATGCCCCTTTTACATTGGTGGTAGAGTGGGAAGTATGCCCCTCTTACATTGGTGGTAGAGTGGGAAGTATGCCCCTCTTACATTGGTGGTAGAGTGGGAAGTATGCCCCTCTTACATTGGTGGCAGAGTGGGAAGTATGCCCCTCTTACATTGGTGGCAGAGTGGGAAGTATGCCCCTCTTACATTGGTGGCAGAGTGGGAAGGATGCCCCTTTTACATTGGTGGCAGAGTGGGAAGGATGCCCCTTTTACATTGGTGGCAGAGTGGGAAGTATGCCCCTTTTACATTGGTGGTAGAGTGGGAAGTATGCCCCTCTTACATTGGTGGTAGAGTGGGAAGTTTGCCCCTCTTACATTGGTGGTAGAGTGGGAAGTTTGCCCCTCTTACATTGGTGGTAGAGTGGGAAGTATGCCCCTCTTACATTGGTGGTAGAGTGGGAAGTATGCCCCTCTTACATTGGTGGCAGAATGGGAAGTATGCTCCTCTTACATTGGTGGCAGAATGGTAAGGATGCCCCTCTTAGATTGGTGACTGGTGGGAAGGATGCCCCCCCTACATTGGTGGGAACAGTGCTTCCTATATTGCTGGAAGAATGTCCCTTATGTTGGTGGGAAAAACATTGCCCTTACGTTGGTGGTCTGCTAACCTTACAGACAGCTAAGGGGATCATTGGTCTCCAGCAGTTTTGGTTCTGTCAATTGGGGTTGGACCTGGAAATATGCAGGCAATAGCACATACAACCCCTAGAAAGCTCCTGAGGAACCCTGGCTGGGATTGGCTTATCTAACGCCTGATCCCTGGATACAAGCATGTGATAACTCTCAGAATTTGACACAATCTATGGAATTGTAGGTTCAGATAAAGGCGCAAGGCCTTGTCTACGGCGGCATCCAGGTTCATGCATATCTGCACTTTTTACGTGTGTACATGTAAACACATACATGTGGAAATGTGCAAAGTCATTCGTTGTTGAAAAAAGAATGGTACGCATCTAAATGGAAGTACTTTAGGTACACAATAGAGCTGCACGATTAATCGTCAAGAATCGTTATCGCAATCTTTTTCCCGTTGCGATTCTTGATACAGGGTTTCACGATCTTTGACATGAAAATAATTTTCTCTCTGCACTTTGGTATGCAAAGAATTTCCTGTCTGCTCTCAGCCAAAAGTCAGTCTGGGCAATCTGCCAGGTTTTGAAAACATTCTTTACCAGTGGAAAGTTAAGTCTAAACATTGTATCTCTTCAAAGGAATAAACTTCTTCTGTATGTAAATTAGGAATTTTTAACCACTTAAACACCAAACCTTTTTCTGACAACTCTTTTCAAGTTAAAATCATTATTTTTTTTGCTAGAAAATTACTTAGAACCCCCAAAGATTATATAACTTTTTAGTAAAGACCCTAGAGAATAAAATGGCGGTTGTTGCAATATTTTATGTTGCACTGTATTTGCGCAGCAGTCTTTTTAAATGCTTTTTTTTTTTTTGGAAAAAATTACTTTATTGAATTAAAAAAAAAAAACTAGCCAGTTAACTTAGCCCATTTTTTTTTAATATAAATGTTAAAGATTTCACGCCGTGAGAATCGTGATCTTCATTCTAAGCAAAAAAATCGTGATTCTCATTTTGGCCAAAATCGTGCAGCTCTAGTACAAAGTATCTACTGCTCGCTTCTTTTAAGAAGAACCCACGTTCCATTCGGAAACATACAGTACATACAGTACAGTACAAGCTCCCGGTTCCCGCTCTGTAACGAGCAATCGCCGGGCACGCTAGTGGCCGAAAATGTAGCTGACGTAGAGCTACGGGCTCTCGCCCAGGAGAGCCGAACTGCCACCATAGAATGACGGCGGCTGGTTGGCAAGTGGTTAAAGCGCCCCTGTTCCTGTGTGCTCGTATACAGAAGCGACCACACACGTAAATCCCGCCCACATATGAAAACGGTGTTCAAACCACATATGTGAGGTATCGCTGAAAACGTTGGAGCAAGAGCAATAATTTTGGGCCTAGACCTCTTCAACTAAAAAGATGTAACCAGTAAAAATATTTAAAGCGTCGCCTATAGGGATTTTTAAGTAGCGAAGTTTGGCGCCATTCCACGAGTGTGTTATGAAGGGTGACATGTTGGGTATTTATTTACTCGGCGTAACTTCATCTTTAATATTATGCAAAACATTGGGCTAACTTTAATGTTTTTTTTTTTTTTTAAAAGCACAAAACTGTTATATTTCCCAAAAAAACGCGTTCGAAAAATTGCTGTGCAAATACCATGCACGATAAAAACCGCCTTGACCGCCATTGTATTCTCTAGGGTCTTTGCTAAAAAAGCATATATAATGTTTTGGGGTTCTATGTAATTTTCTAGCAAATAAATGATGATTTTTACATGTAGGAGAGAAATGTCTGGGTGTTCCAGAACGCCTGATGGTGCTCCCTGCATGTTGGGCCTCTGTATGTGGCCACGCTGTGTAAAAGTCTCACACATGGGGTATCGCCATACTCGGAAGGAATAGCAGAATGTGTTTTGGGGTGTAATTTGTGGTATGCATATGCTGTGTGTGAGAAATAACCTGCTAATATGAAAATTTTGTGGAAAAAAAATCTTGATTTTGCAAAGAATTGTGGGAAAAAAATCATAACTTAAAAAAACTCACAATGCCTCTTTCTAAATACCTTGGAATGTCTTCTTTCCAAAAAAGGGGGGTATTTGGGGGTATTTGTACTTTTCTGGCATGTTAGGGTCTCAAGAAATGAGAGAGGCTGTCCGTACATCAGGTGTGATCAAATTGATCAATTTTCAGTAATTGGTACCATAGCTTGTAGACCCTATAACTTTCACCCAGACTAAATAATATCCAAAATTGTATTTTTATTTTTTACCAAAGATATGTAGCAGTATACATTTTAGGCCGAATGTATGAAGAAAAATAAATTTTTTGCAAAATTTTATAATAGAAATGAAGAAAAAATATTTTTTTTTATAAAATTGTTGTTATTTTTTCATTTATAGCGAAAAATATAAAAAACTGCAGAGGTGATCAAATACCACCAAAAGAAAGCTCTATTTGTGGGGGGAAAAGGACAAACATTTCATTTGGTTACAGTGTTGTATGACTGAGTTATTGTCATTCAAAATGTGAGAGCACCGAAAACTGAAAATTGGTCTGGTTATTAAGGGGGTTTAAGTGCCCAGTGGTCAAGTGGTTAATGTATACTGCATGCGCAGTGAAGGAACGGTCCGCCCATGCTGTTTCTTCAGGAGCGACTGCCGTGACTGGAGGGTCCGGCCCGCATGCGTAGGAGTGACGTCCAGCCAGTCACACAGCTGGAGTCGGTGGCCCTGGAAGGAAGACGGGGAAAAAACGCTTCAATGTGAAAGGGGTCTAAAGGTGCTCTGATAGACTTGTAGACCTTATGGAGTAAAGAACAGCATTCCACCATTTTGCTTCTCAAGAACTGGTAGAGGAAGATATCATTTTGAATAGAACTGAACTGAATTTTATGAGCTTCGGTTTATTTGCCCTCACTTTTTTTTCATCTAGGTGGAAGGAAAGGCAGTACTGATCACAGGTTGTGACAAAGGGTTTGGATTTGCCTTGGCAAAGCATCTGCACAAATTGGGATTTAACGTTTTTGCAGGTTGTTTATTAAAGGTGAGTACCAGAGACATGGTTAATCATCTTCACTTTTTTTATCAATTTGTTGAACTGAAAATTAGAGTATTTTCTAGTTGCAGAAATCGAGCAGAAACTTTTAGTATGTAGCGAAGAACCTTACTTAAAGTGGAGTTCCACCTATTTTTTTATGTTTGTCTGTGCTGCATGCCCTAATCTCATAGTGTTCAGAATGGACAATTTTTATTTATTTTGTTGCTTGTAAATACTTTTATTTTGTAGTCCTTCATTACTTCCTCCTCCTTTATTAGCCTAGGCTATTAAGTCACTTGGCTATTTGCAAGGGTTTCTGGGATAGGCATCATGTTTCCCAGTAGTCCTTGCAAACCTGACTGAAACCTATTACATTGCTTGTGCAGCACTGAGCATGTGCGACATATGCAAAGCTGAAATCCAGGAAGTCATACAGTCTGGCTTCATGATGCCCACACTTAAGATGGCCACGGTCTATTTCTAGATTATAAACTCTAAATGCTGTAACAACCTAACAAATCGGACCTTAGTTTATAGACTAACTTTACTAGAATACATTAAGCTTGTGTATTACAGGGGTATATATATTTAAAAAGTGAAATTGTGGGTGGAACTCCCCTTTAACCACTTGCTTACTGGGCACATAAACCCCCTTCGTGCCCAGGCGAAATTTCAGCTTCCAGCACTGCGTCGCTTTAACTGACAATTGCGCGGTCGTGCTACGTGGCACCCAAACAAAATTGGCGTCCTTTTTTTCCCCACAAATAGAGCTTTCTTTTGGTGGTATTTGATCGCCCGTGCGGTTTTTATTTTTTGCGTTATAATGAAAAAAAGAGCGACAATTTAAAAATATATATATATTTTTTACTTGTTGCTATAATAAATATCCCATTTTTTTTTTTTTTTTTTTTTTATATATTTTTTTCTCAGTTAAGGTCGATACGTATTCTTGTACGTATTTTTGTAAAAAAAAATAAAAAAAAATCACAATAAGTGACTGCTTTGCGCAAAAGTTATAGCACCTACAAAATAGGGGACATAATTATGATTTTTTTTGTTATATTTTTTTTTTTACTAGTAATGGCGGCAATCTGCGATTTTTATTGGGACTGCGATATTGCGACGGACACATCGGACACTTTTGACACATTTTTGGCGCCATTCACATTTATACAGCGACCAGTGCTATAAAAATGCACTAATTACTGTATAAATGTGACTGGCATTGAAGGGGTTAACACTAGGGGGTGAGGAAGGGGTTAAATGTATTGCCTGGGTGTGTTCTAACTGTGTGGGGGGAGGGGGGTGACTGGGGGAGGTGACCGATGCTGTCTCCCTATGTACAAGAGAAACAGCATCAGTCGCCTTTCACTGACAGGACGTGAAGCTCTGTGTTTACACTCAGAGCTCCACGTCCCTGCTCTCTCACCGACGATCGCGTGTACCTGACGGACATCGCGGCCGCCGGGTACACGCATCGGATCCTCGGTGATGCGTCGGGACTGTTTTTCCCCGCCGCGCGCCACCCTGTGGCGCGTGCGGGGAATTACAAGTAAATCACGTCCAAAGACGTGACCCCGGCGCCTCAGGTCCGCGCTGTTGACGTATTCTGTCAATAGCGCGGACCTGAAGAGGTTAAAGCAACTTGATAGGAGAATGTTTGAGGCCACCATCTTATAAGTACATTGGCTTTCCTGATTGCCATGCTCATTCATTGGCATCTCTGCTTAGAGTCCCTGCCCGCAAACTATTGAAAAAGCAACTCTGACACTTGTTTACAGCATGCTTGCTCCAGGCCTGGGGCATAAACAGCAACTACATTTTCCGAAAGGAGAGTTTAAAAGCCCTCAAGTACCTCCCAGCCCTCAGCTCTTGTGCTTCCTGCCCTATGCATAAACGCCTGTGCTCAACTGAGTTATGTTCTCCACATGGTCTTCCTGGAGATGAAAATTCCCCCCCCCCCCCCCCCCCCCTAGCCTTGTAGCCATGTATGAGATGTATGCAGGCAGAATTTTCACCAACTTAGCAGTGGGTTCCAGATTTCAATGTGTGTGCCGTAATATTGTTGTCATGAGGAGTCATTTTGCTGATACAGAGGGCTGGGAATCAATGAAGAACTTTTAAAGTCTTATGTTTCCTATAAGTGGGTGATAGCAATTTCTCAAGTAACCACCCCAGAGGATTTCTGTATGAGGAGATATTATGTAAAAACTTGTGTTTGCAGGCTGTTCACATAAGTGCTTACACTTATGCCTCGTTTCCACTGAGCGGAACGGTTGGGGTCGGTACAGTTTGGAACGGTTAGAATGGTCCGGCCTATTCAGGTTAGCGTTTTCACTGCAAGTCGGACCGGCGGGGGCCATACAGGGTTTAGAAAAAATGCCTAGCATGTCCACCAATCAGTGGAATGTATTGTAGCGCCGCCCTAACCGAACCGTTTCATTTTCTATGGCCTCACATCTGAAGCAGGACCCAGAATGACGCGGTATGGTTCGGGTGTATGGGCCGCTTTCATAATAGAAACACTCGAAATAGCGTACCGTACAGAACCAATCGGCTCAGTGGAAACAAGGCATTAGTGCTCTCTAAGGCCACGTACACACGATTAGACCGGTCCGATGAGACTGGTCTGACGGACTGTTTTCATCGGACCGCGCTGAAGTGGTCTGATGTGCGTACACACCATCAGTCCAAAATCCCATCGGGCCAGAACGCGGTGACATAGAACACAATGACGTGCTGAAAAAACAAAGTTCGATGCTTCCAAGCATGCGTCGACTTGATTCTGAGCATGCGTGGGTTTTTGGTCTGATGCTTTTGTGTACTAACCATCGTTTTGGTCCGACGGACAGGTGTCCATCGGACAGATTTTAAAGCAAGTTTTAAAAGTTTGGTCCGACGGACAACGGTCCGATGGGCCATACACACCATCAATTTGGTCTGATGAAACTGGTCTATCTGTAACAGTGGAGTTGATTTACTAAAACTGAAGTGCAACATCTGGTACAGCTGTGCATGTTAGCCAATCAACTAACTTCAGCTTGTTCAATTAGACACTGACAAAAATAAACCTAAAAGTTGATTGGTTTCTTTGCTGAGCTGCACCAGATTTTGCACACTCCAGTTTTAACTGGTTCAATAAAAACTGGTCAGCATTCGGCCCGTGTGTATGTCAGATGGTCCGACAGAAGACAGGCGTTTGCCCGGCTTCTGTCGGACAAGCATTCTGGAAAACCAGCAGCCGCCTGGCTCCCGATCAGTGCTGATTTGAGTGTTCAGGGAGGGGAGGCATCCCCCTGTCGGAACACAACAGGCCTAACAGGGGAGATCGCTGCACTAACATTGGATCGTTGGTACAGCCGCTCCGACCAGAGCTGTCAGGTTTTTTATTCAACACGCTGGGTTGAACAAAAAACTCTTTTAGTGTGTACCAGGCTGCAGTAAATTAACCCCAGTAATGTACTTTTTCTTTAATCTTTGACACCCCCACTGCTCCATGTGGAAACACCTACCTATACACAGCTTCAGGTGTTGAAAGCTTCACAAGCAATAGCCAGACAACTTGACATAAGGCCTGCTAGAAGTGTAAGAAATAAGAACTACAGGCAGTTGCTATTGCTGTAACAAGGGTAGCACCAGTATGTGCCAATTCCAAATATTTCATTTATGTGATTAGCTTGAAAAGTGTTAAAACAGTGTTTTTTTTTTTGTTTTTGTTTTTTTAATATAAAGTAATAAAACGAAACTCTGACTTGTACAGCAGACACCTCCAGGTCCCTTTATCTAAAGTGACCACATATAATCCATACACATGTACTACTTAATGGCCCTGTAATCTAGTTTTTATTGTTTCTTACTGTGTTTTCTGCCTCCTGTACCTGTAGAATTTGTGACTGCTCTATACACACTACAAATCCCATAGTTCCTAGCCCATAGTCCATCTCAGGTGGCTACCTTCCTACCAACAGAGGGACCAAGAAGTATTAACAAAGCCATCCACTAACAGAAAGCCAGATCACGGCAGCAAAAAAAGGCATGGTTCAACTGCAAGTTTTTACCCATCCAAACCCCCCACCCCCCTTCCACTATAGGTTTAAACAAGGCCATATGAAAGGTTGAGCACCAGATTGCTGTGTGCTCTGCCTTAGTCCCCTTTCACACTTATACGATTTGTCCCACAATTTTGGACTGCAAAATCGTATGACAAGTCATTCTCCATTATTTTCAATGACTACCATTCATACTGCTTCAAAGTAGTCCTTGCACTACTTTGGTCCGATTTTGATTTCACTTACACAGGCATTCCTTGAAATCGCGGCCGCGAAATCGCGCGACTTTGAAGTTGTACAAGTGTGAAAGGTGTTTTACTGAGGTAATTCATGCTGTCGGTATCTCTAAACGACAAAGTAGTGAGGTGCATTAGGGGACAGGCCAGAGTCTGACATTCTGTACAAAAGGTTTGCAAATTGAGCATCCTAAGTTTCAGATCTCATGAAATGGACCAACCGTGATGTGAAAAGGTTATGGAAGACTGTTGGTGCCTGCTATACACTTTTATGGTTAGCTTTATTACATTTTAACTGCTTGCCGACCTGCCGCAGTCATTTTACTGCGGCAGGTCGGCTCTCCTGGGCGAGAGCCCGTAGCTCTACGTCGGCACTTCTGCGGCCGCTAGGGGGCGCGCGCGCGCCACCGGCGGCCAGCGCGAGCGCCCCCTGCTCGCCCGCGAGTCCTGTGCGCGTGCCCGGCGGGCACGATCGCCACCGGGTACACGCGATTGCTTGTTAAAGAGCAAGGACCGGGAGCTATGTGTGAAAACACACAGCTCCTGGTCCTGTCAGCGGGGTAAACGCTGATCTTCTGTTCATACAATGTATGAACGGAAGATCAGTGATTTCCCCTAGTAAATCTACCCCCCCATACAGTTAGAACACACCCAGGAACATACTTAACCCCTTCCCTGCCCCCTAGTGTTAACCCCTTCATTGCCAATGGCATTTTTATAGTAATCCAATGCATTTTTATAGCATTGATCGCTAAAAAAAATGCCAATGGTCCCAAAAATGTGTCAAAAGTGTCCGAAGTGTCCGCCATAATGTCGCACTACTGAAAAAAACGCTGATCGGCGCCATTACTAGTAAAAAAAAAAAAATTTATAAAAATGCCATAAAACTACCCCCTATTTTGTAAACGCTATAACTTTTGCGCAAACCAATCAATGAACACTAATTGCGATTTTTTTTTTTTTATGAAAAATATGTAGAAGAATACGTATCGGCCTAAACTGAGGAAAATTTTTTTTTTTATATATTTTTGGGGGATATTTATTATAGCAAAAAGTAAAAAATATTGCATTTTTTTTCAAAATAGTCGCTCTATTTTTGTTTATAGCGCAAAAAATAAAAACCGCAGAGATGATCATTTGTGGGGAAAAAAAGGACACCAATTTTGTTTGGGAGCCACGTCACACGACCGTGCAGTTGTCAGTTAAAGCGACGCAGTGCTGAATTGCAAAAAGTGCTCTGGTCATTGGGCAGCAATATGGTCCGGGGGTTAAGTGGTTAAAGGCATATAATAATTGCTAGTGTACATACAGTATACTTATGCCCTGTACACATGACCGGTTTTCCTGACATGCCAAAACCCAATGTTTTTCCCAACGTGATTTCTCTCAAGCCTGCCTTGCAGACACACGTTCAGTCAAAAAAAAAGGCTTGACCAAAGCGCGGTGACGTCCAACACGTACGACGGCACTATAAAGGGGACGTTCAATATAAATGGCGCTATCCTTTCCGCTGCTTTTGCTGATCCTCCTGTTAGTAAAAGTTTAGTGAGAGGCGATTTGCGCTTTTCAGCCTTGTGCTTTTCAGTCCGTTACAGCGTGGCGAATGTGCTATCTCCATTACGAACTCTAGTTTTACCAGAACGAGCGCTCCCGTCTCATACTTGATTCTGAGCATGTGTGTTTTTTTTTTCCCCTCGGAAAAGCATACACACAAGCGGTTTTTTGTGATGAGAAAAAGAAAAAATAGAGTAGGTTCGAATTTTTTTGCGGGCAGTTTTCTCATCGAGAAAATTTCTATGGAGCATACACACAACCGGTTTTCCTGACCAATCTAAAAAATGGCAGTTTTCTTATCAGGAAAACCGGTTGTGTGTACGAGGCTTACATTCATTTTGTTCCTGCGGGTTGCTTCTTCTCTATTAAAAACCCTCTGTGGTCCGCTTGCTCCAGCAATAGGGCTAGGAGTTGCCAGGCACAGGGAGGCATTTAACTCCTCCAAAGGCAAACCCTGCAACAGAAGAAGCTAGTGGCAGATTACACCACGTTTTGTTGCCGGAATAATAAAAATCTTACATAGATGTTGTTCCATAAAGTAGTTTCTGCTGTGGTTATAGTTACACATTTGAAAGATGCTCATCAATTGCCTTCTATGATTTTTGCATGAGTTTTGTAGGTGTGTTGGTTACCTCTCTCCTGGGATTCAATAAGCCCTCCTTCTCTAGCTAGCTTGATAGCTTCTTAAATGCAAATGGCCTGACCCTCCCTTCAGAGTCCCAGTAAAAAAAATCTTAAACAGTGATTTTTCTCTCTTCCCTTTAATCTCCAGTTTCTGTGAGGGTGAAGAGTAAAATGATGTGATATCCTGAAATTCAGTGCTGGGCATTGTTGTTGCTACCATTCAATCACAGGTAATATTGATACTCTAATGCTAACCTAATTATGGTAACAATTTCTACATCTGGCTTGCTACTAAACATCACTAAGCAAAAAAAGCTTGGCACTGCTTATTTTCATATTTCCCTACAATAAACAGAGCTCTAATTGTAAGGGTGCATTTAGATGGGCTCTGAGACCCGTCCTCCATGCTGAGACACATTTTGCTGCTTCTGCATTCACCTTGGTGCTGCACACAGGCAGCCCATAAGGCTGCATTCACACCTGAGCGGCAAGTAACGCCGCATACGCGGCTTTACTTGCCGCGCTTCGATTTATTTATTTTATTTTTTTTTTTTTTACAAATCTTCCCATTCATGTCTATGGGCGAACGCCAATGTCGCTTGAAAAAAAGGGTCCGGGACTTTTTTTCAGGCGACAGGCGTTCGGCGTCTCAGAGATGTGAACCATCTCTATAGACATGAATGGGAAATTTCCCCTCCAGCGGCACGAGCGTCGCGCGACAGGCGTTTTGCCGCTCAGGTGTGAATGGGCTCTAAAAGTGGATGCAGATGCAGTGGCTGCACGACCGGTCCCATAACAAAATTTGACATGGGCATGAGTAGGGGCACTGTCCACTATTGCTTGTATGTCAAGTTTGACATGTGATTGTGTCTGCGCAGCTGCCACTTTTTCATGCACTTTTGTGGGCTGGCTGCATGCATGATACAGACACAGAAAAAAGCATCTCGGCACAGAAAACTGCTCTTATGCTGTGTACACACGGACATTCCGACAACAAAACCGTGGATTTTTTTCCGATGGATTGTTCGCTCAAACTTGTCTTGCATACACACGCTCACACAAATGTTGTCGGAAGGTCAAGAACGCGGTCACGTACAACATTACGAAGAGCCGAGAAAAATTAAGTTCAATGATTCCAAGCATGCGTAGGATTTTTGTGCGTTGGAATATGCATACAGAACTTCCGGGAAATTACGACAGCAAATGTTCGATGGAGCCTACACATGGTCGGAATAATCGACCAAAAGCTCACATCAAACATTTGTTGGAAATTCCGACCGCGTGTATGCGGCATTAGAGCCCTTAGCTGCAGTATCCCATACTCAGGCACAGACTAAACATACATTGTTTTGAAGGGTGGCTATTTAAGTCTTTCCTTTCATCAACCTTAATCTTTTTATCTTATTGATGATAGGTAGAACATGAGATCGTTTTGCAGTAATAACTATTAGCCAGAGAACACACAAACCAGGCTTACTTCCAAGGATTATTATTGCATTTCTACATTTTAATTTAAAAGTCCACTAGAAGTAAACCTGCCTTACCAACCTTCGATTATTAGGTAATATCTGGAGGTTTAACCAGTTATGTCATTGCCCACCACCCCAGTCCACTTTACCACTGGGTTTCACATCTCCGCACTTCTAGGCATGGGGAAAGCATAACCCTTCCCCTGTCCTCAGTGTAATGGCCTGTGCTTGAGTAGCCAATCTCCATGCCTGAAAACTGTCATATGAGTGTGGGGACATGCTTAAGGGGTCACTAAAGGAAAACCATTTTTTTGCTGAAATGACTGTTTACAGGGTATAGAGACATAAACGTTAACTGATTCCTTTTCAAAATGATTAAAAATCAATCATATAATGTGCCTGCAGGTTAGTTTCACTTTTGAACTGGCTTCATGTTTCTGTAAAGTAGAAATAGACACACAAAACAAAAACAAACAAATCCAGGGCAGTGTTTTGTTTTTAAAATGAATCTGATTGGTTCTAGGAAGTTTTAGACACACTGTAATGACAGCTTAAACCACCGTGAGAAAGCTCCCAGCACTGGGGTTATAAGGAAATAGACAAGCAGGAAGCAGGAAGTGTGGAGAACAGAGCAGGATTACAGCAACTTCAAAGCAAAAACGAACAATAAGGACATGAAACCAGTACTGCAGTAAGGTAAAGGAAGCTATTTAGCTAAAAAAAAAAAAATCCTTTAGTGATCCTTTAATAGTATGCAAAAACTTGCTTTCAAGAAGAGTTAACTTTTGCACAGGATCTTTGCAGTGATGGCACCAGCATTAAAAGAGAAATAATACACTAGAATGTGCCTAGTATAGAATAATAGGTGTGAGGCTTTCTTTTTTTCTTTGGTCCTAGACAAGTTTGCTTTAAGGTATACAATATTTCTAAGGCTGGGTTCACACTGATACCGGATGCGGCTCGCGGCAGGGGGTTCGGTGCACCCCTGTTCTCCGTTGCAGGGATGAATCTGGTCCAAATTTTTGCCTGAACTCAGCCCTGAAAGACGCTCAGGTCTCCTGTGCAAGCCGCTCCACACCCGCCGCTTTACCATCAATTTTACGGCTCTATTCAGCCACTAGCGGGGCGCTTTTATGCACCGTGGCGCTTTGCCGGCGGTATAGCTATGGTGCCCGTTCATTTCAATGGGCAGGAGCGGTATACACACCGCTCTTTCACTGCTCATAAGATGCTTCTAGCAGGACTGTTTTTACCGCCCTGCTAGCGCACCGCTCCAGTGTGAAAGCCCTTGGGGCTTTGCAGGCGCTTTTTTTACTGTTATAGTGCCTGCAAAGAGCCTCGGTGTGAAAGGGGACTAAGAGTTGCCTTCACTGGAACTTAGGGGCCAAGTCCAACCCCTTAAAAACCACCCACAACACCATAATCCCCCCTCCACCAAATGATTTGGACCAGTGCACAAAGCAAGGTCCATAAAGATATGGATGAGCAAGTTTGGGGTGGAGGAGCTTGACTGGCCTGCACCTTTGGGATGAATTGGAGCAGAGACTGGGAGCCAGGCCTTCTCGTCCAAAATCAGTGCCTGACCTCACTCAATATTGAATCCTATGGACTAAGACTGGGATGTGCGTGTAAAGGCAGGTGTCCCAATACTTTTGACAAAATAGTGTAAATTCTTGTATACTACAGCACCTCAATGTACTTGAATCCTATCCAGTAGACTTGCAAGAGAGAGTGAGGAGGTCACATAGTCTGTCTTCCTGTACTATATTTATGCCATCGCCGTGGAAGTATCATACCTCCTAGCTGGGGTCTATTAACAGACAGTATTGTTTGAATACCTCCTCACCCCTACACTTCCTGCATTAGTAATATTTGTCTCTCATAGTACTGTCAGAATGTTAGTACAATGTATTTAAAAGGTAAATCCTGACAGGGACGCTCCAAAATTAGAACTCTTGATTCTAATAGAGCGCAAATGCTGTATTACGACCATTAGAGTCCTATGTATTTCAGGGTGTGCAGCTAACCTCAAGAGATCAGGTTCCTTATGCTTGTTCAAGAGATACTTTTTAAGAACTATGGGCCAGATCCATAGAGAGAGTACGCCGGCGTATCTACTGATTCGCCGGCGTACTTTCAAATTACCCGAGTTGTATCTTTAGTTTGAATCCTCAAACCAAGATATGACGTCATCTGGGTTCGATCCGACAGGCGTACACCTTCGTACGCCTTCGGATCGTAGGTGCAATACTTCGCTGTCCGCTGGGTGGAGTTCTCGTCGTTTTCTGCGTCGAGTATGCAAATTTGCTATTTCCGACGATCCACGAACGTACGAGCGGCCGTCGCATTCTCTTACATCGTCTCTAGTCAGCTTTTTCCGGCGTATAGTTACAGCTGGTATTTTGCGGCGTATAGTTAGACTTGCCATGTTAAGTATGGCCGTCGTTCCCGCGTCTAAATTTGAATTTTTCTTTTTTTTTTTGCGTAAGTCATCCGTAAACAGGGATGGACATTATTCACGTCTACGTTAAAAAAATGACGTTGTTGCAAAGTCATTTAGCGCAATGCACGGCGGTAAATTTTAGATCGGCGCGGGGACGCGCTTCATTTAAATGAAACACGCCCCTACTCGCCGATTTGATTTACGCGCCGAGAGATACACTACGCCACCGTAACTTACGGTGCAAATTCTTTGAGGATTGACAGATTTAAAAAGTAAGTTACAGCGGCGTAGCGTATTTCACATACGCTGCGCCTATCTATTTCTATGTGGATCTGGCCCTATATTCGGAAACAATTACATCTATGAAAAAATTGCCTCAATCTTGCTCTTGAAGAAGCAGAGTTTATTTTTGAGAAACAACTTGATGGAGGTCTCTACTCCACCACTCTTTTAATGATAACTAAATAATGTACATTACTGCAGTGGGTTTTCTAACTGTAAGAAAAATATGCAAACCCCATAGATGTACTGAATTGGGGACAAGTATATTGAAGTATTGTAGCATATGAAAATGTACTTATGAGCAATGAATTTGTAAGAAATGTTTATTGCAAAAATCATAAAAAAATGTAGCGAGGGGGAAAAAAAAATATTATATATACCGTATTTATCGTGTATAACACGCACTTTTCCCCCCTGAAAATAGCGGGGAAATCATGGGTGCATGTTATACGCCGAAAGTGTACCTCGAACTCGGAGTGGAACGAGCCAGCATCTCCTGTTTAGTCGACTCTCACTCGGCTCTGACGTCACACACACAGTCCATTGGACCAGTGTTCTGTCAATCACAGGAGCTGGTCTAATGCCGATGGTAGAGGCCGGACTATGTATGTGACTGCTGACTCGATTGAGAGCTGAGTGAACAGGAGATGACTGCTCGGTGATTCCCTCATTGCACGAGAGATGGTGAGGCTGCAAATGGGCATCAGGCTGCATTGATGAGAGGTGGGCTACAAATGGGCAAATAGGCTGCATTTAGGCTGCAGATGGGCACATAGGCTGCATTTAGACTGCAGATGGACACAGATCAGGCTGCATTTATCCTGCAGATGGGCACATAGGCTTCATTGAGGCTGCAGCTGGACACAGATCAGGCTCTCAGATGGACACAGATCAGGCTGCAAATGGACACAGATCAGGCTGCATTTAGGCTGCAGATGGGCACAGATCAGGCTGCAGATGGACAAGGCTACATTGAGGCTGCAGATGGATTTTTTAACTACATAGTTTTGTGTGGGTACCTTTTTTTTAAAAGTGGGATTTTGTAGACTGATTTTCTTCTATACAAGTATTCTATTCTTTTGGTCCCCCCATAACCACCCACTACCTGATTTGATAGTATGCACATGTAATTATTCATCCTATTAACTAAAACGGTAGACGTTTGATCAGTCCAAGCAGAAAACTGCTGGAGCAATGAAAGAGAATCAAGGCTTTGTCTGCTGGCCTGCTAATCAGTAGCTACTTTGTAAATATCTAAACTGATTTGGATTAACAATTTTCACGCTTTTCTGTTCTCGCCACTCGTTTTTTGTTTTCAATTAACTACAGCCTATTTACTATTATATACTGTGTGTGTGTGTATGTGTATATGTGTGTGTGTGTGTGTGTATATATATATATATAATTTATAATTACAGTGTTTATTGGCGTATAACACTCACTTTTTTTTTTTACCCTGAAAATGGAGGGTAAATTGTGCCTGCGTGTTATACGCAGGGGGCTGTGGAAAGTTTTTTTTTTCCCTGAAACTTCCCTCTTAAAGTTAGGGTGCGTGTTATACGCCTGCGTGTGTTATAAATACGGTATATATTAGTGTATACATACAGTATATATACACTGAGTAAAATTATAAATGGAACATTTTTGTGTTTGCCCCTATGTATCATGAGCTGAACTCTACGACTTTTTCTATGTACAGAAAAGGCCTATTTCTCTCAAATTTTGTTGACATAATCTGTCTAAGCCCAGGTTCACACTGGGCTGTGGTAATGAAGCCGTGCGAGTTCCACTGAACTCGCACAATTTCACTCCCGCTTGTCAGTCCCAATTTCAGAGACATCTGTCCAGGTTTCTGCACAGATGTCAATGTAAATCGCAGCCCGAAATCGCAAAAAGTAGTACATAAACAGATGCAGCGTTGCACCAATTAGGACGGTGCCATTGCCAGCAATTGCCGCCAATTTGACATGTCAAATCGCATGTCAAAACGCACCAGTGTGAACCAGGGCCAGTGAGCGCTTCTCCTTTGCCGAGATAATCCATCCATCTCACAGGTGTGGCATATCAAGATGCTGTTTAGACAGCATGATTATTGCACGGGTGTGCTTTAGACTGGCCACAAATAAAAGCCACTCTAAAATGTGCAGTTTTATCACACAACACAATGCCACAGATGTCGCAAGCTTTAAGGGAGCATGCAATTGGCATGCTGACTGCAGGAATGTCCACCAGAGCTGTTGCCCTTGAATTAAATGTTCATTTCTTTACCATAAGCTGTCTCCAAAGGTGTTTCAGAGAATTTGGCAGTATATCCAACTGGCCTCACAGCCGCAGCCATGTAACCACACCAGCCCAGGACCTCCACCTCCAAGATCATCTGAGACCAGCCACCCGAACAGCTGCTGCAACAATCGGTTTGTATAACCAAAGAATTTCTGCACAAACTGTCAGAAACCATCTCAGGGAAGCTCATCTGCATGCTCGTGGTCCTCATCGGGGTCTCGACCTTACATAGTTACATAGTAGGTGAGGTTGAAAAAAGACAGAAGTCCATCAAGTCCAACATATGTGTGTGATTATATATCAGTATAACATTGTATATCCCTGTATGTTGTGGTCGTTCTAGTGCTTATCTAATATTTTTTTTAAACTATTGATGCTCCCTGCTGAGGCCACCGCCTGTGGAAGAGAGTGCCACTCTTACAGTAAAGAACCCTCTTTTCTTCTAATTTTAATGAGTGGCCACGTGTCTTGTTAAACTCCCTTCCGCAAAAAAGTTGTACCCCTATTGTGGGGTCACCAGTACGGTATTTGTAAATTGAAATCATATCCCCTCTCAAGCGTCTCTTCTCCAGAGAGAATAAGTTCACTGCTGGCAACCTTTCCTCATAACTAATATCCTTCAGACCCTTTATTAGGTTTCTTGCCCTTCTTTTGTACTCGCTTCATTTTCAGTACAACCTTCCTGAGGACTGGTGCCCAGAACTGGACAGCATACTCTAGATACGGCCAGACCAGAGTCTTGTAAAGCAAGAGAATTATCATTTTATCTCTGAAGTTGATCCCCTTTTTATTGCATGTCAATATTCCGTTTGCTTTGTTAGCAGCAGCTTGGAAAATGGCATGCCATTGCTGAGCCTATCATCTATTAGGACCCTCAGGTTCTTTTTTCATCCTAGATTCCCCCAGAGGTTCTCCTCCCAGTGTATAGATTGCTTTCATATTTTTGCCCAAATGCATTATTTTACATTTTTCTACATTAAATCTAATTTGCCATGTAGTTGACCATCCCATTAGGTTGTTCAGATGTTTTTGCAAGGTTTCCACATCCTGCGGAGAACTTATTGTCCTGCTTCGCTTAGTATTGTCCGCAAATACAGAGATTGAACTGTTTACCCCATCCTCCAGGTCATTTATGAACAAATTAAATAGGATTGGTCCTAGCACAGAACCTTGGGGAACTCTGCTACCCATCCCTGACCATTCCGAGTACTCCCCATTTATCACCACCCTCTGAACTCTCCATTGTAGCCAGTTTTCAATCCATGTGCTCACCCTATGGTCCATGCCAGTGGACCTTATTTCGTACAGTAAATGTTTATAGGGAACTGTGTCAAATGCTTTTGCAAAATCCAGATACACCATTCTTCATGATTCCAATCCATCAGTTCATTACTAAAATGTTGTACATAGTCCATTATCATCCCCTCCAAGAGCTTGCATACTATTGATGTTAAGCTAACCGGTCTGTAATTCCCAGGGATGTACTTTGGGCCCTTTTTAAATATTGGTGCTACATTGGTTTTCTCCAATCAGCTAGTACTATTCCAGTCAGTAGACTGTCAGTAAAAACTAGGAACAATGGTCTGTCAATTACTTGACTGAGTTCCCTAAGTGATTTATTAATGTTACGTTTCCCAAGTCTAATTCTGTCCTCTGTTAACCATGGAGGTGCTTCCTCTGATGTGTCATGAGGATAAACAGTTTTGGTTACTGAAGCCCCCCGATTCCCTTGTGAAGACTGAGGAGAAGAAAACATTCAATACCTTTGCCATCTCCCCATCTTTTTAACCAGATGTCCTTCCTCATTCTTTATGGGGCCAATATGGTCTGTCCTCTCTTTTTTTTTTACTGTTAACATACTTAAAGAATTTCGATTTTTTTGCTCTCCTCCGCTATGTGTCTTTCATGTCGTATCTTAGCTGCCCTAATTTCACCCTTACATTTCTTGTTGCATTCCTTAAAAAATCTGAATACAATCTAATCAGCATATTGATATGCCACACCTGTGATGTAGATGGATTATCTTGGCAAAGGAGAAGTGCTCACTAACACAGATTTAGACAGATTTGTGAACAATATTTGGGGGAAATAGGCCTTTTGTGTACATAGAAAGTAGTCGTAGATCTTAGGCCCTGTACACACGATCAGACATGTCTGATGAAACTGGTCTGCAGACCAGTTTCATTGGACCAGTTCGATGGTTTGTACGACCCATCAGACCGTTGTCTGTCAGACCAAAGTTTAAAAACATGCTTTAAAACCTGTCTGATGGAACCTGTCCGTCGGACAGGTTCGATGGTTAGTACACAAAAGCATCGGACCAAAAACCTGCGCATGCTCAGAATCAAGTTGACGCATGCTTGAAAGCATTGAACTTCGTTTTTTGATCACGTCGTTGTGTTCTACGTCACCGCGTTCTGGTCTAATCGCATTTTGGTCCGATGGTGTGTACACACATCAGACCATCAGACAAGTTCAGAGTTGTCTGATGAAAACGGTCCGTCAGACAAGTCTCATCAGACATGTCTGATCGTTAGTACATGACCTTAGAGTTCAGCTCATAATAAATATGGACAAACACAAAAGTGTGTTTATAATTTTGCTTAGTGTGTGTGTGTGTGTGTGTGTGTGTATGTATATGTGTGTGTGTGTAATATATATATATATTACAGTACAGACCAAAAGTTTGGACACACCTTCTCATTCCAAGAGTTTTCTTTATTTTCATGACTATGAAAATTGTAGATTCACACTAAAGGCTTCAAAACTATGAATTAACACATGTGGAATTATATACATAACAAAAAAGTGTGAAACAACTGAAAATATGTCATAT
The DNA here is from genome assembly GCA_029574335.1 of Rana kukunoris. Lineage (NCBI taxonomy): Eukaryota > Metazoa > Chordata > Amphibia > Anura > Ranidae > Rana > Rana kukunoris. The sequence continues at coordinate 210,811,567 of CM056052.1, forward strand.
TCTAGGTTCTTCAAAGTAGCCACCTTTTGCTTTGATTACTGCTTTGCACACTCTTGGCATTCTCTTGATGAGCTTCAAGAGGTAGTCACCTGAAATGGTCTTCCAACAATCTTGAGGGAGTTCCCAGAGATGCTTAGCACTTGTTGGCCCTTTTGCCTTCACTCTGCGGTCTAGCTCACCCCAAACCATCTTGATTGTGTTTAGGTCCGGTGACTGTGGAGGCCAGGTCATCTGGCGCAGCACCCCATCACTCTCCTTCTTGGTCAAATACCCCTCTTGCACAGCCTGGAGATGTGTTTGGGGTCATTGTCCTGTTGAAAAATAAATGATGGTCCAACTAAACGCAAACCGGATGGAATAGCATGCCGCTGTAAGATGCTGTGGTAGCCATGCTGGTTCAATATGCCTTCAATTTTGAATAAATCCCCAACAGTTTCACCAGCAAAGCACCCCCACACCATCACACCTCCTCCTCCATGCTTCATGGTGGGAACCAGGCATGTAGAGTCCATCCGTTCACCTTTTCTGCGTCGCACAAACACACGGTGGTTGGAACCAAAGATCTCAAATTTGGACTTATCAGACCAAAGCACAGATTTCCACTGGTCTAATGTCCATTCCTTGTGTTCTTTAGCCCAAACAAGTCTATTTTGCTTGTTGCCTTTCTTTAGCAGTGGTTTCCTAGCAGATATTCTACCATGAAGAACTGATTCACACAGTCTCCTCTTAAGGCCCCGTACACACGACCAAATAAATCCGATCAAATCGGTCAGACAGACCGTTTTGATCGGATTTGTCTGCTGGGGTATTGGTTTGATTGTGTACACACGATCAAACCAAAATCTCCGCCAGCAGACAGTGTGGTGACGTGGCGGTGACGTTGACGCCGCCACGTCACCGTCACCAGGAAGTAAAACACTTCCGCGTACTAACCAGCAGACATGTCGGACGGACGGGTTCCCAGCAGACAGATTTTAAAGCATGCTTTAAAATTTGTCTGCTGGAAAAATCTGTCTGTCCGCCCGTACACACGATCGAATTTGTCTGCTGAAACGGTCCGTCAGACCGTTTTCAGCAGATAGATTCGATCGTGTGTACGCGGCCTTACAGTTGTTCTAGAGATGTGTCTGCTGCAAAAGGTGGCTACTTTGAAGAACCTAGAATATGACATATTTTCAGTTGTGTCACACTTTTTTGTTATGTATATAATTCCACATGTGTTAATTCATAGTTTTGATGCCTTCAGTGTGACTCTACAATTTTCATAGTCATGAAAATAAAGAAAACTCTTGGAATGAGAAGGTGTGTCCAAACTTTTAGTCTGTACTAATATATATATATATATATATATATATATATATATATATATATATAAAAATCTCCTGCAAGCAGCATCTTTGGAGCGGTGAGAGGAGCGGTCCTTTACCGCTCCTTCGCAATTAAAACAATGTCAAGACGCGGTAATACTGACCGCAATGTGCCTCTGCAGAGGCGCATTGCGGGCGGTATTAACCCTTTATCGGCCGCTAGCGGCAGAATCCCGTGGCAATTCCGACGGTATAGCGTGTACATCCACTTTAAGCAATAGTGGTAACTCAGGATCATCTTCTTCAAAACAAAGAATTTAGACTTTGATTCCTTCTTAGATAAAATACATTTGCATATTAATACAGAGGAGTCCGAGGAGGAAGTACAAAAAACTGTGGAGTCGGAGTCTGAACATTTATCTACTGACTCCACAGCCCTGGCTATACCGCCACCGTGCCTCCCGCCCCAGTGTGAAAGGGGCCTAAGTGTCATTGTCCTGGCAGGATTCTGTTCCTTATTTAAATTGTGTTTTTCCCATTGCCTTCTGTTTCCATCTTGTAATGAAAAACCAAGGTGTCCCTGGAAACAGTTCTTGGACAATGAGTATTCATTCAGCCTAATGCACAATTCCTTCTTTTTGTCTCCCAATTGTTCCTGCTAGTGGAAACTGGGTGCAGCTTCCAGAGCAATGCAGCAGGATGTGAGCAGAAGACAGGAAGCTACAGCTAATGATGAGAAGGGGGGGTTACACTGATCATGCATGCCCCAGGGGGTGTGCCCCTGTCATTCAACCAGGAAGAGCAGCGTCAGGTGAAGGATTGAGCAGAATCGTACAAGACAGCACTGAAGAAGGAGGTGAGTATTGCATCAGAATTTAACTTTTTTTTTACATTTTTAACAAGAAGCTGAAGTTTAAAAATACACAAATACTGTGGAAAGAACAGTAACCTATAGCAGCCTATTTGTTCTGAATGGATGAAAGGACTATAATTCTATTTTTACATTGTTCTGCACCTCATGGAACAAAATACATGTAGTACTTTGACCCAGGTAGCTAGGTTCTTCCTAAGTCTAGTTATGAAGTCAAATCTGCCCCCCTCCCTGCGTGGCAAATCCAACAACAGCTTTGGTGGTAACAGGTATCCATTGGAACTGGATCCATGCAGCTTGTCTTGGCTCTAAACACTCCTCCGAGACAAGAGGAATGCAGAGGGAGAGTGGGGTGTGTCAGCCTCCTATCTCTCTGCATTTCTCTTGCTGTAGCTTGTCTCAGGAAAGTGCTCTGAGCCAAGATAAGCTGCAGTCACCTTGGATTTGTCTTCAAACTATTGTTGGAATTGATTCGTGGGGAGGGGCAAGTTGGACTCGTAAGTAGACTTTGGAATCATTTAACCAAATTTAAACAAGGTACTACATGTACTTTGTCCCATAGGGCAGAACAATGTAAAAAAAAATCATCATGGTTTCTCTTTTTTAAAGCGGTGCAAGCTGAAATTTGATACAGGTTGTGGTGGGCTTCTTGCAACTTCATTATCGGAAAGTTGAATAAGATGTATTGGACACATTTGTAACTGCCATGCTTTCCATCTGTATAATTCATCTCTGTTTCTGATTCCATTGTGTCCTGTTTATGCAGATATCTTGTTGTGTGTTCCAATTGTATTTCATTGTTACCAATATACATTAGATATATAATTTGTAGCGCTGTTCCAAGTGTTGTGAAAACACGATATATCTTGAAAAATAACTAAATAACATATAACAATGGATATATATATATAAAGGATGAACAAAATCACCAATGTGAATGATGTACAATCAAAATACAAAAACATATGTATGTTGGAAACCATTATTTCCAATGAATAGTCCAATAAAAACAAAAATTGGTGCTGGTGTTTCCAAAATATGAACGTGACACACACTGGGGCTTATTTACTAATGAAGCTGCGCTGCGCCGGTACATGCCTTAATTAGTGCGCTGGATGAAGCCCTAATTAGGCGCATGAACCGGCCGCAGCAGCAGCGCGATGTGATTGATAAGTAAAGCCGCCGCCGAACTCCCTGTATAAGTCTATGGGGGAAATCTTAATTGTGAATTTTAAAGGCTAATCTGCAAGTTTTGTCCTAAAAAGTGTTTGGGGACCTCAGTCCTGCCCCAGGGGACATGTACCAATGCTTTTTTTATTTTTTAAAACATCCGTTTTTTCGGGAGCAGTGATTTTAATAATGCTAAAAGTGCAATAATAAAAGTGTAATTTTCCTTTAAATTTCGTACTATGGGGGTCTCTAATGTCAGCATGTGAAAAAGCGCATGTTTCCCGTGGTTAGAACTGTCTCTGCACAAAATGTCATTTTTCAAAGGAAAAAAGCCATTTAAAACTGACTCGCGGCAATAATGAATTGTCGGCTCCCGGCAATTGCAGGAGAATTCATTCATTAAAAAAAGGAAAAAAAAAGCGTGGGGGTCCCCCCAAATTCAATAACCAGACCCTTTAGGTCTGGTATGGATATTAAGGGGAACCCCGCCGTCAATTTAAAAAAAAAATGACGTGGGGTTCCCCCCAAATATCCATAACCAGACCCTTCAGGTCTGGTGTGGAATTTAAGGGGAACTCCACCCCAAATTTAAAAAAAAAATGGCGTGGAGTCCCCCCTAAAATCCACACCAGACCCCTTATCCGAGCACGTTGACCTGGCCGGCCGCAGAAAAGAGGGGGGGACAGAGCGCGGCCCCCCCCCTCTCCTGAACCGCACCAGGCCACATGCCCTCAACATTGGGAGGGTGTTTTGGGGTGCCCCCCAAAACACCTTGTCCCCATGTTGATGAGGACAAGGGTCTCTTCCCCACAACCCTTGCCCGGTGGTTGTGGGGGTCTGCGGGCAGGAGGCTTATCGAAATTTGGAAGACCCCTTTAACAAAGGGGCCCCCCAGATCCCGGCCCCCCCCCTGTGTGAAATGGTAATGGGGTACCTTGTACCTCTACCATTTCACGAGTAAAAAAAAGTGTCAGCAGGTGAAAAAGCACACTTTTCCTGTGGTTAGAAATATGTCTCTGCACAAAATGACATTCTGAAAAAAAAAAAAGCCATTTAAAACTGACTCGCGGCTATAATGAATTGTCGGCTCCCGGCAATTGCAGGAGAATTCATTCAGCGTGGGGGTTTCAATAACCAGACCCTTTAGGTCTGGTATGGATATTGCCGTCAATTTAAAAAAAAAATGACGTGGGGTTCCCCCCAAATATCCATAACCAGACCCTTCGGGTCTGGTGTGGAATTTAAGGGGAACTCCACCCCTGGCGTGGAGCAGACCCCTTATCCGAGCATGTTGACCTGGCCGGCCGCAGAAAAGAGGGGGGGACAGAGCGCCCCCCCCCCTCTCCTGAACCGCACCAGGCCACATGCCCTCAACATTGGGAGGGTGTTTTGGGGTGCCCCCCAAAACACCTTGTCCCCATGTTGATGAGGACAAGGGTCTCTTCCCCACAACCCTTGCCCGGTGGTTGTGGGGGTCTGCGGGCAGGAGGCTTATCGAAATTTGGAAGACCCCTTTAACAAAGGGGCCCCCCAGATCCCGGCCCCCCCCCTGTGTGAAATGGTAATGGGGTACCTTGTACCTCTACCATTTCACGAGTAAAAAAAAGTGTCAGCAGGTGAAAAAGCACACTTTTCCTGTGGTTAGAAATATGTCTCTGCACAAAATGACATTCTGAAAAAAAAAAAAAGCCATTTAAAACTGACTCGCGGCTATAATGAATTGTCGGCTCCCGGCAATTGCAGGAGAATTCATTCATTAAAAAAAGGAAAAAAAAAGCGTGGGGGTCCCCCCAAATTCAATAACCAGACCCTTTAGGTCTGGTATGGATATTAAGGGGAACCCCGCCGTCAATTTAAAAAAAAAATGACGTGGGGTTCCCCCCAAATATCCATAACCAGACCCTTCGGGTCTGGTGTGGAATTTAAGGGGAACTCCACCCCAAATTAAAAAAAAAATGGCGTGGAGTCCCCCCTAAAATCCACACCAGACCCCTTATCCGAGCATGTTGACCTGGCCGGCCGCAGAAAAGAGGGGGGGACAGAGCGCCCCCCCCCCCTCTCCTGAACCGCACCAGGCCACATGCCCTCAACATTGGGAGGGTGTTTTGGGGTGCCCCCCAAAACACCTTGTCCCCATGTTGATGAGGACAAGGGTCTCTTCCCCACAACCCTTGCCCGGTGGTTGTGGGGGTCTGCGGGCAGGAGGCTTATCGAAATCTGGAAGACCCCTTTAACAAAGGGGCCCCCCAGATCCCGGCCCCCCCCCTGTGTGAAATGGTAATGGGGTACCTTGTACCTCTACCATTTCACGAGAAAAAAAAATGTAAGGGGTTAAAAACGACAAGAGCCGGTTTTTGACAAGTCCTTTATTATCTTCTTTCTTCTTTCCTTCGGGTTTCTTCCTTCTTCTTCTTCCTCTGCTTCTGTCTTGGGTCTTCTATTCCCGCATCTTGCCCGGCGTGTTCTTCCATCTTCTTCCGCTGTCCTTCTCGTCCGCATCTTCTTCTCCTTCTTCTTCTTCGCCGGAGCGGCCGTTTCCAATTGAAATCCCTGCTGTCTGCCGGACCACGCCCCCCCTCTGACGCCACGGGCAAGCTCTTAGGAAAGTCCCCGTGTGGTGCCTGTGCGTCAGAGGGGGGCGTGGTCACATGTTCCAGAAAGCGGGCAATTCAATTGGAAGCGGCGACTCTGGCAAAGAAAAAGCCGCGCACAAGCTTCAAATTGAATTGCCCGCCCTCTGACTTGTGACCACGCCCCCCTCTGACGCACTGGCAGCACACTCCTAAGAGCTTGCCCGGGGCGTCAGAGGGGGGGGGCGTGGTCCGGCAGACAGCGGGGATTTCAATTGGAAGCGGCCGCTCCGGCGAAGAAGAAGAAGGAGAAGATGATGCGGACGAGAAGGACAGCGGAAGAAGATGGAAGAACACGCCGGGCAAGATGCGGGAATAGAAGACCCAAGACAGAAGCAGAGGAAGAAGAAGGGGGAGGAAGAAGAAACCCGAAGGAAAGAAGAAAGAAGATAATAAAGGACTTGTCAAAAACCGGCTCTTGTCGTTTTTAACCCTTTACATTTTTTTTACTCGTGAAATGGTAGAGGTACAAGGTACCCCATTACCATTTCACACAGGGGGGGGGGCCGGGATCTGGGGGGCCCCTTTGTTAAAGGGGTCTTCCAGATTTCGATAAGCCTCCTGCCCGCAGACCCCCACAACCACCGGGCAAGGGTTGTGGGGAAGAGACCCTTGTCCTCATCAACATGGGGACAAGGTGTTTTGGGGGGCACCCCAAAACACCCTCCCAATGTTGAGGGCATGTGGCCTGGTGCGGTTCAGGAGAGGGGGGGGGCCGCGCTCTGTCCCCCCCTCTTTTCTGCGGCCGGCCAGGTCAACGTGCTCGGATAAGGGGTCTGGTGTGGATTTTAGGGGGGACTCCACGCCATTTTTTTTTTATTTGGGGTGGAGTTCCCCTTAAATTCCACACCAGACCCGAAGGATATTTGGATATTTGGGGGGAACCCCACGTCATTTTTTTTTAAAATTGACGGTGGGGTTCCCCTTAATATCCATACCAGACCTAAAGGGTCTGGTTATTGAATTTGGGGGGGACCCCCACGCTTTTTTTTTGGTGTTTTTAATGAATGAATTCTCCTGCAATTTCCAGGAGCTGACAATTCATTATAGCCGCGAGTCAGTTTTAAATGGCTTTTTTCCTTCAGAATGTCATTTTTCACATGCTGACATTACACCCAGGGCCGCCATCAGGGGGGTACAGGCAGTACACCTGCAGGGCCGCCATTAGGGGGGTACAGGCATTACACCGCCCGGGGGTCCCCAGGGGCCCGGAGGCCACTAAGGGCCCCAGATGGCAAGCCCTTTTTTTTATCAAAAAATATATATATTTAAAAAAAAATATATATTTTTTTTATATATTTGTCTTTTTTTTTTTTATGAAAGGGCCCAGAGGTCCCCAGGGCCCTGGAAGGCAACCCCCTTGTTTTTTAATTTTTTGCGATAAATGTTATATTTTAAAAAAATATATATATATATTTTCTCTCTTTTTTCTTTTTATTTTATAAAGAGCACAGAGGTCCCCAGGGCCCCGGATGGCTACCCCCCTTTTTTATATATATTTTTCTTTATTTCTTATTTCTGTCTAAATTTTTGTAAAGGGCCCCCCCGCTCCTCAATTTGCGGCACCACCCCCCCCGCTTCTCAATTTCATGCGGCAGCACCCCCCCCCCGGTTCTCTGCTCCAGGGGGCCCATGCCTGAAGCTGTGTAAGGGGCCCCAAAATTCCTGATGGCGGCCCTGTACACCTGTAAGGGGCCCGGGGGTCCGGAGGTGCCCAGATGCCTGGAGGCCCCCCAGCGCCCCAGATGGTAACCCCCCTTTTTTTTTTTGGTATATATATTTTTTAGTTGGTTTTTGTAGGATTTTTTATTAAAGGGCCAATTTTTGGAATTTAATATTTTTTAGCAGTCCGGAGGTCCCCAGGGGCCCAGAGGCCCCCAGGGCCCCGGGTGGCAACCCCCCATATTTTTTGTTATTAAAGGGCCAATGTTTTGTTTTAGGGGTCTGGAGGTCCCCAGTGGCCCGGAGATCCCCAGGGCTCCAGATGACAACCCCCCACCTTTAAAAAAAAATATATATATATATTTTTATATATTTTTTGGTTATTTTTTTAACATATATATATATATATATAATATAATTATGAAAGCTCCCAGAGGGCCCCAGATGACAACCTTTTTGCTTATAAAAATGTTATAAACATTTTCCCCAGGTTTGTTATTTTTTACTTTAATTTCTTTTTTAAAGTGTATTTTGTGCGTGAAGTCGAGAGAGAGGAGCTGGACTTGCAATCGCCATCCTTCTCCATGCCCCCGGTGGCAATGGTGGGTGTGAGGGGGGCCTCCCACTCACCCCACCTGCTACACTTGGGAGCCCGATGGGACAGAGGGACTCCCCCTATGAGGGAGTGTAGCCCACCCAGCCAGCCCTGTAGGTCCTTCGCCTCCCTTTATTTTAGGAGACCTCATGGCCAAAGTGCGTGCAAGTGTGGTGTTTTTTTTTGGGGGGGGGTGGGCGTACTAAGCACAGGCGTACCTTGCATAGCACACCCACCGGGAGCCGGGCTGAGACCACCAAACTCAATTCACATGTAGCCGAGACCGGGATCCGAACCCTTGGCTGCAGAGTTGAACAGCTTGTCAGCGCAGTGCCATTCACGTTGAGCCACCGCAGCTCCCACCCCATGTTATTTTTTTTTAGATTTTTGGTAGTTATTTTTTTATAAAGGGCCCAGAGCTCCCAAGGCAACCCCCTTTTTTATTATTTTATATATATATATATAGATATTGTAATTTATTTTTCATTAAAGGGCCCAGAGGTTTATTTTTATTAAAGGGCCCAGTGGTCCCCAGGGCCCCCGGATGGCTACCACCCTTTTTAATATATATTTTTCTATATGTATTTTTTAGTAAAGGAACCCCCCGCTTATCAAATTGCGGCAGCCCCCCCCCTTCTCAATATGAGGCGGCACCCCCCCCCTATTCTCTGCTCCAGGGGGCCCATGCCTGAAGCTGTGTAAGGGGCCCCATAATTCCTGATGGCGGCCCTAATTGCCCCCCCCCCCCCATGGTACGAAATTTCAAGGAATTTTTCACTTTTATTGTTGCACTTTAACCACTTCCATACCGCGCCTATTCTGGCACTTCTCTCCTTCATGTAACAATTATATTTTCTTCCTTGAAAATTACTCAGGACCCCCAAACATTATATATATTTTATTAACAAACACCCTAGGGAATAAAGTGGCGGCCATTTTTTCGGACACATTTCCAACAGTATTTGCGCCAAAAATTTTCTAACGTTTTTTTTTTTTTTTGGCTTTCAAAAAAAAAAACCTGTTTCATGAATGACAAAATAAGAAAGCAGTAAAGCTAGCCCAATTTTTAGGGATAAGGTAAAAGATGATGTTACACCGAGTAAATAGATACCTAACTTGTCACGCTTTCATATTGCGCACACTCATGGAATGGCGCTAAACTTCGTTATTAAAAATCTCCATAGGCAACGCTTGACTTTTTTTCTCAGGTTACCACTTGTGAGTTACAGAGGAGGTCTAGTGCTAAAATTATTGCTCTCACTCTAACGCAGGCTATGATACCTCACATGTGGGGTTTGAAGGATGTTTACATATGTGGGTGGGACTTGCATGCGTGTTCGCTTCTGAGTGCGAGCTACTAGGGACAGGAGCATTTAAATTCCTTTTTTATTTTATTTTTTAACTTAATATTTTAATTTTTGCACTTGTTTGTCCCTTTTTTTGTATTATTTTTCACTTTTCTTCATATTACAAGGAATGTAAACATCCCTTGTAATAGGACTAGTGTGTGACAGGTCCTCTTTATAGAGAAAGGCGGGGTCAATTAGACCCCACATCTGTCCTCCAGGCTGGAAAGCATGGAATTGGTAAAAAAAAAAACATCTCATGCTTTCAGCTGCGATCATGTTCGTTCAGCACAGTAGTGTAGTGTGTAGCATGTTCACCTAGCAGCAAAAGGGTTGCTGGTTTGAATCCCGCCCGTGACACTATCTGCCTGGAGTTTGCATGTTCTCCCTGTGCGGGTTTCCTCCCACAATCTAAAAACATGCTGTAAATTGGATCCTGTCTAAATAAGCCCTAATATGCACTAGGATATTTAGGTTTTGTGCTTCCCTAGGCCTGACCAAATTTTGGCACCCCCTAATAGAAAAATGACCCACCCTTCCTGTCAAGGCCACACCCTGTATTTTTATGACCCACCCAGGAATTTTCAGGGGACACACACAAGTTCTGTGGGGGGGGGACCTGGGGGGGCCCTTAATTTGCCTAGTTTTTCGATCACTTCCTGTTTGGCTATGGGGCAGGAAGTGAAGGCCAATCTCCCCAAACGGACAGGGATAATACAAAATAAACTGACAGAGCTTCTAACCCCCCCCCCCCCCCCCCAACTCTATCCAAAATGAAAGAAATCCAAAAAATAAAAGTGATGATTATAGTTCCAGTTTAACCCCAAATTTCAGATCATTTTATTGAGAGGCTTAAGAAAATATAACCATGCCAATAGGCCAGGATCCAGCGTTGCTAATATGTATGAATGTGTGTTAGGGACCCCCACAAACACCACCCAATGTTAAATCAACTATTTTCTTGTTTGTTTTGGGGATGCCTGCACCCCTGATAGGGTAAAGACACCTCACAAATGTTGTCACTTTCTACTTAATTCATTCACTTCCTGCCACACAGCCAAACAGGAAGTGAGGGAAACACCTGAGTAATGTTTTGTTGGGGACACAGATCAATATAAATAGTTTCCCATTTTGGAAATTGTATTTTGCTGTGTACACCCCAAATTAGTAGGAATCTTGGACTTTGGGGTCCATTTACTAAAGGCAAATCCACTTTGCACTACAAGTGGACAAGCAAGGAAGAAAACTCAAAACTTGGCGGGATTGGAAGTAAGAAACCATCAGTGCTTCCCTTCTGATTTTCATTGCCTACGCTTCTACTGCAGAGCGGCTTTGCCTTTACTAAACCCCAAAATAACTAATCATTTGGGGTGTACACTGCAGTGCAATTTGCTTAATGGTGACACTAGTTAGATTGACCTGTGTCCCGAAGAAAAGACCATTGGTAGGGTTTTAACCTCACTTCCTGTTCAGCTGTGTGACAGGAAGTGAAGCCAATTTTAGGAAAAGGGACACAAAGCCCAACCTAAAAACACTAGCAGGGGTTCTAACACTCAATTGGCTTCCCTCAAACAACCCACAATTAGAATAGGATTGTCTTGTGCTAGTTTCAAGCACAGCGCTGTAAATCAGCACTTCAAGCCTGTCCACCAATACACCACCCCCTCCAACAGGCCATGTTTGCAGCTAATCCTACATCTTGCACATGTGCTTTAAAAAGTCAGTCTGGACATCAATTCTAGGAAACATTACTTACCGCTTTGTCCTTCCTTTTCTGGTGACTAAACATTTCATGCATACACACCAGGAAAGAGCTTAGAGACAAATCACACTTGATGGTTTAGGCCCAAACTAGTTCAGCTGCAGCGGTTGAAATCCATAGCATGAAAAAAATATCACAAAACAAACTTCAAAATTTGAAAGTAATTTTATTGGTCCACAAAACAAGGAAAGCAAAACAAAAAATTACAAATAAACACACCAAAAATATATAAAAACACCTAAAAACAAAAAAGACCAACGTTTATTTCAGTCATTGGAAAATAAATCATGCTTTTGAAATAACAGGATAGACCCACAGGATTAAAACATTAGTCATTAACATCTTGAGAAACATTTAGCAAAATTATGTAGCAGAGAAAACATCAAAAAATACAAAACTTGCTCCAAAACATCTCTGTTTCACTCCGCCATTACTTCCAGCCAGCAAATCTGCCCCCTCTGAGGGGCAGCTGACATGTGCAGTATCCACGCTTTTTATAACATGTGTGCTAATGAACCAATTGGAAACACATGAAGAAATGTCAGCCTCTAGTTTGTGTGCACTTGTAACTGCTTACACCTGTGTCCTTAAATTACTAAGCCAAAAAAACAGCTTTCTGAGCATGCTCAGAAAGATGCATGTCATTTTCAGGCTGAAACTTCAAGCTTCTTTTTCTAAGTGTTCGAGCATGCCCAGTTCACTCGAAATGCAGTACCAGAATCAAATCTGCAATGGCGGATGAAAGCATTAGAGGTGTTTAATTTTTTTTTGGTCCCCCTGAAGTGATGCTTTACAAGCTGAACGGGAGGTCTTATAGAATTTTTACGTAACAAACCTAAATAGTAATAATTTAAACGCCCCTGTCCCTAGTAGCTCGCAGTCAGAAGCGAACAAGCAGCATTTTTATTGTTTCCGGTTACCAGTTTAGATTTACAGATGAGGTCTAGTGCTAAAAATATTCCTCTTGCTGTTACGCACGCTATGATACCTCACATGTGTGGTTTGAAGAATGTTTCCATATGTGGGCGGGCCTTAAATGTGTAAGCCCCGCCCACATATTGAACCCCCGTTCAAACCCCACATGTGAGGTATCATAGCGTACGTTAGAGCGAGAGCAATACTTTTAGCACTAGACCTCCTCTGTAAATCTAAACTGGTAACCTGAAACACATAAAAAAGCGTTGCCTATGGGTATTTTCAAGTACTGAAGTTTGGCGCCATTCCATGAGTGTGTGCAATATTAAAGTGTAACATGTTGGGTATCTATTTACTCGGTGTAACATCATCTTTCACATTATGGCCATAAATTGGGCTAACTTTAGTGTATTCTTAATTTGTAACCACTTGAGCCTCAGAGCATATTACTGGTCACTGACGGGGCCAGTTTTTGCATTTCAACACTGCGTCATTTTGACTGACAATTGCGTGGTTGTGCGACGTGGCCCCCAAACAAATTTGGCGCCCTCATCCACCTCTGCATTTTTTCTTATTTTTGCTTGACCCAAAAATATAGCGACAATTTGGTAAATAAAAAAACATCTTTTTTACTGTTTGCTATAATAAATCTCCCCCAAAATATATTCAAAAAATGTTTGCCCTCAGTTTAGGCCGATAAGTATTCTTCGACATATTTTTGTTTGCAAAAAATCACAATAAGCGTTTGATTGGTTTGGGCAAAAGTTCTAAGTAGGGGTTGGTCTTATGGGTTTTTTTGGAATAGTTTTTTGTTTTACTAGTAATGGTGGCTATCATTGTTTTTTCTGGCTACTGCGACATTGTGGCGGACACATTTTTGTGAGATTTGGCATTTTTCTAGCGAGAAATGGTATAGAAATGCATTGCTTACTATAAAAATGACACTGGCAGGGAAGGGGTTAACACTAGGGGCGCGGAAGGGGTTGAATATGTTACCTGGGTGTGTTCTAACTGTAAAGGGGGTGGGACTGTGTAGGGGAAATGACAGATCGCTGTTCATACATTGTAGGGACAGACGAGCAGGCATTCCCCCCCCCCCTGACAGGACCGGGATAAAGGGGAACTCCACCCCAAATTATAAAAAAAAACGGCGTGGGGGTCCCCCTTCAGGTGCACAACAGGCTCTTAGATTTGATCTGGAACATAAGGGGTTAAACCCACGCCAAAAACGGCGTGGGGTTCCCCCTCAGATCCAGACCAAACCCTTCTCCCAGGCACGCAGTCTGGCCGGACAGGAATGGGGGTGGGGACGAGCGAGCGCCCCCCCCCCTCCTGAGCCGTACCAGACCACATGCCCTCGACATGGGGGAGTGTGTGCTGTGGGGGAGGGGGGCACTGCCCCCCCACCCCAAAGCACTCTTGTCCCCATGTCGATAGGGACAAGAGCCTCTTCCCGACAACCCTGGCCGTTGGTTGTCGGGGTATGCGGGCGGGGGGCTTATCAGAATCTGAGAGCCCCCTATATTAAGGGGGCCCCCAGATTCTGGCCCCCCACCCTATGTGAATGAGTATGGGGTACATCGTACCCCTACCCATTCACCGGGTGGAAAAGTGTAAACACAAAAAAATCACACAGAAAAAAATAATTTATTAGTCAGCTCCGGGGGTCTTCTCCTGGGACCCCCCACCACCAGCCCATTGGGCCCCGGGCTTCGCCGTTTTCTGCCGGGGGGGGACACCCACCGATGCTCTCCGCCATGTCCAGCCAGGCCCCCACCCCAAAATAAGCTCTTTCAGATCCGGGGGGGGCCGGCCGAAAAAAGCAGAGAACAACGGGGGCGGAGCCCCTCGGTCTTCCAGACGTTTTCTGCCGGGGGGGCTCCAGCCCCGCACCGGTCTTCGCCGCCGCCTTCCGCCGGGGGGGACACCCACCGATGCTCTCGGCCATGTTCGGCCAGGCCCCCTACCCCAAATCAAGCTCTTTTACATCCGGGGGGGGGGCGGCGGAAATGGCGGAGAACGGGGGCGAAACCCCTCCTCGGTCTTCGCCTTCCGCCGGGGGGGTACACCTACCCCCCCCGGTCTTCGCCGCCGCCTTCCGCCAAAGGGGGGTACACCTACCCCCCCCCCCCGGTCTTCGCCGCCGCCTTCCGCCGGGGAGAGAGACACCCACCGATGCTCTCCGCCATGTTCGGCCAGGCCCCCTACCCCAAATCAAGCTCTTTTACATCCGGGGGGGCCGGCGGAAATGGCGGAGAACAAAGGGGGCGTCGCCACTCCTCGGTCTTCTAGCCGTTTTCTGCCGGGGGGGGGAAACACCCACCCATGCTCTCCGCCATGCTCGACTGGGCCCCCACCCCAAAAGTAAGCTCTTTCACATCCGGGGGGGGCCAGCCGAAAAACGGCGGAGAACAACGGGGGTGTCGCCCCACCTCGGGCTCCTCCGCTTCTGCCTGGCTCCTCCCGAGGCCAGGGCTTCTTTCGCCGTCTTCCGCCGGAGGGCGCCACTCTCCGGGCTTCTCGTGGCTGTCTTCCGCCGCGGGGCCCAGGCCTTGTTCCGCCGCCGCCCCCTTCGAATTTTTCTGCCTGGACGGGGGTCGCACATCCCATCCAGGACTTGGACGTGGCGGGCTTCTCTTCGCTGTTTTCTGCCGCTGCCCCCTTCACCACGAAGCTCCGTGCTTGTTTGATGAGGGGAGTGGGCTTCCGTCGTCTTCTACCGGGGCGAGGGTCGTACATCCCACCCCGGATTTCTTCGCCGGCTTCTGCCCTGGCTCCTCCCGGGGCCAGGGCTTCTTTTGCCGTCTTCCGCCGGAGGGCGCCACTCTCCGGGCTTCTCGTCGTTGTCTTCCGCCGCGGGGGCCAGGCCTTCTTCTTTGCCGCCCCCTTCGAATTTTTCTGCCTGGACGGGGGTCGCACATCCCATCCAGGACTTGGACGTGGCGGGCTTCTCGTCGCTCTCTTCTGCCGCTGCCCCCTTCACCACGAAGCTCTGTGCTTGTTTGATGAGGGCAGCGGGCTTCCGACGTCTTCTACCGGAGCGAGGGTCGTACATCCCACTCCGGATTTCGTCGCCGGCTTCTGCCTGGCTCCTCCTGGAGCCAGGTCTTCTCGTCGCTGTCTTCCGCCGCGGGGTGACACTCGTGGGCTTCTTCTTCCATTCGATGTTGACACGGCGAGGTCCGGCGCTGAAATGCCTTGTGAGCGGCGGGCAAGGACTTATATTGGCATAGGGCGTGGGCGTGGTTATGCCACCATGTGACCTTAACCCATGTGACAGTGATGTGATGTGACATCACTGTCACATGGGTTAAGGTCACATGTTGGCATAACCACGCCCACGCCCTATGCCAATATAAGTCCTTGCCCGCCGCTCACAAGGCATTTCAGCGCCGGACCTCGCCGTGTCAACATCGAATGGAAGAAGAAGCCCGCGAGTGTCACCCCGCGGCGGAAGACAGCGACGAGAAGACCTGGCTCCAGGAGGAGCCAGGCAGAAGCCGGCGACGAAATCCGGAGTGGGATGTACGACCCTCGCTCCGGTAGAAGACGTCGGAAGCCCTCATCAAACAAGCACGGAGCTTCGTGGTGAAGGGGGCAGCGGCAGAAGAGAGCGACGAGAAGCCCGCCACGTCCAAGTCCTGGATGGGATGTGCGACCCCCGTCCAGGCAGAAAAATTCGAAGGGGGCGGCAAAGAAGAAGGCCTGGCCCCCGCGGCGGAAGACAACGACGAGAAGCCCGGAGAGTGGCGCCCTCCGGCGGAAGACGGCAAAAGAAGCCCTGGCCCTGGGAGGAGCCAGGGCAGAAGCCGGCGAAGAAATCCGGGGTGGGATGTACGACCCTCGCCCCGGTAGAAGACGACGGAAGCCCGCTGCCCTCATCAAACAAGCACGGAGCTTCGTGGTGAAGGGGGCAGCGGCAGAAGAGAGCGACGAGAAGCCCGCCACGTCCAAGTCCTGGATGGGATGTACGACCCCCGTCCAGGCAGAAAAATTCGAAGGGGGCGGCGGCAGAAGACCCTCAAAGTTAAAACCACGTTCACCAGGTGAATGGGTAGGGGTACGATGTACCCCATACTCATTCACATAGGGTGGGGGCCCGAAATCTGGGGGCCACCTTATTAAAGGGGGCTCCCAGATTCTGATTGGCTCCCGCCCGCATACCCCGACAACCAATGGCTAGGGTTGTCGGGAAGAGGCTCTTGTCCCGATCGACATGGGGACAAGAGTGCTTTGGGGTGGGGGGGCAGCGCCCCCCTACCCCAAAGCACACACTCCCCCATGTCGAGGGCATGTGGTCTGGTACGGCTCAGGAGGGGGGGGGGGCGCTCGCTCGTCCCCACCCCCATTCCTGTCCGGCCAGACTGCATGCCTGGGATGAGGGCTTGGTACGGATCTGGGGGGGAACCCCACGCCGATTTTGGCGTGGGTTAACCCCTCACGTTCCGGACCAAGCCGAAGAGCCTATTGTGCCCCTGGGGGGGAAGCCGCGCCGGTTTCAAATTTGAAATTTGGCGCGGAGTTCCCCTTCAGTGTCAGCGCAGCCCGAGAACAGCTCGGAGCTTGCCGTGCGCCGCTCCAGGCAGTGCAAACACTGCTACGCCGCTTGGTATTTACCAAGATTTTCCCGGCGTACTGAAGAGGCGCACGCAAAGCCCCGATTTATCCCTCTGCGCATGCCCAGTATGCAAATGAACCTTCCGAGGTTCTAGCGTACTTTGCAAGCGCACGGGGATCGGGTACCAAAAGTCACTTTCCCTTTCAAATCGGCCCGCCACACACGTTCAAACACATGTCACTACACTTCCCCTGCATCACCCCCCTCCCTCCCCTCATAAACTCCCGCCCGAATCCCCGATGTTTACATTACTAAATGCCGCACGCCAGCTCTGTACTGGCGTGCCGTGCGCCCTCTCCTGGGCGCATTAGGCACTTTAGTAAATGAGGAAACACGCTGCACTGGCAGTGTGTTTCTTTTGTAAATGTCAAAAACAGTTTTACTCCTGCTTGTGCACCATGAGTCTTGGCGCACAGGCTTGGTAAATCAGCCCCACTGTGTTGAACCCTGAAAAGCATATGCTCAAAGGGTCAACAAAGCTTGGTATATTCACTTGTAATGTCGCTGTGAGACCGAGTCAGTCCTTGATTGTGGCGGCTGCGTCCATTTTCTTTTTTCATGCTATGTACATCGCTTTCTTTGTACCCTGAATGCATACGTTTCCAAAAGTCGCACGGCAGAAAAGGGCTTTTAAAAGACAGCAGTGTTAAAATGGCTACGATAGATTAGGGAAGTGGTATCTTTGCCTCAGCCTTATAAGTCATACATGAAACTGAGTGTTTGTATTTAGGGTACAAAGAAAGCGATGTCAAGAAAATGTACATAGCCTGAAAAAAGAAAACGGATGCAGCCGCCACAATCAAGGACTGACTCGGTCTCACAGCGACATTACAAGTGATTATACCAAGCTTTGTTGACCCTTTGAGCATATGCTTTTCAGGGTTCAACACTCTTGGTAAGCCTCTTTCCATCTGGTGGCGGTCCTTTTCACAGTGTGTGTCCCGTTCATATTTTGGGAACACCAGCACCAATTGTTGTTTTTATTGGACTATTCATTGGAAATGTATGGTTTCCAACATACATTTGTTTTTGTATTTTGATTGTACATCATTCACATTGGTGATTTTGTTCATCCTTTATATATATATATATATATATATATATATATATATATCATATATTCTTATGTTGTTTAGTTATTTTTCAGGATATATAGTGTTTTCACAACACTTGGGACATTATTCAGCGCTACAATTTATATGTCTTGTTTGTCACTTTCCACTTGTCTATTGGTATTTTGTAGCTGCTTATTCACCCAGATAGCATGGATTTATTTTATATTTGTTATTTTTACCAATATACATTACTGTAGTCAGTACACACTTTACTGCAATACTTCCAGGATAAGAATGGAGAAGGAGCACAAGAACTGGAAAAATTGCAAAGCGGTCGCATGAAAGTCCTTCAGATGAATGTCTGCAGTGATAAAGAAGTTGCCCATGCTGTGGAATTTGTGAAGGAGCACCTTGAGGACCCAGAGAAAGGTGGATAATAGATATAAAAATCTGCCATGTGCCCAACTTTATTCTAATCATCAGTATGTTTACAGGAGCCGATAAAGGTGTTTTCTTTATTGTCCATTAAAGGACACAGATTCAGATACAGTTGATTATACTGCCGCCTGCAAAAGGTTTGGATAGTGGCAAACAGAAAAAATTGGCCAGCCTCCTTATAATCTCTACTCTACCCAGCAAGCTTTGCTGAGGAAAATCTACCTTATATACTCGAGTATAAGCCGAGGCAACTAATTTTACCACAAAAAAATGGGAAAACGCATTGACTCGAGTATAAGCCTAGGGTGGGAAATGCAGCAGTTACTGGTACATTAAATTTCAAAATAAAAGGTAAGTAAGGCAAAAAATATTTTTTTAGTCTAGACTTTAGCCTATACAGGAATATAGTTTTACGTGACAGGCAAAGCATGCTGAGTGTTGGAGTCCAACAGAAGCAATAGATGATGATGGATACAAATTGTCAAACTCTGAACCTTCATCTGCATATTTGTTTTACATTTATCACAGAAAGTACCCATAGTGAGGGTATGTTATTCTTTCATCAGGCAAGTTCAGACCCTATAAACCCTTTTTTGTATACACACACCTCTCCTCTCCCTCCCTCTGCTTTTTTAATCACACACAGCAGTATACCGGTATATCTCGCGCTGTCACGGAGCTGGAGTCTAAACTGTTTGGCAGCCAGTGTGTGCGGATGTTCTCGGGGCAGATCGACGTGCCGCCTCTCCTCTTCCTCCCTCCCTCCGCTTTTTTAATCACACACAGCAGTATATGTCTTGCGCTGTGTCACGGAGCTAGAGTTTGAATTTAACAGCTGTATACTCTCTGTAAGAAAGCCTCGCCTCCTGGATCGTGATAGACGGAACACTCAGCGGCCCGGAGACACCAAAGAACAGAAGGTGGGGCACTGACTCGAGCCGAGGGGGGCATTTTCAGCCCAAAAAAAAGGTCTGAAAAACTCGACTTGTATACAGAATTTTCCTCTGTGATTTCAAACATCATTCCTTGCTACACTGCTGCTTGAGCTGGTCTCTACATAGCAGTTATCTGGATTGGTATTTGCTCAGCCAAGCTTTGAAGACTGTACCTAGACCCCGCTGGACTGCAGATTTTGGGGCTAGCCTGGAATGTGACCTTCAGGCATTGGATTCTCTATTGTGGCATGTTCCATTCCTGAGAATATGGTCTTAATTAGCCATGGAGTTTTTCCATGTTCTAGAGCCCAAGGTGGCGCCATGACAAAAGGAGGCAGGACTGCAAAATGTATTGTCGTGCCAACTGTTTTGCTTGTGGTTCAAGCCTTCTTCCTGTGAGCATTGTGGCTTCCTCCCAGCCTGCAGTTCTTGTGCGGTCATTTCCTGTCTGGCCATGTGTCACTTCCTGTGCGCCGGCTTTTTGGAATCTGCTGTACAACCTCTCTACACTGAACGTCATCAACCTTTACAGTGTTATAGTGAGCTTTTTATCACAGCATCATTTATTTTAAAGAGACAGTTGTCCTTATGTGCTCAAACTTTTTATTAGGCCCTATGGATACAAGCCTTATTTCATTGACTATTTATATAGAAGCATGCACCAGTCTTATGAAGCTGAGCTCATTACCTGTTCTCTAGCACTATCTAGTGATCACCTAACTACAACAGTGGTCTTGTTTGTGTGTTTTTTCTTCTGGAGTTTTCATAGGAGTGTGGAGGTCAAGTGACTAGATTTGAATTCAATTTTTTTTTTTTTTTTTTACACTAAGGCTGTAGCACCT
Organism: Rana kukunoris; assembly: GCA_029574335.1. NCBI lineage: Eukaryota > Metazoa > Chordata > Amphibia > Anura > Ranidae > Rana > Rana kukunoris. The sequence goes on from CM056052.1 coordinate 210,831,713, forward strand.
GGATTTTGGTAATATGCTAAAACACCAGGTGCTACCTTTCTGTTTACATCACTAATTGCCTTTTTAAAATTCCAGGCACGAGGGGCCGAGAGCTGACATTATCTGCAGGCTGGAGTGGCAGACTCTTTGCTCTCTTTTGTGCCATTCAGCCTAGAGAAAACACTATCTCACTGCAACTCCTGCTTGTGAAACACCACCTGGATCACCTGTCTGTTTCCACTGCCTGCCTACAGTGACCTCCAGCCACCTGAAACCCTCATCATTAGCTGCTTGATTTGCGTACCTGATGCCTTGCCTAACATTTGGACCTTGCTGCATTACTGGTGCACGGATGCAACATATATTCGCTAAGACACAGAAGGGACAATGCTGCTGCCACATGTGACCCCACTCCTAATGCTTCTGGGGGTATTTACTTATCCCCAGAAGGCTCCAGCACCTGTAATCTGGAACCCCTATTGCTTTAGAATCATCATCATTGAAATCTCCTTCAGTTCCATCAAGTGAGGCCAAGTCCTCCTCCATGTCCACCCAGTACTTTTTGGCTGTATGTGCTCAGTTATTGGGGCACCCTGCCTAAGTCTATCTCTGATCCTCCTAAATCATTGGATCAGCCTTTGGCCCCTGTTACTATCTGTAACTTGGATGCAGAAACCCAGCAGTCTTTCTTTGAAGAGACTGTCTTTGAGGCACCTCAGTCTTTTTTTTCCCCTCAGTTTTACAAGGGGTTGATTCAAAACTAGTTGATCAACCTGCTGTTCCAGGCATCGAGTCTTCTAGGACTTCAACAGCTAAAAACACCTTTCCACTTCACTTACTATATGAAACATATCTCTATGCAGAATTAAAGCACCCTGAAGAGTCTGGCATTTGGGTGCAGAGAACACCTCTTTTAGCCTACAGGCTAAGCCCTTGTCTCTGGCACTTCCTTCAGTTGCTTTTCATTATATCTCTTGTGGTATTGAACAAAATAATGCAACCTCGCCAATCTCCCAGCATTCCGGAACCCTTTGTCCCTGCCCACATGGGGATTTGGGTTTACGATTTGTACCCCATCTTGACTTGTACTCTCTTCCTTTGAAGCATCCTCTGTCTCTTGGTCCTGTTAAGCCCACTCTTCAGTATCTCTCCTCTCTTTTTTTTTTTTTTTTTTTTAATTTCTGTTTATTAAAGGTTTTATACACATACAACAAAACATTTCTTGGCACACCGCCAAGCTTACTCATCTGTCAACATGACCAGAAACATATAACCGTGCCATCGCAGATGGCATATTCCCAACAACCCCCCCCCCCCCTCATCCCCCTCTACTCAGTTCCCCCTCCCCAACAAACCATATCCGGGTGCATATTGAGTAGTAGCACTCCCTCTCAGTGGCAAGTCACAAACATTTTCCCCAATGCACCTGAAATTAGTTCCCCCTACAGCTCAACACATGCATCAATAGGATTCAATTATCCTTTCCCTTACCCAACCGTTTGGTCAGATTCATACCATGCCCTCCACACCTTCTCGAACTTCCCAACACATCCCCTAGATAGATATGTTGCCTTATAGTATGGGAGCATTGTGTTTACCAAACCTTTCCAAAAAGCAACCTCCGGGGCCCCTGGACTCCTCCATTTAAGCAGAATAGCTTTCTTTCCATAGAACAACAAGATACTCAATAATGTTCTGTGAGCCCTAGAAGGGACCACCTCCTCCACCAGGCCAAGTAAACAGACACTAATTTCCCGTGGGACAGGTACCCCTAGAACCCCTTCAATACAGGCCGTGACCCCGGTCCAAAACAATTGGATCTGGGGGCAATCCCAAAACACGTGATGCGTGTCCGCAGGGGCGAACGTACACCTCCAACATTCAGAGGGCACCGAGGGATATATCGATGCCAACCTGGCAAGGGTATAATACACTCTGTGCAGGAACTTGAATTAGCCTGTCCCTTGCTGCTACCAAATACTTAAATGGACGGTCCCACATATCCTCCCACTCCTCCCCCTGTATACCCGGGACCTCCGCCACCCACCGCTCTCTGCACTTAAGTAATGCTTTGGGACTAGCTTTAAATAGTTCTTTATAGGTCACTGACAAGGTCTTGGGCAGATCCTCAGTCATAAGTAGGTCTTCCAACCTAGAAGGGAAGGATTCAACTGTCTGAGTTCCAAACTGAGTTAGATAGGCATGTCTTAGGCTCAAATAACAAAAAAATTGCGAGTTCGGCAGATCATGTTTGGCTTTCATTTGATCAAACGTCAAAAGTTCCCCATCGCGAGTAACATCCTTGAGCTGTTTGTATCTCTCCTCTCTTGAAGGACTTCCTAACCTACAAGGTCGACTAGAACCATTTCTGGTTGTCTTCTATTTACATGCATTCCTCAAATGCCTGCTACTTCTTGGAGCATTGGCCCTTGTGTTTACTGAGTGGCCTTTCCTGGAATCCCATTGAGGAATGTTTGGATGACCTTTTTGGATCCTTGCCATTGGTACCAATCTGAAGGGTCTAACACATGCAAGATGATTCTCTTTGTTGGAGAATATGCCAAGAGTCAGTATTTGGGTGTTGGTGGTGCCTTCTCCAGGAGGGTGTGGAATCCAGTATGCAACGGGGCAAATAGTCTGTCCTTACATTGGACAACGTTAACAGTACTGCTCTTTGTTGCACTGTCTTCTTAAATGCATTGGAATCTAGTTCTCCTCTACCAGGAAGCTCTGTCTCCTAGGATTGTCAGCAGACAGAACATGCTGGTAATCCTGCTGAAGGGACACTCTGTTGGGGATAGAGTACGTCTGAAGGCCTTTGGTGGACAGGATTTACCTGGGGATAGCTTCTCCTGCTCTGGCTGATCAACAGCCTCTTGACGTTTCTCCAGATGCTGTCTCTTGTTCTGCCCTTAATCATGTGAATGTTCTTGGCAGCGATGCCTAGTCTATTCCTCACTCAGTGACTGTGGCACTTCTCTGAACCAGGCAGGTCTGGACATTTTTATAACCATGTTCACTGTTCAAGATTAGGCAGATCCTGCAGAGTTCATCTCCAGGATCAGGTCACAGAGACGCCTCCAAGTGTTAAAGTGGATTTTTTTTTTTTTTTAACCCACATTTTTTTTGTGGTGTACCATTTTAGGTTTGTGCTATTACTTTCAGCCCTGCCAAGCCTTTCAGAGGTGTCCCATTTGCACCCTATCTTTAAATTTAGGCTGACTTTGTGGGCTTAGATCCTTCCATGTATACTGGCTGGTCTTTTCTTGAAGGCCTGGTCATAGGTTCTCTTGGAGGTTTTCCCCATATATATTATTTTCTGTTGACCACATGATGTTGTGGGTCTCTTTAATGCTTAATTGGGTAGTTATGTTCTACTTTTGATGCAGAAAGTTTTAAAGCCAGAAGATCAACTAGGAATCTAGCAAAGGCATCTCATGTATTTCTGCTGGGATAGGATTCTTTTAAGCACAAATTCTGATCCCCCCCCCCTTTTTTTTTTAACAGGTTACCTCTAGCAGGAGAGCTATCAAATATTAGGAGCTCTAGTCCTAACAACTGGGGACTAATCTCTGGTTTCCAATCATATGATTTCTATGTGAACTGCTAGTGAGCACATGCAGTGTGGATGTTTTTCATTAAAATAAACACATTCTGAAGTGTCTCTCTGTAATGGCAAACATTTTTACTTGTGTATTATACAGTATATTTCCAATTTCCCTTTTCCTGTTCATTTAATGGTCTATACCGGGTGTCACTAAATGGCGGACCGCGGTCCGGTTCCGGCCCCCGTGGCCATTCTGCCTGGACTGCAGCCTCGCCAAGTAGTTCTGTGTCCTCGCTTGCTCGCCCGAACGCCCGCATGCCCCCCCGCCTGCCGCCGCTTTATACATAGCATAGCAGGCACGGAACTTCTCTAATGTCTCTGTCTCCTCCTCCTCCACCTCTCCCCCACACTGCCTGTCTGATTCACACAAGTCATGAAGTTACGGAATGAGTGATTGGTTGATAGGCAGTTCCAGCAATAAATCACTTACTTTTAACAAAGTCCCGCCCTTTGTCCAGAGTGGTCACGCTTCATGCCCTGTGTGAATCAGGTAGGGTTCTCTGGGGAGAGGGGGAGTGCTGTACTGTAAAGGACAGGGATTTAATATCGAGAAAGGACTGTGATTGGGGGGGTCAGTCTGTGATTGAGAGGTCTGTGATGGGGGTCAGTCTGTTATTTGGGGGTCAGTCTGTGTGATGGGTCAGTCTGTGTGATGGGTCGGGTCAGTCTGTAATGAGGGGTCTGTGATTTGGGGGGTCAGTCTGTGATGGGCCAGTCTGTGTGATGGGGAGGTCTGTGATGAGTCAGATCAGTCTGTTATTTGGGGGGTCAGTTTGTGTGATGGGGGGTCAGTCTGTTATTTGGGGGGTCAGTCTGTGTGATGGGGAGGTCTGTGATGGGTCGGGTCAGTCTGTGTGATGGGTCGGGTCAGTCTGAGTGGTATGTCGGGTCAGTCTGTATGATGGGTCGGGGTTGTGATGAGGCAGGGAGGATGTGACATGAGGGGTGGCTGAGGACACTGATGTAAAGGGGGTCTGTGATGTTAAGGGGGGGGGGAACTGAAGACTGATGTAAAAGGGGGTCTGTGATTTCTGCACAAGAAAAACACAGGTCTCTGCAAGGGCAATAGAAAACAATTGTTTTCTATGTGTCCTGTTCACACTTCAACAGCGCCCCTGCGTGCTGGGCAGTGTTGTGCAAAATGCTTACTGTTTTTATGCACCGCAACTGAGCTGTGCTGCATAAAAATTAAAGAAATGTATTTTGAGATTTCAATAAAGTTAAAAGAAAAAAAGCACAGTGTGCGGTGGGGGGCGCTGTGAAGCGGAGGATATCATGTGGAGTCATGGCACCAATATGACATTCGGACCTCCGCTGGAAGAAAATTTTTCTGACCGGACCCCCGTGAATTTTAATTCACTACCTCTGGTCTATACAAAGTGTGCCAGCTAAAAGTCTATTTATGTAGCCCTATTACCTACAGGATTATAATCCATTTAACTTTGGCATACTGACACCACTAAAATTGGCCTTGGCATCTACACATCAATGAGCTCTGGTCATGAAATATTGTTAATGCCGCGTACACACACGACCGTTTTTAATGTCATGGAAAAAACAAAGTTTTTCTCAACGTAATTCTTGTCAAGCCTGCCTTGTATACACATGAAAAAGAAATGCTCGAGCAAAGCACAGTGACGTACAACACGTACGACGCCACTAAAAAGGGGAAGTTCCATTTGAATGGTGCCAACCTTTGGGCATGATTATGCAAATTTCCCTTCTCATAACTTGCTTCTGAGCATGCACGTTTTTTTCCCCGTCGTTAAAGCCTACACACGACCATTTATCACGACGTGAAAAACGTCGAGAAGAAAAAATTGAGCACGTTCTAAATTTTTAATGCCCATTTTTCACTTCGAGAAGCCTACACACGATCGTTTTTAATTACCAATTTAAAAAATGGCATTTTTCTTGTCATGAAAAACGATCGTGTGTACGTGGCATGAGTGTAAAAGTGACATGTAAATTTTGTTAAGTAAGAGCTTGGAAAAAAAATAATGCTTTTTTTTTTCCTCGTACACAAAACTTATTTGAAAAGAGAACCATGTTGGGAATAGCAATCATTAGTGTTCCAGTTGCTGTATAAGAATCTGGCATTTCTGTTCTGTTTTTAGATGCTCACAGGGTCACTATTATGCTTGTTATTAAGACTGAGTTGTTATGTGACTGTAAGGATCTAAAGCTGTAAGCCAGTAAGGCAATGTTGCCAAAGTACAAAGGGATGCACTGTAACCCAAGACACAAACAAGAGAAATAAGTCAAGTCAACTAGAATTTTAGAAAATAAGTATTGATAATGCAAAAAAAGGTAATGGAAACCAGAGAGCAATAAACATTATCAAAGTATTTCTAAGAAGCAATAAACAACCTTACAGCTAACTTTTGAAATGCACTGCCCCTCTTGTATACCTGCAAGTTTGTTACATGCTTAACACAATCACTATTATTCAACAATACTTTTCTCTTAACTTTCTCCCAAGTTACTGTAATTCAGTAGCTGTACCCACACCAGTCTGTGCAGGGCGCAAATTTTCTTGCACTACAGTATATGGCCCTTCTAAAATGGTTAAATTGGAGCCTCTTAACGTAAACACAGAAACAATAAACATAAAAGTACCATCATCCTAAATATCGATTAGAAAGATCAAGTTTACCTAGGACCCCAAAAGTGACCCAGGAATAGCTTGGAAGTGGGGGAGTGGGCAAGTGGACTATAGCAGTACTGGGTATAAGAAAATACAATGGAAAGATGAACTAAGGTAAAAAATTATTACATTCTTTATTATACATAATACATAAAAAACAACATTAAAAACGTGAAACAGTGCATGACCAACCAGACAGGTCACCGAGATGTTAAGTCAACCCTACACAAGGGGGGGCGGTGAGAAGAGTGGGGTCATGCCAGTCGAATCTCAACTAGTTTCGCAACCGTAGTTGCTTCGTCAGGAGAGGTGGTCTAAAAACATAATATACAATAGTTACAATCACAAATTCCATACATATAGGTAAATATGCATGATGGTGTTCGACAAGGTTGCTATACAAATGTTTTGCTTATACAGAAAAAACATTTTTTGGGGGTTCAAGAAATGCCGAATGGCTTACCTGCACAGCTAGAGATGACCACCTGGAACTACAAGCCGCAAATGGAGGAAGGTAACCTCTCAAGAACGGGTAGATGGAGGATGGAACCGCACTATGAGCTTATCCCTAAAATAGCTATATATAAAAGTAGGGGTCAGAAAAAATTCTCTATAATGACTACAGTGTAAAAGGAGGGGGAGGGATACCAGTGAGGTCTAATAAGTGCTAAAGGAAGTATTGAAATGTGAATATGTGCGCGAAACCAGCGAAAAAATAAGTGAGTAACGAAAAAAGAAAAAAAAGGGGGGGGGGGCAAAGAGAGAAAAAAGTGAGAGAGAGAGAGAGAGAGAGAGAAAAGGAGGAGAGAGAGAGAGAGAGAGATTATCTGTCTTTTTTTTAATAAACATTTGTTGTAAAAACACTCTCTCTCTCTCTCTCCCTTTTCTCGCTCTCTCTCCTCCTTTTTTCTCTCTTTGCCCCCCCCCTTCTTTTTTTTTTTCGTTACTCACTTATTTTTTCGCTGGTTTCGCGCACAGATTCACATTTCAATATTTCCTTTAGCACATTTTAGACCTCACTGGTATCCCTCCCCCTCCTTTTACACTGTAGTCATTATAGAGAATTTTTGTCGAACACCATCATGCATATTTACCTATATGTATGGAATTTGTGATTGTAACTATTGTATATTATGTTTTTAGACCACCTCTCCTGACGAAGCAACTACGGTTGCGAAACTAGTCGAGATTCAACTGGCATGACCCCACTCTTCTCACCACCCCCCCTTGTGTAGGGTTGACTTAACATCTCGGTGACCTGTCTGGTTGGTAATGCACTGTGTCACGTTTTTAATGTTGTTTTTATAATCCAATAATGTGTGTTCTACTTGCCCATTATTATGTATAATAAACGAATGTAATAATTAGTTAGTAATAACCTTAGTTCATCTTTCCATTGTATTTTCTTATACCCAGTACCGCTATAGTCCACTTGCCCACTCCCCCACTTCCAAGCTATTCCTGGGTCACCTTTGGGGTCCTAGGTAAACTTGATCTTTCTAATCCCTTCTAAAATGGGTATTTAAGCCAAATTGTAGGCATCTTTCCAAATACTACTATACAATACATATTGAGGATGTGTAAAATGTTCTCCCAAGGTGGTCCTAGCAAACGAACTATTTAGAAACATCCGGTCCAAGGGCCTGGTTTACTAAGGTTGGAATTTATGTAAATTTATGTAAAGTAAGCTAAAGTAGGCCAAATTAAAGGGGTTGTAAAGGTAAAAAGATGTTTCCCTAAATAGCTTCCTTTACCTTAGTGCAGTCCTCCTTCACTTACCTCATCCTTTGCTTTTGCTTTTAAATGTCCTTATTTCTTATGAGAAATCCTCACTTCCTGTTCTTCTGTCTGTAACTACACACAGTAATGCAACACTTTTTCCCTGGTGTGGAGAAAACCTGTTATGGGGGGGGGGGGGGGGCGAGCAGGAGGGTCAGGACGCTCTCTACTTTGCAGATAGAGAAAGGAGCTGTGTGTTAGTAGGCGTCCTGACACTCCTGCTCGCCCCCTCCCCCTCTGGGCTTTCTCAACACCAGGAAGAAAGCTTTGCATTACTGTGTGTAGTTACAGACAGAAGAACAGGAAGTGAGGATTTCTCAGAAGAAATAAGGACTTTTAAAAGGAAAATCAAAGGATGAGATAAGTGAAGGAGGACTGCACTAAGGTAAAGGAAGCTATTTAGGGGGGGGGGGGGGAATTACCAGAGCTTTTTTTATCAAAAAATAGGTGCAGGAACTCAACCACGACCCCGTTCAGATTTCACAAACAGTAGAAGGGTCTTAAAAGGGGCATTAAATACAAGGATTGCATAACATACAGAGTGCAGAGTTCAGGGGGTTACACACAGAGTTCAGAGCTGTCACTTGTAAACACAGAAACCAGACTTGCATGTTTACAAGTGATTGTGGTGAGCAGACACCAAAGAGCCTGAGCCAAAGGTGGTGGAACTGAGTTCCCCCAAGTTCCCCCTGAAAAAAAGCCCTGGGAATTACCTTTACAATCCCTTTAAGTGTAGTGAGTAGAAGTAAATCTGTGTGAAAACATTTCTTTGACAGCGAAGAATGTGGATTTTTTTTATGTGCGTTTTTTTTGCATTTCAGGTTTGTGGGGCTTGGTTAATAACTCTGGCATTGCTACATTTGGAGAAGTGGAGTTTACAAGTCTTGACACATATAAAGAAACTGCAGATGTGAATTTATGGGGAACTATTAGAGTGACAAAAGCTTTTTTGCCTCTTATACGTCACAGTAAAGGTAAGTTGTTAGGACTATACTGTATAATCTTTCATTTACAGTAGTAGCAGGCTGGATAGCATTATTTTGCAATAAACTCCTGAAATTCAATGGCAGTTGGATATTGGGTAATAATATATATTATGAAGAATCATTTTAAACTGCCAGTACACAGATGCATCTTCGTGCCCTACAAATATCCATGTAGTGTGACCCACACCACATACCAGATGCGATACCAGGTTAATCTTAGAAACAAAGACAAGCCAAGTATAAAAAGTGTAACTCATTATACCTTTATTTTTTTAATTATACACTTTGTCATAAAGCTTAACTTTTTTTAAATTAGTCTGCCCATATGAGTTCACTCCTGCCTAAAAATATAGGCAGAGACATCTTTGTCTTCAGGAGCACCAAGACTTCCTGCAGTCCACCTTGTGACTTGACTGAGAACATTCACACATTGAGGTGCTAGCTTTTTAGAACAAGTATTTTCTGTAGTCAAAAGTGCTCCTTTTTGCCCCTTATGGTATTACTAAATGGCCTAATTGCTTTGAGTCAGCAGAATTGGGTCACAGTCAAGCTACCTATGCCTCTCCTTAAACTTTATGCCCTCTAATTAATTTAAAGGGGTGGTTCACCCTCCTAAACAACAGTCCTTAAAACGAATTGGCTCAGTCTGGCTAAAAACAATCCGCAGTTTAAAAAAATTACAATCGCTCCCATACCTCTTTTTCTCCTCTGGCAAACAGGCACTTCCTGGTGTAGGAGCAGCGGGACTGGGCGTATCGCTCTGTGCTGGTTTGGCCGCAATGCTTCCTGGGTTTACAGCGTCACGCTGCCCAGGTAAGAATTCACAGCCCACGATCTGCAAATCTCGCAGTATTTCTGCTCGTCACATGACTCTGGAAGCAAGTCATGTGACGATTGTGGCTGCAATAACGCCATTTTCAAGACTGGAAACCTTGTCTATGATGGATTTGACTGACCTTTTCTATCAGCTGCTCGGTGCCTTCTAAACAGCTGATAGAAAAGATCGCTCTTGTCTTTACTATGAAGGGGGCGAGTCCTTTTTTAGGACGCTGCGCCGTTGTCACAGTAACAGTTCAGTGTTGACGGCGCGGCTCGCCGACAACACTGGGCATGCGCGGGATAGAGCGGTGAATGCTGGGAGTACAGCATTTGTCGCATCCCGGAAGAGACTGCGGTTGGTCTTCAGACTGCCCAGAGCAAAGATGGAAACGTCCATCTCTGGGTGATATAAACTTTTCTTTTGGGGTAATTCTAAATGCTGGCGCCTACATCGCTGGGACAGGTGAGTACATTATTACATAGGTACCAAGCGGGAGAAAGGATTTAAAAAAAAAATCAGCCGAACCACCCCTTTAAGTAATTGCAGTATAGTTCGTTAAACAAACAATAAGGTGCAGTGATTTTTTTTTTTTGTAGGTGTTCTTTTAAGGATGTGTAATTACATTTTTTATATGTTTTATATTGTTGAATTTTGTACCTATATCCCTACTGCACACTCAGGAAAAACATCCATGTTACAAAAGAGTACTGTATGGTGTTATGCCACGTACACACGATCGTTTTTCGGCATGTAAAAAACAAAGTTTTTCAGCCTCCAGAATTTTTTTTTTTTTTTTCCAACTTCATCATTAAAACGACGTTGCCCACACACGATTGTTAAAAAAAAAATGCTCTAGCAAAGCGCGATGACCGACGGCACGTACGACGGCACTATAAAGGGGATGACGCCACCCTTTGGGATGCTTTAGCTGATTTCGTGTTAGTAAAAGACGATTTGCACTTTTCTGTCTGTTACAGAAGGACAGACTCTCCAGTGTGCAGTCAGACATCGAGAGAGCAGGACGCTCTCAAACGAGTCACTCTCTCAGGGATAGCAGGGTCCTCCCCACTGTGCGGTTCCAGGCCTCACAGACAGGCAGGCAGGATTTCCACCTCCCTGTCATCTGTCCACCTGCCACTGGCCACTCGGACAAGCTCCTCTCCCCCCTCCAGGACTTGCACGGCTTTCCCCCGGTCCACCTGACCCCCCCTGCCTCCCTCAATCAGGTAAGCCACTCCTTGGGAGCTGCAGGCGGCCGTCCTTCTCAGGACAAGCCACAGTAGCTTCCCCCAATCCCCACGGCTCTTCCCCTCTCCTCACCCCCATACCGCCACCCCCGCTCGGGCGTCCTTCCCGCCAGCCATCCCCACAAACCGCCGCTACCCTCGGGCGCGGTGTTTTTTTTCCCCTCCGTGCCGGTCGGTGGAGATTCGTGGCAGCCGCGACTCAGGAAAGGCCATGGCTTCATCCGCGGCCTAGCGGCGCGCCGCTCCCCACCCCCCAACAATCGGCACTTTTGCACTAATCGGGCCAGAAAGCCCCCCCCCCCTACCCCAGTAGAGCCCCCTTGCCCTCCGATCATCCTTCTTAGCCCCCCAGGCGCCACTCAGCCTGGTACCCCCCCAGCCTGGATCCTGCTGCCAGGTCGACGGCCATCTTGCTCCACCCTGCCCTATCTCCCCCCTCTCAAATTCATTTAAAACTTGATCCAGGGCTTAACCCGATCGCCTCTTTAGGGGTCAGGAAGGAATTTTTTTCCCTACCACAGCATATTGGCGCAGCGTGGTCAGGTTTTTTTTGCCTTCCTCTGGACCAAGCTGGGATCAGAGGATTCAGTTATCCTTGTGAATCCACCCCCCCCCCCCCGCCCCTTGGTTCCACGGCGGCCATGGTTAATCGGCAATACTCGGCGGAGAACATTTGGGATCTGGGTCGATTTGCCGCAATTCTGCCGGCCGCCACCAAAAAAGCCCTAAGAAATCTGCGACTTTTGAGGATCGATCGACGATCGACTACCAGAAATCGCAGCCATTTACCCCAGCCTAAGCACATATCATGTGCTTTGATCAACACTAGATCGGCAGTAAAACACTGATTAGAAATCCATGATTTCTTATTGCGACATGATTTAGACTGCCTCTTTATTACAGAGAGCTGGCTCACAGCCGACTAACACCATTCTAGGAGAATTGGTGCCAGAAAACTACCATATTATAACGGAAAACAGAATAGGGCAAAGAGGAGGAGGACTGGAGGTGATCCATAAGACGCGTCTTGCGATCACAAAACCAAGCCTTCAAAACCCTCTTACATTCATGGAAACCCTTATGCCGCGTACACACGATCACTTTTTGCGATGAAAAAAACGGCGTTTTTTAAAACGTCATTTAAATTGATCGTGTGTGGGCAAAACATCGTTTTTTGTCTTCAAAAAAACAACCAAAAAAAAATTCCAACATGCTTGAATTTTTTGTGTCGTTTTTCAAAACGTCAGTTTTTTTCATGAAATAAAACGTCGGTTTTTTTCTCATCGCAAAAAGTGATCGTGTGTACGCGGCATTACTCTTCAACTGCAAGTAAACGGCCAGGAGACCGTCCGGATTCTACTCTGCTATAGGCCACCTGGCCCAAAATCGCAGCTGCTCCCATCTTTGACAGACTTTGTCTCCACTTATACCCTGAACAGCAAACACCTTTTGCTGCTCGGGGACTTCAACCTCTGGGCCAACTCCCTGCAAGACCCCATTGCCGACGCCTGCATCGACCACCTGGAAGGATTGGGGCTTCAGCAACTAGTATGTGGGCCCACACATGCTTCAGGTCACACGCTCGATCTTATTTTCAGACAAGATCTGGAAATAAAAATCTTGGAAAATGAACCATTGCCATGGACAGATCACCATGCAATTAAATTCATTATTTCCGAATTCCCCCCCTTAACAAAAACATCAAATCCAGTGACAACACACTGGACCAGATGTCAGAAGAAGCTCCACTCGGAACTCTTCAAAGCCACGTTAGGGGAAAAAATAAACACAATTCAGCCGCACCAAACAGCGGAAAAAACACTGGAGGCCATAAACACAGCACTATTGCAGTCAGCTGACTTGATAGCGCCGAAACGAAAGACCCAGATCAGGAAAAATAACTCCAGCTGGTTCAACAACCAGCTGGCGTTACTGAAGCAAGAGCGCAGAAGGGCAGAAGCAGCCTGGAAAAGAAGCTCTTCAGATGAGAACTTCTCGATCTACAAGGCAATAACCAGAAAATACTACAAGCAAATCTGCGAAGCCAAGAAAAACTATTTTTCTGAGGCTATCAACGGTGCCCTAAACCGCCCCCGCAAATTCTTCAAGCTGGTCACTCAGACCATGAATCCAGGATGTCTTGAAGCCCCCAACTTGGATACACAAGAATTTTGCGATGAGTTATCGGATTGCTTCATTAACAAAATTGAGGCAATCCGGCAAAGCATTCAGCAAAACAATTTCTCTCCTAGCCCCCCCCCCCCCCCCGTAGTTATTTACACAGCACCGGCAGTAATTCACCACAGTTAGGTGAGTTTACGCTGGAACCCATCTCCATTCAGACCACAAAAAATATCATCGGCACTCTGCGCAACAGTACTGCGCCAAATGATATTATCCCCACCAAACTGCTGAAAGAATGCGCCGACATCCTGGCACCTCCTGTCACGCAGCTTATCAACCAATCCTTCAGGGAGGGCATAATGCCCTCCCAGCTGAAGGAGGGCTTTATTCAACCCATCTTGAAGAAAGCCACCCTGGATCCTAAGGATCCACTCAACTGGTGCCCCATAACAGGCCTAAATGTTCTCTCCAAGGTAATGGAGAAAGCAGTGGTACAGCAGCTGCAACAGCATCTAGATACCCACAACTTACTCGACCCATTTCAATCAGGATTCCGTCCCGGACACGGGACGGAAACAGCATTGCTTAAGATATGTGACGACGTTCTCGAGGCCGCAGACGAAGGAGAATCCTCTCTTCTGGTTCTGCTGGACCTAAGCGCAGCCTTTGATACAGTAGATCACAAGCTGTTATTGACTCGGCTGGCCAAAATAGCCAAAGTCGCAGAAAGCGATCTATCCTGGTTCTCCTCTTTTTTGGAAAACCGATCGCATATAGTGAATAGTGAAGCTAGGACCCTTCACTTCTGAAAACCGCACATTATCGTGCAGGGTCCCTCAAGGATCTCCCCTGTCGCCGATGTTATTCAACATCTATGTGCGTCCTCTTTTCGAAATCATCAGCAGCCAAAAACTGCTATATCACTCATATGCAGACGACACACAACTGTACTTCCGCATTTGCAATAAAAAGGATCACCACCTCCAATCTAGAGACTTGTCTCTCTTTGATAGAGGACTGGATGACAAAGAGTTATCTCAAACTCAACGGAGCGAAAACAGAACTTCTTCTGTTTCACGCCAAGCGTAGGAATCAATCGGCAACAACCTGGATCCCCCCGCCCATTCTGGGCAAAATCATCACCCCTAGCGCCAAAGTCAAAAGTCTTGGGGTCATCTTTGACTCCGACATGACAATGAACGCACAAATAGGGTCAGTAGTCATCGGATCTCACCATCTGCTGCGCCTACTACGCAGACTCACTCCTTTTATTCCCAAGAAAGACATATCGGTCGTGGTGGGAGCGATTGTAAACTCCAGACTGGACTATGCAAATGCCCTTTACCTCGGACTCCCCAAGTACCAAATCGCTCGTCTTCAAGTCGTTCAAAATACGGCCGCCAGACTTGTGACTGGGAAAAAACCCTGGGAATCAATCTCGCCTTCACTGAGATCCCTTCACTGGCTACCAGTTAAAGACAGAATCACCTTTAAAGCACTCTGTCTAACGCATAGATGTATCCATGGGAATGCTCCCCATTATCTATGCGAAAAATTAAAAGTTCACAATCCCAATCGTATTGTACGATCCACCAATCAAAATCGGCTTCAGATACCGAAAGCCAGATACAAGTCCAAAGGAGACAGGAGATTCGCTGTCCAAGGTCCCAGACTATGGAACGCCTTACCAGCCAGCATTCGGCTGGAGGAGAACTACTTAGTCTTCAGGAGAAAGATTAAGGCCTCGTACACACGAGGGGATATGTCCGCTGAAAACGGTCCGATGGACCGTTTCAGCAGACATCTCCGATCGTGTGTATGGGCTAGTGGACAGATTTGTCCACCCGACAGATTTCAAAGCATGCTTTGAAATCTATCCGGTGGGAATCTGTCCGCCCGACATGTCTGCTGGTTAGTACACTTACCAGCAGACATGTCGTCCCGCACCGCCGCCGCCGAATGGATTCGGCGCATGCGCGGAAGTGTTTTACTTCCTGGTGCAGTGACGTGGCGGCGTCAACGGCACAGCCGCGTCACCGCGCCGTCCGGCGGCGGGGAATTTGATCCGATGGTGTGTACACGCCATCGGATCAAACTCCAGATCGGACATATCCGATGGAAATGGTCCGCGGACCGTTTTCATCGGATATGTCCGATCGTGTGTACGAGGCCTATGACTCATCTCTTTTGATCTCAAAGGAGACAGGAACAACAAGCGCCCAGAGGCGATTTACTTTGCATGTGCTGCGCTATATAAGTTTTCATTCATTCATTCATTCATTCATTACAGCGTGAAGAATGTGATTACTCCATTACGAACGGTAGTTTTACCAGAACAAGCGCTCCCGTCTTATAACTTACTTCTTAGGATGCGCAGGTTTTTCACGTAGTTTAAGCCCACACACGATCATTTTCTACAACCCGGAAAACAAAATTGTTTAGAACGTCATTAAAAAAAAAAGCATGTTCGAATTTTTTTTGTCGTTTTTCAGAACCCAAAACATTATGTGAAGCCCACACATGATCGTTTAAAAAAAAAAATGTATATGCCAAAAAACGATTGTGTGTATGCGGCATAAGAGTCTGTCATGTTTGGGGGGAAAAAGACATAGTGGAGTGGTGGTTTCATGTGTTAAGACTGCTGCTATCCCATTACTTAAAGGAAACCTTTCCTTAGAAAGATTGAAGCTGCCATCGCTGAGATCTTATTATGAAAATTATCGTTGTCAGGCTGTTATCCTGACCCTGTTATATTCTAAACGGAATCATTGTCCTGGAACAAGTATATAGAAAAGGATTTTTAACTTTAGTCTGTTTCTGCTATGCATAATTATTCTAGGTCAATGAATTGGAACTAGCATTTTCATGAGGTCACCAATCGCAGTTTCTATATTACTCTTCAAAAAGTTTCATAATATGTGCAGAGCATGCTTCCATGTACTCTGCCTGTTAAGAGGAAAGCCCTAAACCCAGTCAACATGGGCATTGTACCACTACCAGTCCAATGGTCTGATGCATCTAATTTTGTTCTGCCTGATACCTGCTTCAACCTACTGGTGCCCTGCATCATTTTGCATGAATGAGCACAACCATCTTACGAAAATGGGGAAAGTGGGGGCAATGGGAAAGTTGCTGAGGCTAAACCCAAGGCTACCCACAAGATTGGATAAGGGACTATCTCGGTACAAGTAAAATAATATGAACAAAGATATAATACAAATGTTTATTAATAAAAAAAAGACAGATAATTGTACATCTCAATGATTAGTCAAAGTCGACTAGTTTTGCGGACGTTCACGGCTTCGTCAGGACAAATCAATCTGTAGAATACATAATAACATAAAACCATATAGTATGGTTCATCATTAAAATATATAGTGTATGAGGAAAATAATAAAAACTTACCCTGTGAATTGATACAGCACGGGCTGTATAAAAAATAAAAATAAAGTAGAAACCGTAATAGAATTAGAAGTGACAGGAACTCCTCCTAGTTTTCCTGTGGCCTTCCTGCTAATCCCCACTTCCCTATTTGTTCTATTACACTGTAATAGGGGGTAAGCAAAGATAAGTAGACTACACAGCAACTAGGAAGAAAACTAGTTGCTTTCTCCTCTATTTCAGCTCAATCACAGAAAAAGTTAAAGAGAATGCATCATGAAATGGTTGTACATCAGGAAATTACTGTAGTATCATAAAAGCAGCAGATGCCTGTGCCCAAAACGGCCACATGATTACTTAAAATACAGCTGTTATAAGAGAGATATGAGGCCTGTCATTGCAGACCTGGCCATTAAAAAAGTATGTTCCCTGGCTGTTGTGCTGAAGATTTGGATTAGGTATTTTCTGATTCACTGACCTTAAATAAGTGTAGAGATAAGAAATCACAACACTTTTTATTGTATTACACTTATGCTTTATGAACTTGGAACAAGTATGGTTCAAGTAGTGAAACCAATCAGTCAGGCAAGTAGCATTTACAGGTGTAGGCCAACAATAGAAGCTCCAATATGTCTCATGACAGGAGTGCACAGACTTATTTAGAAACCATTTTCCAAACTGTTAAAGTGGTTTTAACAGACAGGTTTGTGTTGCTTGTAATCTTTGAGATTCTTTGACCAGCTTCTAAATTGCATCTGAGCATCTTTGAGTTGCTTCATTCTATATTTGCAGGCCCCTCCCTCCTGCCTAGCCTCTGCTCCATGTGTCCATTCACACACACAGCTCGACCCCGTTCCTGCTGTCTTCTCATTGGCTTACTGGCTGTGATGACAGTAGCGGGAGCCAATGCTAGCCAATGAGGAGGGAAATACCTGAAGGAACCGAGGCTGTCATGCACATCACTGGATAGAGATGGGTCGGGGGCGTTGCTGCACACAGAGGGCCAGATTCCCGTGGAATTGCCGCTGGCGTAGTGTAAGCCATTTACACTACGCCGCCGCAATTTAACAAAGCAAGTGCCGTATTCCCAAAGCACTTGCTCGGTAAGTTGCGTCGGCGTAGTGTAAATGGCTTTGCGTATCCCCGCGTAATTGAAAGGGGGCGGCTTGTATTTAAATTAAGCGCGCCCCCGCGTCGATCGAACTGCGCATGCGCCGGCCTCAAAAATAGCCCAGTGCGCATGCTCCAGCTCGCGTCGGAAAAAGTGAATGAAACCGACATCAGCGTCGTTTTTTACGTAAATCCCTATTCGCGAACGACTTAGTAAAACAACGTAACCGACGGAAAAAGACGACGCTGACCCAACGCCATACTTAACATGGCAACGACGGAACTTCGTAAGGTTACCCCTCATATAGCAGTGGTAACCTTACGCGTACGGAAACAACGTAAACGACGACGGGGCGGCGTAAAAACGTTCGGGAATCGTCGGATTAGGCTCATTTGCATAGGCAAATGAGAAATCATCGTAAAGGCCACCTATCGGCCAGCGATGTCATTACATCTACGATCCGCCAGTGTAATTGTTTTACACATGTCGGATCTTCACTGTATCTATGCGTAAATGATTCTAGGAATCACACGCATAGATACCCAGTAAAAAAAAAACTGAGATACGACGGTGTTTCATACGAAACGCCGGCGTATCTCTTTTCAGAATCTGGCCCAGAATGTTTAGTAGAATGCATGAAGGTAAAAAAACTTTGGACGTTTACAACCACTTTAAAGAATAAACCTTTTCAGAGGAGGCATGTGTGGTAAGCAATGCTGGTATTTCAGAGAGGACTATGAAGCCTTCCGGTTTTGAAGTTTTAGATGAATATAGCAGTTATTCTCTCCTTTTTTTTTTTTCAGCCTTTCTCATTGATATAACATGGCTTTCTTTATTTGATGCTGACATAGTAATAATATAACTTGCTTTAATTTTAGAAGATGTGTTTATGCTCCATAGTGTGACATGGTATAAAATAAAACTGCCTCTGAGAAAACCTCTCTGCAGTACAGCCAACAAAATTATCAAGGATTCCATCGTGAGTTGAATAAAAGGGTTGTATTTAATCAACTCAGTTGGAAATAAAAGGCTAGTGGGAGTAAGACATTTCATTGTAAACGGTATGTGCTTTCATCAAAAACCGATCTATAAAAACAGAATTTTTGCCAAAATAAAAGATTTTAAATGCTTATGTCACAGGATTTAAAGGATTAATTTATTCCTAAATAGTTGTTTGACGTGGGGACTTCAGGCAAAATACGTCTGCATCGTGTGTTGTTGCGTTTTTTGCTGGGGTGTATCTCTAGTCAATGGAACTAAAGTACCACAGGAGGCCACTTACAGAACTAGTGAGCAAAATATAGAACCGTACAGCACACAAGGTTCCTTGTGCATACTGTATATGTGTTAACGGAACATTGACATTTCTTACTTTCTTTGTTTTTTCAATGCAGAGCTTTCCAGAGAATATTTGAGGTGATTGTAGCAGTATTAGTGCAATTGCGACAGAGAATTAAGTACTATCGTGATTTTTTATTTACACTAACATACAATTTTTCCAGGACAAGCTTTCAAGGACCCCTTCTTCAAGGTCCAAGTAGTACTGAGCCACACATGTTTTAGCAGAATGTTAAAAAAGAAAAACAAAGGGAAAGGCAAAAAAAATAAAGAAAAACAAACACATACAAATCAATGTGTATGGTAATGGGAATAAAGCTGGCAGCAAGTGAGATAAGACAGAGGGAGAGCTATAGACTGGGGGGGATGACAGTCACAGAGGGGGGTTGCGTTTCGCTCCATTTTGCCGAATTTGTTTTTAGAAGTGTTTCTCTATCCATCGTGTTTTTTTTTTTTTTTTTTTAAATAGCCAAAAACGAAAAAAAACACCTGTAAACAAAACGCATGTTATCGCGTTTAAAATCGTTTTAAGGCCTCTAGACTCAGCTGCCTAGAAACGACTGTAAACGACCCTGTGTACATGTACTGATAAGATAACATAGTGGGAAAAGGGAAATCAACTTTGCAGTACAAGTGCAAAGTGCACTTGAAATTGAACTTGGAAGTGCAGTCGCTGTAAATCTGAGGGGTAGAGCTGAAATGAGGGGAAGCTCTGCTGATTTTATCATCCAATCATGTGCAAGCTAAAATGCTGTTTTTAATCTTCCTTGCATGCCCCCCTCAGATCTGCAGCAACTGCGCTTCCAAGTGCACTTTGCACTTGTAGTTTGCACTTGTAGCGCAAAGTGGAGTTGCTTTTATTGCATAACCCCCGTTTATGTTCCTTGATGGTATGTCTGTGCAAATTTATCCTCGCTTGCAATTTCTGTCCTGTTTCACCAACATAAGATCCTTTGCTACACGTTTTGCATGGATGAGGTACACAACATTACTGGAGGTACAGCTGTAAGAGCCCATTATATTGAAGGTCCAATGTGTGTGTGTGCGCGACACTCTTGGATAGATACAAATTTGATGCTGGTGATTTTTATACATGATGGTATGGAAGAGCCCACAAATATTTCTGGTCTAAAACTCCTTTATTTCTGAAAATCTTTCTATGTCTAATATCTGTTATCCATCACTGTATTTGTTGGTAGACTTAACAGATCAAGACATGGGTCAGCAGAAAAGGCATTTCTCCATCTTTTTTTTTTTTTTTTGCAAAAAACAAACAAAACAAACAAAACAAAAACACAATAAACTGGAAGAGCCATAATCCCCCCTCCCTTCCCCATCAAGCTTTTGCTTTATATAAAATTTAAATTTAGCTAGAATTTTGATAACATTTTGTCAGCATGGCTAATTTTATCCTCTGTGATACCCCTCATACATATTCCTCTTGTCCCCTAACCTTTCCTATGGACCAACAGACATGAACTGTAAAATTAATTATAATACATGTTGGTGTAGTCCATCAATGACCAACAGATAAAGGTAACAAGGTGACAATCTCAAAAAGAGAAAAACGCATATGCAGAGTCCATGCACACCCCAAAATGCAAAAACAAAAATGGAAAGTCCCCCAGGGGGGGTTTTTAGCGACATGATGTAACAAATTCAATAAATGTTAAAATTCAATCTTTACTTGATTTATACTGTGAGTAAAAATACTTATACATAGCATAAATCATTTAAAATAGTAAACCTAATAAACTTTGGTTATATATGATTAAAGAATTATAACAACAGTAATAAATGTTCAGCATTACAATACATCAGGGATCCTCAAACTACGGCCCTCCAGCTGTTGCGGAACTACACATCCCATGAGGCATTGTAAAACTCTGACATTCACACACATGACTAGGCACGGTGGGAATTGTAGTTCCTGAACAACTGGAGGGCCGTAGTTTGAAGACCCCTGCAATACATAATAGGCAGTAGTTCAATTAACTTCATATGAGTACCCCGACGCGTTTTGACCAATACTGTCACGGTCTTCTTCGGGGTAAATTGTACTCTAATCAAATATGTTAAAAAGAATGTTAGAGTTCTGACCTACTAACAGAATGTGAGCATCAGTTGAAGGGTAAGTAATTGAAATGTGATTACCGTTCAAAGATTATTAAAATTGCATAAAACCAGAGATTGTTGCTGACATATATAAAATGACCCAAAAACCCTCACAAACGAATCCCCAGTTCCTCAGGGGGGTAGCCAGCCAAAAAAGGCTTACAAGGAGTCACATATGCGGACCTTCGGGGGAAGGGAGGAACTGGGCGGCACC
Source organism: Rana kukunoris (assembly GCA_029574335.1). Lineage (NCBI taxonomy): Eukaryota > Metazoa > Chordata > Amphibia > Anura > Ranidae > Rana > Rana kukunoris. The sequence continues at coordinate 210,853,061 of CM056052.1, forward strand.
TGCAATGATTGAGTATTTGTTTCAAATAAGTGTAGGATACTTGTTGTGTTTAAACAACATAGGTAGTATCAATTGGGTTTTGGCCCCAACCACATGTTGAGATCTAATAAGGTCTTAACATAGGCATATATGAGAATTATATGTATAATGAGATAATTTGTATTACTACTACTACTATATCCAATTACACCAATGCTAGTGTGTTGTATTATCATTCATTCATTCATTTACTTCTCATACACAACCTGTCACATTTTCTTCACCACCTTGATATCACTGAGGTTTAATCTACAATCACCAACCGTTTGGTTTTGGATTTCCCTTTACCTATATAATACAAAACACTAGCATTGGTGAATGGTAAGGAATGATTCAACCACCAAAAGATTTTGGGAGATCTTTGAGTATGTTCAGATATGTATATTTTTTCACTGTAGGTTATAATAAGAAGATTAAAGTGCAGTCATACATTTTTGCACCAGATAAGTAAGCGGAAATAATAGAAAGTTAAATACCCCAACATGCCTGATTACCACCCCCCGAGATAAGTTATTTGGATTTTAGTGAAGTCTAATAGCATCATCCTCCCAAAGCTTACTGGATCTGGGAACAATCCCTTGATACTATGGATACTTTCTTTATCGTACATCACGGGACACAGAGCGCATAGCCATTACACTTGGGTTATATGGGTACCTTCAGGTGTGGACACTGGTGTAATCAATTTCACAGGAAGTTTCCTCCCTATATAACCCCCTCCCACTGGGAGTGCTTCAGTTTTTTCGCCAGTGTCTTAGGTGTTGGTCACGTCTAGCTGTCCCTCAGAGGTCTCGGGACCCAGGATAGCTAGCCGGATCCGTCCGAAGTGCTTCAAAGCCAAGGTGTACGGTACCCGGGCCCTGCTGGATGGGGTTTTTGCCTATAATGCCTCTCCTTGGAGGGCTGGATTCTGGGCTCCAGTGCCTTAGTCTCTTCCAAGAACTAAACGCTACTGATGCCAGGATGCTATATAGGTCCAGGGGTGTGGGTTCCTTATCACAGGACCCCGGTCCCTGAAGGTCCAAGACAATACCCACGGAGATGGGGGAAGGCTGGGCCTCTTGCATTATGCAATACCCTGCGGCGTGGAGCAGGTAAGAGGGAACCTGCGGGACTTGGTTCGACAGTAGGTATCCCCCTGGGGGTTCTGGGTTGGCTAATGGTATGCTTGTGCATCAGCCACTATCTCCACTATGTCTTTTGAGGCAGGATGGGATGTACTAATGTTTACCCAGATAACATGTAGATATATATATGCTTTTAAAGATATGTATTTTGCTACTCCCCCCAGATTTGCCTGTTAGCATGATACTGCAGCCCCACGTGTATAGAGAGGAAGTGCTGACAAAACTCCTGTTTCCTAGGAAGCCTATGGGGACAGCTTCCTCTATGTGTGCACTACAAAGATTAGTGGCTTACCGGGTGTCTGTTGGGAGCGCTGGTCCGTGCTTCTCCTCTGCTCTCTGCTTCCTCCATGTTGGTTTCAGCGTGGGGGGGCGGGGGCGCGCGCGCGTGCGCGCCGCCTTTTACAGCGTCAGCGTGCGTGGGGGGGGCAGGCCAGCAGCGTCAGGTCTCAGATAAAGCAAAAAAGCATTTACTGGCTGGTCATTCCCTCCTGAGAGCAGTGGAGAGTGAGGACATAGAGCGCGCAGCTGAGCCAGTTCTGGCTAACAGTGACACCCAGTGGTGGTTTGTGGATCTTCAGGTCTGGACTTAGTCCACACTGACCAGAAAAAAAAAAAAAAAAGATTTTTTTCTTAAAGGGACTCAGCCTTAGATCTGGCAGTATCTGAGTCGGTGCAACCTTGGACTCCAGCTAACGGGCATTGGTGTGGCAATACTCACAGGACTTTCCTCGGTATTGCCGCCTTCTCAGGCGTATGAAAATTTAGATTTTTTTTTACCATAGCCTGTCCTTATTAATGTTTCACTTCTAGCTACAACAGTTGGGTGTTGGCTGTAGGGGTGTCTCAAGGTTGTGCAATGGCTCCCAAGGGATCAGGACCAGCTAAGGCTGCAAAAGGTGCCAAAAAAGGGTCTCCATCGGGGTCAGAGGATTTGGGCCAGGCTACCGGCTCAGCAAGCTCGTGAATTGGCTGACCTCCCAAGAGCTCTCTGCTTTGCAGTAGATGCTATTAAGGATTCCGTTCAACAGGCGTCCCGTTTATCTCTGCTGTTGGTTCATATGCGTCGCCTTTTGTGGCTAAAAAACTGGTCAGCAGAGGCACCCTGCAAAAAGCTTTTAGCAGGATTTCCCTTTCATGGTGGGAGACTATTCGGTGAAGACCTAGATAAATATATCCAGACCATATCAAGTGGTAAAAGTTCTTTCTTGCCTATCAAGAAAAGATCGCGTGGGCCCGCATTTAAGCGACAGGCCTTCGCAGGCTCGGCCCCTTCAACTTCCCGTCAGTATCGACGGCCTCCCGGGCGTTCAGCATTTAATAGCCGCCCACAAGGACAAGCCACGACAGGCAAGAGGCCATGGTCTCGCAAGCCGGTTAAACCAGTCCTCAAGTCAGATTCATGAAGGGGCGCCCCCACTCTCTTGGGTGGGGGGAAGGCTTTGGTTTTTCTCCGAAGTGTGGAAGGCCAGAATTCCCGACTCTTGGGTAAGATCCGTGGTAACCACGGGCTACAAGCTAGAGTTTCGGGAAGTCCCCCCTCCTCATTTTCAGGGGTCAAGTCTTCCAAGCGACCCATTAAAGAGGGCCTCTCTTGTAAAAGCGTTGGATCGTCTCTTGCTCCAAGGAGTAATTATAGAAGTACCAACCCAGGAATGGGGTCTGGGATTCTACTCCAACCTTTTCATAATACCAAAGCCCAATGGCGACATCAGGCCTATCTTAGACCTCAAACGCCTAAATCGCTTTCTAAGCATTCAGACCTTTCGCATGGAGTCCATACGTTCGGTGGCAGCCAGCCTACATCAAGACGACTTTCTAGCATCTATAGACATAAAAGATGCGTATCTGCACGTGCCGATCTACCCGGCACATCACAGGTTTCTTCGTTTTATGATAGATCACCGCCATTACCAGTTCATAGCCCTCCCTTTCGGGTTGGCAACAGCTCCGCGGGTATTCACAAAGGTGTTAGCCCCGGTGCTAGCCGTCCTAAGGACAGAAGGCATTTTAGTCTTGGCATACTTGGACGATCTGCTGGTTATCGACAGCTCAGCTTCCAACCTCAATCAAGCAGTAGGTCGCACAGTTCAGCATCTAGAGGAATTCGGGTGGATTGTAAACCTAGAAAAATCGGTATTGAAACCCACAAAGCAGTTGGAATATCTAGGCCTTCGGCTAGATACAGACTGCCAGAGGATAATTTTACCTCAAACAAAGATCAGATCAATAGCTCAAGCAGTTCAAGTGATCTTAGGCAAGAAGAGGCCGACTATTCGCCTATGTATGCGACTGCTGGGGAAGATGGTGGCCGCCTTCGAGGCTGTACCTTACGCCCAGATCCATACCAGATATCTTCAGGCAGCCATTCTCTCTGCTTGGAACAAGTCCATTCAGGCGTTAGATCGTCCGTTAGTGCTCTCCCCGAAGGTCCGACGCAGCCTGTCTTGGTGGCTGGTCCCTCAAAATTTGTCAAAAGGGAAATCCTTTTGCCCCATCACGTGGAAGATAGTATCCACGGATGCCAGCCTGTCAGGTTGGGGGGCAGTTCTAGAAGAACAAACCCAGCAAGGGCAGTGGTCGGAGGCAGAAAAACTGCTTCCCATCAATATCTTGGAGATCAGAGCTGCTCGGCTGGCCCTGATCGCCTGGACTCTCCCCCTTCAGGGTCTGCCAGTAAGGATACAGTCCGACAACGCCACTGCGGTGGCATACATAAACCACCAGGGGGGCACGAAGAGCCCAGCAGCCCAAAGAGAAGTAAACCTGATTTTCTCATGGGCCGAAGCCCATGTACCCTGCATCTCGGCGGTGTTCATCCCAGGGATAGACAATTCTCAAGCAGATTTTTTGAGTCGTCAACGGTTGCTCCCGGGGGAGTGGTCTCTTCACCCCCAGGTATTCCAAGAGATTTGCCAAAGATTCGGAGTCCCAGATGTGGACATTATGGCAACGAGATCCAACAAAAAGTTGGACAAATTCATATCCCGAGCCAGGGATCCCTCGGCCTACGGGACCGATGCCTTGGTTTGCCCTTGGCACCAGTTTTCTCTTCTGTATGCGTTCCCTCCACTGCAGATGATTCCCCGCCTTCTACGGAGGATCCGGGTGGAGCGCAGGCCTGTGATCCTGGGGGCCCCAGCCTGGCCCAGGAGGGCTTGGTACGCACTCATCGTGAAGATGTCAGTCGGGGCGCCGTGGCCGCTCCCCCTGCGCCCAGATCTGCTGTCTCAGGGCCCAATCTGCCACCCTGCTTCACAGCAGCTAAATTTGACGGCTTGGCGGCTGAATCCCTAATTCTTAAGGGCAGAGGCCTCTCAGATCAGGTCATATCTACGTTGATTCAGGCTAGGAAACCGGTCTCCAGAAATATTTATTACAGAGTCTGGAGAACCTATGTGGAGTGGTGCGAGTCTCAAAAATGGCATCCTCGAAAGTTTTTTTTTGACAGGATCTTGCGATTCCTCCAGGTTGGCGTTGACAAAGGGTTGGCTCTTAGTACTCTAAAGGGGCAGGTGTCGGCTTTATCAATATGGTTTCAAAGACCCTTGGCCACCCATTCGCTTATGAAAACCTTCTTGCAGGGGGTCTTGCATGTGAATCCCCCTATTAGAGCTCCCCTCTGCCCCTGGAATTTAAATCTGGTCTTGTCAGCTTTACAAAGGCAGCCGTTTGAACCTCTGACAGAAATCCCTCTTGTGCTACTAACCCGAAAGTTGGTTTTCTTGGTGGCTATGGCTTCGGCCAGAAGGGTTTCCGAGCTGGCAGCCTTGTCATGCAGGGAGCCATACCTTATTCTGCATAAGGACAGAGTGGTTCTGCGGCCTCAACCTTCTTTCCTTCCTAAGGTCATATCCAGTTTTCACTTGAATCAGGACCTAGTCCTACCATCCTTCTTTCCTACTCCCCAGTCCAGAGAGGAAAGACGGCTTCATACTTTGGACGTGGTTTGAGCCATGAGGGTCTATCTCAAGGCTACAGAGAAGATTCGGAAAACAGATGTGCTTTTTGTTCTTCCGGATGGCCCCAAGAAGGGTCAGCCGGCTGCCAAGTCTTCCTTGGCTAGGTGGATTAAGCAGCTGATTTTTCAGGCATATGGTCTGAAGCGCGTTCCACCTCCCTTATCAGTTAAAGCCCATTCTACGAGGGCCATGAGTGCCTCCTGGGCGGCACACCATCAGATCTCTATGGCACAGGTTTGCAAGGCGGCAACCTGGTCTTCCGTACATACGTTTACTAAATTTTATAAGTTGGACGTTGCAAAGGGTACGGACGCAGCTTTTGGGCAGGCGGTCCTACGGGCAGCAGTATAGAATCCTCTGGCCCGGTTCACGCCCCCTTGTTTTTCTGTTGGTGGAGCTATTTTTTCTCCTAACAATGTTTTTATTTGGCTATTCTTGGCCTTACGGTCTCCCTCCCTTCATGGAGCATTGCTTTAGGACATCCCAAGTGTAATGGCTATGCGCTCTGTGTCCCATGATGTACGATAAAGAAAAAAGGATTTTTAATAAACAGATTACCTGTAAAATCCTTTTCTTGAAGTACATCACGGGACACAGAGCTCCCACCCCTCTTTTGGGGAACATTGTATAACCTCGGGAGAATTGCTTGCTACAAAACTGAAGAACTCCCAGTGGGAGGGGGTTATATAGGGAGGAAACTTCTTGTGAAATTGATTACACCAGTGTCCACACCTGAAGGTACCCATATAACCCAAGTGTAATGGCTATGCGCTCTGTGTCCCGTGATGTACTTCAAGAAAAGGATTTTACAGGTAAGCTGTTTATTAAAAATCCTTTTTTTTAATTCCACCATTATGTCTTACTTTTGCTGAAAACTACATCTACACACTTACTTATTCTGGTTTTGTTTGCTTTTAAGGTCGGGTGGTATGCATGGCTAGCATGCTTGGAAGAATGGGCAGCCCATCCCGGTCAAGCTACTGCATTTCCAAATATGGAGTAGAGGCCTTTTCCGACTGTCTACGACAAGAGATGTACAAGTGGGGGGTGAAGGTCATTGCTATTGAACCTGGAAACTTTATAGCTGCCACTGGAATATTCACCAAAGAAGGAGTAGAAAGACGTGGAAAAGAGATGTGGGAGCAAGCTTCAGAAATTGTACGTTCCGATTATGGGAGCGTTCATTTTTCTCAGCAGGTTGCCAGAATGAAATCTTTTGTTAGTTCTGGACAGAAAGATATGACTGCTGTTCTCGATGCAATCACACATGCATTATGCTCTAAATACCCCAATACACGGTACAGTCCTGTAGATGCCTATTACTGGATAAAGCTGCAGCTTATGTCCCACCTTCCTGCTGGCATTGCAGACTGGATTTATGTTCACTGAAGAATGTTGAAAGTACTGATAAAACTGTGTGCAAGTTTAAGTGTGCTGTATTAAACACCACGTATGCTGTGTTTTTTTCCAGAAAGGGCAGTACAAAAACTGTACCAACTGCTGGGTATGAATAAATCAACTTGAAAACATGCTTTCCTCCTTTAAAACTCTTGTTTTATTCTGCAACAGTTGGCTCTTCACTTATTGGGGAGAATTTATGACAGAGTATTCCTTTTGAACAACATTTACAGCCGCTGTCAAGATGTAATTTGCTTTAATGGCTTTGGCAGTGCAGGGGTAGATTTTCCTTGACCAGGAACTACTTTTGGAAATCGGTGCAGTGCAACAAAGTCAGTGTCGCTGCCGGCAATAGACTGCCATTTGATATGCGATTTGACCTGTCAAATCGCGCTGATGTGAAGGGTAAGTCTACTCCTTCCCCCTCCCGCACACACCAATAAACTTGCCTAGTTTAGCCACAAGCCTTGATTCCAGGGCCTGTAGTACAGCTGTTTTTCCCTGCATGAACCCCACAACAGACAATCAACCTAAAATATACAGAGCTTTAAACTTTCAGAATATTGCATTCAAAATAAAATCACAAATGTTTTTACTTACATTTGGTCAACAGACATTAGAGCAATTTATAAAAATGGAAATCGATAAAATAATGTACACCTGAGACCTGATACTGAAATCTACAATGACTTTCTGTGTGGATTCAGCAATATAATATACAGTGCCTTTGTATTCACCCCCCTTGGCATTTTTCGTGGTTTTTTTTGCCTCACAACCTGGAGTAACATGGATTGTTTGAGGATTTGCATTATTTAATTTACAGAACATGCCCACAACTTTGAAGATTTTTATTTTATTGCGAAGCAAACAATTGGACAGAATTACAGAAAGTCAATTTGCATAATTAATCACCCCCATAAAGTCAATACTATGTAGAGCCACCTTTTGCGGCTATCACAGCTTCAAGTCACTTTGGATAATCTCTATTGCCGCTTACACGCGACCGTTTTACGGGTTGTAAAAAAATAAGTTTTTAATGGTCTAGAAAAAACAACTTTTTTTTCAACCCGATCATTAAAACGGCCTTGCCTACACACGATCGTGAAAAAAAAATGCTCTAGCAAAGCACGGTGATGTACAACACATACAACAGCACTATAAAGGGGAAGTTCCATGCGGATGGCGCTACCCTTGGGGCTGCTTTTGCTGATTTCGTGTTAATAACATTTTGGTGAGAGACGATTCGCACTTTTCAGTCTGTTACAGCGTGATGAATGTGCTATCTCCATTACGAACGCTAGTTATAACAGAACGAGTGCTCCCGTCTCATAACTTGCTTCTGAGAATGCACGGTTTTTTCACGTTGTTAAAAGCCCACACACAACCATTTTTTACAATGTTAAAAACTACACCGTTAAAAACGTTGTGAAAAATTGTAACATGTTCGAAATTTTTAATGCCTATTTTTTCACATCGTTTTTAATGACATTTAAAAAAACGTCTTTTTTTACAACCCTAAAAAAGGTTGTGTGATTTTTTTTTGCCCATTCCTCCTTGCAAAACTGCTCCAGATCCTTCAAGTTGGATGGTTTGCGCTTGTGAACAGCAATCTTTAAGTCTGACCATGGATTTTCTATTGGATTAAGGTCTAGGCTTTGACTAGGCCATTCCAAGACATTTACATGTTTCCCCTTAAACCATGCAAGTGTTGCTTTAGCAGTGTGTTTGGGGTCATTGTCCTGCTGGAAGGTGAACCTCCATCCTAGCCTCAAATCACACACAGTGGTACAGGTTTTGCTCAAGAATATCCGTGATTTAGCAACATCCATCTTTCCCTCAATTCTGACCAGTTTCCCAGACCCGACTGCTGAAAAATGGGGATGGTGTTGTTTGGGTGATGTGATCTGTTGGGTTTGCGCCAGACATAGCGTTTTGTTTGATGGCAAAAAAGTAAAATTTTAGTCTCATTAGACCAGAGCATCTTCCTCCATACATTTTGGGAGTCTCCCACATGCTTTGTTCGCAAACTCAAAACGTGCCATTTTGTTTTTTGCTGAAAGTAATGGCTTTCTTCTGGCCACTTTGCCATAAAGTCCAACTCTATGGAGCATACGGCTTATTGACGTCCTATGTACAGATACTCCAGTCTCTGCTGTGGAACTCTGCAGCTCCTCCAGGGTTACCTTAGGTCTCTGTGCTGCCTCTCTGATGAATGCCCTCTTTGCCCGGTCGGTGAGTTTTGGTGTGCGGCCGTCTCTTCGCAGGTTTGCTGTTGTGCCATGTTCTTTGCATTTTGGTTATGATAGATTTGATGGTGCTCCTAGGGATCATCAAAGATTTGGATATTTTTTTATAACCTAACCCTGACTTGTACTTTCCAACAACATTGTTCCTTACTTGTTTGGAGAGTTCCTTGGTCTTCATGGCAGTGTTTGGTTAGTGGTGCCTCTTTCTTAGGTGTTGCAGCCTTTGGGACCTTTCAAAAAGGTGTGTGTGTGTATGTAATGACAGATCATGTGACACTTAGATTGCACACAGGTGGACATAATTTCACCAATTATGTGACTTTTAAAGGTAATTGGTTGCAGCAGAGCTTTTTATGGGCTTTTCAAGCGCTAGCTGTGTCAGGAAAGGTTCCATCTGCTGGTGCTATTTATTATCTGGCTCACAGTACTGCGTTTCACCAGCAGGTGTTTCCTGGCAGTTTGGAGCTGTCAGGAGAACTTCCCCCTGCTGGTGTTATATCATCTTTGGGACGCAGTATTGGTCTCCACCAGCGGATGGACCCTGGCTGTGTGGAGCGTAAGGCCCTTGCTGCGCTCAGGTGTAACCTAACCTACGTGTGCTAACGTAATCAGCACACCTCTACATATACCCGGTGAGTGCAAGCATACCTCGCCCTGGTATCTTTCTACTATCCTGATCCTGAGCCGGCTATCCGGGCCCTGAGCCTGCTATCCTGACTCTGCTTCTGATCCGACCTGATCCCCATCCTGGACTTCTAATCCGACCTGATCTCTATCCTGAACTTGCCCTTCCTGCGTTCACCTTTGCCCTGGATTCCTGCTCATTCCCCGTCCTCATCCATTTTATGATCTCCCTGTGTACAACCTCTGCCTGGCCTGTTTATGACTCCGGTATTCCCCTTTACTGTACATATTGTCTTTAGCATCGTTTTTGTCACTGCTTGTTTATTTACTGCACTGAGTTTGTTGGAGGTGGTGGGGTGTTACCCCCCTCTTTTTAATAAATAATTATTCTTACCTACATACGTTTTGGGTTTCCTCTTTTGCAGTCACATAGTCTGGTCTACCAGCTTCTCTGACAGTCTGGATGCTTTTAACCCCCGCTAGTGGTCAAATAAAGGGTTAAAAGCGCCCAAAAAGTGCCGTTGCCAAGGCGTTTTGTAGGCGCTGTGCAGGCGCTTCCCATTGATTTCAATGGGAAGGGGCGCTTTAAACCCTTTCCTGTTAGCTGTATGCTAACGAGAAGAGGAAGAGCCAGGAGTGCCACTGAGGGACTCCAGAAGAGGAGGATCAGGGCCGCTCTGTGCACAGAGGAGGTAAGTATGACATGTATCTTTTTTTTTTTTTTTTATGAACCATGACATATTGTTTAAGTTTTCTGCTCAGGTATTCTACAGGGTGTTCTTCCCCACTGTGTACTGGTGACAATACTGCCCCAATGCCAACATCACCTGCATCTGCAAACCACAAAATCCTTTGAAAATCGGGGGAATACAGCACTGGCTGTGCACAGAGAGTCCTCTTTAGGACTTTCAAAGACTTCTGCTTCCTGGGACCATTTTACCATTGGAGTCTCTTTTCTCTTTTGTAAGGTCAGTCAACAAGGCTGCCGGAGTTTCAAAATTTGGGATAAACATCCTATGATAACCCGTTATACCAAGAAAAGCTCTGACCTGTTTCTTGTTTGCAGGATTGTGAAGTGCTTTGGTAGGGAAGGAATCTCCAATTCTGTGTCCTTGTTTTGCCAGAAAAGAGCAAGCCGAGTGTGTTCACAGCCTTTATAATCTAGGACCTAACAATAATTTGGGGCTCCACCTGAGAAACAAGAAGTTTCTGCATGGGGGGTCAGGACTCCAATACTTCCCCAGGAGTCAGAGAGGCTGCATGGGGCAGCTAAAGCGTGTATGTCTGCACAGTGCAAGTGCAGTCAGTGACAGAGCAGCAAGGAGCTGTGGTAAATTGTCTGCAAGACCAAGGCGAAAGGCCTGAGCAGTGGCTCTGCTAGAGAGAGCTAGGATGCTTAACCACTTAAGGACCGCCTACTGCACATTTACGTCGGCAGAATGGCACGGCTGGGCACATCAACGTATATATATACGTTGATTTTAGTACCCAGCCGTGGGTCACGGGCGCACGCCCGCGGCGTGCTCCCGTGACCCGGTCCGAAGCTCCAGGAATGGGACCGCGGGATTCGCGGACCCGATCGCCGCTGCAGTGCGGCGATCCGTCCCTGGAGCTGAAGAACAGGGAGAGCCGTGTGTAAAGCATCGATCGCGTCATCCCTGTAATAGGGGGACGCGATCGATGACGTCACACCTACAGCCACACCCCCCTACAGTTGTAAACACACACACAGGGAACACTCAATGTCACAGCGCCTCCTGTGGTTAACTCCCAAACTGCAACTGTCATTTCCACAGTAAACCATGCAATTTAAATGCATTTTTTGCTGTGAAAATTACAATTGTCCCAAAAATGTGTCAAAATTGTCCGAAGTGTCCGCCATAATGTCGCAGTCATGAAAAAAATCGCTGATCGCCGCTATTAGTAGTAAAAAAAAAAAAATCACAAAAATGCAATAAAACTATCCCTTATTTTGTAAACGCTATAAATTTTGCGAAAACCAACCGATAAACGCTTATTGCGATTTTTTTTACCAAAAATATGTGGAAGAATACGTATCGGCCTAAACTGAGGAGAAAAAATGTTTTTTTATATATTTTTGGGGGATATTTATTATAGCAAAAAGTAAAAAATATTGATTTTTTTTTAAATTGTCGCTCTATTTTTGTTTATAGCGCAAAAAATAAAAACCGCAGAGGTGATCAAATACCACCAAAAGAAAGCTCTATTTGTGGGGAAAAAAGGATGCCAATTTTGTTTGGGAGCCACGTCGCACGACCGCGCAATTGTCAGTTAAAACGACGCAGTGCCGAATCGCAAAAAGGGGCAAGGTCCTTTACCTGCATTTTGGTCCGGGTCTTAAGTGGTTAATGTAATTTATGTTCATGTTGATGGTGGAAACCCCTGCATGGGAAACTGACTTTCTGTGTTTTTTTTCCATTTTGTTAATAAAAGAGAGCCAGCAAGCTGGAGTGTACTGAATTCACTGGGAAGCACTGGGAAGCACCCTAGAGAATCATCACCCTTCTATTCCAATTTGGTCTCTCTCTTTATGGGAATCTACCTGGATGTTCTGATGTATCTATTTATGAATTGTCCTGATGTTTCTTTGAACTTCCTACACTTCAAAGCTGCTCTTCATCTGAACTCTCATGCTGCATACACACGATAGGAATTTCCGACAACAAATGTTCTAAAGAGTCTAATAGGTAGGAATCCCTACTAGTGTGGTTGATTACACTAGTAACCACACTAGTAGACACATTTTTTTCTTTGTTTTATATGGTTTAGGGTGCATCAGTCACAACTGGCATTCTTATAGCAGCATAGGATCATTTTACTTTATCAATCTTCGGGCCTGCTGGCCTGCACAGGCTCCTGACCTATTGTCATTTATACAGCGATCAGTGCTATAAAAATGTACCGATTACTGTGTAAATGACACTGTCAGGGAAGGGGTTAAACACTGAAGGGGTTAAGTGTGTCCTAGGGAGTGATTCTAACAGTGAAGGAAAATGGGCTCACAGTAACACGACACTGCTTAACAGTGACACGACACTGATCAATGCTCCCGATCATAGGAAGCATTAGATCACTGTCCTGTTACTATCACTAGGCAGAACAGGGAAATGCCTTGTTTGCATCTCCCCGTTCTGCAGCTCCGTGAGACGATCGTGGGCACATCGAGTCCACGGGCAAGCTCACTGAGCACCCGGCGGGGGGCGCACACGCACTGCCGGCGGCGCACACTCGCCCCCATGGCGGCAAAATTCAAAGGGGCGTACAGGTACGCCCCTTTGCGCAGCTGTGCCATTCTGCCGACATATATATGTATATGCGGCTGTCAGTTTTTTAAACATTTTTTTGTATATATATACGCCCCACTCCCCAGGGCAGTACCTGGGCCCCCATACCCTTTTTATGGCCAATTACAGGTCCGAACTTTTGTGATGTTTAAGAGTTTAGTAAATCCCATGCTGAGTTTCTTCTTTAGCTTCAAGAAGAAAGGGAAAATTATTTATAAGATGCCATCAGGCAGTAGTTTTGAATTTGTTTGGAGTGCCCCCATACATCAGCGCCAAGCCATGAGCTCATATAGAAGAACCGAGCACACGCTGCCTATGTCCCATTAGCGTCGCTGTTTCCATAGTGACGCCTCCGTCCAGGAAGTTGCGGCGTTGTTTTTTGGCGTCCTCCTGCCAGTAAAATTGGTATCCCATGAAAAATGGTATCCCTGGCATCAACTGCGCATGTGCCGATTTCAGTCCATTCAAATCGAGCGCAGAGCTGCTGCACGACAACACAGCGGAGTCAGATGAACTCTGCACGCGCCGAGAGCTACTGCCGAAGAACACATCGTAGTTAGCAGAGCTACTGCAGACGAACAGTGTGCCGTGTCAGATTAAAGCGGATCTCCACCCTAAAGTGAAGATCCGCTGATCGGAACCCTCCCCCCCTCCGGCGTCACATTTGACACCTTTCAGGGGGGAGGGGGGTGCAGATACCTGTCTAAAGACAGGTATCTGCACCCACTTCCGGCCCGCAGTCTCGGGCAAAAGACGGGCTTTTCCCGTTGTGTGCTGGGAACTCTCGGCAGCTCCAGCACACAGCGGGAGCCAATCGCCGGGCGCAAGCGCGACTCGCGCATGCGCCGTTAGGGAACCGGGCAGTGAAGCCGGAGCGCTTCACTTCCTGGTTCCCTCACCGTGGATGGAGGGGGGAGCAGAAGAGAGAAGAGCGAACGCTCGTCCTCTGCTGCGGACGCCGCTGGACTCCAGGACAGGTAAGTGTCCTAATATTAAAAGTCAGCAGCTGCAGTATTTGTTGCTGCTGGCTTTTAATATTTTTTTTTGGTGAACCATCCGCTTTAACCATTCACCCGCCAAGAATTACACTGCATCTGGATGACATTGGCTGCGAGGTACAGCAACAAGCTGTATAACTACCTACGGGGGATCAGTCTGTATGTCACGGAGGGGGGGGGATCAGTCTGTATGTCACAGGGGTCAGTGTGGGGGGGGGCAGTCTGTATGTCACATAGGGTCAGTGTTGGGGGGTGGCAGTCTGTATGTCACAGGGGTCAGTGTGGGGGGGCAGTCTATGTCACAGGGGTCAGTGTGGGGGGGGCAGTCTGTATGTCACAGGGGTCAGTGTGGGGGGGCAGTCTGTATGTCACAGGGGTCAGTGTGTATGTCACAGGGGTCAGTGTGGGGGGGCAGTCTGTATGTCACAGGGGTCAGTGTGGGGGGTCAGTCTGTATGTCACATGGGTCAGTGTGGGTGGGCAGTCTGTATGTCACAGGGTCAGTGTGGGGGGGCAGTCTGTATGTCACAGGGGTCAGTGTGTGGGGGGCAGTCTGTATGTCACAGGGGTTAGTGTGGGGGGGCAATCTGTATGTCACAGGGATATAAAACAAAAAAACTGCGCTAGTTAATAATATAGTATTGATTAGAGACCTAGAAGATATTGAAATAAAAAAGGCAAGACTAAATAAAACTCTTCATGAGGGTCTAGACACCTTATGTAACAACAAGGAACTGGTCATTAGACCAGCAGACAAGGGGGGGGGGGGGGGGATTGTCATCTTGGACAGAGAGGACTATTTAAAAGAAATGCATAAAATCATAGATGACCCAAAAAACCTATACTATGTTGGGAGTGACACCTAAAATTAGGTTTGTGAAGGATTTGGAGTTACTCCTTCACAAGGGTCACTATGAGGGTTTTTTGTCTTTGAAGGAGAAACTCTACCTCCTACCAAAAGCACCCCGGACCCCAACAATATACTATCTACCGAAGCTGCACAAGGATCCGGTCTGCCCCCCGGGACGACATATAGTTAGTGGCATTGATTCTGTCACGTCCCGGGTGGGCAGGTACATAGACTTTTATTTGCAACCTCTTGTAAAAAAGGTCATCTCATATGTCAAGGACTCTAGACATATTATTAATATCCTCTCAGGGTGTTCTCCCACTACAGACATGTGGATGGTCACTATAGATGTATCATCTCTTTATACAATCATCCCACATGCTCTAGGTTTTGAAGCAGTGCGTCACTATCTGATCAGGGATTCAGGACTAAAAACTGATCAAATTGATTTTATCATGTCTTTACTCAAATTTGCAGCTGCATCAAACTATTTTTGGTTTGGTAATAACTTCTACCGTCAAGACACAGGAGTTGCTATGGGGGCTAAATATGCCCCCAGCTTGGCCAATTTGTTTATGGCCAAGTGGGAGGAGGATGTCATCGACTCTGTGGCTATACCCCATATAGCCCTTTGGGCTAGATATATCGATGACATCCTCCTCCTATGGTCTGGCGATCAGCAAGAGTTGACCCTATTTATTGAGTCCTTGAATAACAACCAACGAGGGATTCAATTACAATATGAGGCCAGCCAGACGGAAGTCCATTATTTGGATTTAAGGATTGAGGTTAAAGAAGGCAAGTTCATCACCTCCACTTATTTTAAGGGCACAGACCGCAACTCCTTTATTCCCACTGATAGTTGCCATTACGAGTCATGGCTCAGAGCAATTCCTAAGAGCCAATATCTCCGTCTGAGGAGAAACTGTTCGGATCCATGTCAGTTTCTAGCTCAGACCGAGATCCTAACAGAGCGTTTTTTGGAAAAGGGCTATGATAATGAATCTCTAAAGAGATCTGTAAATGAAGCTTTTAACACCAAGAGAGAAGACCTTCTCCAAGAGAAGGTCATTGCAGAGGGTATAAAATTCCCTGAAGGGGTACCGTTCATCACCACGTATTCCATTCAGCATAGGGCTATCTCTCATCTCATCAATAAACATTGGCATATAGCCAAGAGTGATTCAGTATTGAAAGAAATACTGCCCCCTAAACCTCGGGTAGTTTTCAGGGGTGTTCAATCCATAAGGAATCAAGTAGCTGCTAACATTATTGATCCACCCCGTAGTGATTTAAGTTTTTTTAACCAATTAACTGGCTATTACAAATGCGGAAGGTGTAGGGTGTGTAGTTTAAATTCAAACGTACAAAGACTGGTGACCACCTTTTTATCTACAGCCACGGGCAGGGAACATAAAATCAGGCCCTGCATCACTTGTGCTTCTACAGGTGTAGTATACTTGTTGCAGTGTCCATGTGGCCTGCAATATGTGGGCCGGACAAAAAGGGCTTTTCGAGTACGTGTTAACGAACACATTACTAACATCCTGTCGGGATTTAGAGACCACTCAGTTTCTAATCACTACCGACTCAAACATCATAAGGATCCATCTAAGACTCTTTTTTTGGGGATCGATAAATTTAAACCCCATTGGAGGGGTAGCCACCTAGTGAGGGAAATCTCACGGATGGAAATGAGTTGGATTTTTCGTTTGAAAACCTATATTCCTTATGGTTTAAACGTAGAGACAGATGTGAACGCATTTATTAATAATGCATAGAGTGTATCGTTGACAGTATTAATGCGTTCATTTACAGTGGATGATATATATATATACACAAGATCTATGTGAACCTGTTGTGAAATGCATCAACGGAGGTGTGGCTTATTAAAGCTCTGCACAATGATATTTTATACCTATATATATTTTTTTCTTTATATATATTACGTTTTCACACATTTCTATACATCTGTGGAATAATTTTTCACATACGGATAGTCTATTATCAATTCTTAGACTTCGAAATTAGAAATTTCGAAGTTTAATGCACTTAATTAAATGATAATTTTTGCATAAATAAAAAATTGTATATGTAAAATTTCACTTCACTATAACACATATTTAACACGTTAGTCTGATATGAATGGAGAGGTTAAGCCCCCTCCATATTAATCATATATTAATATTGTTTTTGATGTTACTTTTAATTCTCTTTGGATATTTTTTGTTTACATGTGGTCCAGTGCCAGATCACTTTTGTCCAATCTAAATCGGGAATGAGAGAGAGATCCTTATTCTATATCTGCCCCCCCTCTCCCCTCCCCCCCCCTTTTTTTCTTCGTTCTATAACACTAGCGTTGTGCTTTACTGGTACATAGCTGGGTTTGTACGTCATAAGAGGGTGTTTTTACCACAATAAAGATGGCGTTGAGTAACGGGCCTGTCCTGCAATACGAGTGAACTATGCGCGGTATGTTATCAGTTCGGCATTGCCCACAAAACCCCCCCCCCCTTTTTTATCACTGAATAGGGGATGGAATTCCGAGGGTCCACTCGTGTTTTCATTCCTCCTTGCTATGGGCACCTTTTTTCCTATTCCCATTCAGGGACTATGGGCATGCTTACCATTTCCAAGATGGCGTTTTTGCATGCGTTCTATAACGGAGGATATGACAAGCCGTTCTGTATTGGAATAGCGCGGTTTTTAATACACTCAAGTTGGGTAATTCAGAGGGTGGAGGTCCGCGTGTTACAAGATCGCCCCCTTCCCTACCAAATGAGATCCTATTCAAACATTTATTGCTGACTTTTGATGTGCTGCGAATTAAGGGCAACGTTTACCACACTAAAGATGGCGCCCGAGCCGCGCTTGTTTTTGCAATTCACAACAAGGGCGGGGTATTTAACTTGGTGAGTCACAAGCGATAGCCCATCCCATTGAAAACGTCCGATTGATGACGAAACGCGTCTGGGGGATGCTTTGTGACGTCACCACGTGGGGAGATTCCCTATCGCTTGCCGGCCGGCTCTTATATGCTTGTTTTTATGCTTTTTATTGTAAGTATATTTTATATCTTTTGAATAAAAATTTCCCAAACGGAATTATGCTATGGAGCTCTTTCTGTTTTAACCCCTGTGGATGAGTGTTGGAAACGCCCAAGTGTATCCTGGTGGATGAACATCACAGTGTCCCTTCCTGTCAGTTCTGGGAAACCATATACTAATCACTGACTTCCGGATACAAAGGCCGTGGCTGGGCTATAGCCAACTGCTCTGCTTGAGCTTACTTCTGGTAAGCAGCCATTCCTATCTTGGTGAAGGGATCACTTGCCATACGTATTGGTGTGTCACTGTGGTGGTGTGTTGCTATGCTACGGATGTTTCCTTATATTTACATACAGCTTCAATACTAATGGAAGTGCTTTGAAATTCAGATTGGACTCATGCTGTGTTAAATCTTCATAAAAAACTGTACACACGTTTTTTTCTTTCATTTACCAGTTTTTATGTGGCGCAGTTTTGCTTTTGTTTTCTGTATGTCACAGGGGTCAGTGTGGGGGGGCATCTGTATGTCACAGGGGTCAGTGTGGGGGGGGCATTCTGTATGTCACAGGGGTCAGTATGGGGGTGCAGTCTGTATGTCACAGGGGTCAGTGTGTGGGGGGGGCAGTCTGTATGTCACAGGGGGTCAGTGTGGGGGGGCAGTCTGTATGTCACAGGGTCCAGTGTGGGGGGGGGCAGTCTGTATGTCACAGGGGTCAGTGTGGGGGGGGGAGTCTGTATGTCACAGGGGTCAGTGTGGGGGGGGGGCAGATGAAGGGCAGTTGCCGTAACGCGTAGGAATAGCGGAGCCACGGATGAGTGAGAACTCGGCCCTTGCGTATTACTATACTTTTTTTTGCTGTTTACCTTTTGATTTTGTTGCTATAGAGATTGCAGATACTCGGTGAAGACTTGGAGAATAGACGAACAGGAGTATATCATACACCGGAGATGTCTACGAGTTTGATATGCGAATATCCGTCTCAGTGAGGTGAGAGGCTTGTGAGACTACTCTCCACGGATTGGCACTGGCACTGGCACTTTATATGGTGATATTGGATAAATCACAGATCTACTTTGATGTGCACTACAGCTCACTGAATGCATGTTTGAGCTCACTGATGGACTCTCATTTTCATTTATTTCTATTTATGCTGATATGTATGCTGACATTTATTTATTTATTTATTTATTTGTTTATGATCACAGAGTGTTTGGTTTAGGGTAGCGATAACACTTTTTAGTGTGGGGGTGGCAGTCCGTATGTCACATGGGGGGGTTCAGTCTGTATGTCACAGGGGTCAGTGTGGGGGTGGCAGTCCGTATGTCACATGGAGGGGGTCAGTCTGTATTTCACGGTGGTCAGGTCGGGGGGCAGTCTTTATGTCACGGGGGGGGGGGGGGTCATCGTAGTACACAGGGGGTCAGGGTGGGGGGGGCAGTCTGTATTTCACGTGGGGGTCAGTCTGTAAGTCACGAGGGGGGGGGGGTCAGTCTGTATTTCACTGGGGCCTGTCTAGGGGGGGGGGGGGGGTCCAGTAATTTCACAGGGTCATTCTGTATTTCACAGGGGCCACCTAGGGGGGGTCAGTCTGTATTTCACAGGGGGTGAGTCCTGTATATTAAGGGGGGGTGAGTCTGTATTTCACGTGGGTCAGTCTGTATTTGACGGGGTTCAGTCTGTATGTCACATGGGAGGGTCAGTCTGTATTTCACAGTGGTCAGTCGGGGGGCAGTCTTAATGTCACGGTGGGGGGGGGGGGGTGGGTCTGTATGTCACAGAGGGGGGTGGTCAGTCTGTCTGTCACAGCGGGGTCAGTATGTATGTCACAGGGGGGGCCACAGTCAGCATGTCACAGGCAGACCACATGTCACGGGGGGGGGGGGGGTCAGTCTGCATGTCATGAGGGAGTGGAGCCCAGGAGTCATAAGTTGAGAGGTGACGATCTATCAGAGGTGTGGCTCTCTTGGTGGGGAATGGGGGTGAGTATTTCGTTTGTGGGGCAAATAATTGTGAGTGGGCGTGAAGTTGTTGGGAGGTGAGGATCTTGTAATATTTAAATATAAGAGGGGGTTACAAATTTTCATGGCCCTGTTATATTATAGGGAGGGATGCAGATTTTCATGGCCTATAATATTATAAGAGGGGATAAAGATTTTCATGGACCTGTAATATTATAAGAGGGGGTGCAGATTTTCATGGCCTGTAATATTATAAGAGGGGGTTACAGATTTTCATGGTCTGTAATATTATAAGAGGGGGTTACAGATTTTCATGGCCTGTAATATTATAAGAGGGGGAACAGATTTTCATGGCCTGCAATATTATAAGAGGGGGTACAGATTTTCATGGCCTGTAATATTTTAAGAGGTGGATACAGGTTTTCATGGCCTATAATATTATAAGAGGGGGTTACAGATTTTCATGGTCTGTAATATTATAAGAGGGGGGTAACAGTATTTCATGGCCTATAATATTATAAGAGGGGCATACAGATTTTCATGGCCTGTAATATTATTATAAGAGGGGGGTACAGATTTTCATAGCCTGTAATATTATAAGAGGGGGTTACAGATTTTCATGGCCCTGTAATATTATAAGAGGGGGATACAGGTTTTCTTGGCCCTGTAATATTATAAGAGGGGGGTTCAGATTTTCATAACCTGTAATATTATAAGAGGGGGTTACAGATTTTCATGGCCTATAATATTATAGGAGGGGGAACAGATTTTCATGGCTCTGTAATATTATAGGAGGGGGGTACAGATTTTCATGGCCTGTAATATTATAAGAGGGGGCTCAGTTTTGCATGGCCTGTAATATTATAAGAGGGGGGGGGGCTACAGATTTTCATGGTCTGTAATATTATAAGAGGGGAAAACAGATTTTCATGGCCTGTAATATTATAAGAGGGGGTTACAGATTTTCATGGCCTGTAATATTATATGGGGGGTACAGATTTTCATTGCTCTGTAATATTATAAGAGGGGGGTTACAGATTTTCATGGCCCTGTAATATTATAAGAAGGGGGTTACAGATTTTCATGGCCCTGTAATATTATAAGAGGGGATACGGATTTTCATGGCCTGTAATATTATAAGAGGGGATACAGATTTTCATGGCTCTCTAATATTATAAGAGGGGGTACAGATTTTCATGGCCTGTAATATTATAAGAGGGGATAAAGATTTTCATGGCTCTGTAATATTATAATAGGGGAATGCAGATTTTCATTGGCCCTGTAATATTATAAGAGGGGTATGCAGATTTTCATGGCCTGTAATCAAAGGTGTATTTAGGGTTTGTGCTGCCCTAGGCCTGACTAAACTCGTGCACCCCCTAATTTAAATATGACCCACCCCCTTCCTATTAATACCACACCCCTTACCATTTAAGACCCACCCTGACATTTTCGAGTGAGGACACTAGTTCTGAGGGCCTGGGGGGGGGGCAATGGATTCCCTTAATTTACTTAGATTTCCTCTTACTTCCTGACAGGGGCTATAACCATCCCTTACTCTACCCAAAATGAAAAAAAATAAAGTGTTGCCTATAGTTCTACTTTAAGTAGATGGTGCAGCAGAAACATATAGCACAGTGAGGAAGGTTTGTGGTCCAGAATGATAAAACAGTCAAAATTGGAAGTGCCCCCCCTCCACAGTTGCGGAATGCCGGCCGCCCGAATACCAGAAGCAGGCTCGACGGAGACCCGAACAGCCCCGCAGACTAATTTTCATAACAGTGTAGCCACAAGCCGCGGGGACCCGCGGTTTGCTGTTTTCTTCTGCAGCCACCCGTCTGGGCCCTGCAAAGTGCTGCCCTAGGCCTGGGCCTTGTTGGCCTAGGCCAGGATAAAGCTCTGCCTGTAATATTATAAGAGGGGTTACAGATTTTCATGGCCTGTAATATTATAAGAGGGGATATGGATTTTCATGGCCTGTAATATTATAAGAGGGGATAAAGATTTTCATGGCCTGTAATATTATAAGAGGGGATAAAGATTTTCATGGTCTGTAATATTATAAGAGGGGTTACAGATTTTCATGGCCTGTAATATAAGAAGGGAACAAGTGAAAAAGATATTCAGCGCTGGAAAATAAATTATTAAACTAGAACCTAAACTATGCAAGCCAGCACTGGAGATAATTCATAAAAAATCCCAATAGCAAATATATATAGAAAATATAGGAAGGAGCCACGCAGAACGTCACCCACGATCGCTGCAAAGTACAGAGAGACGGTCCTGTACACATGCTGTTACATGCTGTTATGCTGACACTCGGCTTACAGAGTGTCCTTACATGTGAGTGCAACTTTTTATTGCTTGATTAAAAGTCTTTTTCTACCGGAGAGCACTAGATTTTTCCCTTTCTTTTTCCATATGATGTTATGATCGGTTTAAGCCATTGGGTCCGGATCTAAGGTGTCATTTCCATCCATTCGTTTCCTATGGGAGCTGGCAGCTGAAGCTCTGATAACACAGATTAACCACTTTCCCACCGCGCCATAAGCATTTTACTGCTACGGCGCGGCGGGGTTATCTTGGACACACACTGTCCCGTGACGTCGTCCGTTTTCACTTTTCGCGATTGCGCGTCCCCTGGGACGCGCTCGCGAAAGTGTCCGTGCTCGCCGGGTCTAGAAGACCCGGCGCATCACGGAAAATTGCCGCTGATCGCGGGCCGTTTACCCACATGACGCGTGATCCGCCCGTTAAATGACGGCGCGATCACTTGTAAACAAACCGGTGTAATTTTATATTGACGCCGGTTCCTCCCTCTCCTCTCTGTACAGTGTGGAGGAGAGGGGGGGGGAGGGGGGTGTCAGCAGCTGATCTGTGGCTGTGTCAGGATCCGGATCCAAATCAAGCTCTGCACCCCCCAGTATCCAGGCCAAACCCCAAAACAGTACCCAGCAATCTGCCCAGCAATCCCCCCAGTACCCATACCCCAGCAAATACATACTATATCCCCCCGAGTCCGCCAGCAACCCCCCAGTACCCAGCAAATACCCCCCAAA